>JAMKCF010000016.1:13753447-14353447 GCA_023634235.1 Pisaster brevispinus
GAGCCCCGTCGGTTGGAAAATTATATAAATCTCACCGTGAGTCACTGAGTGCTGCACCATTAATTACTTGTGAAATGTGTTCCTCAAAATTCTAAGCACAGATCTCAACTTAAAATCCTGACCTGTGGGAAATTTAAAGAAGAACTAAATAGGTGTCCCGTTTGCTGATCTGTGGTGCTAGTCACACAGTTAAGTCTTACTATCGACATCCAAGACGTCCGAAATAACCTCGGAGCCAAAATGAAAGCAAACATCTCTGTTCTTGCGTGTTGTTGTTGTCTGGTTTTGTTTTGTTTTTTTTGTTTTGTTTTTTTTCCCCTTCTTTTTCTTAAAGTTGTTTTCTTTCTAACTTATATTGCTGCTGTTGCTGTTTTATAGTCCATTTCCCTTCAAAACGAAATAAGTAGAAACCAGACTTTACAGGTGGTGTGGGTGGGGTGGGAGTGGGTGGGGTGGTAGTCGATGCTTTGAAAGGGGATGGGGTGATAGTGGGTGGGGTGGGATAGGGCGGGAGTGGATGGGCTGAGAGGGGATGGATTGGGAATGGATGGGGTGATAGCGGGTGGAATAGGGTTGAGTGGGATTGGGAGTGGGTATCCCGCACTATATCCATCCAAGCATCTGTCAAATAATGGACTGGCTGCTGTGGGAACAATGTAGACATACACGTAAACTGAATCTTTCGTATATTATTATTTTTTCTATGACTATGCAGGGAGATGATACAGGAGGCCCCTCCCCTCAATCTAAATACGTGACGTCACTGTACTTCACCTTGACCATCTTGACCACAGTGGGGTTCGGCAACGTGGCGCCAAACACAGACGCAGAGAAGCTATTCGCTATATGCATGATGCTGGCTGGATGTAAGTAATGCATTATGCAAAATGATTAGTTCTAGCTTTTTTGATAGCAGCAGTGGTGGCTGAAATTGTCCGATATGCATATTTGATCTGCAATTTCATGATTACGCTGATTGCTTTCGTGAAATACAGCGACTGGTTCGTTCCAGATCTGGGTGCAATTTCATGGCAATGCTCAATGCAGAATTCTGGGCTAATGGCCCGCAGAATCACACCCTTAAAAGGCTCCGTAAACGAAAAATTCTGCCTTAAGAAGTGCCATGAAATTGTGCACTTTTTACGCATTGACTGTTAATCAAGTTCCTCCATTTGTAAAATCATTCTGCGTATGCTTCACTCAATATGTTCCCAGATTGTTTACCTTTAATATCTCGTGCTGCCGTTGCTATACGAAAGTACTGTTCAATTCAATGTTTAATGTTTTCGCTAAAGTAATTGCTTCTTTGGGTTTTAGTGCGATGTACTGTTAAGTACAACTGCTTTGGTAACAATGATGTGGTGCCGTCAATATAAATTCATGCTCTTTGTTAGTTTTTACACTAATTGAATTCATAAGCGAAATTGGTGTTTCTACCCTTTGGTCGATGGTTCGAAAATATTTCCACTTCCGGATATAGCCCTTGCAGGGAATATGTTTAAAGCCAGGCTCAGTTAATTTCGATGATGTTAAATATTTTTTATAGATTTATTTATGGCGATTTCTATTGTTGAGCTGTATGTGTATTTTGCTTTGCAGCATTTGGCTGTGTCATAAAGACCTCATTTATGTTCTTTGTTTGGTATCGTTTTATTTTTCCCGTCATATCTGTGCTCATCTGCCTGCCGTCCTGTTCTGTTTTCTAGTCCTTTTTACGGCACCTAAATGTAGCCCGGCCCTTGTGCACCCAGATTTTTGGGTGCCAATGAGCCTAGATTAGCCTAAGTGTAGACCCACTCCAGCTACATTTAGCTAATGGAGCTACCCACATTTGGGTACCTGGGCAAAATTTAGGTACAGAGTTGGAGCTATAGGTACAAGGTTGGAACTACATATAGGTGATGGATAGGGGCTACATGTAGGTTCAGGGTAGGGGCTACATGTAGGTACAGGGTAGGGGCTACATGTAAGTACAGGGTAGGGGCTACATGTAGGTCCCATGCTATGTTGAGGTCTTATACGTCATTAGGTACATAGAAGGCAAGTTTATGTGCCATTTCATCGATAATTTTGTTTTTAGTCAAACAAATGTACCAGACATAGTAGATGACATAAAAGCCTGGTGCACTCTCTTATGAAAACATAAGTACTATTTTGTTCAGTACACATGGGGAACGTGACGAGTATTCCTATAGACCTTCTGCACATGACGTCATTTCAGTAGGGCGCCCTCACCTAGAGGTCAAAAGGAGGTTGTTCGTTGGCCAATCTGTGCGTGTCCATTGTTTCGTCCTTGGTTTACCTCTAAGATGGCGGCTGGATGACGTCAATGCATAATGTATATTATAGCAAAATGTATTAAGGTGACAGGCCAACAAGATCCTTAAACATTTTTTCTTTTTCTTGTTACTTCCAGCTCTCATGTTTGCTTGTATCTTCGGGAACATGACGGCCATCATTGAGCGTCTATACGAGGGAATGGCCAGATACCATCAGCAGCTAACACTAGTCAAGGAATTCGTGAAGTTTCATAACGTGCCGCATCCGCTCAGACGACGATTACAGGAGTATTTTAAACATGCCTGGGTTTATTCAAATGGGAATGATCTACAGGAGGTGGATGAGGTGAGATTTTGTCCTGAAGTTCATCATAAAAAAATGATAGTTGTAGGAGTAATTTCCTAATAACTAGGGTTACAAGCAAACCATGATGGCAGTTCTTTTTATTGACCTTTATGTGTATGTTGTTTTACAGCATCTGGCTGTCTTAAAAGACCCCTTTATTGTATGTTCTTTTTTTATTATCAATGTTATTTTTAGTTCATGTCACTGCTCATTATTCTGTCTGCCGTCCTTTTTCTACTGTTTTGTTAGTCCATGTTGCTGTACCTTAATGTAGCCCGGCCTTCATTGTAGCCGTAAATGTAACCTGGCTTGCATTAATGATACACCCATACCAGTTCTAGCATTTAGCTAAAGGAGCTGCATTATATAGTATAGGGGTTAGAGCTACATATGGGTACGGGGCTAGAGCTACCTTTGGGTACGGGGTTGGGGCTACATTTAGGTACAGAATTGAAATACAATCGGCATTAAAACAAGTTATGGTAGCTTTAAGAGTAGTTTGTCACGGGCAAACTATGCTTGGTAAAAACTCATTTCTTTTAAATTTCATACCTGTACCAATCCTGCTGATGAATTATTCATGTTTGAAATACTGTTGAACTTTGAACCAAGTGAAGATGGAATTTGAAGAAGCTATTAATCACCGCTGCTTCTTTTGATTGCATCAATCGAAACAAGCTTTTAACTTCACTTTTATTCATTTCTGTTCGATGCCCAAACGCAAGATGCATGCGTATATAATTTCCCATACTGGCATTTAAAAAAACCTGATCTATCAAGGGGGCTAAGGCTATAATTTTGACGCCCTTGTTATAAAAACACGGCAGCAAACTGAAGCCAAAGTCCACGCCGTGGTGTTTTGCAAAAGCCTGATAATGTAAGATGATGACGCGCTCAACTGATGAGGTGCAGCTAGTAGTTCCATTACGCCAATGTCCGTGTAAAACCTACCTGATAGCCAGGGTTGATACGCCATTAAGAAGGTAGCAATGTAGCACCGGATCCAACACCCAACACTGGCCCGTTAACACCCCTTTAATTTGTCCAAATGGAAATAACACACATGAATCACCATTAAGCAAGACACCTTGGGTTTCAGCCCGGCTGTGTTTTTTTTTGGCGGGTGCTGCCCGGTTATCCACCCTCGCGTGGGTCGAGGAATCGATGCACGCGAGGCGGCTGGGTGTATTTGTCCAAATGTTGTGCCAACACTCTGGGCTTCATGGAGCACATGATATGAATTTAAAAATGTCAAAGGACTTGTCAGTCTGTTATGTGATACTAATGAAATCTGACTTGTTTGTGCTTTGGGTTCGTGGGTTTGAATTCTATCACAATAATTTGTGGAGTATGTTGGTTCCTCCGATCGGAGTTCTTATATTTTGGATGATTTAAATAATGGAAGTAGGTTGTGAAACTCACAATTTAAAAGCTGAAAATCCCTGCTGTGTCTGTCACACATTGAAGGAAGTCTTGCGCAAATTAAATCTAGTATTCACACTAATCCATGCACTTAATCTCTCCCACACACCTTTGCATGTTGTTGGGATTTTTCCTTTCAGATTCAAAAAGTAATGTATCAATCAAAACGATACGGAAAAAACGCTCAAATCTTGCACGCTACATTAAAAAACAAAACGGGTACTTCTCTTGAAGAAGTTACGTGTAAATGACATACGGAAAAACAAGCTGTTCAAAATAATTAAGTTTTAAGACGGAGACATATTTTGTTTCAGGTGTGAATATCATAAACGTCCCGTTGGGTGAAATAAAAGGCAAGACTGTTCGTCCGTTTTGCTGAAGACTTTAATTACACTCCTCAATTTCAAACAAAAGTCATTCTGCAGAACAGTAAAAGTTGACGAAATTAATTTGTTTTTCCTCATGCAGGTGTTAGTTACCACAAAGGATTTTAATTCTCATGCTTGTGCTGCCACTAACATTTTTAAATTTATTTTCTCCCCTCTAAATTTTCAAACAACTGAGCGCTTTCCGTTGCATGATATAGGATATCGCAAGAAGGCTTGGAAGGGCCAAATTAACAAACACATTTTTCACGTATTTAAATAATTAAAAATAAACCTTGCATTACAAAACAATAAGTAGAGAAATTGTCCAAAATGCTTGTGTGCAAAGTTTGTGAAAATCGCACGTTGCAACTCTCATAGTTGTACATTTTCGAGGGAAAGTCTGTTGCCAACTTTTTTTGCCACACCAATGTTCTGTTTACAAATTGTCACGTTTCTATACCCTAGCAGGGTACCGTCTATCTTTGCCACAGAGATAGACTGTGTCGAGTCGAAACGTGAGGCCATTTTGTTTAATTTATAAATCTGCAAAAGTTCTGAGCTCACTTTCTGTCCGCAAAACGTCTTGGGCGGAAGTGATTTGTGTTTGGCTCCGTGGCTGTGTAGTTTGTAAACATTGTTTAAACGACTCCTGTGCTTTAAAGTGCACTTGACTTCGATCTTTAGTGAAGCAACATTTCAAGAAGTTAAATCAAATCATCGAAGGAATGTTCGTTGTTTCCTACTTCCTTCAAGATAACGCCAAGTAATTCATATTCAAGCTGTGTATCTTGTGATTCCTCCACTAGGTGATGAAGGACTTTCCAGATTTCCTCCAAGCTGATATCTCACTCCATCTCAACCGCAACCTACTGAATGGCTCGCCAGCCTTCAAAGGCGTCAATCACGGTTGCTTGAGGGCGCTCTCGGTCAAGTTCCAGAACACCCACACGGCCCCAGGGGACATTTTACTGCACAGAGGGGACAGTCTGAATCAAATGTACTTCATATCTAGGGGGTCACTCGAGATTCTACGTGGGAACGATGTCTTAGCAATATTGGGTGAGAAGATAACTTGGCCCACTGGCAGAGTGGGAAAAATCAATTTGACAAATTTCAGAGGAAAAATTAAGGTAGATCTCACAACTTTCCTTTTTATGAAAGACTACATGAAGATTTGTTTTCTATTAAAATGAAGAGTAGTCTATCTTTATCTTTATTTGTACCAGTCCTTTCCTTTTGTTAAGTTAAAGGGTTTCTGAGTGAATATACAAGGTGTGTCTCTTTCTTTCAAAAGGTAAAGGAGATGTTGTTGGAGAGAACTTTTGCCAGCGACCTCTGGTGGGAAGGTCAAAAGGCACAGTTAGGGCATTGACCTATTGTGACCTTTTGACCTTATATCGGGAAGACCTTATGGATGTCATCACGATGTACCCAGATTTTCGACAGCACTTTGCTGAGAAGGTTGAAGTTACAATTGACATGAGAGATGTGAGTATCCGGAGGAAGTCAGGCCAAGAAAAGAAATGAGAAATAGAAAGAGCAGTAGACACTCAGATGACCAGATTTTGTTACCTTCTGGATGTTATAGGTGATTGGCCGGGGGGTGGGTATCATCGTCTCTGTCCTGATTGGCTGAGCCGTAGTCACGTGGGGTTCAATATAGGCTAGAGTGCATGAGATTTGCGCCACCGTGATCTAGACGCGCATTGAGACATTACATTGTTCGTGCGTAGTTTGCTGGAAATAAATCAAGAACCGGGCTCTATAAAAATTGATGTCTGGTTACAGTGCCCTCTCATGATGTTAACAGTGAACGTGAGTAAAAAAAACTTCATAATAAAAGGAAACAAAAAGATATTCTTTAGCTGTTGAACTTTAATAGTTGACTTGCTCATGAGTCATCAATTATTGCTTTAAAGCAATTCAGTTGAAAAAAACTGATAGGAATGTTTGTTTTTTTTATATTTAGGACAGAGGTATGAAAACACTTAAAATGGATGGACTGGCATAACTCAGTCCCTAGTGCACATCTATCTCCCATTGAGCTGGTGAGTGACCAGAAGAATGGTCCAGAATGACCAGAAGAATGGTCCTGTTTCCTTAGGCACTCAGCCTTGGGATATAAGGCCCTCTTCTATGGTCACTCACAGTCCCTCGGGGTGCATAGACATTGTACTAGTGACCTCATTGCCAGTCTGTAGTACAACCCAACCTCATATCATTCTTTGAGTATTTCATTAGCCTCACCATTCTGATTATGATAACCTTCAAATTCAGTATTCTAGGTGTAAGTCTCATAGTCATAGCAGTCCCATTCGCCAGTTTTGTGTCGCCTTAATTAATCATTATGAAACATTTGGGAACAATAATAGACCTACACCAATAAATTCATGTACTCTAGATCTGCAATCAAATGGCAAGATGAGTGTTATACTGCCCTCATGGGTGCGGTTGGTGGCAGCCTGTAAATAATGTGAAATACCTGGTGCAAGATTTAAAAGTTTGAAACGTAATCGTTACTTTTTGCAAGTTAAGAATAAATTATGATTGGCTTTTAATGCTAAACCTCACTTTTCAAAAACTTGATACTTTCTAAATCAAATAAAACTTAAAGTTTTTTATTCTCGATTCCCTCTGATAAAATTTTGCCATTTTGCCATGTGTAATACAATTACACTAAGACAAATGATTAATCCGCAGTCTCAGAGACTTACTCATCTTTCTTGAAGAATGAGTTAAAACAAGATTAGAATGATTGTCCTTTTCTGAAAACCAGTGAAGTTAAAATTTAACAATGTTAAATGTCAAAGACTTTTATCATTGACTACAACAAAAAGACAAGGTGACAAAACGTGCCGTGTGAGTGGCTTGAGTTGCTTTGATGTTGTTCAGTATACAAAGCACACATTTGTCTGTAAAACCAAAGAGCGATGTGACAAAACAGATTTCCGGAAATTGCTTACAAAACCGCAAGTGTCATCAATATCGCAATTAAACCATTTATCACTCTTATCCTCTGTATTGTAGACTGAGTTGGATAAAATAGTTCCAGACTTAGCACCGAAGCTCAACCACTGGCCCGGAGCGAAGACGGTTCTAAATCGACGCTTCTCGGCAGTAGTTGCTGCTGCCCAAGCGGCTCGCAAGATGAAAGCAGAGCAGAGTGGTAGGGTCACTCTGACGCCATGTCCAAGCACAGAGACTGTGGCATCCAAAACAGGCTCAGAGAGCAGCAAACGGGGGGCTGATGGCAGCAAGATCAGAGATTCGCTCTTCTCATTCCAGAGTGGCAAATGGAAAAAGAAAACCGGCAAATTTGGTAAGCATTTCTTAGTTTCAGAAACTAATCAAGGCATTTCAGTTTTGTCATAGCTCTAGACTTTCAGTTTTGGCGGTAGAGAACAAATGGTGACATTATGGTCCCCTTGCCTACTTGCTACCATGCAATACTATCAGTTGTGTAGGGGGGGGCAGAATCCTTGCCCCCCCAATCTTCCCCTACCCTGAGATCTAAAAAATGTGCGATTTAATTTTTCATTTATTAAATCACCCCACCATATAGGAGAGACCTCAAGGTGCACGTCAACAAACAAAAAAAAGAATTTTAAAATTGATTTTTAAACTGATATCTACCCCAACACCAACTATCAAAGCAAACTTCAAGCTTTTACCACAAAGTACAAAAAAAAATTCTTAGCAGCTGCATTTTTGGTTGTTATGAGAACCAATGGTGACAATCAGTGGTGTACAAGAGGGAGGGGGCGGATGGGGGAGCCCACTGAATCTAAGACAACTTTTTGTTTTAGGACCGTACGTATAAATAGCACTATAAAGGTCATGAAAAACAAATATCTAAACTATTGCATTTTCTAGAGGATTGTGCCTGACATTTTAAATTGCACTTATGGGGCAAGTGATGAGATTATTATTTCAACAAAAAAGATGGAATTCTTTTTCTTATGTTAACTATTATACGCATACTGTTTCTTTCTTTAAAAAATGAATTGTCAGTGATTTCCTCATCTAATTCCCTTTTATAGTTTAAAAAAGGAAAAGGTTTTTGCAATCTGCTAAAAAGCCAAGATAACCTGTGGTATCAATGCAATTATGTGACATTGTTGGCCATGAATTGATAACACAAAACAGCGTGCAAGATATAGACCTTTATCATGGTGCGGCCATCTTGATTTTCTCCTATTCTCCTCAATGTAACCAAACCGAGGCTGGAAGGAAAAATAATCTGGTACCTTTTTTGTACAGTGAATATTAGCATCCAATACTGTTACTGGATACAGGGAACATGACCAAGATGGCGGCAGCATGATAAAGGTCTATTGTCACTATTCCAGGAACAACCAATTCACAATGTTAATTGATTAAAGGGATAGTGATGGAACAAGTGCAGGAGCCTTGGTGAGTAAGACATCCTGCTTGCAGACTCAGTCATCTTGAAGACAGAGAATAATGTCCTTTTTTTCTCTTTCTAGATACAGTGGTTTCCGTGGAGACAAACGAACACGATGACGACGGAGAAGGAGATGGTCCAAACGTTCCTCTCATGAGAAGAAAATACCGACATTACACCGAGCCATTGCGCACCAGCAAAACAACAGACCAAAGAAATCTACATCGCTCTTGCCCTCTCAGAGACAAAAGAAACGAAGAAGCCACACCCCCGTCGGAACTCGGCAATCGGGAGGCTCCAGAGGGCGCTGTTACTTCCTCCTTGAATCGGCTAAATGCGAAGGCTTCCATTGACCTTGACAACAATAACTTGGGGTGTTTCGTTGACAACAATGCCATCCACTTTCGAATTGATGGGCTTTACAAACAACTTGGGGAAATTGAGAGGAAATTTGACGAGCAGAAAGCAGCCATTATTGAATGTCTGCTAGGGAAGTCCCACCCACCGAGTGTGGATCGAGAGACCCGACGTAGCATGCATTCTGTTTCCAACCCTGTGTTGAATATGGCTTCTCGCCCAGGAGGCCGACACATAGACGTTGTTCTAGCTCCTTCTGGTGTAGTCACAAGCAGTGACCCTAATATTAGCTTGACGAAGGATAAAATGCAAGGGGGTAAACCCACAAACCACACAGACCATCCTCTTATAGAACTGGATGTTATCAGTGAACCGATGGCAAACTCTCTTAGTGGTGTGTCTCCAGAGGAGGACATTAGAACTGCTTCTGAGCATTCCAAGAATGTCGTCGTCACTTCCTCCTCTCATCCTCCCCAGGATCCAAGACAACAAGAGGCTTCAGAGAAACTGCCTCAGCTCCGATCGAAGAAGATGGGCAGGGAGAAGCTCTACCAGCGGGGACCGGGGAGATCCCGTGGGAATGGACGACCCTTTGCCATGCCAGGACGCGTTTCCATGGGTAACCGATCTCCCAATGTGAGGGCGCCTGTCCTATCGTTTCCGGCACTTAAAGGATCGGATGAGAGTGGTGAAGTTATTTGGCTGGAGAGACGTGGGGAAGAAACAGGTGGCTCAAGGGTGTCCTCGACATCATCGTGTTAGGGTTGGGAAACAGCTCATGAATATTCATTGGAATATCTACATGTTAACATAGTGACCATAATATTGCACAATGATGTATTGTTTTCACATCATCATGCAGTTTCAAGAATGGTTGGTTTTATCCACTCTTCTGTATTGCATTTGCATATTAATTTGAATATTCGTATTATGACACATTCAGTTGTATTTGTGTTTTGACATTTACATATTATTTCAACAAACAAATGCACAAGGACTTTTCATTGAACATTCTGATTTATAGGATTCAGCCAGGAATTATTTCACTTAAAAAAAAAAAAAAAAAAACTTCCACCTGTTCGTTCGTAAATGAAATTGGGAACTGAATTTCTGATGAATGGCATCATTTGACTTTGTGACAGACTATTTCTTGGACAAAATTCAAATTGTAAATTGGGCGAGTTTGAGATGAGGGCACTCAGTTGATGAGAGTGAGGACAGTGCTTGGTGTGCACACAAACTAACAGTAACTAAATTAAATATTGCTTATTTTTTAAAGCAGTTTGCTTAAAATGACTGAAAAGTAGAACAACTTATCAAGCTTCACTACAAAAGCCAATAAGTCTACAAACCAATTAAAGTTTGTATCAAGTTGATTGATCAACTTACTATCAATAGTTTTTTCTGCAAGATTATTTCTTTTTGATAGACAGTTAACAGTGACCAACCTCTCGCTCTCACAAAGAACGATGACAACTGACCAACTTGACAGGTTTTCAGTTTGTGCTGCCCCTTTATATGTAGAGGGATTAACAAGTTGAAGACATTGACACTACGGACAGTAAAAAAGCGAAACAAAATGACTAAACGACATCTTGGGACTGGTGAGAGTGAAGGATTCAAGAAGATAGAGACGATGCAACAATCTTACAACTGAATTTTTACTGACTGGACTGCCAAACCACCAAGGACCGTCTCGTAACATGTTGACACCAGGACTGCCTGGATAACTGACAGACAAGAAAGATGACAATACTTTTTTCTTCTTTTTTTTTTTTACTTAACTTTTTTGAAAATGGCTGATAGCTTTGTCCGATTGGTCAAAGTTTAACGTAGTCAGATTGAGTTAATTGCATACACTGAACACGATCAATAATGAAATGATGTTAGCAGGGTTATGTTTCTCAATTCATTAATTTTATGTTTTTATTGTTTCATAGAAACTATGAGTTCAGAGCTGGGTTCAAACTTTGAACCTCAACTTTATTTTGTTATTCGAGAAGGTTTTTTTATGAGTTTGGTTGGTTCAATATTTGTTTTTTGGTTTGGGGGTTTCTTTTTTGCAAACAACTGAATATTTAGAAAATAGCTCTTACAGTGTGATGTAGCACAATCCTTTATCAGAATGATGAACAAAAAACACACACAAAAACCAATACTATACAACAAGAAAGCTGTTTGCATTCAATGTATCGCAATTTCTTGTAGTTTTTCAGTTTTCTTCATTTTATTCACCAGCATCAATGAGCTCAAATTACCCCACTCAGAAATAGTGGTGGATTTATAAAGTGTTTTTTATTCTAATGTGGTAAAATACTGTAGGAATTTTTTAAGGGGTACACCAATGTAGTATTTGTATATATTTGAAACCAAGCATTAGCAAACATGGTGGCAAAATACACAAGTTTCAAACTTAAAGCAAAACAATAATGTTTAGACCTTTTATAAAGTGACAGCTTTTTTATACTTAAGCGTGGAAGTGTGTGTGCAAATGAACACAAATGATGTCGGAAAACAACTTAATTTGTATGTAGGAGGCTGATAAAGACAACATTTCTTAACAATGATAATGTTCAACCCTTCTTTTCTCATTAATGTAAGTTGATCAGGTTTATTTCTACCTTTGATAACAAGACGGTAAGCTATTTTATACTTTTTTCAAAACCAAATACAGACACAAAGCTGGGAAGTTTTTAATACTTTGATGTTTTCTTTGGACTGTTGGAATTTAAGAAAACAGCAACTGTATTCTGTCTTTATTTCTGTCTGAAATCATTTTACCAAAAGATCAAATGAACCAGTGGTTAATGACTTCATTCCAGAATTGAGATAATTCATTTTAAATCAGTTCTTACTTTCACAGGAGTTTTGAATTAAGTGTATTGAGGAAGATTTAGTACAAGAAACAGCTGGCCTGGGAACAGGTTTCGGGTTGAAATGCCCCTAGCTTTGCAAATTGCTAACCATTAATGCATAACCAACAAGTTTTTCTCAGCTATCTGGAATCATATTCTGGTATGTTTTGCTCTTTTCTGATAATGAAAATGTTGTACAAGATGCATTCATTAAGAGGAAAGGATTTTTTTGCAGGTAAAATGACAACCTGGTGACCGAATTATAAATAATTAAGATAGTTGCCTGCATAACAACTTATATTGGGTATACAGAATTTACATGTACATGTATCATGACGGAGTACCAATGTTGGTTTCTCAAACAGTGGAGGACTAGAGAATGTTTTCTTTCAAATTTGACTGTGTATCACAAGATTTACTTCTAACTCATGTAAAATTTGCATCAGGGTTAAAGCATATTTCTTTGGTTTAAACCTTACACCGATGGTTGATCTTCAGTGCATTCCAAGCCCCGCAGAAACCAAAATTTACAGGCTAGTCAGGAGGGATTCGAACCCACTAAAACGCTTTCGAATTAAAGTGTAAAATTTGAGGGTATCTTGATGGTTCCTTGAGATTGTCTTCCTCTCATACAGATACACAGCTTTCCTCAAAGGAAAGAGGTTTTCTGTCCCCTTCTTCTCTTGCTGGTCATGCAATTTTGTATATAATTTCTTCAAATTTAAAGCTAATTATTTCACACTTTCAGTCCAACAGATAAATAGTTTTGATGTTCTTATATTTTAAGCACAATGCAAGTAATTGTATATGTACAGTAAAAAGGTGTACGAAGTGTGTTGTGAGAACTGTCTTGACATCACCCTGAAAGTTCCAATATGACATGCAATTGTTAATTGGGCATGCAGTTCAAAATCCTGCAAACTCACACAACTTCCTGAATAGAATGAAATCAACCAGGGCCTCATTAGGGGTGCTTGAAGACTTTCTGATGGCTAACACTTAGGTTTCCTGGCAATTGTCTGGAGCTAAATCACACTAAAATCTGCATTTTTATTAAGGAAGAACCGAGACTTCTGACGCATTGTAATGATTTATATTGTCTCAAACGACAGACACTTATTATGGGGAAGAGCGGTGAAAGATTTTGGAATGTGAAGCATGCAGGAGGGAGGAAAGGAATGGGGGAAAAAGAAGAAACTGGCCAGCATGGTCTGAGATCTGAGAGTATAAATGAGGATTGAAATTGTCTCCAATTCCACCGTTATGCTGTGGAATTGAAACCAATCCCAACATGTCAGCTCTTATAATAATTTGTTGACTTTAAGATTTGCTAAAGTTAAAATGAATATGTGATGACCCCTTTGCATGACGCACAGTGCACTTGTATGCACCTATCCTGTCTGCTAACTTTGGAGTCAAAATGTACAAAATGGACTTGACTCTAGAAATGGTCGTTAAACATGCATTTTTGCGAATCTACAATCCACGTCTGCAAGGGGTCAATAGTAGGCTTTCTCAAGCAGTGAGTTTGGTCAACTTTTGTAAATAAACTTCTTTTTTTTTAAAGCCTCAAAAAGGGATTACAAAGTGTTTGCCAGCAATACGCACACAGGCTTTGTAAGGTTGATAATCTGTCTCTTTTTATAGAACCAGCAGTTGTGGTTTAAAGGAAGGTCACACACACAATTTGAGGACAACTGCTGGGTTGTTTTCTTTCAGAAGTACAATGAGAAATCATTTCCAATATTTTGTTAATATTTTTTTGAGCTCATATAATTTGTTGTACAGGCAACTTTTCTATCAACTGGTATCTTTTTGGATTTCTTTTTCTTTCAGAAGTACAAAATGAGAAAGCAGTTTCAGTGTTTTGTTGGAAAACTAACAAAATTATATTATAATTTATTGTACAGACAACTTGTCAACGTGTTATCATGGTTATCCTGGAGTTGAATTGTGTTTGTAATGAAGAAGCCATTTGGTTTTGTATCTCCATAGCAACTTGATTTGTGACCAGTCTAGTCATGTCTGAAATAGTGGCTGTGGCTTGATGGTCATGTAAACAAGCGTTGAAGCATAGGCTGCTCTTAGCAAAATCCTTAGAAACAGCCGTAGCCACCAGTTTGGACATGGCTTGAGGATGGAAGGACAGAATAGTCTGATCTCCTTAAAATTAGTTGCAGTTAAAACTGTGTGTAACAAGGGAACCAGACATGAGGTCATCTAAAGGCCATCAAGCAGTAACAGTAAGCAGATTGAGGTTTCAATTGAATTTGAAGTTGTCATCACTTATAACAGAATTATCATCCAGGCCCTTGCAAAAGACTGTCAAAGGACTATAGCTTCAATTGAACAATCAATCATTTTGTAATGAAATGAATTGAAATCTCAGTGTTGTACTTTTAGGATGTACATAGAGTTGGAGTGTTTTCTTAATTTAATTTATTTGTGTTGCTGTGAAAACTGACACAGTTATTGAGTTTCAGAGAGTTGTATATTGAAGGTAGAATCAGACATTCAATTAGAATTTTTTTTTTGGAGTATTATGAAAAAGGATAAACAGGGTTGTTTTTACTATTTTCTTTTAGATTCAGTCTTTTTTAAAGTTAAAATTATACAAATCTTATTCCAGTGGGGCTTTTGAGGACATTAAGATGAGGTACGCATTGAATATTTATTTTGAGAAAATGATGGTTATAAAATTTTGTTAACATTCACAAACTGATATTTGAAACACACGTCTTGATTCATAAAGACTTGTCTTGAAGAGAACTTGGGCTTTTTCATGTTTAATGATGCTGTACCTTATCTTGATTCAAAGAGAGTGTTAGGAAAGTTGAAGCTGAAGCTTTGCCAATGTGACGAGTTACTAGTGGTCACTCATTTTGACAAAGCAATTAATGTTGTTTGTAATGCTGTACATTACCTAAACCAAACATTCCACCTCAACACTTGTTTTTCTTTTCAATAGCTCCTTTCGCGACGCAGGTTACTTTTATCAACTCATCTGGGGGCGGAGGCCTATAATGGTAACAAAAATGGGCTTAGTGAGGTGGCTGTGGGAATCATTGTTCATCAGTATTTACAGTTGTTTACAATATTGAGTTGAAATGATTATGCAGGTATGGAAAAATTTACCTCATTGAGTTGACTGTCCTGTGGGAAAGGAGGAATTCGGCAAACAGGCAAAAGGAAAACAAAATTTGCACTAAATGTAAAAGTTGAAGCTCAGTACCTGGATATCAGACATGTCAAAGTTCACCATCGTACCACATGCCCAAGCTCATGTTTACTGGATTGTACCGACTACTACCACTGTGGTCTAGCCATGGCGTACCAATGCGGTGATTGCATGAGAGCTAGTGGTGGATTGTTTGTCAGACATACAGGTATTTTTAGCCAAAGTCACGTCATTTAGTGCGGAGTTTCGTTTTTTAAATATTATCAGCAAATTTGTGCAATCAGCGAAGCGCCCTCTGGGTTCTATAATAGTTGAACAACCTTAAGACCAAGTCTCCTGACTGTTTAGTTGCCATGACTCTACTCCATTCCAACCCTAGGTAGAAGCCAAACTTGCCCCTCATTGCCTCACTTTCATGCCCATAGGCTTTGTATAACAAATCCAAGATGGCAGCCGAGCTTGCCAATTTGATATAAACCCTGCTAATACTTGGTAAACCGTACTGACTGCTTGTTTACGCACTTTTCTCTGCAATGAGATTTTGTACTTGTAGATTTCAGAGTTTGGGGTCGGGTAAAATGTAAATTGTTGGTGGTGGCTTTGGGTTTAGCAGTGAATGACCACACTATGGCAAATAAAGCCAATTCCTATGCAATCGTTGTGTGTACTTGTCTTCCCAGAAGTATTGTTAAATCTGTGTATAGTTTGAGAACCACAATGGCGTCGCCATCATCCTGGGCTGTACATAACAAAACAAGAGAACTATTGTAACGAGATTCTTGTTAAATAGCACTACAGGCCTAATTAGCACTAATTATTTGTAACCTCTTTTTACTACAGTACGTACTGTTTTATAAGTATGTGAATTTTGTGGAGACACTGACATTTTTTTTTTTATGGTGTAGGGGTGACTGCTCTACGTTCCTACAACAACCCTATGTTCCGATAACCCATCGAGACCTACACGTTAGGGTTAGGGTGAGGGTTAGGCTTAGGAACAAATTTGTAGAGATGTCTGAACATTGCGGTGTTGGACTATACATGTAGGTGTGAAGCCATATAGGGTGTGTGGAAGCAATCTATTGGTTAAGCCCCGTCCGAATCAAGTGACTTTGGCTAACGGCTATGGCTGTTGGCCGCAACCACAACATTGGAGAATGGGCGAATATGGCCGTCTAGCCATAGCCACTAGCAAAGCCATTCATTTGGACATGGTCTTTAAGTGCTTGCATTTAGCGCTAATTCTGAACAATGTGCTTAGCTGAGTTGATTTTAGCTAGGCTGTTATTTCACATCAGCCATGGTCAGTTGAACTGTAGTACTTATGTAGTCATACAATTCTTAGCTGATTAAGGCTTCTTGTGCATTCTTCCAAAAATGCTTAAATTGCACTAAGTGTTCTGTTAATGCATTGCTTTAGACTGGTATGTTTATCCCTGTAGAATGTAGAGGGAGTTTTCGGTTACCAACTCAGTTGTTTCATGACAAGTTCATGCTGCATATGTATCGGAGATGAGACTGGAGGAATGCGAAAATTCTGTAAAAATGGCCTGCGGGTCTGGGTTCTCCCGTACTCTGAAACAGTATGTATGTGACTTTTATCTGCAAGCCTCAAACTTCAAATGTGACGTCAGATGTTCAGGCTGGTGCATGATGAACTAAGACACCAATTTCAGGTCTCCTTGTCCAATAAATGAGAACATTTCAGTTAGTAGCCCGTCCTAAATACAAGCTTGAATTAGTTGAGTTGGTTGAACTGTGTTAAGGTTATACAGCCTAAAAGACTTATTCCTTGGTGATGTTTAAAAAGAAAACTGTCAGTGCCAAAGAAACCCAATATTATTTACACCGACGTTGAAGCTTAAGAATTAGTGTGATAATGTTTAGTTTTTCACAGAGCATTTTCTTCAGCTTGTTGTTTTGTACAGACAGACCTTAACTGAGTAGCTGTAGAGATATTTTGCATGTCACAACCAATAAATTGTTCCCAAAAAACGCTGCATAACATTTTGCTGAATTTATGATATGATTCTCAATAAGTAAAGAAAGGGGTGGGCTATTTCCTCGCCCATCTTTGATACACAAAGATGTTGTTATATATAATACAAGGTTGATAAACTTTTAGCTTGAAAGACTTCTCGATTTTTAGAGAGGCTGTGGGAAACGTTTGCTGTTAGAAAATAATAAAAATGAGAGAAAAAAAGTCATCACTGTTGTTGGTTTATTTCCAAACTTTGTATTGTGTAAAGAATTAAACATAAATGATATTATCCCCATTTGTCCAATTGTGATTTTATCTCATTTTAGCATATTTTTGAGAAAAATGCAAGGCTTACCCCTTGTGACTTTATCTAATTTTAGCGAATTTTTGAGAAAATGCAAGGCTTACCCCTTGTGATTTTATCAAATTTTAGCAAATCTTTGAGAAAAATGCAAGGCTTACCCCTTGTGATTTTATCAAATTTTAGCAAATCTTTGAGAAAAATGCAAGGCTTACCCCTTGTGATTTTATCAAATTTTAGCATATTTTTAAGAAAAATGCAAGGCTTACCCCTTATTTTATCTAATTTTGGCCAAATTTTGAGAAAAATATCAAGGCTTAACCCTTGTGATTTTATCTAATTTTAGCCAATTTTTGTGAAAAATGCAAGGCTTACCCCTTGCGATTTTATCTAATTTTAGCAAATTTTTGAGGAAAATGCAAGGCTTACCCCTTGTGATTTTATCTAATTTTAGCCAATTTTTGTGAAAAATGCAAGGCTTACCCCTTGCGATTTTATCTAATTTTAGCAAATTTTTGAGAAAAATGCAAGGCTTACCCCTTGTGATTTTAACTGATTTCAGCAAATTTTTGAGAAAAATGCAAGGCTTACCCCTTGTGATTTTATCTAATTTTAGCAAATTTTTGAGGAAAATGCAAGGCTTAACCCTTGTGATTTTATCTAATTTTAGCCAATTTTTGTGAAAAATGCAAGGCTTACCCCTTGTGATTTTATCAAATTTTAGCAAATTTTTGAGGAAAATGCAAGGCTTACCCCTTGTGATTTTATGTAATTTTGGCCATATTGTGAGAAAAATATCAAGGCTTACCCCTTGTGATTTTATCTAATTTTAGCCAATTTTTGAGAAAAATGCAAGGCCCCTTGTGATTTTAACTGATTTTAACACATTTTTGAGAAAAATGCAAGGCTTACCCCTTGTGATTTTATCTAATTTTTGCCAAATTATGAGAAAAATGCAAGGCTTACCCCTTGTGATTTTATCTAATTTTAGCTAATTTTTGTGAAAAATGCAAGGCTTACCCCTTGCGATTTTATCCAATTTCAGCCTATTTTTGACAAAATTGCAAGGCTTACCCCTTGTGATTTTAACTGATTTCAGCAAATTTTTGAGAAAAATGCAAGGCTTACCCCTTGTGATTTTATCTAATTTTGGCCAAATTGTGAGAAAAATATCAAGGCTTACCCCTTGTGATTTTATCTAATTTTGGCCAAATTTTGAGAAAAATTGCAAGGCTTACCCCTAGTGATTTTTTCTAATTTTAGCCAATTTTTGAGAAAAATGCAAGGCTCACCCCTTGTGATTTTATCTAATTTTGGCCAAATTGTGAGAAAAATATCAAGGCTTACCCCTTGTGATTTTAACTGATTTCAGCAAATTTTTGAGAAAAATGCAAGGCTTACCCCTTGTGATTTTATCTAATTTTAGCAAATTTTTGAGGAAAATGCAAGGCTTAACCCTTGTGATTTTATCTAATTTTAGCCAATTTTTGTGAAAAATGCAAGGCTTACCCCTTGCGATTTTATCTAATTTTAGCAAATTTTTGAGGAAAATGCAAGGCTTACCCCTTGCGATTTTATCTAATATTGGCCAAATTTTGAGAAAAATTGCAAGGCTTACCCCTTGTGATTTTATCTAATTTTAGCCAATTTTTGTGAAAAATGCAAGGCTTACCCCTAGTGATTTTTTCTAATTTTAGCAAATTTTTGAGAAAAATGCAAGGCTTAACCCTTGTGATTTTATCTAATTTTAGCCAATTTTTGTGAAAAATGCAAGGCTTACCCCTTGCGATTTTATCTAATTTTAGCAAATTTTTGAGGAAAATGCAAGGCTTACCCCTTGTGATTTTATCTAATTTTAGCCAATTTTTGTGAAAAATGCAAGGCTTACCCCTTGCGATTTTATCTAATTTTAGCAAATTTTTGAGAAAAATGCAAGGCTTACCCCTTGTGATTTTAACTGATTTCAGCAAATTTTTGAGAAAAATGCAAGGCTTACCCCTTGTGATTTTATCTAATTTTAGCAAATTTTTGAGGAAAATGCAAGGCTTAACCCTTGTGATTTTATCTAATTTTAGCCAATTTTTGTGAAAAATGCAAGGCTTACCCCTTGTGATTTTATCTAATTTTAGCAAATTTTTGAGAAAAATGCAAAGCTTACCCCTTGTGATTTTATCTAATTTTAGCAAATTTTTGAGAAAAATGCAAGGCTTACCCCTTGTGATTTTATGTAATTTTGGCCATATTGTGAGAAAAATATCAAGGCTTACCCCTTGTGATTTTATCTAATTTTAGCCAATTTTTGAGAAAAATGCAAGGCCCCTTGTGATTTTAACTGATTTTAACACATTTTTGAGAAAAATGCAAGGCTTACCCCTTGTGATTTTATCTAATTCTTGCCAAATTATGAGAAAAATGCAAGGCTTACCCCTTGTGATTTTATCTAATTTTAGCTAATTTTTGTGAAAAATGCAAGGCTTACCCCTTGCGATTTTATCCAATTTCAGCCTATTTTTGACAAAATTGCAAGGCTTACCCCTTGTGATTTTAACTGATTTCAGCAAATTTTTGAGAAAAATGCAAGGCTTACCCCTTGTGATTTTATCTAATTTTGGCCAAATTGTGAGAAAAATATCAAGGCTTACCCCTTGTGATTTTATCTAATTTTGGCCAAATTTTGAGAAAAATTGCAAGGCTTACCCCTAGTGATTTTTTCTAATTTTAGCCAATTTTTGAGAAAAATGCAAGGCTCACCCCTTGTGATTTTATCTAATTTTGGCCAAATTGTGAGAAAAATATCAAGGCTTACCCCTTGTGATTTTATCTAATTTTAGCAAATTTTTGAGAAAAATGCAAGGCTTACCCCTTGCGATTTTATCTAATATTGGCCAAATTTTGAGAAAAATTGCAAGGCTTACCCCTTGTGATTTTATCTAATTTTAGCCAATTTTTGTGAAAAATGCAAGGCTTACCCCTAGTGATTTTTTCTAATTTTAGCCAATTTTTGAGAAAAATGCAAGGCTCACCCCTAGTGATTTTTTCTAATTTTAGCCAATTTTTGAGAAAAATGCAAGGCTCACCCCTTGTGATTTTATCTAATTTTGGCCAAATTGTGAGAAAAATATCAAGGCTTACCCCTTGCAATTTTATCTAATTTTGGCCAAGTTTTGAGAAAAATGCAAGGCTTACCCCTTGTGATTTTATCAAATTTTGGCAAAATTTTGAGAAAAATTGCAAGGCTTAACCCTTGTGATTTTATCTAATTTTAGCCAATTTTTGTGAAAAATGCAAGGCTTACCCCTTGCGATTTTATCTAATTTTAGCAAATTTTTGAGGAAAATGCAAGGCTTACCCCTTGTGATTTTATCTAATTTTAGCAAATTTTTGAGAAAAATGCAAGGCTTACCCCTTGTGATTTTAACTGATTTTAGCCAATTTTTGTGAAAAATGCAAGGCTTACCCCTTGCGATTTTATCTAATTTCGGCCAAATTTTGAGAAAAATATCAAGGCTTACCCCTTGTGATTTTATCTAATTTTAGCAAATTTTTGAGAAAAATGCAAGGCTTACCCCTTGTGATTTTATCTAATTTTAGCAAATTTTTGAGAAAAATGCAAGGCTTAGCTCTAGCCATTGCAACATTAGCAACCTGTCAGAACCAAACTGCACTATTTTGTTTGCCTCTCTTAGACTGAGGACAGCACTAGTAAACCACGTAAACTGATAATCCTTTACATAGTCCAAAGGTCAGGGTGGTGAGCAAAGAGTAGAGCGCCAAAGGTGCAAGACGGGAACTCGGGCTACACTGTGAAATGTGCACTGGATGCCATTTCAGCAAGCAACTCTTTCGATGCAACAACAGATCAGTGCAGACCATTGCTATGAATGATATAACAAAAGATTTGCTTACCGAAATGGCGCCTATGCGTATTTCACATTCCAACAATAGAAAGAGCTCCAGTTCCCCATCTTGTGCCTGCTGCATTCTAAAACATTTTGGTGATGAGTTATTTCATGGTGTTGGATTTGGTTAGATTGAAGAAGGATCCTAGTAACTCACTCACCGGGTATGACCTCAGAAACTACGCTATTGTCAGGGCTCCGTCTATGAACTAAATTGAGAACTTAAAACAAAATAACATGAACTTTCAAAAAAGGGTAGTAACAACTACAAAGTCTGCACTAACATGTGACTTTTCAAGAATTTAATGAATTTTGTTTGCCCCTAGTCTATAGTTTTAAGAGCATAGTGCAAGCATTGAAAAAAAAATTATTATAACACATTTAAAATAAGCTTTGCCTTAGTTAAATAAATTGATTTTGTCATAATCGGCAAAATATAGCCCTAGCTTGGGACAGATGTCAACAGTACTCTTTAATACCTGGATCCAAAGGAGGGCTCAGTCCATGTCACTGAATGCCAGGTTCATCTTTTGACATATCAAACTTCTTCTTGAGGTAAATTTGCCAGCAGAGGGTGCTGTTCATGTTGGCCAAATACACAAATTTCTTCTTAGTTATATAACACTTAAGGTCTGATACTCCTGGGTAAAATGTTTGACTTACCCAATCAACAGAAAACTCTCTTGTCAACGCTAATGGGTGTCATTTCTGATAAGTGAGATTCCCCAGGGATCTATAATTGGCCCATCGCACCAATTTGAAGACTCCATGAAACAAAGCTGAACAAAAGAGGGCTCTGTTCGGGCAGTCAGATTAAAGTTGATTAGTAAAAACCCTGATTGAACATGTATGAATGGACAGAAACAGTGTGAGATTCCTCAAGTATCTTTTCTTAGCTCAGCCTGGCATTTTGAAGACTCAATAGCTGAAAAAAGTTTAACAACAGATATCTCTGTTTATGCAGTCAATGTAAAGAGGCATCTTGGATAGTTCTGATCAATGAACAGACGGAATGTTTGTGAGGTTCCTCAAGTGTCCATACTTGGCCCATATCACCTACTCTCCTTATCATCAATCTTCTTGGTAAATGCATCAAGATCAGCCATGGCCTGAGATGCCTCAAACTCTGCAGCTTGGTCGAAGTCACTGTCAGAGGAAAAAAAATATATATATCACAAAAAGAGCTTGTAGTATTTCACTTTCCTTCCCCCCCCCCCATCTCTTTCTTAAAGCATTTGCAACAATTGTCAAAGACCAGTATCCGCACTTGTGACCCAACACAAGAATGACGTAACAAACCTGGGCGTTTAAGCTCGATCAGTCTTTTGAATCACAAGAGAAAAAAAAGAGAAAAAAATTACTTACACGTTTTTCACTGTTTTTGAACAACCCTTTTTGGAGACTAATTGTTTGACTCAATTTCTTAAAAACTACAGCATCTTCAGCAAAAATATTTTTAGGGAAGTTTGCCACCATGATCATCTGTATACCTTGTACATGTAAGTTATGTGCAACTTTGTAAAAAAAAATCTGCAATCTTTCCAATGTTATACACACCTTTTAAAGACAAAATTCATCCCAACCTTTTGGTGCTTACCGTCAAATTTTCTTCAAATAAAGTTGCCACGTTTTTTCAAAGAGTCAGCATGTTATTATTTTTGATTTGTTTGTGTTGTACAAACAACCATCATGTGGTACTAATATTTTCTCAGAATTTTTCTGATAAGAACCAGGCACTTTGAACAGTATTCTTAAAGGGAAGAGATTTAATAAAAGTTAAAAACTCCTGGAAAACTTTGGTGAACTTTAATTTCAAAAATTTCCGATTTAATAATAGAAGTTTATGCTTTTTCAACTATCAACAAACATGTACCAAACATGTACCTTAAATTCAACATAACATCCCCAACTAAACTTGGAAGAGCTAAATATTGTTTCCAACAAAGGTCGGCCATTAAGTTTGAAAACCTAAAAATTACTTACTCTTCTTCGTCGAGGAGCGATGGTTGCACTGGTCTGTGAGAAATGGCTTCTTTCTGTCAAAATAAGTTTGTGAAAATGGAATTAGCTGTTGTAAACTGTTTACTAACCAAAAGGACCTATGGTGTAAACACAAACAATAGTTAATGGCAGGACGTTTCGACCCTAGCAGAGTCTTTGTCCAAGGCTAAAAGTGGGTTTATAGTCTTCGGAAAGACTCTGCTAGGGTCGAAACGTAAGACCACTAACAGATTTGTGCAAAATAAGTTTGTATAAAACATTTGGTTCCTAATACATCATTGGTTTAGTAAGCTGTACTTTCAGGTAGGGGCATGAATTGATTTTTGTCAATGTTCTGTACTGCTGATTTAAAGCGTTTTAAACGAAGTATTTTCCATCTTTAGAAAAAAAAGGCTTACAGATAAAATTCACTTTTTTTTCCAGAGTAAATACCAAAGTGTTACCACCTTTATGATCTTTATCACAATTTTGAGGAAAATTATAGTGCCCCTTATAAACACCAAATATTGGTAACTGATGTAAGGGCGGTGGTCCCAAAACGAGTTTAATGAAAATATTTCAAGTACCTCTCGTCTTTCCATTGTTCTCTTCTGAAGAATGTGTAGAGTCTCTTGCCTGGCGATGGCCTGTATAAAACATTAAGAAAAAGACAAACTTTAAGAATTTATAATTAGAGATAAGTTTGTCTGTAATACTTGGGTTTGAGACCCAATGACTGAAGTACTGGGGTTTGTGACCCAAGGACTGAAGTACTAGGGTTTAAGACCAACGACTGTAGTAGTTGGGTTTGAGACCCAAAGACTGTAGTACCGGGGTTTGAGACTCAAGGACTGTAGTACTGGGGTTTGTGACCCAAGGACTGGAGTACTGGGGTTTGAAACCCAAGGACTGGAGTACTAGGGTCTAAGGTTTGTGACCCAAGGACTGAAGTACCGGGGTTTGAGACCCAAGGACTCTAGTATTTGGGTTTGTGACTCAAGGACTGGAGTACTGTGGTTTGAGACTCAAGGACTGTAGTACTGGGGTTTGTGACTCAAGGACTTGAGTACTGGGGTTTGAGACTCAAGGACTGGAGTACCGGGGTTTGAGACTCAAGGACTGTAGTACTGGGGTTTATGGCTTTAAGGTCCTAAGTACCTGTTTTGTCAGCTTCATACTCTGAGCGTAAATCACCTCTTCCTGTGCTTTCTGTAGGAATTCATTCAGTTCTAGAAACACAATTTTAAAACAAACACCTCATTTTTAAATCAAACGTAGACTTCACATTGAGCAAGTTAAAGAAATGCACATGTACTCAGATGTTAACTTTTGAAATTACAAATCAAAAAACTGTTTGCAAATTTTCCTCACAAACCTTACTTCAAGGAAACATATCACAGGTCTGAGAAGTTTTATCAATAGATAGTAAACGGAAACCTAAAACAGATCACCAGTCTGTGAATCATCATCATAAGAACGTAAATTTTGAGGGCTTATAAAAAAAATGTCAGTCATTTATAATGCCAATACATCCAGAAGGCCTGAAACATCATAGATAAACAAAACTTATGTTGAGAACATTCAGTGTTTATCAATACAATAGGCAGGAACTGAGGCCGTTACCGAATTAATGGTTACGGCTACGGCTACAACTGTTGCTAAGGGTGTTGCTAAGGACTTCAAGTATTAAAGTATACTTCAACGATGATAATGCTGTGATCCAGCGTTAGCCAAAGCAGTAGCCGCCAATTCAGACAAGACCAAAGTCTCCATGGCAGTCAATACAAGGAAGTGAAGAAAGAGTGACCACAAGAGGGCGCTAGACTGAACTGGCATTATTTGATTGTGGCATACAGTTTACAAAACTAACTCTATGTATGGGACGTTTTAAAGTATACAAAATAGCATAGCCTTCTCCTGATAAAGTAAAAAATTTTACTTACTTTGTGATTTTTCCATTTTCTCATATGCCAGATTCACAGCTGAGGGAAAACAAACAAACAAAACATTAACTGATTATTAAAGTAGTCTTCTTTTTCTCTCAAAGAGTCGAGCATGGTTAAACTTTTATGGGACATCCTGTACAGAATGTCAATATTAACTTCCTACTTGAGATTTTCAGGTAACCATTAACCAGGGCAGAGTTGCTCACAAGCATCTTGAGTCTAGAACACTGGAAAGCAGGCTGAATCCAACTGCCATTTTTTCACTCACTTTGATTGAAAACAGACTGCAAACTTATGATGCTCTTGGTCATACACTTTGTGCAAGACATTATTACTCTACGTTGTTGTTAGTAAACACCATGCAACACACTCAACACAACATTTATGATGTGACAATTCCACCAACAAAGGGCAATGGCTTGAAGCCGTGAACCCGTCAGTGAGACGTTAGGGCTATGGAAGATGGGTAAGTCAGCTTTTGATAACAGTGCCCGCTTTCATTCGGTGGTTCATGTATTGAGAGTGTGAGTGTGGATAACGAGAACACTAGAGTGATAATGAACCAAGACTAGATCATTTGTAGACCCAACTGGGGCACTGTATTCCTCTTTTTTAAATTTTAACTTCACGGTCTTTCAAACAACCCACACAAACATCTGTGTTGAGATAGACTGTGTTTCGACTTGCTATGATGATTTTCAAAACATATCTTTCAAAGATTGCTAGTAGGCCTACGACCGTCGAAGTCAAAAATTTCAAAGAGAGGAGTACAGCGCCCCAGTTCAAACATGAGCATTGTAACTTTTACGCGGGCCAGGTTGTGTGAAAATATGGTCTATTGAACGTGCGCAATTCGCTGCAGCCCCTGCAACCAGTGTGCCACTAAAAAATCGTTGAATTACATCCACCAATGCGATCACAACGGAGAACTGACCACGACAGCAGGGCACCCGCTAATTACAGTACAGAGACTATGAGTAAGAGAGTGTACTTAGAAGTTGATCAGATGGATCAATGCCAAGTGTTGACTTAAAAATCAACAATTTGGAGCACAACAAATGGTCCTGAGTACAATTTCATGCCCGATGTTGCATCTTAGACATTATCGAGAAGCCAGTTGGCGGTGTTCAACTTTCAAGCTATTTCATTGGGTCTTTTTGTAATTTGAGGCATTTTTCATGGCTTGGTGCTTGGAAAATCATAGCAAATTGAGGATTCGAATCAAATGAACAATGCTTCACTGGGGCGCTAGTACGACCAAAGATGACAAAATTTCGAAAAAAGGAGTACAGGCTCAGAGCTCCAGTTACTCAATGAGTAAGTTACTGGAATACTCGGCCTAATTTGTGGCTGGTATTTGCTTGGACAGCTCTAGTCTTACTGCTCCTAGAACTATTCGGTTCATTCCGCTATCGTCTCACCGACCCTCATAGTCATAGGTCATCATGTACAAAATCCTATTCGAAACTTTTTCCCCTTCACGTTTATGCACCTGGACTTCTATTTTGAAAACGGAGCTTGCCAAAATTAGGCTCTATGTGTTCATTGTTTTCACAGTGAGCTCAGGGTGGGTCCAGAAAATCCACTCCGCAAAAAAAAGGTGCAAAAAATGATAAATTCCCATCGTTTTTTCAGAATCGTCGCCTTCCGATAACAAAAATGGCCGCCGTCGCTTGTATCACTGGTATGCTGCGTGCAACGCTGGTCTACGACATGCCTTAAGACGGTATTCAATAGTATTCTGTGCGCCATTTTTGTTATCGGAAGGCGACGATTCCGAATAACGATGGGAATTTATCATTTTTGCACTTTTTGGGGGGATTTTCTGGACCCACCCCGAGCTCACTGTGAAAACAATGAATACATAGAGCATATGCTAATTTTGGCAAGCTCCGTTTTCAAAAGAGAAGTCCAGGCAGGTGCATAAACGTGAAGGGGAAAAAGTTTCGAATAGGATTTTGTACATGATGACCTATGAGGGTCGGGGAGACGATAGCGGAATGAACCGAATAGTTCTAGGAGTACTCAATAAGTAAGTTACTGGAATACTCGGCCTAATTTGAGGCTGGTATTTGCTTAGCCTTGGACAGCTCTAGTCTTACATGTCTTACCATGCCATGGCCTAGCCTGGTAAAACGTATCAACTATTAAACTACACAGTGAAACGTACAGTTATCCCAACAAACAATGTTAGTATTTTACCCAAACGTTGAAGTCAAACTACATGTACAGCTTCCCAGCTGAGTGCTGTGGTGTACTGTGTTTGTCGGTTAGCTGGTTTAGATTTTTTTGAGGTTAGTCTTTTGTTTATTTTGTGTAATTTCTGCTCACTCTGTCTTCCCGGTGGGGCAACTTTCAGCCTCTGTTTAACATCTCCAGAAACGAGTCGTGACTCAATCGGTGGCTGAAGGGTCAGTGACTGCCAGAATAACTTGGCACAAGCTTGATCTTCTTCACTACACCCGCTAAAAACGGTTCTTTCACCTTGGTTTGACACTGGCTCCGTTGCTGTCATGGTGGCCGCCATGTTTTTGGACTGACTTGTAGCAGTTGTCATGTAGGACGCCACCACTTGACACCAAAACGCGGCATCGCAACACGGGGTCGGGAACCGTCGGGGGGGGGGGGGGGGGGGTGATATGTTTCCTGAAGATTTTTCCCATAGTATTGTTTGATAAAACTGTATTAGTGTATGTATACAGGAATTGAAGTCTTGGTAAACTACATTATTGTAAACCTTTCAACAAAGTACTACGGGATTATTGTCATTATCCGAACGAGCTTGAGTGAAATAAAAGTGTTTTTAGTCAGTAAAACTGCGTGAGAGGAGCATTTTTGTTAGCCCCCCCCCCCCTTTCGACTTTTCAGTTGTGCTGAGTGAAAGTACATTCCACACAAGTAAATACTGTAGTCTAATTAAATCATACAGGGGCAAAGCAACAGACTGTTTACTTCCCTAAAACTCCCTCATAGCCTCGGGTAGGAGTCACCGTATTTTGGGGAAACCAAATGACCGTCTCCGTTAAAAATAATGTTACGCCAATAAAATAATTATGACCTCATTACAAGAGCAGGTTTTTTCCAGTATCGGAAGGCGGGGGGGGGGGGGCTGCAAAGATTCAAGAGAATTCGCCCCACCCCCACTATGAGAAAGTGTTGTCATTTGATACTTTTTAACATTAAGATAAAAATGGTCATAAAAACACAGATAAAAATAGCTCAAGCAAAGAACCCCATCAACCGCCCTCTTTCTTGATCCTTTATTTCCTACTTCCCAAATCCTTAAATACATGGGTTTTTAAGAACACAGCACCCAGATTCACACGTGGGCACCGAAACCCATTTCTTTGTTGATTATTGTCACTATCCAATAGATAAGGAAGCGAGGGTAAACAAGCTCGTAGCGGCGGCGTGACCTTTACGCACCGGGTTTGTCGTGGGCGAGCGGGGATTGCTTTGTGCAGTGCGCCGTCTGTAGGCCCCTTTCAACCCATTGACAATTGAATTGCGGGACGCTACGCATAAACCCGTGGTTCTAGCTGGTGTGTGGGTTGCTTACAGTACCACGGGGGAACTCTTGTTATTTTTGCTCAACTCGATTGACGCAAAAATATGATCGGTCATTATATTGTTGGCCAAAAACATTCACCGCATTTCGAACAAAACAAAACAATAACAATTTGGAGGTGGTGTGAATGCGGGGTTGACCATCATCCTTCACTTTCAAAATTTGAAGTAAATTTCTTGGAAATGGTTGGAAATTTAAAACTTGAAGGATAATAACGAATGCAATAGAATTACTCATTGCAATAATAACGTGGATCTTCAATAATAATAATTTGTTGGTTTTTCATAAAAAAGAATAAAGGAAAACCCGTTGGCGATTACAGAGGCACGGAAAAGGTAGAGCCTTTAGGGACAGACGCCCAGGCAGTAGAATGAGGGGCGCTTATATTATTCAGTAAAATAAACTTTTCCACACTAGGGATTGTGTGGGTTCACCCTTCCCTCAAGTTACACCCCTCCCTCATTTGCTTACCTGTTGAGGTACTAAACACTTGATTAGAAATGATTGATTATGTACTTGAGCAAACAGCCACATTTTTATCAAAAGAGTTGTTGAAAGATTCCACAATAAGCGCATTTTGGGAGGGGGATGGGGGAAGGTTGGCAGCAGACTTTGATGAAACAATATTCATACAATGTGTAAGTTGTTTACGCTCCCAAATAATTAACTTTAACCCATTATATCAACTGTTGGTTGTGGTTGAACAGGAAATGTCAAAACACCCTTTCTTTTAAGCTTTCCAGCAAACACTAGACCGCGTAAGTTTCGTTTTCTTAAAAATATGATTATCATCAAATCATTACTTTGTACTTCACTTAAAACATGTAAAACATGCCATCTTGTTTTCTCTCATTACAGTCAGTGTTATCAAACCGAGACTAGAAGGTACAACACAAGTCTGCGATATTTAATTAATAGAAAACAATCTCGCCAGTGCACTGATCATGTGAAAGTTCCTGCATTGTTTCTTTTTGAAAATACCCTACACATACTTGCAAAACAAGACTTGTAAGTTAAACATCAGAAAACTAACTAAACCAGGCATGATATTTGTTTGGTCCTCGAAAAAAGTAGGAGCATTTAATCAAGTACAAGGGCTGGCCTAGTATCAAATGGTATAGGCTTATATAGACTTTCCAAGCTTTTTAAGAAAAACAAATTGCTTATTTTTAAGGGCACCCCCCCCCCCCCAAAAAAAAAAAAAAAAAAAAAAAAAAAAAAACGGAAATCAGATTGAAAAGAAAGAATATCTGCTTTAATAAAAAATATATATAAATATAATAATAATAATCTCAACTGGTTTCAAGCGTTTTATTGTCTTTAATCAATTCAAACACAAAGAAAAAACTCAGAGAGAATCTGGAAATGTCTATTACATACTCAAGTTTTATTTACAACTCGGAATTGAAAAGACATGACTGAAATAAAGAACAGCATACAATTAAAAACACATGGTCAAAGAAATTTTGTTTTGACATTTAGAGATTACAATATTTGTTGTATCACTCCTGTGGGGCGGGGATAAGAGAGGGGGAAGTAGTACAGTATGTCGAGTTCCGACTCACATCATACCACACATAATGAAAACCCAAATTTACTTGCAACTTTGGAAAAAACTAACAAAATGAAGAAATGCTACCTTCAATTAAAACAAAATACACTTGAATATATTTGTGTGTGACAAAACTCAGTTAGTGTAACCTCCTCGTAAAAAAAGTTACCATAAATTCATCAAAAAATAATTCCTGATAAAGGTAATTTTGTCCTTGTTTTGTTTGTTTGCCTGTTCTTTTTTATAAAAATTTGGGGTTGTTCAACCCCAAATCGTTACAAATTTACCCACTCATTCTCCCTTGTGGTTTATTACTTTTTGTATAACAGGTGTTAATTTAAATTTATTTTAAACATTCATTGTAAGCTAGAGCGTCTACTTGGGACACAACAATTCCAGAGAGCCCCCCCCCCCCCCCAAAAGAAAAAAAAAAAAAAACCCAAACAAACCCCAAAACAAAAAGACAAATGAATCAACGTTTTGTTAAACTATAAGGATTTTATTTTACAAAGAGCCAAGAGTGATATTTCAAGATGTCTATCATTCTTAATTGCTGAGGAGCTGTCCAAAGTTTTCAATATTTTCAAGGTCATACAGAGTATTGTGGAAGAGGAGGGAGGTCAGAGACCACACACCACTTCAAAGTGTGTAAAATGTTGATACTTAAATAATTTGCATCAATTTTGAAAGAAAACATGTTGATAAGTACTACTTAGGGGGAGGGAATGGGTCCTCAAAAGTAGTATCCTCTGATGACCTGAAATGATGGAAAACTTTGGGCAATCCCTAAGCAGAGTGTGACGTCACAACATAAACCACTATGGCATTATTTATTGACAACTCATCATTAAATGAGTCTTAATGTTTTGTGAAACTGAGCCAAGGTGTCTGCTACCTACTACCCCTCCCCTCCCCTCCCCTCCCCTCCCCTCTCCCTTTCCCCACCCACAAATCTAAAAATCTATTTACACTGTGCTGTTAGATTAAAGATAATGTACAACATTGGTTTTCTTTTTATTATATTTTTTTTGACATCTTTTTCTTGAACCAAATTCAACTTTAATAATATGCTTCATTTGTGTGTAAAAAGTCCATCCTAAAAAAAGGGTCCTTTGGAAGTGGGCCAAGAGTGACACATAATCTTGATGATGACAGCTTTTTGGACAGGTGAACATTGATGCAATGTGATTTTACAGATTAAGCTACATGTATCAAATCCATCACCTCATTTTTCTGACCGAGGAATGCCGAGTAAAAAACCCATTAGCCTTTTTGAGAAATATCGAACACCATAAGAGTGCACTGTTTGGTTTGGACGCCAGGTATACAGACAGATTCATCCAAACTAAACATTGCAATTGAACTGTGTCCATCACATCTCTAAAAAAGCTTACCGGAGAGATATTGGAACAATACAAAAAGACCAATGCTGTACTTTGCCTTACTTACACACATCTTTCTTACAAGACATTGGGAGATTTTGAGATATAACATTACAGCAGATAAGCTCGATTTATATTTCACACAAAAGTGACTGCCACGTGAATTTTGGTGGCGCAATAACCAGTACGCGCTGTTTTTCGGATTGTGAGGCAAGAAACTTTGCTTTGCTTTCACTTTCGTGTGAAGTATGATCTGGGCTTCAATCTACTGCCCTCGATCTTCCCGAAAGTCTCCACGATGACCTTAGAGATTTTAGAAAGCTAATTTCTTCATCAGAAGGTAGACGTGCATGTCCTGCTCTACACCGTGGAGATTGTTAGCATCGCCCTGCAGTCTCATCAGCAATCCTCCATATGATATGTAGGCTGATCTAATACACAGAAGGAAAGAGAGAAAAAAAGGCAACTGTTAATCGGAGTAGGAAATCAAATCCAGGGGTGGTAGTCACGGCTGACAAAAATGTCTCAAATTTGAATTTTGGATTTCAAGAAGCTTCTGGGAACAGTATCCTCAGCAATAAATACAGAGCAGGATTAATTTATAACAGTAGAATCAACAGCTTCTTTGTTCACCATGAAACATGAAACAGTATGAAATCAGATAGAAGTCAGAACATTCTCGTCCCTGCAAGTCCAAACAGGCAAGTGTTAAACTGGTTTCAGCTTAGAGAGAGGGGTTGGGGGTTGGGGGAACCAGGCAGGTGTATAAAAACAAATTCCAGTGATTGAGAAAAAACCTTAACAAACCAAGAAAAATGTCTCTTCTTAGGCCACAGATTCCTCAGGATTAGTTTAAGAAGATGTTCTTACAGTTCTTAATGTAATATACTGCACAATAAATCCACTGACTTTTCTCAAAGCCGGCCTGATACAGCTAGCCTAATAAACCGTTTAAGAAACCCAACTGAAAAAGCACACATCAATCTCATTCTTAAGTTAAATGCTCTCCGTTGTTGTCTGTCACATGCAAACTCAAGTAAAGGAAGCAATCACCTTGGTCAATGCCTTTGTGCCCGATGAAATGTCCAAATAGAAATTTAAATTTCCCTCACAGAAGTGCCCGTTAAAGTTATACAGGATAGTAGTAGAGTTGACAAAATAGTCCCAGACAGTGTACATGTTTTGTGTGATCAACCATACATGAAATAAAAAGCCTGTCAAAAATTGGGCATAATCTGTTGTGCGAGTCAGGAGAAAGTAGTGAGAACCCATGCACAATTTTCAGCATGAACATGAAAACATAATGTCCTTAATTTGGGTTGTGACAACTGAGATCAGGTGTTGCATATAAAAAAGAAGAAAAAAGAAGAAGAAGGTTTTCAGATAAAGCTTCCTTGAGTATGACTTCATTTCAGAGGGAAATATTTCACACACACAGCAATTGGTTCAAGTATGAACTTCATAATCAATAAGCTTTCAGACTTAAATATTCTTGATCCTTACCAATCCCTTATAATACCTTTAACAAAGTAAAAACTGCAATGCACTTACTAGAATGAAGTATTAGCCTAGCAATGTCATTAGTCATCCTTAATTTGCATGCTAACTGCATACCGGAATGAGCTGACCACCCTGAACTAGTAAGTATGGCATTCATGTTATAGCCAACTAAAGCGCAGTGACTTCTGCAGGACAATAACCCCAGTGGACAAGTTAGTACACGTCAGAGAGCGCTCTACTCTTATGACAGTCATCCTGCTGGGTCATGTCGAGTTTCAGCGTACATAGATAGGGATAAATCAAGGGAACTAAAAATACAAACATGTACAATATCCATGCGAAAAGAGGGTACAGTAACTCTGTGAATGAAGGTCCTTGGTTCTAACTGTAGGGCATTCTTGAACCAAATTGTTGAAGTGTGGCCTAGGCAGGCTGAATTGAAACGAGGTCCTCGTCAGAATAGTTTGTACTTGGTGTATTCAGTTTTAATAGCCCTACTTTGCAACCTGGGGCATTCTTAAGAGTTTCATCTTTACGATGGTGATGATAATTGAATCTGAAGTCCCCCCCCTCCCTAAAAAAATAAACTAAACTAAAATAAATATGAGGAAAAAATTCTAACATGTGGACATGTGTACATACTAAGTTAAAATGTGGTAGTAAGACTCCAATTTGTTACTGTACAATTACCTCCTTTGCCATTATTCACTGGTTAACCCCTTATTCCATACAATGACGAAGTGAAACAAGTTGATACTTGCCCACCATGGTCCACCCACCGAGGTAAAAAAAAAACCAACCGTCAATGAAGAATAAAAGAAACCCAGAGATACCGCGGGTCATGGGGGGACATAGTTTGGTCGTTGGATACAGCATGGTGGAATATGATTGGCCTAGGTTAAATAATGGATAACAATGGGACAAACAGATTGCTGACTACCATTGCTCAATGACACTGGGGTCAAGCACCAATACACGTGCGTTCATTGCGTTGAACGTTGAACAGGGGATCCACTCTGTGTCCATGGTACTTCGCTAGATGTACATGTATGAACAAATGAGTTTTTATCACTGGTAATCCTCACATATGGAACCAAACTTTTAGTTCGAAACACGGAGCTACGAATTTGAAGGAAAGGTGAAAAAGTTTATATATACCACATGGACTTTACACCACGGCCTTTTGACTGGTTTCTTTTGCAGTTAACAACTTTTTTCCTAATAACTCTTAATAAGCAATTTAATGTTTTCAGAGAGAAATGCCAACCTCAATATGGGAAACAAGAGGCTGGGTTGCAGTCATGTGTAAAGTTTGGAGCGGGAGGAAAATCTCTGGGGAAACAAATCCTGATAAATCATTTTTGTGTTCTATACAAATAAGGTCAGTTTCCGACTTACTCATGGGACTGTTGCTGTTTGTATCAGTGACACCCAAACAAGTCAAGCCACCCAAACAAACATCATCCTGGCAACAACAAACCCAGTAAATTCTCAGGACACTTCAAAGCCATTTCTTCTGTTGCCCTGGTCGTTGCCTTAGCGCCCTACAAACATTTCCATCAGTTTTATAATCCAAGAATAGAATACAAAAATATTTTTTAAAAAAAACTATACACTCACTGGTACAACTACTAAGTTTACGGTTGTACTTTTTTGTACCCCAGGCTTGGAATTTCATCTTTGAGTGGGCAAGGCAATTATTATATATATATTTTTTTTCGAAGGGCACTTCCGTTGGAAAATCTTTAAGTCTATAGGAAACTTTTGAATTTACTATTATGGTTTATCTTGTGATCCACACCAGAATAAGCTTCAAACATCACCAGAATTGAATAAATAGAATAAAACAACTTCTGAACAGCAAGTGTAATCTTTCCCAATTACATTTTAAAGGTTTTCAAACCAGAACAATCTTCTAGATGTCAATGAATACACCCTACAACGGATCTAACAACAAATTCAACAAATAGGTTTTCAAGTTTGAAAGAATACACACAGAAATTGTATATTTGTTCAAAGGATTAAAGTTTATGTTGCTTATTTCAGAAGTAAACGGAAAAAAGAAATTAAATGTTGGAGAAAAATGTCCTTGAACACATGGCAGTACAAATCATTAACTATCCATTAAATAGTTTTTTTCACATCAGAACGTATCATGAATCAAACTGTTTACAGCTATCCAAGTACAAAGTTTAAATCCACCAAAAGAGTCTGTACATGTGCGTGGAGCTCTCCCACTTATTATTTTTTTTAAAGTCCAAAAATGTGACGCCTACGTTGAACAAAAGCCTCTTACATACCACTACTCTGAAGTGGGTATTCCCCCAAGTTGGTATTGTGTTAACGATGAATTGCACAATCGCTGAGGGTGGTTAACCCTCCTGGGTAAATAACTCTACTGACACGAGATTAATGCTGGCATATTTTTATCTTAAATGCCTGTAAAACGCTTGACCTTAGACGTTAACTATTGAGGAAACCTTCAATACAAACAGAAGACTCCACTTTGGAAACAAAATGGAATTTATTTAAAATTGAAAAAAAAAAAAATAATAATAATAATTTACCCCCCCCCACCCACCACCACTCCCTAATCAGGAAGAGAAGACAAAGAGTAACACAAAGCAAGTTTCTTGCCCTTAAGCAGGAATGAGTGCCTTAAAAAGGGACAAATGAAACATGGAAAAATGCTAAGCAAGTTAAGTGCCACTAAGCAGGATTGACTGCCCAACGTGTAAGAAAATACTCTTCAAAAAGGGGAAAATACGGAACAATGGAACAGGAATGAGCACTTAGTACGTTGTAAGTTCACTGCCACTATGCAGGAATGTTGACACAAACTGTGAAAGGTAATCTTGAACCAGGCATAATACCTGATTCTAAGCAAGAAGTAGGACAATTTTAGAGTCCCAGCAGGGCTGACATACATGTAGGCTACATAATTATGCTACAGGCATTTAAAACTCTTCAGGCTGTTAAAAAACAACTTTGCTGATTTTTTTCTGAGTAAATCCAAACAAAACCCCAAAAGTAGGAAACATGTATCATGCATGTCTTGAACAGAGAAAAGTAATTACAAAACTTAAAAGAAAAACTTGCTAAGCAATTTCTCAGCCACTTAGCGTGAATGTCTGCAGTCAATGCAATAAGGCCACTTGGCAGAGCTGTTGTGAGAGACGCAACAAAATGCTGAGGCTGACTCATTCTCAGTAGTCGCATCATCTGCTTTAGTCATCCTAGCTTGATTTGAATACACGTCATATTACATGTATTACCGAGTCTGGACATTGCTGTATCATACTGAGGTACACAGCAAGGGAAATTAATGCTCAAAGCTTCCATAACATGCACCAAGTCTTGGCCTGGAACTGGACCAAGTCAAAAGCAACTACTTATTAAGATTTGCTTAGCAGAAACGGGCCACCGGCCAAACTACACTGTGATGTATATTGATCATGACTGACAGCCTGCTAAATGTTGCTTAATGAAAAAAAAACAAAAAAAAAACTGTGAGGCACTGTTTTTTGCTTTAACAGCCTTAACAAATATGTCGTTCCAATTTCCTGAAAATTCAAAACAGGGTGTCTGGACGGCAAACATTCAATCCACATGTAAAAGACAGATTTGAGCAAAACTGGGTGACACAGACAACTCTTCTGGTATGAATCTTAGGCTGTTTCCGCATAAGCGGCTGCGGCTAGGTCACCACGTCATCATGCATTGAAGCATAAGCTACCATTGGCAACAACCTCAGCAACAGCCACAGCAACAGCCACAGCAACAGCCACAGCCATAGCCAATTCCGATGCAGCCTTACACACATGTAAACCGGCTGAAATTTAGTACATTACACTAGACTTCTATGATGCTTGGTCAAAAATGAAATGAGGCCAAGTGTGACTCGGTAAAAAAATTATGATTAAATTTTTCAATACCTGTGTATGGGAGGAAAACACCCGAGATAGGCCCCAACACGGAGCATGGGCAGAAGACAATGAATGACACAATATTATGAAATTACTTGATCATCAAGTTGGTCACAGAAAGTGTTTGCATTTTGTTGTGAAAATGACAAATTAGTAATTGTATTTTTCTTTTATAAAAATTAACCACTGTCCCTGCTTTGGGTTAGTCAGAAATTCCATTTGAGCAAATTGTTTTATAACCAACTTTTTTATTATTTCCCAAAGAATGTGCCTCCAACAGACACAAACAAGTCTCACAATCCAATATGAACCAATAATGAAGGCAAAAACTTGCTTTTATTTTCAACAAACGAGGTTTAATAATTTTGTAGCCTACTTACATGTAGCAAAAGTAACACATTCTCAGTGATGATGAGTTGTACATATTACAAGGTGGTAAATCTAAAATTGGTGACTGAAACGAAACTGAGGCAGTACGCAGACTGATAAGAAACAGCCCAGTCCAGTCACAAATTGTGCAAATTGTATCCATCCAAACTTCCCAAATTGAAACCACGTTTTTAAGAGTTACAAAAATAAACACCCACGACACCAAAAAAAACCACCAACATTTTGTTATCTACTTTTAAAAATGTAATTTGGTGAAACCTCACACCCCCTGGCCTGATCAACCCACAAGACACCTCTTTCCATCCTTACCCCTAATCCATGTCTATCCATCAACAAAAACAACCTTGTATGACAACCTTGTACAGAGAAATTATTATTATTATTTTTTTGATTGAACCATTAAGCGATTACCCAACATCAACATCGCGTTTGTCTAGTATCATTTTCCCTGCTCCGCTGCACATCACCATAAGTCACCAGCAGTAAAAGGGTAATATTAATAAAAATCACACAATCCAAGCTAATAATAATCAAAGCTAGCAAAAGCAATCTAGTAACTTTCCCTTCGATGTCATGAATCATTGTATATATTTGGAAAAGTCATATTGTCTGAGCTAATTTGATAAAGAGAGTCGACTACCTAAAGATAGCGACATGCACGGTTGCCCAACCATATCCTCTTACACCAAATAAAATTAAAATGTAACAAAGTGATTCAGGAAACTAGTATGAGCAAAACTGAGAAATTTACTCGTTAATATTCGCTAATCTACATCACAGATGTTGAATGTTGATACTAGTCAATATGCATGTCCAAATTTTAATAAAGTAAATGATGAATGAAACTGTGAAATCACGCATTTTAAATTATAATAATCTAAAAAATGGAGAAAGCTGTTGGTCAGAAATGAGCCAGTCTTTTTAAAACAAATTTTGCTGATTAGAAAATAAACTGATACGGGATCGGATGCAACATCCTGAGCAATATTTATTTCTCAAAAAATGGTGCCAATTTTGAGAAAAAGGTGTTTAATTGCAAATATATTAATTTTTCCAGAGGTTTTACAAAAGGAAAATGTAGCAAGACGTACACAGAAAATTCAAATGCAAAAGAAAATAGAGACACACAAGAATAAACTTAAAGAAGACTAGAGTATCATGGCTTGTTATGTCGAATTTGGGTTACAGTGTTATAGATGTTGGTTGAAGGTTACTGTGTTGATTTAAGGTTATAACATTGGTTGAAGGTTATGATGTTGGTTGAAGATTATGATATTATTGAAAGATAAGATGTTGGTTGAAGGTTAAGCTGTGGGTTGAAGGTTAAGCTGTTGGTTGAAGATTATGATGTTGGTTGAAGGTTATGATGTTGGTTGAAGGTTATGATGTTGGTTGAAGATTACGATGAAACATGTAGCTGAAGGTTACACAGTTGGTTGAAGATGAGTGGGACCACCCGATAGCGGCTTTGTGGGTAGCCAGTTGGTTGAAAGATTGATACGGACAACCAGCTAACCACACTGCCACTACAGAATGGCCAAATCCAACGGCGTTAGTAGCGTCAAACTAAACTACACAAAATTGAAGATTATACACACACGACCTGTATGAGTGTTCAAAATAGTAAGTCTACATGTAAAATGTAAGTAGTTTGGCATTCTCTAAAAGTGTGTTCATTGCGCAACGCCGTGGTCACAACAACCTGGCAGAGACTGAAATCACAACACAGTGATGGGAGCCAAGACAGACTGACCGACTGTGCCTGGAAATCCCCGGGAAAAACTTCAAAATAAACGCAGCTGCAGACAAGAAGAACATGTTACAATGTTTTGACTTCATGGATGGAGTTTCACCTTTGAACACAATGGGGAGACAATTAGATCGTTTGCATGTTGATTTCATTGAGAATCTGTAAGCGAGTCTGTTTTAGGAAGAGGCACCAAGGCCAAAATGAGGAGCTTTTGCGACCAGGGCCCAATTTCATAGAGCTGCTTAAGCAGAAAATAATGCTTAACGATTTCCTGCTAAGTGGAAATGAGCAGGATACCAGTCACAAATTGTACCGTGACATAGTAGCTTGGCTGGTAACCTTATTCTGGTAAGCACAATTTTGTTGTGCTTAGCAAATTTTTGTTTTAAGCAGCTCTATGAAATTGGGCCCAGGCCCCAATTTCAAATAGCTGCTTAAGCACAAAAAGCAGCCAAGTACAAAATAATCTGCTTACCAGGGCCTAATTTTACAAGCAGAAGCTCCGCTAAGCAGATTTCCTTGCTAACCAAGAAAGGGCCTAATTTTACAAGCAGAAGCTCCGCTAAGCAGATTTCCTTGCTAACCAAGAAATGAGTGAGGTAACAGTCACAGCAAAATAAACTTGATGGTATTTTGGCTGGTAACTTATTTCTGCTAAGCAAGATTTGTTTGCGCTTATTAAATTTGTGTACTAATAAGCTTTATGAAACTTGCCAAGAATAAGATTATAAGAATTGTTTTAGAGCAACATTTCCTGCATAGCAGCTGTGTAGAATAAGGCTTTGGTTCAAATAGTCCACTGTACTATCCTAAGCAGATATTTTTCCAAGTTTAAATACTTGGTCCATGGCCCACTGTCATCTTGTCAAAGAAAAACTATGCTTAGCAAAATTTTCTGCCAAGCCAAAAATAAGCAGAAAATCAAACACCAGCAACATACATGACAGCGTACTTTGGTTGGTAAGCTGGTGCTGAAAGGCTTTTCTACTCTAAGCCTTTTTTCCCCCCCTTTGCCTAATAGGTTTCTGAAATTTGGTCCAGATATCAAGGCCAATGGTACAAATTAAAATTGTCAGATAGAGTGCTTATCTCCCCCACTGAGAAACGATAATAACAGTAACGTGTTTTTATATTTAACATGCCAAAGAGGCAAGTTCTTAGAATCCTAATCTAGTCTCGTCAACTACATGCTCACCCCCATGGGAGTCCGTCCTAGTCATCTGCACATACAATGCAGATTGACACGACAAATTTAAAGATACTGTTTGCCAATTTGTGGCGCCAAAATTTTGGTGATTTACATTTTTCTTTCTTTTAGATTTCCTTTTCAGTGGTTGGGGGGAGGGGGCGGCGAGGTATCATTTGAATAAATGGGTATTGCAGACAGAATTGTACCGCTATTATTTATTTAATGGTTACTACACATAATGGACAGACAAATTAAAAATGTTCAATAACAGGGCCTATATATCATGTTTATTGAACTGAGCTGTGGAGCCTACTCCATTGGTGTTGCACAATAAAAATTGTGTACCAAAGACTATTTTTATGGCAAATTGTTCCTTGTTCATAAAATTTTATAAACAAGGAAACAATTCCCATAAAAAATGTTTATAATTAGTGAAAAAGTTCCTGATTCAAGTACACTGTACATGCACGTGGTACATGTACTTACATTAACAATATCAATACACTGTAATTTTTTTCCTGGTACAAAACCTTTGGACAATCTTGCTCAAAGAAGCCCGAATCACTATACATGTACACGTTTATTGTACTCAGACGCTAGACACAGACTGCTCCTTTAAAGAGTTGGGTTCATCTAAAGTTCAGCTATTCTCCCTACGTAGGTACGTATGAATCACCAGTAAAATGCACAAAGCAACAACATCCACGCCATGGTCCGTCTTTACTTCAGGTCTGACTCTACAGATCAACTCGCAAGGATGAGAATAATGAACCGAAGACATGGGGAGGGCACTTTCGGGAAGATGGGGGACGGAGGCAGAGACGTTAGAGGGATGCTGCGGTCATCGTCGTGGGAGGACTGAGTGGGCCTCCAAGACGCAGCGAGAAAGACGATTGAAGAATCTTAAGACGGCGTGGATATTTGATAAAAGACGCCGTGAACACGACCACGCAACCGCAGCGAGGATTTACTTTCATACCAGACGGTCAAGGCAGACGGAGTAAACAAATTAATGTTAATTTGATGTAAGAGTTTAGCAAGAAGTCTGGGACAAAGAAGGATGGACGGAGAGACGAACAGGTGGTTTGGAGGATGAGTAAGGACAGGATGAAGAATTCTCAATGTTGCTGAAAATGATGCTGGAAAGAACCTTGTAAAAAATGAAACTTAAGTTCCCAAATGGTTATTCTTCAGGGGGAGGGGCTGGGCTGTCTTGCAGACTGTCAAACAAGGGCATGAAGAAAAGGTCAAAGGTCAGATAGAGAATAACAATGTCAGCTTGTAGAAAGTAAAGCAAACAACTATCCTCAACAACAGGAAAATGGTTTCCCCAAAATGGTCATATATCACCTCAATAAGCAAAGATCCACTGCAGGTCTGAAATTTTACCTTAGTAAGGAAACTACATCATTTTAAGTTTGCAGTTTATTAAATGGGACAAAGGTCAAAACCAAGGGGGCAAAAACAGAGAACATGACCTTTGTTGCTATGGGTAAAACAGTCTCTGGTGCTAGAGGTACCATGGCTTCTGTTGCCAGGTTTACCTTGTTGTCAGGCTGTAAACAACAGTGGTACATGTACATGTGTAGGTAAACAAAAACATCGACAACACTCTATAACACTTGCAAAAAAGACTCACAGAAAATGTGGGAACATCTGTAACGAGACCAATAGGGTTTACAGCGTACTTGACACTCAACTTGTGTAGTTAAGTATTAAACTGAAAGTAATTCAAAGGGGAAATGGGCCTGCAAAGATAACAATGAATGTGCACAAACAAAAATACATGTCCATATAAAAAAATAAACCCAGGAAATGAAACTGCAACTTAATAAAGCTGATGTCACTACTACAGTAAAGCATCACCATAACAGGAAGTCCCTGCAGTTAAACTTTGGCGTTATTTATTTGTGTAGTTTTAATACTACGCCCTTGTGGAGTCAGCCCATCAGTCAATCAATCAGACTGGTATGAAATAAAAACTGGCGATCAGAAAATGAAATCAAGAAAGTTACACCTCACAGGGCTCGAATTTAACACTGGACCACAGGCCTGAGGCCAGTGATTTTAGCCTCGGGCCAGTAAACTCATAACCGGACAAACCCCGGTGGTCTTGTATTTTTCTATTGAGTAATAATAGGCAAACTCATTGTGTAATATTTTTGTGAAAAATTTGTATCAATGAGTCTGATAAATTTCTTTCAATTCTCTTCAGTATCAAAGTACACTACACATAAGACAAATGAGATAGATTTTCTCTTAGTGCTTGTTCAACTTATTTTGATTCTGGTCTTGTGAGATAAATTCTGGTCCAGTAAAAATGTTGAGCTACAAGCACTTTAGTCTTGTGGATATTTCCCCCAAATTCGAGCCCTGCCTCACAAAGAAAATGTATTGCCCATAAATGTGTCATTAAACAGCCAGAGTCTTGCAAGTCAACAGTTGACACCAATTAAAATCAACAATTAGAGTGATCTTTTGGAAAGATTAACACTTCAACAGAACACTTCTGACTGCACGCTGTGCATCAACAATTTTAAAAACATGAGAAAGAAACTCAACATGAAAAGTTATTTACAACGGAATTTTGGGAAGAAGAAATGTCAACAGGTTGTCACTGAACTTCAAGGAGTAATGATGACCAAAAAGTTAGTGCCACGTGATGTAACAAATTACATATTGCACTATTTGCTGGACCATGATTTTCCTCTGGCCAGTCATATTTTGGCTATTTCCAGCCCTAAGTCCAAAGGTGGCAAACAACTTTCTGTTATTTGACCCAAAATCACTTATTTCATCATTCTATACGGCATATGTTGACACATGCACCCTTGATTCTGAGAGGAATTTGAAACTTTGAAAAACATTTCTGAAAACAAGTCAGTCTAAAAATGATTGTTTTCAATCATAAATCCACAAAAAAACAACTATATGTTGAGCAACACATTTCCTGTATCATCGGAGACAGTTTGTGCTTACACAAAATGTGGTGCTGGAGGCTTACAGGGAAATTTCGTCACACTTACAAACAGGAAATTAACTCTGCTGATAAGCTTAATTTCAGAGCCATTAAATTTCAAATATTGCTCAACACTTTTGTAAATAACATAATCCTACAGTCCAAGAAAATTGTGGCAATCATTAGTCAAAAGATCATAATCCTTGTACTTAATTTCTACTGTTATTACAGCTATTTTGAAATCAAAATATTTGTTGCTATGATGTTAAGCAGCCTCTTTATCAACTTGATCCCTGATTACTATGCAAGACATAAAGGTCATGACCTGCAGGTCATGACCTGCAGGTCATATAAACAAGCTAGTGTCAAAGGTCAAGATGATTCAGCAATAATGGCAATTCTATTGTTAGATTAACAACATCAATGAATCACAAAATTAAAGTCTGTCTGCTGTTAATTCCTTCAGAGTTTCAGATTGTTAAAAATGCAGGTACATGTAGTTCTGTCATGAATCATGCTTGAAATTTCGCTAACGAGTTAGATTTATTTGTAGATTCCGGATTGATGATGTGATCTCTGGTTGAGCCCATGTTGAGCTTTCCAGATATCAAGTGGCTGGATGAATTATAATATAGCTGTAGTAACTCACACAATGCCTGCTGTTATCATCTGGAAACAGGTTGCTTCCCTACACACATGCCCTAATGTGAAAAACATACGCGGCCGTTAAAATTGAGGTTGGCAACAGTCATTATCGCCAACCTGATGACTGCACCTCATAAGAGTCCTCTCAGCCACTCCTACATTTACAACTAAAGATGGCAAGTTCATTCAGTAAGATTGTCCTGACTTCAACTTCATCTCTTAAGAGCTACTCTGTAAGACTCAACTGTCTCAGAAGGCTATCGGTCATTTTAAGAAAACAATATCAAAGGGTGACTTGCTTAATTGTTATAGAGTACAAGGTTTTGAGGCAGTTGGCTGAATTCCATACAAAAAAAGAAAGCATCTCTTTAAATCCAAAATGAACATCTGAAAATGTTTCCTTTTTGAAAGTGAAATTGGCCCTGTCTCCCAATTAATACTTTGTTTTAACTTGTAAAACTTGTTGTCTTTGAGCCTACAGTACTCATGTGTACAGTGTACATGCCTGATGCTTTACAATGTAGACAATTGTCTCCTTTGCTCCTAGTCATTGCCTTAGTGCCCCTTGAAACATTCCAATAAAAATGTATAACTTCCTGATTGAAGAAGTGCCCTTTATGAGGAAAACGCCTATTGGTCCCCTTGCCCTTTCAAGAGTGAAGCATCGGGCACGCGTAGAAAAAGGTACACCATGGGAAAATCTCAATTGTACCACCCATTTTGAGACCAGAGAAGGCAAGAACGCCTGCATGTAAAACCTCTTTCTTGGGATAGGCACTTCAGGAGAGAAGAAAGTGGATATATCGGACTTTTCTCCGATGGTGACACTTAAGGATGAAACATTCAGTCTGAATCACTTGCTGACTCATGCCATGGCATGACAACAACTTGCTCTCGCTGAAAACAAAAACCCTCGACATGGGTTTACATAAAGGTCATGTTGAGGAGCTGCTAAATGTGATGTAAGTCTCTTTGATAGTAGTCAGCTGGTCAGCTGGTCAGCTGGTCAGCTGGTCAGTAGAGTACACTGTAGAAACACACAACTGTACTTGAGAACCCGACACTAATTTGTGAATCCAGTGTAAAAAGTGGCACTACAATGTATGTATTTCACTAAAATTTCCAATATGCATAAGTATGTAAATTTTTAAAACCAAACATTTTCACCAAAGAAAAAACCCAAATGTATCTAAGCTCTGCCTACTAATTTACAGTTTCAAAGTTACGGCCATGTGCCAAATTGACTGGTGCTCTGTCCATCCTGTAGTATTCACCAGACCTCGCAATGGAACCAGCAGATGTATTCACATTGATTGATATCACATGAGAACACTCTGATGGTCCACAGCGCTGTTGGTATCCTCCTCTCTGTAGACCTTGAACCTCGGGGCTGAGGTCAAATTGGCGGCTACAGCTATGACTGGGTCACCGCGTCATAAAGCGTAGAAATGCAGCACGTCCTTAGCAACACCTGTAGCTGTAGCCGAAGCTGAAAACAGGAACAACCCTGAGAAACTACATGCCTTACTCTTGTCTTACTCTTTACTGGGGCCAATTTCAGCTGCTTCTGCGAAAAAAAGTAGCTAAGTACAAAACAATTCTGCTCACCAGAATTGATTACCACCCAAATAACAATGCCACGTGTACCATCTGTGACAGGTATTTTGCTCGTTTGGCTTAGTCTGAACTAGCGACTGCGGCTTGATCATCATGGAAACATGCGTTGAAGCATAAGAAACCCATAGCAACATCCTTAGCAACAGCCGCAGCCTCAAATGTGGCTATGGCTTTAAACCAGGAAGTGTTTTTCTTACAATCACCTTTTTAAACAGGATTTGTAACAGTTTACTGCCATTATATTATTGCATGTTTTATTTTCACTTTAATGGTAATAAAAGTACAATGAGGGTCATTTTTTTGTTTATCAACGCTATGAAGTTTATCAAGAAAGAAACGGTAACAGTCACCTGTGAAAGTTTCTGTTAAATACAGTGTCTACTTGTTGAGAAAACAGCAAAAAACTGTCATGGATGCTACTTTCATCAAGACTGTCAGCATCCATTCATGTTTAACGAAGTGACAGCGGGGTACCAACCGCATATCTGGCCACACCATTCACAAACGGACACCAAGGAAATTTGAATCTCCAAAAGTGGCCTTCAGGTGATCTTTGAAGATTCAAAATTTTTGACATACTTTTATTGATTTCTAATCAACGGGGGCACTTCAGACGAAATAATTTCGCAGGACGCTTACTATCATTACCATCTTTATAAACAAGTAAAGCTTTTGAATAAGAATCACACATTTTTTGTTCGGGGTCATTACCAGAGTATGACCCCAACCTTTAACTCGATCGTGAATCCCAGTCATAAATATTATGAATGCATTAAATGCAGGCTCTTGAGAGTGAGTCATTAGCTGAAAGCTGACAAATATTCAGTCATGCAGCCAGGTTACCCACAATCCAAATTAAATACTTCCCTCACAGACAACTGTGAACAATCCATACCAATTATCCCAGCCACTTTATCCTTCGTTACTCATAGCTGACATACGTCCAAGGACGCAGGCCGAATGTCGGCAAGCACAGAGAAATTTGCTTAGCATAAAGTAGTCACAAGGCAACCATGATGTGCATTATCCTTCATTACTCATAGCTGACATACGTCCAAGAACATCGGCTGAATGTCGTAAGCACAGAGAAATTTGCTTAGCACGATGTAGTCATGAGTAACAAGCCACACATTGTGTGCTAATCTTGTGACAAGCTCATTACCTAATTCTGCTAAGCATGGAATCTTTACAAAAATGTCTTAATGCATCACATTAACCAAATATCGACCCCAGGCTCAGCTAACCTTAGTTGGTCACACGACAATAAATCAAGACCACTCAGAAAATGATTCTTTTTGGTCAATTGATAATTACGCTTATGAGATACAACATTTGACATTGGTATATATAAATTAAAATAAAAAACAACTATTAGTTTTTTTAAACTGTAGCATTGTCCAAGGTCTGTAGTACAAACAATGGAATGGTTAGATTCTTAAATGGGTTCTTCACTTCAAACATCGGTTATTTACTCACGGAGCCTTTAACTTACTGTCAGACAATTTACATCATACAAATGTACCACTGATTATAGCATGTCTGTCCATAATGAGACTGAATCATAATTTGTCATCTTTCTGAATCATTCAAATCACGACCGTCTAGGGTTTTAACTTTAATCAAATTACAGTTCAATTTCATTTTTTTTCTCTAAAAATACACCCAGCATAGATGTCAGACATATTTTATATTTCCAATGTACATTGTTTCGGGATGGAAATGAGTCAATTAATTCAGGAAACAAACATCAGGGAGTTTGTGCATAGCCATATAAAGGCTTACTATCGGTCAAAACCAAAACAAAACAACCAGTAACTAGGGAGGTGTTTAAATGTTACTTCCTGGGCTTGAGCTGCCTTTCAGATGGGAACAATTGGAAGGCGGATTGGTACATTTTTGTATCATTCAACGGTATTTGATCTGTGAAAATTTGTTAAACTCTTCCAAACGTTTTGCATCCTTGCATCCACTTCATATAAAATTAATAAAATAAGCAGGCCTTTAAAATTTAAGTGCATATATGCCATAAAAGATTTTTTTTTTAACGTGGGTGTTTAAAACTTGATAACACTAAAGTGAAAATTTGCGGGAAAAAATGTTTGGGTATAAAAGTAGTAGCTGTTAGACCCATTTTGTGGTTGAAATGTCCGTAGCCCGAAAATTAGTGTCAATCCACTTTTTATCCTCTTGGCATTATTTATGGGGCAAGTTGAAAGGTAACTTTACAAAGATGAAACCATTGTTTGACTGAAAGAAAACAATTTACTGACACCTACAAAATGTTGTAAAAATCTCAAAGGCTTTTCAAAATTCTCATATGCATAGTGGGCATCAGCAAATGATTGCATTCAACTACTACAGACAGAGTCATGATTTATAAGTTTTAATTTGATTCTATTGGGACAAGGAAATTTACACTGCCCATGTAGCTAGTTTTAGAAAGATGGGGTTGGTACATAAACAATTAATTTGATAGACACTTGAGAATTTGACTCGGAAATTCCTCAACCACATAAAAAAAAATGTACATAAAAAAAAGAGTACAGTAACTTCCAAGAAGACTGGACAATTTGAATAAGGTATTTAAAAAAATTTAAGATCTTAATTAATCAAGAAAAAACAGAATGACAAGAAAATAATTTCTAGGTTTCAAAGTTTCTAAGTGGTAAACAGTCTTACAAACTCACCAGAGATCACAGTTTAATGTTCCAATAAGAAATGCAAACACGTAGACCATAAAGTCTCCACAAATAACAGGCCGTCGTACCGCTCAGGCAGAGTCGATAAAAACTATGCATCATCATCAAAACACACATATGAAGCAACCTCTGTCCTCCACAGTGCTAACTCACAATGATTTCAGCAGGCAGGTTGCAGCCTCAACAAGCCATCTGAACGATATGACCACAAACTTGCCTGGACTTGTCTTTTTATGCAGTTTAACTTCCTCCTTTCCAACACTGCCAGCACAATGCCAGTTATAGCTTATGCAAATGAGCCTGTGTGATGTATGGATCACTGAGGCACGACAAGCAGCCAATCGGTGACCTAGATTCCACACTGTCCGCTTACAAGTGGGACTGGGCTTTGAATATGTATGAGGATAGGGAGACTTGGGAGTTCCTGATTGGATAGGGGAAGTTTCTGGGAATGGACTGGAACAAGGAAGTGAAGTGTGATTTTAAACATTGAAGGGGTGAAATTGTGTGCCGGGATTCTTATCTACTGCGGCCATTATTTATGTTTTTTATCAAACAAATACACATTGCAAGTGGACTGTGTCCCAATACCCATTTAAATCACTATACATTTCATAGGCGAGTCTACTGAAATTAAAACCAAAGAGTTACAGGCAATCTTTGTAACAATAAAAAAACAATTCATAGCAATTACTTTTTGCTTTTATTCTTAGCACTACACACATGAAAGGTATTGTACATGATTGGTAGAGCTGACAAAATAGTCACAGACAGTGTTCATGTTTTCTGTGATCAACCATACATGAAAATATAACGAACCTATACAAATTTGGCACAATCAATTGTTGTGAATCAGGAGAAAATAGTGAAAAACCATGCACAATTTTCAGCATTTCAACACAATGTCCTTTATTTTGGTTGTAAAAACTTAAATCAGCCGTTGCATTTTTAAACATTTTTTTAAAATAGGTTTTCAGATACTTTTCTTGGATTTGACTTTAATTCAGAGGAAAATATTTCACAGAAAAACTGGTTCTAGTATGAACTTCATAGTCAGAAGCTTTCAGACTAAAATCAAACAATGGTTTTTATCCTTACCAATCCTATACAGGGCTCGAATTTAACACTGGACCACAGGCCCGAGGCCAGTGATTTTAGCATCGGGCCAGTAAACTCATAACCAGACAAGCCCGGTGGTCTTGTGTTTTCTATTGAGTAATATAATAGGCTCACAAAAATATTACACAATGAGTTACATTGTGTAATATTTTTGGGAGTCTGATAAACAACTTTCAATTCTCTTCAGTAGCGAAGTACTACACATAAGACAAATGAGATAGATTTTCTCTTAGTGCCGGTTCAACTCATTTTGATTTTGGTCTTGTAAAATAAATTCTGGTCCAGTAACAATTTTGAGCTACAAGCCCATGGGTCTTGTGGATATTTCCACCAAATTCGAGCCCTGCTATATAATACCTTTAATACAAATAATAATTGGCCATTGTTGCAGTACATGCAGCTAGACCAAGGCGCTTTATACAACATCATCCCAGGGCCCAATTTCATAGAGCTGCTAAGCACAAAAATGTGCTTAGCATGAAATTTCTTCCTTGATAAAAACAGCATTACCAACCAAATTTCCATTTGTTGCATATTGCTTGTTACTGGTATTCAGCTGTTGTTTGCTCATCCTGAAAATCATGTGGAAATTTGGTTGGTAATCCTGTTTTTATCGAGGCAGAAATTTTATGCTAAGCACATTTTTGTGCTTAGCAGCTCTATGAAATTGGGCCCTGTTCGTCAGTCATACTTAGACCATTCCTCAAACTTTCTCAACCCCCTGAGAGAAACATACAACCTCAAGCCCAATTATATCAGAGCCAAGGGGTTGATCAACCCATGATCCAACACAATACTACTTTTGTATCTCAGCCCCCCAGGACATATTCCCATTTATACACCTGGGTTAAGAGAAGCAATTATGGTTAAACGCTTTGCTCAAAGACGCTTACCTCACACCAAGAATTAAACCCACTTGATGATTCAGCCATTAGGACTTAACCCGCTCTGCCACGACCCGATCTTTTCTTATTTTGTTTTGGCAAAAAATTGAGATAAGTATCTGGTTTAATAGATGTTAATTTTGCATCGGGGATAAAGAATATTAATTTTGGTTTTACCCTTACACCGATGTGTGTTAGCACTGTATACTCAGTATATTTTTTTCACAGAACTCGGGAAAGTTCAGAGTATACAGTGCCAACACACATCGGTGTAAGGGTAAAACTAAAATTAATATAAAAGTATTTGGTGTTGGGGGGATGGGGGATGGCAATTTTCTCAGATATCTTTCAGCTGATACTTCTCAGAAATATTGGGAATGGTATAAATAAAGTTACGCTTTGAAAGTAAAAATCTGGGTATTTGGTGGGTTTTTTTTTCAATCTTTACCAATTATGTATCGTACTGTTAGGACAACTAGCTTAGATCAAGAAAACTAAAAACAAACTTACAATCTTGAGGCGGCTTCTGTGTTACTCTCATCCCCCTCAATCCTGTACACGATGCCGTACATCACATACTCAAAACTGTCTGCTCGAGTAGGCGTCCCGTCATCAAGGGGTGTGTACTCACCATCATCAGGGCAACCATCTTCTCTTAAGGTCGTCGCTAGAACTAGACGGAATTTATCACCTGTTGAAGATGGAGAGATGCCGTGTGTTAATCCTGGCAAGTGGTGCCCCTATTCTTGGCCTTGGTGCCCCTCCAAAATACTCCCAAAGATTTTATAAATTGTGCAATGTCCTCACTCTCTCAAAGATGACATTTGAGGTTTTTGAACCACAGGAGACTTTCTTTGAAGAATGTAATGTAAGATGAATCGGATCGTTATAAAAATTGAGATCTGCAAGGGGGGTGTAAATACATTCAAGGACATCTTTGTAACTTCAAAAGTCAACCTCCCACTTGAACTTAACCTGAAGAAATGAGTAGGTTTATGGGTAACACACTTTTGAATAAATGGTGGAACTGTTGGTTCTAAGAAGACAGGTTGAGCAATAATGCAGTCGTGACATTTTAAAGATCAACTTGGAAAAATAATTGTTCTTTTGTCAGAAGGGTAAAGGAGTGCGTAATGAGTACAAGTAATTGAGTAAAACTCAATAAAAAATGTTTCACAATGTAAAAAAAAAACCACTTTAATCAGTGTCATGCTGGGAAAAAACGAAGAGTTTCAAAAAAAGGCCCTTAGCGCCAAAGGAATCAAAACAGCACTGCGACGTCACATTACGGACTTGGTCCAAACAAGACAATGGAAAATGCATAGCAACAAAGTTAAACAACTTACATCAAGTATGTGTTGTGATGTGTTATCATTTCATGTTGTGTTTTTATGCATCTTTGCTGGGAGCTGAGCAGGGCGGCACCAATGGCGGGAAAAAACACTTGTAAAAAAAACCAAGAATGTGGGGAAGGGGGCTAGATTTTCCGGTCAAATTTCAACAATTTATCTTTCTACATGTATGTTATGTAACAAAAGGTCAATACAGGTCATTTTATTCAGGTTGATTTTCCGGTCAAATTTCAACAATTTATCTTTCTACATGTATGTTATGTAACAAAAGGTCAATACAGGTCATTTTTTTTCAGGTTGAAACTATAAAATGTCAAGACTCTACTACATAGCTCAACCCATTTCTTCTCTGTAACACTTTTCATATTTATTTCAACAAAATTACAGGGAGGAAACTTCAAAATTATGACCAAATAATAACTAAACACAAAACAGACAAGGATAAATAGTCAAATTAGTTTAAATGATTTTGTTTGAGTTGATCTTTAAACAGTGTGCTATCCTTGTCTTCAGCAGAAGACGAGCAGGAAAAAAAAAAAAGGCCACAACACGTGGTTGACAAAATTAGGTTAGCATCTCATGAAAGTAAATTTTGAATATGAATAATTTCTGAAATGATTGATGGTGACCACATGAATGAACAAACCGAGAATTCTTACAACTCTTTCAAAATCTATCAATACTCAATGCCATTAATTGTGATTCCAGCCAGTTCTATACGAGTTTGAAAGATCACACTTCAAACAACCCCCAAAATCTAGCTGGGAATGAAACAAAGACTGAAACAACAACTGAGAGCACAACGATCTTTCTGAAACTGAATCTTTTTAAAAGCTGCAGTCTCCCATGGCCAAACAATGGTTTGCTGGCCAAATGCTCCAGTCAAAATTCTCTAAAAGTGGTCCGGCTGGCTATAGTTCAGTGTTAAGTAGACCTTAAAACTTAGCATGGTGAGAGTGCAATCAAGTGAGGTTTGTGGTGAGTACATGAATCAACGAGTAGTGGCTGTGGCAGTTCTGACAAGAACCAGTTGTTTGACAACTCCACGCTGCGTTCAGTATGCTCTGATAAGTGTGCTCTAATTTTTCGAAGACGATCAGAGCATACTGGTCGAAGTGTTGAGTTGTCAAACCAGCAGTTCTTCTCAACCCAATCCCCACCACAACTCATAAAGAGATTTATGTACATGGTGTCACTGCAAACCTCACTTGACAGTGTTCTTTCTTAACAGTGGTCCACTGGCCAAATGCCGGTTAAAACACCTGAGGACCAGTCAGAATTCTCCCTCAGTGGTCCGGTTGGCTGGTTCAGTGTTTAAGTACACTTTTGTTAATCCTGGCCAGCTTGAACTGGGTTGTCTTTGTACCTTCCTTGCCCTGCCCTCTCCCACCCCATTTCCTGTCGTTACCCAATCTATCCTCATCTCTCATCTTTTCATTACCCTGTTGTATCCAACCCTTCAGTCAGTCTTCTTCATTCATTCAATGCTTTAGTTGCTGTAAGGCTTTCATGTAGTTCTTTAAGCATTTTATTTTTCCTGTAGCTAAACTACCGTTTACAAGTACAATGTATTATTTCTGTTCTTCGAAAAATGGCCGAATAACTAATAAGAAATAATAATAATAATAGTGTTGAAAAGCATCTCTATTTAATATGAAATATGGAAAAGTGCAAAAGCTGTCGGACTAGTGAGATGACAAGCTAACTGGTCCTGCTGGATAGTCACTGAAAATGTTAAGGACAAACACTGCTCGATAGTTCAGTGTTGATAAACATCTCTCTTTAATATGAAATACGGACTTGTAAAAAAGCTGGAGGACTCGTGAAATGACAAGCTAACTGGTCCCGCTGGAGAGGGGGTTTTCCCTGGTGTTTCCGGCAGTAGCTACTGAATGCGCCGCAGCACCTTGTAAATCCTTACATAAAAGGTGCTGCAAAAATCGGTCTCATTCTCACAAACCTGTTTTGAATGTTTCTCTTTCTTAAAGTGTCTTATGTTCTTCGAAAAATGGCCGAATAAATAATAATAAATAATAATAATAACAGTGTTGAAAAGCATCTCTATTTAATATGAAATATGGACAAGTGCAAAAGCTGTCGGACTAGTGAGATGACAAGCTAACTGGTCCTGCTGGATAGTCACTGGATAGTCTCTCTAAGACAGTTCTTCTCAACCCAATCCCCACCACAACTCATAAAGAGATTTATGTACATGGTGTCACTGCAAACCTCACTTGACAGTGTTCTTTCTTAACAGTGGTCCACTGGCCAAACGCCGGTTAAAACACCTGAGGACCAGTCAGAATTCTCCCTCAGTGGTCTATATAAGACTTCGGTATCATTATAATTATTATTAAATACAATAACTGTTTATTGTTTTGGCATCCAGTTTGAGTCCTGGACCTTGTAACTTAATAATGGGAAATTCCCTAAATTAAATGAAATTTAAAGGGAGAACTCTGGGAAAAACCACGCTGCTCTTCAAGTTTCTCAAAACTTCTCATTTTTCTTCTTCTTTTCTTTCCAGGAATGACACTCTCTGATAAAACTTCAGAAAAAGTGAAAGGAAAATATATCTGTACATGGATGACGTGTATGTGTTCAAAGACTCAAGAGTAACTCTTCATTTCAATATTTAAAAAAGAATCATTGGGTGTGACCCCTGGCTACAGGGCACCCTCGAAACAAAGAAATTGACAAAATCGGGAGACCGCCAACATAAGGCTTAGATAGCTCAGTTTGTAGAGCGCCAGCACATTATTCCGGAGGTTGTTGGTTCAAGTTACTCTCTAGTAAATTTTTCTTTGTTCAACCCCAAATTATTAAAACCTTAAAAAAAAAAATAAAAAAAATCACATTTTGTTTTTAAAAATGTCACTAAAAAAAACCCAATTTAGATGTCTTTTTTTTATAAAGTTTACAGAACTTCTAAAAACTTTATATTTTTTGTCAATTATGAATTGCGTAAAATATTTTTAGGGTTTGCCAATAACCATCTCAGGGACAAGCCAGCAGGACCCGTTAGCTGTGATATTTTATTAGTCAGCTGGCTCTTTCACTACATTGTATGTCCTCGCAAAGTCAAGACTTAATTCATTAGTGACGTTTGAAGCGTTGCAGGTTGTGGATCATAAGAAAAACTACAGTATGGTAGTAAAGTGTTGTGACGTGTGGTGGGCAAGCGGTTTAGTTCATCGGACCCAAGCTCTGGTGTTGTCAGCAGCAGAGTGTGGGTTCGAATCCAGGTCATAACACTTGTGTCCTTGAGCAAGGCACTTAACCATAAATTGCGTTTGGGCATTCTTTACCCAAGTCCGATATGATAGAGTTCCATTGCGTAGAAAGTATTGCGTGAACAAATTTCTGCTGAGCAAACATTGCCAGGAAACCAGTCAAATATGGTTTACATGACATGGCAGGTTTTTTTCTGTTAAAGGCAAGATCATAGATCGGTAAATTCCCCAAAGCATTGACAATAAAAACTTACTTGGTGAGAAACATTGCAGCAGCTGTTGATAGTACTAAGCTTTTTTGAGAAAGGATTCCCTTCGAAGCAAGGATTGGATAATTTTTCACCCCAAGACATTTGAATATGATAAGCGATTCATGCATGAATCGTTTCTCAGACTTCTGAGGGTTGGTGTCCATTCGCAAATGCAGTGCCTAGAGATGCGGTTGGTACCCACCATCACCTCGCTAAACGTGGATGGATTTGAGGTTCTTATGAAAATAACATGACAGTTTATGCTGTTTTCTCTGCAAGTAGACACAGTATTCAGCTGAAACTTTTACATATGTTTCTTTTATTGTATCTTTCTTTATACCTTTGCCTCTAAATAAGTATTATTTGACAAAAACCAATCTATGACCCTACCTTAAAGTTGTTTGGGGGTTTTTTGGTGCTAATTTTGTAAGTTTAAAAAGCTCAATGAAGTGTGTCATTGTGTTTGTAAGGTGGACACCCCTAAAACAGGGGAGCCTTTAGGGTAAATGGTAAATAATAATAATAGTAATAATAATAATAATAATATAAACAGTTTTTAACGCAAAAAATTACAGTGAAGTCTCAAAGCGCTTTTGGAAAGTCAAGAGAGAAAAACCAGGACTGTTGAATACAAAAATTACAGAAAATACAGAAAGAACCACAAAATGCATACACTGAAAAATATAAGTTATTTCACAAAAAGATATGTCTTCAAAAAAGACTCAAACTGTTCTAGAGAGGAGATTTCTTTTATATTATTGGGGAGTGAAATTCCAGAGTTCAGGAGATGCAACCTGAAATAATAATGGTTACAATCAAGTCGTCTGGTTCATAAGAATAAAATGTAGATTAAAACTCCCAAATCCTTTGTTCAGGAAACTGATAGAAGGAGAGAAGCATGCTTAAACTACTCAGGTCTGATGTGAAACGAGGAAGTTGATCAAACAAAAACACTGTCAAGTACACGTATCCCTAGAAATTTAGAAGGGAAGGAAAACCACAGGATGTTCATGTCGACTGATAACAGAAATTGGAAACTCGGCTCAGAAAATGAAACTTCTCATATGATTTTTTAGCAAGAAATGTTAAGAGAATTTGGCCAACTTAAATGGAACCCTGAAAGCTTATATACATTTTATAGTTTGTTTTTCCAGATATTTTACATTGATTCAAAACTAGTGGTTGCTGACAAAATTCAATAGTATTTTTGTGAAATTTAAGCTTTCTTTAAACCGAAAAAAAAAATACAAATATGGAAGCGTTTTTTTAAAGTCGGCCAAGGCCTATTTCCAAACCTCAGCTTGGGCTCCGTCTCGGGTTTGGGCTATGCTATACATTTTTGGAGTCCTGCGTGTATTATGCACGCGGTGATTTGAACAACAGATGGAGTCTGAAGCCAGAGCCCAAGCCCAAGCCAAGGTTTGAGGAAAGCTCCAAGTCTCTTGTTTCTACCAAGACATGTACGTTCATCAGAACATGGCAAGATTTGTTTATTTTAAGGGAACTTTCTGCAGAATCAGAGAGAGTTGGTGGCTCCGCATCTAAATGAATGATGAGGAAAACAAAACAAATGCAGACCCACAATATGGTACATTTCAGGGCTTGAATTTGGGTTGAAAATGCACAAGACCATAGGGGTTTGTGGCTCAAAATGTTTGCTGAACCAGAATTGAATTTACAAGACCATAATCTAAATAAGAAAAAACTTCCTAACCCAGTTTAACATGCATTTAAGTTGATTGTTTCTACCCCTTAAAAAATGTGGTCGGGATCCCGATATATCCCGCCGGGATTCCCGACATATCCCACCGGGATATGTTGGGATAAGTCGGGATGGAGGTATCCCGATGGGATACATCGGGATAGGTTATGTCGGGATCCCAACCAAAGGTGGGACGAGTCGGGATCCCGATGGAATGGTGGTCAGAATCCCGACTGAAGGCGGGATGAGTTGGGATAAGGTGGGATCCCGATCAGCTCATCCCGGCATTGTTGGGATCCCACCTGTTTGGGGTGGGATAGAATGAGATATAAAAATGAAACTTAGACTGTAGGTGCTTGACACTTGAAACAAATGATATACAAAATTGACATATTTAAAACATGCTATAATCATGTTTTACATGTCAATCTTGTATTTTTTTTAAATAACTTATAGCGCCATTATATTACTTGAAAAATATGATGGAAGTGCACCCTATTATTACCCCCAACAAAATGAGCCAAAACTCAGTATTCACTGGCCAAGTCTGGTCCTATATAGCTGTCATTGTAATTCAGTGCAAATTGGTCTTTAGGCCGTTCCAATTTTATTAGTTGGTTTACGGATCGCGGCGACCAATTTTCTTGAAAAATTGAAGAAGAAAAAAAAAAGGGAAATCCATCTTTTTCTTTTTTTTCGTCCGGCGACGATGAATATTCAACTTTTGGTCAGATTATTAAAAGATTGTATCTTATTTAAGCTGATTTTTTTTATCGAGAAAATGGGTTGCGAAACCCCCCCCCCCCCCAAAAGCCAAAGCATCGTGGTTACGTTTCGATCACACATACACATTGCGATGCGTCGGCGGCCCGACGCACAGTTGCGTAGAGTTATCTCCCTCTATGCCTCATGTTTTGATGTCAAATACATACAGCGCAGCGGGCTGTGTGCTCAATAGTGAGAACGGCCATGTGTGCAAGACCAGGGGTTGGGTGTTAGACGAGAAGTGTAATAAGCGATGTGAATGAAATAGTCTGACATCCATGTCCCTTTATACCAGATGGTAAACATGTACATGTGTGTAATCAGCGTTCTGTCAAAGTATTGGAGAAGTGGTGGATCGAAATTACGATGACAAGAATACTTTTTTTGTGACTGCAAAAGAGGGAGGAAAGCTGGATAGCTCACCTGGAGGTACACAAGAGACGTTGCCACTTAATATGGGGGTATGTTGTGTCAGATACATTTCTCAAAAAAATAGAAATTGTAGGCTAAAAATCTTACAGATGTCCAGCGAACAATTGTGCGTCGATACTCGTGGAGCGCATTCTTGGGATTTGCATAATCTCCATATTGCCCACAATTCGTTATTAAACTGCTCCTTATTCACAGCGCAAATTGTGCAAATCCCAAGAATGCGCTCCACGAGGAAAAACGCACAACAAAAAAGTCACTGGACATCGCCATCGGTTCAGATATTTAGCTAAAAAAGTAAAATTGTTGCATTATTATTACAAAGAAATGTATCTGAAACGACGTACCACACCATATTTATAAAATCAAAGAATGGGCTGGAACAGCGGGAAAGGTTGGCCACAAACAAAGCCAGAAAAGTTTGGACTTCTCTTGGAGTTGGTTGTTTCTTTTGAAGAATGTGCCTAAGGAGATTGAAGTTAAAATAGTGCAGTGTGTGTGCCTGGACTTCAGCAACTGTATATACGTAACGAACAGTCAACATCAGTTATTGTTTAATATTGGGTTGGCAGTTTTTTTACACTGCACTGAGGATATTGTTTGAACGATTTAATTGTGTATGGCAAAAGATGATAATAAATTCTTAATAATTGTATATATAAAAAAAAATTTCGGTTATTTCAGCTTTCTCACAGGTGGAACTGAACCATCTCAATGAGTTGCCAGATATCCCAGTGGGATACGTTGGGATCCCGGTGGGATACTTCGAGATCCCAGTGGGATACGTTGGGATTCCGACAAAATATCCCCGGTGGGATAGGTCTGGAATCCCAGTGGGATACAGACTGGGATCCCAACCTATCCCATCGGGATCCTGGTGGGATAGGTCGGGATCCCGACAAAATATCCCGATGGGATAGGTCGGGATCCTGGTGGGATACTGCCCGGGATCCCGACCTATCCCATCGGGATCCCGATGGGATAGGTCGGGATCCCGACAAAATATCCCGATGGGATAGGTCGGGATCCCGGGCAGTATCCCACCGGGATCCCGACCTATCCCATCGGGATCCCGATCAGTATCCCGATGGGATAGGTCGGGATCCCGACAAAATATCCCGATGGGATAGGTCGGGATCCCGGGCAGTATCCCACCGGGATTCCCGACCTATCCCACCGGGATATTGGTTGGGATCCCGACCACATTTTTTAAGGGGTATGTAAACGAGCGCTAAGACATGTAAGAGAGAATGATTCCATTTTATCATTATGGGTGGTAAGTATATTTCATTATGTCATTACTCAATAGAGTTGAAAGGTATTTTATCAGAATCAAAGTCAACATATTATTTTGTGTTCAAGATGTGACACAATGAGGTATTCTTCATTAATATTGTAATTAAAAAACACAAGACCGCCGGACTTGTCCGGTCAAACTATTTACTAGTCCGACACCAAAACTACTCGCCTCGGGCCTGTGGTCCAGTTTAAAATTCGAGCCCTGCGGTTCCTGTGTAGGATGGGCCAATGCAACACTGTTTGACCTACATGTAAGAGAGCACCCTACTCTGCATGTAGTGAGGTAGATAATAATCACAATCTACGTACCAAGTTCCACCGGGTACAGCTGAGTGTTCACATCGAGTAAAAGGTCCATCTTGAAACTTTCACTCTCGCAGTGGAGCCGAGAAACTGTCAAAGAAACAAAGACAAAAGACATTATTTTGTAAAACTTTTTTATGAATTATGAGAATTAAATAGTTGGTTCTCAGGTTTTAACTCCGACATTTATAGATACAAGCCACATGGAAATTCCTCATATTTTATTCATAGGTCTGTCAGGAAAGTGTCCAAAAGTCTAATGACATAGGCCCCAACTCAACAAAAAAAACTAAATTTATCTGATGTACATGTAGACAATACATGTAGTTCTCATCAAAAGTGAGAAATTATACATAAATTACCCCAGAACAAAGATATTGACAAATATTGGGAGACCACCAGCATTAAGGCTACATGTAGATAACTCAAATTAGTTGAGCACCGGCACGTGAATCTGGAGGTCCCAGGTCACGCATAAGTCCTGCTCTAATTACTTTTGAACCTCAAATTATTGAAAATTTACTGTTTCCCCTGTGGGTTTATGACCTAAAATGTGAAATAAAAAAAATGCATTCCCTAAAGGTGATCCCTCTACTGCTGCTTCCCAGGTTGTTTTGTAAACTTAGGTGTGATCCCTGGCTATTTGGCAGTCACAAGTTGAATGACTTCTGACTGGCACACCACCACCCCCCCCTCCCCACCCACCCTGAACAAAGATATTGACAAAATAGGAAGACCGCCAAAATACTTGGGCCTCTTGGCAATAAGCAACTCCGCCCACGCTCGCCCGCTCAATGTTGTTATTATTTTAGATTTATTTGTTTAGGATTTTTGTAAAGATTGGATTTAAAATAGGTTTTTGAGTCACAGTGATTAGGTTCACTTTCATTAATCCTGGCCATTTCAGAATGAGTTTGTCTTGTCAGCTGATTCCAATAGTTGTTCTTGCCTTTCTGTTAATTTTCAATGACATCATTAGCAACGAAACAGTAACACATTTTACTTTCTCGTATTGTTGCATGTTAGTTGAAATGTTGGCCGAATAAATCATAACAATGAGTATAACCATAATCTTAGAAAACACGCCAGCTGAAGCAAAGACCCTGCAACTTGGTAGAGAGTCAACATTGATGGGGGCCCAACAAGTTATGCCAGGATTGTAGATATCTCAGTTGGTAGAGTAACCTTAATCAGGAGGTCCAAGGTTCCTTGTCTTTGTTCAACCCCAAATTAAAAAAAAATAAAAGTGAAAGCTTTCAGTGTGATTTAGACAGAACCACGAAACAAGGAAGTTCTGAAAACTAAACAGGATGGCAAAGTTGTTCTTAGACTGTGTGAATTAGAAACAAAGACAATCAATGTCGTTTTACCCAATGTAGAATAACATTATAACTTATAAAACTAATGTGCCATAAATCAACATACACACATGGAACATTTTACAGACTCGTATCGTAGAGCCATCAAGTTACATAAATAAATTACTTTCTGGTAATGAAAACAAGGAACCCTGAGAAGTGACTAGCACTGTGGCCCGTAGGCATGAAGATACACATGTACATGTACATGTACTTGTGTTGAGAAGATGATGAATAAATGTCAGTATTTAGACATGAGAGGAAATCCCAAAACAAAGAAAACCCACGCACTCAGGTAGGGACTGAAAACCCACTCCACATGCAAGGCTTTCATCCAGGATTCAAACCGAGGTCCACAGAAGTGAAGAAAGGCAGGGAAGAAACCACGGAGCAAACCTGAATCCCAAACATTTAAGGGTACACCATTTATTAGCTGTTTCGTAGCGCAGCGCTGCAAAACAGCTCTTGTTTTCGTTAAAGGTTTTTTTTTTTTTTTTTTCAGACAAAATTCGTTCTAAGCGGCTTTTTGCATAGTTCCTAAGGAGCAATTGCAATGAAACTTTCAGTGATGAAAGGCATTGGTGCAATGATGATTTTAAAACAATTATGTCATGATGACGTCATCACCTGTCACGTGACGTCATCTTAAAGTTTCCTTTTTTTTAATATTTGAAAATCTATATCAAATCAACCACAAGAGACCGTAGGTTTCTGTTTGCGGGATTGGGTGGGGATAAATTAGGTCTTCATTTTATTCAGTGTGCGTGACCTCACATGACCTCTACTTCCGGTCTAAACAGGAAGTGCTTTGTAATTCAAAAGTGGAAATAGTTATGAAGTTGCTTTCAACGATGTTATTGTCTGGCAAGGGTGTGCATTTAAAAAAAATACCGATGACGTCACGATACACAAGAGCGCCCTCTAGCGGCAGGTTGAAAACTGTTCAAAATGGACTTTTTGAAGATGTGTGTGGAGAACTTTTGTGTAATCACTTCAAAACTTACACACATGTTGACCGTCAGGCAGCCATCATATGTGTGAAGTTTCAGATTGATGACGTCATCGGGGGTCACGTGACGCGGCATTAAAGGTGCCTTTTTTGAAGTCGTATATCTCCCGAAGTATAAGTGCGATCATGTTGAAACTTGGTAGGTCGTTAGATATTGGCAAGTTCTTGTAAATTCTTAAATGACGTCGTGATGACGTCATCACATGATTTTTAATGATTTTTTTCGTTTTTTGCCCCTTTAAGTCATAAATTGCTAACAAAACGTGGTATAATCCAAATTCTTTTTAAAACAGGCTTGATACATCATTACTGCTTTGAATTCAAACAACTTTCATATTCAATTGAGTAATTTGAAAAAGTTATGGCGAAACAGCTCGGCATTTGTGCACAAATGCAATATGTCTAGTTTTTTTTTTTTTTTGTCTGTTTCAGTAAAAAAGGCTATTGACATAACGCACGTTCGGTCAAAGCGGCTATTTGCATAGTTCCTAAAGAGCAATTGCAATGAAACTTTCAGTGATGAAAGGCATTGGTGCAATAATGATCTCAAAACAATGAGGTCATGATGACGTCATCACCTGTCACGTGACGTCATCTTAAAGGTTTCTATTTTAAATATTTGAAAATCAGTAACAAATCAGCCACAAGAGACCGTAGGTTTTTGATTGCGGGATTGTATAGGGATAAATTAGGTCTTCATTTTATTCAGTGTGCGTGACCTCACATGACCTCTACTTCCGGTCGAAACCGGAAGTGCCTCGTTATTCAAAAGTGGAAATAGTTATGAAGTTGCTTTCAACTATGTTATTGTCTGGCAAGGGTGGGTAATTAAAAAAAATACCGATGACGTCACAACACACAAGAGCGCCCTCTAGCGGCAGGTTGAAAACTGATCAAAATGGACTTTTTTTTTTTGAAGATGTGTGTGGTGAAGTTTTGTGTATTCACTTCAAAATTTACACACATGTTGATCGTCGAGCAGCCATCATATGTGTGAAATTTCAGATCGATGACGTCATCGGGGGTCACGTGACGCGGCATTAAAGGTGCAATTTTTAAAGTCGTATATCTCCCTAAGTGTTAGTGCGATCATGTTGAAACTTTGTAGATTGTTGGATATTGGCAAGTTCTTGTAAATTCTGAAATGACGTCATGATGACGTCATCACATGATTTTTTATGATTTTTTCTATTTTTTGCACTTTTTAGTCATAAATTGCTTACAAAACGTGGTATAATCCAAATTCTTTTTTAAACAGGCTTGAACGTCATAACTACTTTGAATACAAAAAAACCTTTCAAATTCAGTTGAGTAATTTGAAAAAGTTATGACGAAACAGCTCGGCATTTGTGCACAAATGCAACATGTCTAGTTGGTATTGTTTTATGCATGTAAGGACAACCACTGTATCACAGCTATCTCAAAACTATTTCAAAAGAGTTATTCAGCGCTGTGGAAATAAAGAACAAAAAGTACTTGAATTGGTCAGAAACAAGATCTGCAAAGATTTACTCTATATTTTTTTCTGATTTTCATTTGGAGTCTCTGTAATAAAACATATTTCCTTGCCAAACCGTGAAATATATGAACATGTGCGCTTGAGGTAAGCGCGGAATTCCCTGCTTCCGTAAGTGCCGATTGTTTGCTTGTACGGTAAGCAGAGCCATGAAATTGGGCCCTGGTCTGAAACAAGGATCCAAATTGTAGTTGGGATGTTAAAATGATGACATTTCCACCTTTTGGTAACCCCTAGAGTGATAAACTTTAAGGAGCTTCTGTGAATAATATCCTCAGCACTAGAGAAGTAGATCAATGAGCAGGTTTTTTATACTGGGGAAAAGTTACAAATAGGCTATTTTTTCCACTAGGCAAACACAAGACAGTCTGAGTTCCGATGAAAGTCTTATATTTCTCATCCCTGAAATGCAGTTTTCTAGTCTAGTGAGGTTTGCAGTGACACTGTAGAATGAAGAATCTCTCTTCATTCAAGCACAGTGAGTGAGTTGTCAGTGCTTAACCACCTGAGGACCAGTCAAAATTCACTCCCAGTGGTCCGGCTGGCTAATTCAGTGTCGAAAAGCATCTCCTTTTAATATGAAATAGGGACTAGTGAGAATGCTGGGGGACCAGTGTGATGGAAAGATAACTGGTCCCGCTGGCTAGTTACTGAAAAACTTAAGAGCAAACCCTGCCTGCTGTTGCAAAATGAAAATTGCCTTGTCCTCTCAAAGGTGAAAATCCATTCCTGCATTGTACATTTTAACAAGAAAAACCAGTTTAAAAGTAAAAGACTTTAGCACAAAATCCATACTGAAAAATCTTGGGTTTTTAAATGATAATGTAACCAATCTGATAAAAAAAAAACACACAGGAAATAATCCTCCAGCATGGTCTTTGTTTTTTTTATTCCAACACAATCAGCTTTTGGCAGCTGTCTCTATGTGTACACACAAGGTCTCAGAAACTAAAACTATCAAGGCCGAAAGACCAGGCTGGTTGGAGCGGTGGAAAGGAAAGAGGAAGTCCGTTCAGGGCTCTTTGTTATCTGCAAACACCAGGTCTTGGTGCTGTGATACTTCAACCACGCTTCAGCTCTCGGGTCAAAACTTGTACTTTACAGATGTACAGTGTCGATTTTAAAGAGGCACCACAGGGCAAATTCTAACCCCTTGACATTATTTAGAGACTAGGCTGGTCTGCAAACCTCGAGGTAGCCTCAGAGAGTGGACAAAACTACTAACAGTTCAGGCAATTCACGGTGAACAAAAACCTTGTTTAAAGCAACAGAAATCCAGTCAGTCTATCTACACACTTCAAAAAGTCCAATTTAAGACTTTTTAAGATCATTTAATGTCATCTTGAACAATATTTGAGACCAAATTTAAGTGAAGAAAGCATGAAACAGCTACGCAATGTTTACCCACTCACAAGCAGCATAAATCGGTTCATTACAGGCTTCATTAATTTTTTAAGACCTTATAAAAAAAAACTTAATCTAATACTTTTGAATACTTCTTAAGGGTCCGCAAAAATTTAATCGTGTGGGTGGGCTCGGAAAAATATTGAGAATTCCAGAGTGAGCATGGTGAAGGAAGTGGTTTTACGAGGCATTTACTGTAACAACATTCAGTTGTACACGTAGGATTGTGTCGTCACTTGTAATAATTACACAAACTTTCTTTTAAGACCAAGTAAAAAAAAACTTAAAAAAAACACCAGTTGATAGTCGACGCCCTCAAGCTTTTCTGAAGCCACATCCTTTTTCTATAACTTTTTATTACATTTTTGTTCCCAAAAAGACTTTTTCAAAAAAGTTTTCATGCATTTTTGCTTGATCTTGGTTGATTTTTTTAAATTTTTTATTCAATGTACAAATATTTTAGACAAGCTAAGTTACACATCATGTGCTACAAAGTCAGCAAACTTTTAAAGTCCAGCTCTTTCCTCCTTTAAACACAAAACAAACCAGAACACTATAAAAAGGCCCTCTTCTCCTCTTTATGAAAAAACAAAACAAAAACAAGGACAATAAACTGTGTATTTGTTTTTACTTGGCCTAACACATGTAGTCATGTAGTGCACATCCTAACAGCTAGATCAAGAGGCTCCACAACATTGACTTACATCGTAAACCATAATGTACCATTCTTCAACTGTCCCAACTCCCTTGGGCGCTATGGATGTAGGGCTTGCAATTAACACAGGAAAGCAGGCCTGAGGCCAGTGATTTTACCATCAGGCCAGTATACTCCTAACTGGACAATCCCAAAGTCTTGTGTTTTTCATCTGAATAATACCGTGGTGTGTATTTAAAAAAACGTATGTTCTAATATTGACTTTTTATGAATCTTTCAATTCTGTTGAGTGGCGAGGTAAACATGTACCAACTCAGTATGAGATAAATCTTCTGTTCAAATAAAAACAGTGTAACATGCATGTTAAACTGTTTCTTCATATTATTTTGTTCTTCCCCAGCTCGAAAGGGTCCCAAATTTGGAAAAATGTGTAATTCTACATCGGTATTGGCAGATTCTGAAATTACTGAAAAATCCTTTGGAATAATGACTAATTAACCCGATATTAATCAGTCTGATACTTCGCCTAAGGAAATGATGAAATGACAAAGTGTTTTTCATCATCTAGGGATGAGGAAGTTAGATTTCACTTTTTATTTAGAGACCAGAGTTGCTTCAACAGGCTTGAACAAATGCGGAAATGGCGTGACTGCAAAAGACTTGCACTGATAGACCCCACTTGACTTCACTTTCACATCAGGTCTTGTATGAATTATTTTGTGACCATATTCAAAATATAATCCGCAAAACTCTCCGCTTTGAAAATATCTGACAATCATACAGCAACGCAGGGCTTGAATTTGACACTGGACCGTCGGCCCCAGGCCAGTAATTTTGGCCTTGGGCCAGTAAACTCATGACCAGACAAGTCCAATGGTCTTCTGTTTTTCAATTGAATAATAACCACTGTGTAACTAATATCTTTAACAGAGAGAAATCATGTTCAAATGGTGACCTTGAGTCTGGTTCTATTGTGTATCAAAATATACCAACCAATAAGACGAATGAGAAAAATCTTATCATAGTGCTTGTTCAAACAAAAACAATTTACATGTAAAACTGTGTAGAAAGCTCTTTCTCATAAAGATTCTGGTCTTGTGAAATAAATTCTAGTCCGGTAAACATTTTGAGCTACAAGCCCTGCGGTCTTGTGGAATTTTACCCCAAATTCGAGCCCTGCAACGTTGACCACCTTGCAGGTTTGGAATTACATGGAGCCAGGCTATGGAGGCTACGGCCCTAGATGTTACCTCTGGTCTTGGCCTTGGTGCCCCTTCAGTAGTTTCCCCCGCACACTTAAAGATTTTCTAATGGATGTGCCATTGGCAAAATGAAAATGGCCTTGCCCTCTCAAAGATGAAATTCCAGGCCTTAATCTTAAGAGTACACAGAAAAGTGCCAAGCTACGTAGAGCAAACATTTTGGCAGGAACTTTCTATCAGGTGGCAGACAGAGGTAATCTACATGTAAAGAGCCAACTTCGTGAGGGAAACACAAAATTGTATTGGAACAATTCCAAGGGTAAAATGTCATGGGATAAATCGACTCCAGGCTTGAATCAAGTGTGTATTGTGGTTTAAAAGGACGTGTTTATTTTGCTACCTTTCGACACATTAACATTATTTCAGACGGAAATATTTCTCTGGAGGATTGATACTTTTTGATCAGTGAGCTTTCTCATGGAAAACAAGTCAATTCCTGACTTTGTCTTTTTAACCCACAATCGGCGCTGTCACGTCAAAACCTCCTTTTTATTGTTAATTCCCTCCATACAGCACATTTCAGTATAAATTGACATTTCTGTTAACAAAAACTGTACAAGTGCACTGTAGCCATGGCCGAATAAAGAAAGTCAGAAATTTACTTGTGCTTTGAAAGCTGTTTTTATCTGATGTTTGGTTTCAGTTTGCACACCTTGCAACTGACAATAGATGCTGTTGTACTGACCAACCCACGCCCGTTCCTAGAATTGGATGGTGGGATTTACGAGGGCTAACACACGTGCACACACATTTAGCATTCCATTAACTCAACCACCTGTAACAAGAACATTTTTTCAAAGTTTTCCCATACTTGTAGTTGACTCCTGAATTCCACGCATATCACTCTGTCTACAACTCACGTGAATGAATGAAAATCAGGTGTTATTGAACAAAGTCAAAAACCTCATTGAGAAATTCTTATTGAGCACACCTGCTTTTTTATAGAGGGCACCGTTTGCCTTCGAGTTTGCAATGGTAGGGTTCAATGCACTTTGAAGGTATGACAACGTGTCTACTGTACATACAATGTATGTAGTTAAACTTTGCACCAAATTTTTTTTAATATCCTTGAGCTTGGGCCATCTGATGTTTTCCTTTTACTTCTGGGCCTGATTATAGAGCTGCTGAAACACACAAAGCAGCTACATGTACATGTAAGCACAACAAAATATGCTTACAAGATTACCAGATAAAATACCATGACACATGTACCATCTGTGACTGGTTTTCCTGCTCAAATCATCTCAAACAGTTCTGCTTAAATCATGTTCAAATTTGAACCATGATGACTGATTCCCCCAAAAATTTAAAAGAAAAATACTGTACAGCAACTTTTCAGGGCACAAATCAATGCAGAATATGTCCCCCCTTTATTTCAATTTAGTTTTTAGTTTTTTGTCATTAGACAAATCATTTTGAGAAAACCAATTCTCCTTAGTGCGGAACAAAAGTCTAAACAGACATGCAACTTGTCATTGCTTCAGAAAAGGAAATGTTAACCACGCACTCAACTTTGTACAGTGTTTTTTCAGTTTGCTACGACACTATTTATAAAGATGATGCATCCTGGTCTAAGAAGACAGAAGAAAAAAAAGGCAGATCTGGCCCTTAAAGGCGAGACCTGAGAAACGATTCATGCATGAATCGCTTCTCAGATTCAAACGTTTTGGGGTGAAAAACTACCCACATAATATTACTTCGAAAGGAATCCTTTTTAAAAATAGTTTACACTTCTAGTACAAGTACCAACAGCTGCAGAGCTTCCCTAAAATTTTAGGGTGAACAATTTTTTTAGTATCTACAGTACTAAGCTATGACCCTACATTTCAAGAAATGAACTTTTTAGCTAGCTTGGTAATAGTGACGACTGAAGTTCATTTTCTTTTACAGCGAGTCAGGTGACTCATTGCAGAGTGTAGTGGTCACTGATGATTCATACATGGTGAATGTTTTATACCATCCTAGAATGTATTTAGAGAAGTACATACCTGGATATAGACTTTAAAGGTGCACAGGGAATGAAATACACACACAACTGAAAAACTGAACAAGTCCAGCCAGGGATTGAAATGCTCACTGGACCACTGGCTAGAGTCGAGTAACTTTAGCACTTGGCCAGTAATTGATTCCCCCCCCCCCCCACCCCCAATCAAAGAAGTCGGACCAGAGCTCCAAATACTCAAAGGCCCCACAGCCAGAATCCACTATTTAGAGCACGGTGCCAGTAAACCCAAAACCCATCAAGTCCAGCCAGGACTCCAAACACCCAGTGTCCCACTGGCCAGAGTCCAATCATTTTAGCAACAGTGCCAACAACCCAGGAGCCCATAAAACAACCAAATAAGTCCAGCTAGTCATGCTAGGTCTTGAAACACCCACATGTCCAGTAGTGTTTGCAGTTTGGCCAGTTACCAAAGTTACCCCAAACCCTAGTTGAAACCGACTAGTGATTGACGAGCTAACTGGACCCCTTAGCTAGTCATTGAAGAAGTTAAGGGTGAACACTGCACTATATTGTACATTAACACAATGTATCTCAGAACAATTGCTGCTAGAAGCTGCATACACTCTACTTCAGGCAGTACTAGAATCGCGAGATGAATTTTACAGAGCCATTTTCCCTCCCCTAAAAAAGGGCAACATTTTTTATAGAAAACATTACTCTGAGGACATTTTTTATACATCAAAATGTCCAAATACACTGTAGAAGCAAACAGCAGGCTATTGGAGAACAATGTTTGTACATGTAACAGTGGAGGTGCGTAGCTTTTTATAGCGGGCCTCCGAGGTCAAGTTCAGTTTTGAGATTTTGATCAACCCATTTTTCAATTTAGACAGAGACCTTAAAAACTTTGGGAGACAATTGCAAGTCTCCAACCTTAGGTTTGAAAATAGTAGAAAGTTATATTTTATACCTTTCAAAATAATCTATGACGCCACAATTCCCAAAACAAACGATGATGTCACAGTTAGCCTTTTTGAGAAATGGTGGACACTATATGAATGCACCGTTTGGTTTGGGTGTATACAGACAAATTTACCCAAACCAAATAGTGTCATAGGATTGTGTCCACCATATCTCAAAATGGCTTATTCCAATGGGGTCTATATGCCTACAATTTTGTACAGAGAGTTTTTAGTTCATTCCTGAATTTTTAATGATATTCAAACAATTGCATTGATTTTGACCTTTAACTGGCGTACAAATTTCCTCTTTGGAATGCACAGACCCATTGTTTTTTATGTCTGATGATGTCATGTTTCAAATTCCACTCTGAAAGTGTATCAAATAAAATGGCATTTTACATAATTTTAACAGAGGGTAGAGACATCACTTTTTCACCACATTCATAAGGACTCTACTATCTGGAAAATGAGTGCATCACAAAACTCAATTTTACCTTGGAGCCCCTCTTTAAGATAAAAAAACGAAACAAAACAAAAAACATTGCTGTCAGCAAGATTTTCAATGCAATGCAATGACTGCAATGCATAATTGATTGCACTGTTTTTAAAGCCAATACAACAAGTGTAAAGATGCTGCTTTCAAAAAACGCTGTGAACTTTTAAGTCACTCAATGTGTTCAATTATGTACTGTGGGATGTTCAACAATTACTCAATACAGATCTCGGTTCTTTTGTAAGTCCTGTTGTGTTTTCTAGTTGATCTGTTAATGTTGTTGTTGGTGGTGCTGTTTTTGTTTTCTTTTTGTTTGTTTGTATTTGTTCTTTTTTTTACAAAAAATAGTTAATGGCCTGACATTTTGACCCTTGCAGAGTCTTTTGTTCAAAAGCTGTCAGCTGTCAGAAAGGCTCGGAATGCGCAGTGCTGATTATCACACATTGGGGGAGGGACAAGCAGACATTGCAATACTGTTCTGTACCACCATTGAACACAACAAGCAACTCTCACATAAAAATACAATAAATTAAATACAAATAGAACCAGGGAATGCTTATCCAGTTAGCAGCTCCCCTGTCAATGTATTACCTCCCCCTCCTCCTCCACCATATTTTAAATCAAACAAATTAACAATAACAGGTACCTTCATGTTGGCCCTCTATGAACCTGCAGATTGCAGCACAACACTCTCTTCATCTGATCACTTCATAATGATTTCAAGATCAAAATCAATAGCCGCATCTTTAAAAAATCAAGAATCCTTCAGCCTATAGAGCCAACCCATTTTTACACTCTGAACATTTTGCCTCGCTCCGCTCATCGACAACACAATAATTATAGCACCGAAGTGAGTTCATCTTTATTAATAGATATGATGTCATCCCTCGCCACGTGTCTAGCCATAGTGTTAAGAGTTGGCCTATTCACTCTACCCTATGCAATGAGGAGTGTCCAGTCATTCTCTATCATGTACATGTACATGTAGGCTATATGGCTCAATATATGTATACAAAAAAAAAATGTACACAACATTTACATGATATCAGCTTGCAGTAGGGAGCTTCGTATAAAATAAAAGCAAAATGGGAGTACAGCTTTTTCCTCAGCATCCTTTTTTAAGAAACTGTTAAAAATTCATATCAAAGTGACCCTACACACTGTTCAGTCACAAACAGCAGGGCCTAAAAATTACCACTGGATCATTTGATAACTTGGAACTTCTGACCACCAGACCAATAGGCTCGGCCCACTGGACCACTAGACTCACTGTCCACTGGCCAGAGTGTCCAGTAATTTTAGGCCAGTAACCCTACACCCAATAATTGGCCAGCTAGGGCTTGAAATACTAACTGAACCACTGGCCAGAGAGTTCAGTCATTTTAGGCCAGTAACCCCTACAGCTGGACACAGTTTGGGCTAAAAAAAAACACTGGCCAACTGGCCAAAGTCCATTAATTTTAGCATTTACCCAGTAATATCACAACCAAGTCCTGCAGTCTAGTGTTTAGAAAAAAGGGTTTAAGAACTGTTAACGACAGGCATGATATTTTGTCGTAGAAAAAAAGTAGGAAAGTTTTGTCAAGTACAAGGGCTGAACATGTAAACTTACATGTAGTGCAGGCTCCAAAAGACTTTTCAGGCCTAATTAATACAAAATTTTAAAAAAAAATCTTTCTTTTTTTCCCAAGGGTTAAAAAAAAAGAAGGAAATCTGACCTAAGTAGAAAGAATACATACATAGCATGCCCAGCTGCCAACATTTGCATCTTCCAATCAGGGAGACTGTGTACAATTATCAGGGAGATGTTTTAGGACATGCAACATAACAGGGAAAAAGTTTCCATAATCAGGGAGATTTTCAAATGTGGAAGGATCATTTCATTTTGGAACTTTCTGCAGAATCAGGGAGAGTTGGCAGCTCTGTTTCATGCTTGTAATGAACACTTTAGCTTGTTTAGTTCCACACCTCCTCCTACATGTAGAAGCAGAGCAAAAGGAACAAACTAAATTTATTTAAAAACCATTTCTGGTCCAGTAAGAAGTAACAAGACCCATCGTCTGGTCATGATGTTCTGGAAATTTGAGCCCTTAATGAACTATTTCCTCAAAATTTCAAGAGAATACAAAATAATTCAAAAGGATCGCATTGGAACTTTCATAAAAAAGCTAAACACAAATTGCCACATTAGTAAAGAACATGTTTATCCTGCAGAAAAAGGTTTTAAGTTATATCATAAATGCTTCCTTTCCCCCCGATGGATATTCGGACGTCTTTCAGCTTCGAAATGATAGCATTTCAAGTATTAAACTATTTCAAGGGAAGTTGTCCGTCGTGACAATCTTTATAACATGTAAATTATGTATAACTCTGTAAATACTTATATTGCCAATCTTACTAATGTAAATGCACACCATACATGTACATGTAAATGCCAACAATTTGTGACAACAAAACCTTAAAAGACAACCATTTGTTAACCTCATCAAACATCAAAGATAACTTTAAAATTGGAATGGTTTGAATTTTCCTTGCCAAATATCTTGAGCGATTTCCTTCCTCTATCATGTCTACTGCGGTAAATATTGTTACAATGTCTCTACTATACATGTACATGTACATGTACATTTACAAATAGGCGATTTTCTTAAAGGTACATTACACGGGATTGGTAGAGCTGACAAAATAGTCGCAGACAGTGTTCACTCTTTGTGACCCACCATTTATCATGTATATACATGAAAGATTAACCTGTGAAAATTTGGGATCAATCCATTGTGAGAGTCAGTAAAAAAATTGAAAAAACCACGCACAATTTCCAGCATGTAAACAAATTGTCCTTATTTAGGGTTGTAAACCGAAATCAGCTAAGCACTGTGTTTTAGGGGTTTTCAGATACAGTTTTCTCAATAATGACTTCATTTCGGGGAGAAATATTTTACAGAAAAAGTGGTTTCAGTACGAACTTCCTAAAATTAATGACATGTTATCCTTACCAATCCAGTTTAACATGTGATACATGTAATACCTTTAAGTTTAAATTAACAGGAATGAGTTTGCCATTGTATAAAACAACCCCCGCCACTCTATTGTTTCAACGGATATGTAATAAGCTTTAAATTGCATGGCAAGCCCTGACACGACTTCAACTGCTTTCATTATTTTTTTACTAAAACATGAGTGCCTTGTTTTCAAATTTAATATTTTTGATAAAATTAATTTTGTTCTTCCAAAAACCATCTCTATACTTTCCCTTTAATAGTATGTAAATTAAGGTGTGCCCTAACCACAATGTGATGTAATTAACATCCAGAGTACATTAAATAATATGTAAATTTTCATGTTCCATGTTGACATTAATAAAAAAAAAACACTTAAAGTGAGCTTCAACATACTCAGACTCCCCTCCCCCTCATAGATCATGAATATTCAGCAGTAGAATATCTGCCCAACAACAGTGCAACTCGGCCAATGGCAGCATAGTGGATATGTGCATAGCAACAGCAGCCACACACAGCCAGCCAATCAGGGGGCCGTTACTAAGTGGGAAAGTTTTGCCGCTTTTGCATTAATGTTCAGCATGATTGGCAGGCCTGCCGTGATTCAGATTCGCCCGCCGTCACAGCGTTCACTGTACGAACAGCCAGGAAGTCAACTGCTGAATCCGCTGATCAAGTCTATCATTATTGATCAAAGAATGTACTGGGTGCCTCACATTTTACGCAACCCTGTCATTCGGTAGATGTTAAATTTGCATCGAGGATAACAAATATTATTTAGGTTTTTTTTACCCAGACACCGATGTGTTTACAGCACTGTATTATCAGTACTTTCCTGGGTCCTAACAGTACAAGCTGCTAAAGTTAGAATTCAAACTGCCCTACCAGCAATCTTTGTGGTTTCTAGGTAAGAAATTTGCTCTTGAATACAATGTAGCAAAGGTCATGGGTTCGAATCCCACCAGAGAAATATGCCTTTGAATTTTTTGCACAGGACTTGAAAAGTACCGAGTATACATGTAGGCCTACAGTGCTTTTTCATATCGGTGTAAATGTACATGTATCATGGTAAAACCAACATACCACTGCCACTGTAATACCCAGTCATTTCGGTTGTTCAAAATGCAATAATGAAAATTCAAGTCAATTTTCTTTCATAAGAAATGTTCGTACATCAATAATAAAAAAAGCACACATCACAAAAAATAAGGTGAACTACATAAAAATCACAGCTTAAATGGATCCATCTACAATTTGGAAATGAATGCAATACTTGTATTGCAATGCCATACAAATATGTTTGCCCTTTGAGAATTCATACACCATTAAGTAATAAACCACAAGGGAAACTGACAGGGTAAATTTATTGAATGGTTTATGGCAGCCCTGAACATAGATATTTACTAATGGGGAGACCGCCAACATAGGGCTGGCGAGCTCAGTTGGTAGAGCATCAGGTATGTTAATCTGGAGGTTGTTGGTTCAAGTCCAGCTCCAGTCAATTTTTCTTTGTTCAAACCCAAATAATTTATACAAAGAACAAGGAAACGGCTGTTTAAAAAACAACAATGCTCTTCTACCTTCACCTTCATTACATTGTTCTGAATCTTCAGGAAAATGTATTCTTCTATTATCAATTTTGTACTTTGTGTTTAAATTGAAAATCAGGGCCATCTAAATGGCCAATTTAGAGCAGGTGTAGTGCAAATTCACAACAGGTTGTCAGGCCTAATGCAAGGGCACCAAGGTGTTCTCTTTTGTAAAGGGCACCATTACATGTATGAGGAAATTGTCAATTTCTATTGGAACATTTCAAGGGCATTAAGGCAACGACCAGGGGCACGGAGGCAATTGCTTTCATTGCCTCTGAGAAGTATCTCGCCTGAATAACCCATTCAACCCTCAGACGGTTAGACACCCATCCTTACTGATTAACTTTTCTCCGTTCGACTAAAGCTTGTCAGCAGTTTTGAAATCACGTGTTTTTTGTATGCAGCTAGAGTATGGACAGGTGGAGAGCCAGTAGCAGAGCTAAAGTCAGAGACTTGAAACGTCCTACATGTAAGGGGACCTACATGTATAGACAAAACCTGAGCCTACAAAGTACAAAACACAAAAATTCAATGTCAGAGCTCAACCCTAACATTATTCTGTTGTACACTGTATAGTAAAAACTGCTCTGGGCTAGTGCACACCACTTCTCAACTTGCCCTGTGGCCTGCTAAAAACTGCACAACCGATTTATTTTAATTTCTCATATTTCTTCCTTTTCAGATGTGAATAACAAAATAAAATACCTTAATATACATTTGAGCGTGTGAATAAAACTTAATTTAATCAGACATTCACGACAGTACAGGTTTAAAATCTGGGTTACTTAAACTTCCTGAGGGCAAGTAAAAACGCAGAGCTCACTAGCCCAGTGGGCTACTTTACAGAAAGCTGAAGCAAAATGTCAAAACTGCAACCATTGTTTTCTTTCAATGCAAACATCAAGTTCATCCGCCAGACAATGCAAGGATACCGTTCAATTAGGACCATCTTCCTGAAACCACCGAGTCGCTTAAACGATCGTGGAACAATAGGAAATCATCAATTCATCCCTTAATTCAAACCACACTGTGTCTAGGCACAAGGGTCACACACACCCAGATGTATTTGACAGCTAAAACACTCACCGAGTCCAATGACGTTTGAAGCGTTGCATGGTGTGGGTAGCAGGAAGCTTGTGGGTGCAGTGAAGGATTTTGTCCAACAATTTCACAATTTTTAATCAGATGAATTTAACTTCACAAAGAGTTATCGCTCACCGCACTGTTAAAAAGTGTTGAATTCTAAACAGTTAGTTTTGAGAGTTTCCCGCAACTTTACTAGTAACCTAACCTTTCCATTGGCCTAAATTTAAAACAAATATTTCAAATACGATGTTCTTCAACTGAGGATAGAGACATTTCTGACAACAAATGGTGCATGAACTTGTTTATATTATAACTCTTGGATGGACTTTAAGTGCAAAATCCCAGACAGTTCATCCACCATTTTGTACGAGATTTTATGCCCGTTCATAAACAAAATATGTATCTAGAAAGCTTATGAAACCGTGATATGGTAAGTAGGTGGTCTTAAAATGCAGCAGTATTTTCTTGGCTGGGGGAGAATGAAGATCGAGGACTGGGCTTTCAGATTTAAACTAACCACTTTTTTCTATCTACAAAAATGTAGGAGTTAATGGATCAAGAACTACAATATCTTACATTTCATTTTGAAGCAAGTCCAAGAATTTGTGCACTTACAATATGAGATATTCAGAAAGTTTAACTTTGGTTTATTGTGGGCTATTACTTGATATTTGAAATGAAAAAAACCCTGCATGTGATCCCTCTGTTGCCGCTTCCCAGGTTGTATCATAAACTTGGGTGTGATCCCTGGCTATACAGCAGTACAGCTTAAATGGCTTCTGACTGGTACATGTACCCCAGAACAATTGACAAAATAGAAAGACCGACTAAGCGACTATTAATCCGGAGGTCGTACATGTACATGATGTAGGTTCAAGTCCCGCTCTAATAAATTTTCTTTGTTCGACCCAAATTTACTATAAAAGGAATTAAGATTGTATTCTACATGTGATTTTATTCTAATGTTGGGAGGAGAGCCATTTAAATTTGTCCTTGGGATACATGTACACACTCACATTGTATGTATACTTTTTCAAAATTTTATATTGAGCACAGGGACCACGAGGGGACTTTTCTGTTTTGACTTGCCCATTTTCCTTTTGGAAAACCGAAATAAGCGTGACTGATTGTCTTTGTGTAATTAATTTACTTGCAATATGGAGAAGCCATCCAGCTGCCCATGTACAGTACACATTTGTTTGTACTGTTTATTTAAAATAAGTTTCAGTTGCAATTCCCATTCTCGGATCGAGGGAGTTTTTCAATATTGAGAATGGATCGTATTTAAAACTTGTCACTTCCTTGTTTCATGTCTAATCTACAAAAACTATTCTGGCAACAGGCCTAGAACATCATATCAGGCAGTTCTTTGTTCTTCCACCATTGGACGATTTACATTAAACAGCTCATTCAACACATACTGAATAGGGCCTACAATATAAATGAAATACATGGAGGCTCTTTTATATTTTAAATATACGCCATAAGTGTGGTTCAAATTGTTTTCATGCCGTTGTGTTTATAAGGGCAAGGTGATTTCTCCTTGGTGAAGGGCACCTCTATGAGGAAAAAATCAATTAGTACAGGAGCATCTCAAGAGGCACCAAGGCAATGACCAGGGATATGGAGGCAATTGCAGCCATCGCCTCCAGTAAGTATCAAGGCCCAATACCATAGAGCTGCTTAACGGCCGATTTTGTGCTCACTGTGCGATTTCTATTTCTTACTGCTGCTAACCGTAAGCGCATGAAAAGGCTTGCAAGTTAACCTTCTGGTGCTTACTGTACGAAAATGAGCGACGTAACAATGCAAATCCATGGTGAATGCCCAAGATGGCTGCCTAATTTTCTTGCTAACCTGTGAAATACGCTTTAACACTTAAAAGCAAATTGTTCTGCTATCTTTAGTGTGGAAATTTGCTTACCATTAAGCAGCACTATGAAATTGGGCCCAGTTCTGCAAAGAAGCACTAAGGCAATGAACACGGGCATGGTGGCAATTGGAGCCGTTACCTCCATTAGGTCTAAGTATCAGGTCTGCAAGGGGCACCAAGGCAATGACCAGGGGCATGGAGACAAATGTAGCCGTCACCTCCATCAGGTCTGAAGTAACTTATCTACACACACACAAATTTGTGAAAATTTTGATCTAAACTTGCATTTCCTCTTTAAAAATACAAGGCATGACATGCAGCAGGGGTGCACGATACCAGCTTCATTTTCAACTTTTGATTGAGCTTCTATTTTCTGTCACCAGTTTCAACCACTAACCTTTTTCTAGTTAAGATCCAATAAAGATCTTTGTTTTAACTGACACGACGAAACATGACATCATACTCATGATCACGTAAAATGTAAATTGTGAAGTTTCATGTTTGTGTGCATAAAAGAAAGAGAAGAAAGTTATGAGCTTACAATGTACATGTACAATTTAATGTGAAACTTCATGATTGTTGGTCCCAAAAGTTGTTGTCGAAATCAAAATATGAGCGATCTGCCAAACCCAACCAAATCAAGGGTAGCTTTAACTAAGTAACCAAGCAAAGAGAAAGCCTTGCTGAAAGTAACTCCATATGGTGTCTGATTTCACTGGTAAAAAAAACCCTGGGCCTGGACCAGCCAAGGATGGGCCTGGCAGGATGTGGAGTATTTTATCATCAGGAAACAGCTTTTAAACTGGCCTAGAACAAAGGATGTTACATCCTTTTGTAGTGTAATCACCTGTTCTCTGGAGTGTTGGGAAACCATTTCCCCTTTTCCAGATACTGGGGAGGGTATTTTGGGGGGCCTGGATTTGGGTTTAGGCACGACATCCACACAGCATCAGGAAAATCTTATTTTCAAACAGAAAAAAAAAATAACGGTGGTACAAGAAATTGGAACAACAGGTGTTAGACTCATCAGGACAGTGACTCTCCAGAAATGAAAAAAAAATTGTATCTTTGAACTTTCAAAAAGCGTTTAAATTTAAAATAGAGAAAAAAAGGGACATAATTTCAGGATTTAGCTTGTTTCTGTCTGACACATTCTTCACATAATTTCTTATTATGATTGCCATACTGAATCAGGGGTGACAGTCATCGCTGACAAAACGCTCTGAAAGTACGGTAGGATCTCAATTTTACGAGGTTTGTTGAAATGATGACATTTCCAGATTGTGGTCATCTCTAGAGTTATAGATTTCAAGGAGCTTCAGGGAACATTATCTTCAGCACAAATACAACTAAATCACAGAGCATGCATTCTTTGTATCTTTAGTTTTCACCAGGCAAATATTAAAACATTTGAAATCAGATAAAAGTATGAAATTTCTCATTAACCCTAACCATGCTAAATGCAACAATATGCACCAAATGGTAATAGTTGTTGTAATCTGTTGCATTTGGCAGTCGACGCAGATGTCATTCTTTGACTGAATTTGTTGCATTTAGCAGTGAAGTGACTTCATATACATGTAGGTTTGGGTGCTTCTATTGTATCTGAACAACTTATAATAGGTATTTCAAAATATTTTTTTATGGGAAAAGTATTGAAAAGTATGATGTAATATTAGGTAAGAATCATAATTAAAATCATATTCAAAAGACTGTATAATAACAGTTAAACATTTAAATAAAAGTTACAAGTCACCACTACACTGATGTGCATACTGTTGCATTTAGCAGGGCAATTCACCCTTGCTCAGTCCTTTCACAAACAGCATGCCTGCACATTGCAACAATATCCCTTGTTGCATTCTGTTGCATTTGGCATGGTTCGCATTTCAACCGTGTTGCATTCTGTTGTATTTGGCAGGGTATGTAGAGAACCCCTAATGGGGGTTAGGGTTAATGTACAATTTATTAACATGTGCCAAACCTAGAATTAGACGAAGGCCACGGCCTCTGTTGCCCCACATCATGGCCTTGGTGCCCTTCAGAAGATTCCTACATGTATCTCTATAAGAATTCCAATGGAAGAGCCATTTGTGAAATAAAATATGGCCTTGCCCTCTCAAAGATGAAGTTGCAGGCCTGATGGGCACAAAATCCCTTTCAAATCATTCAGCGCTTTTCTTGAAAACTTGCCCACCCAAAATGTTCACAAGTTGGCTGTAGTACAACTTGTACAGCGTATGAAGTGTTTATTTGAAGTTAAAGAATTTAAATAAATTGTCCTTTAAAAGAATATCATGTTACAGTTGTATCTTCAAACAAACGAAACCCATCTAGGCATACATTAATCGTTGGTTTAGAGGCCTATCACAACAGGCACTAGGATCACCATTGGCATACATAAACACTAGATAAAACACCGCATGGTGCAGTGGAACGAGACACACCCAATGGGCAAAAACAAGCGTGTCACGGCCATGTGACTTGTCCATAGTGTTCCGATTATGATCATGTGATTTACTTGGCACAGGTCCAAGTTCATTTTCAGTTTCCTTGTTCCTTGGGCTGCTGCACGGTATGGCTGGCATGGATGTTCTTTGGTGAAAAAATAAAAATTGTATGCATAGCCGCAAACGAGAGACCTTACTGCATATGACCTCATAGGTAGGATGCCCTCGCCCAAAGGTCAAAAGGAGTGTCGGCCATTCCTTATTTGGAGATGAGTCCATTAATGTTGGACAATTAGGTATACCATATATAAAAGGGTTGAACTTGGGTTGAAATTGTTAAAAACTTTCAATGCTGAATTTGCAAAACTTATTTGATGTGTTGAGAGTCATGCATGTTGGGGTGGAGCGGGGTTGGGGATTGAACATTACAACATTGTATCCAATTGGAGTGTAGTCTTAAAAACAAATTAGTAATTTATTTTAAACATGAAGACATTGCCTCCATGACCAAAATAAATGATGGAAACTGTTTCCATGATGGCATTCTATATAGGAAACAATAGGTAAACTTCATACAAGCACTGGATTAAAAAAGAGTAACAATAACCAAAGTTGGCCTCCTGAGGGCAGTGTTTATCAACCCAGTGGTCACAGAGAGAGCTTTTCTGCATCGTGTAGAATTGTCAACTTGTTTGTAAAACAAGTGACTTTGAGATTCTACTGTATTGTTACAAAATTTAAAATTTGATTTATCTAAACTTATAAATAGGTAGTTGGCATTTTTGCCCGTTTGGCTAGGAATGCTGAGCAACTATCTGGCATTTCATTAGTGAATCATTTTTTTATTTTTTTATGTTTTATTTCCACAATAATTCAAGTTACCAAACAGTTTAAATTATTTTAAGATTCTTTTGCTCCCTCAAGTTATGTAATATCAACTTTTTATAAAAAATACATATTTATATAAAATATTTAGTTTTTCCCAATTGAGCCGTGTACACTTTTTAACTGCAATGAAGTCCCCCAAAACTATGTACAAACCTAGTTATCGATGTGCAGTTGATATATGTACATGTATGTTTATTGATTTTAACTTTCTTACCGGATGACCCGGATGACAAGTTTACGAAACACCTTGCATAACTTTTCAGTAATGGTGAAATTTAAGGCCCTTTTCAAAAACCGAAGCCTTCGGCTTGAGCTTGGGAAAATATCAGTTATTTAAAAAATTTGCATTTACCTTCAGGGCTTCAATCAGATAGATGGAGCCCAAGCCAAAACCTAGGCCACAAGAAAGGGTTTTAAAGCGATTTCTAACAACCTAGTAAGTGACTCAATTTGTTTGGTTTAATCTGGCAGCGGATATTTAGCAGGTTCCGGCTTTCTTTTAGTATTATAACGTAAAGCCTTTGAAACAGCACTGAATTTGCCCAGTGACTGTTTTGAGGGACATTTGGGGACTTGAAATTTTACTGTGACAAATGTTAATCTGGTCCAATGCCAACAATTGTCGACGTTGTGACTTTGTATTTACAAGATGGGATTCAACCGTTTATTTTTCAAACTTCTTTTCCCCGTAAAATATATCATCGGGAGCAACTACTCAGAGGAAGAAAAAGAATAATTTTTTTAATAACTTGATTCTTATTATTGGGATGAAAAAAAAGAAGGAAAACAAATAAGAAAAGATGACGAGGCTCTATCCTGCAACTTGATTGGTTGAAAGGTGGGAGCATCCACTTGGCTAGAAAGCATTTAGTAAAATTTTCTGGTAAATTAAGTGGTAAAATGTTGGCTACTCGTCAAAGAGGGCGCTATACGATCTGCCTGCTTAATAATAATGTTTTTCAACACCATTATTGTAACATTCAAGCAATTTGGCCAGTGGCCACGAATGGAATGTAAATAAACCAATACCAATACCAATACCATTACATCTATTTACGTGTACAAAAGTTGGTCGCTTCTGGCAAACTATTCACCATTTTTTATAATCTAGGTCTACAGAAATTGCTGAAAATACACTGGAATCAGAAACGTACAAGCGTAGTGTTTCATAACTCTCCAGTTGGTTCATGGAACATTTAGAAGTGAGGAGGACACAAAAATCACAACCAATTGATGCAGTAAATAATAAACATATACAGAAAAGTACAAATAAGTCTTGGACATGGTGGGGATTACACAGTTTTGGAGTCACCTGACCGAGTGCACGAGCAATTAAACTTACCTGCATTTAACACTGTTGTTGACCTCACTTGCACTATAGAGCAGCAGCAAGGAAAAAACACTTCTTGATCCGACAGTCTTGACTATCCATTCAATCAAGACAATCAAGATGACTGCAAGAATGAGGCCGAGATCAACTCATCTCCACATGGAAAGACGTCCTAACATGGGTGCAGGTTTTGAACCCACTTTGCCATCTCATAATGTTCAACTTGTTGACATTTGACTTGCATTGCATTTGCAATCCAGGCTACAATCATGACGCTTGTCTTCACCGGGTTCAGCATTTTCAGACTCATATTTCATTCCTATGATCTCAGTCCTACACACTGTACTGCCATGTAATGACTTTTGGTGCACTGTGCACAATAACATTGTTAGTAGTTTGTAGACCATGTTGACAATAACACTCAGTACTCACTTCACTAGTGTCAGAAACAGATGGTCGTGAAATTACAAGTATGTAATGTTTACACTTTCTTTAGTCTTTTGACTGAAAAAACTGTACCGCAGAGCTAATAAACGGTGCAAAAAGAGAAGTAGACTGCGAGGCTGCGTGTACTTCGTGTCCAGTTCAGTCCCACAACATTTCAGCACCGTGAGATCACCGAGGAATTCTGCCCGGACAAGCCCCAACTTGTCCGCCTACGTTTTCTCGTGACACACGGTAGAACTATTTCCAACATGGCGCCGCCCATGGGCGCACACGAGGATCTCTCAAAATATCCGACAATCGCCTTGAGCTTACCCTTAGACACGGTTTTTTACCGACAGGAATAAAAAGCAATTCAAACACTTACCTCTGTCGAATTTCTTTCCATCTGGATCGATGTCCTTCACATCGAAAATATCCTCAAAAAGTACACCAGACATGTTATGACTTGCCCGTTTACACAGCCCGTAGAACAACTGCTGGTGTGAAACGACGGAGTTTCTCGCGATACTTGGCGCGGCTTTACAAGCTTTTGTTGCCTGGACGATTACATTGACCACTAGAGGGGGCTATTGCAAACTTGCACCCTGACAGCTCTGCTTCCCGCTTTGTCTTTCCAATAATTATTTGCTCTAGTAGGCAGGCCTACCCGACCATGTTTATGAACATTTTCAACAGCGCCATCACCTGCAAGCTTCTTTTTTTTTTGAAGAAGTCGACGGATCTTTTAGATTAATATGTACCAACCCAGGTAACCGACCAAAGTGCGGTTGTCATGTTCTCGTCATTCACCATTATTATTGCTTCTATTCGAATAATAATTATTGTTTCCGTCAGGCGCTGACAAGACTTGCCCAATTTCATTAAGATTTTATACACATAGAAACTGACTATCCAAACGATGCTGTGGTAAGATACTGGTAATCAAAAATGACAAGATAAACCAAGACACGCACGAACTCACGACTTATCTTTCTTTTGATCACGTCTCGATGTTGTATTTGTAGGTCGCCCACGGTCAAAAGAAAACCACAAGATGGAACTTTCCACAGTATCGTTACAGGTGGAAAAGGTAGTTTTCTTTTAATTACTTAAAATTGACTTTTTTAAAGTAAAGTTTTGATAAAGCATTATTTTGATAAAAGAGGGACTTATGTGGTCTCAACGAACACGCATTACATTTTGTGTGTGTCTGCCCCCCCCCCCCTTCTCCTGACCAAAATTACCCCCTGTTTGTTGACACCCCCTCTAAGATGCCGGCATGGTCCAACCTTAGGATATCATGGCACCTGATGAACTGACGTTTGTGTGTAGTACGAAGTGATTATGGCCGTGTCCGAAACGGCAACTTCGGCTACAGCTAGAGCTAGATCAGCGCGTCTGCCAGTGTTGACTAGCTGTAGCCGAAGTCGCCGTTTCGGACACGGCCTATGACAATGAAAATATTTGTTTTGTTATTTGGTGCTCATTTTCGCTACTTTATGAAGATCATGGACACATAAAAAAAGGGAAAACAAAAGGTCTCCACATGGAAATAGTTTCCATAGTGCTCCACAAGAAAATTTGTGTACAAAGTCTATGGTAAAATGTTAAGTTCAGGGACAAAGGAATGAACAAAAGATTGCTCCACAAGGATGCATTTTTGAGAAAATGTCAGTTTGTGAATCCCGTAAATCAAGGACTTATTTGTTCTCCCATTGTTTGGCGGGTCTTTTTCTTTTCGTAACCACTGCTCCTGTTCGGCATTGGCTGACTGGCTCCATCGGTGAAGTATGACATTATGATCACGTGTAAACATTCCGGAGGAGTCATTTGGCGAATGGAGCCTGCAGATCCAAGTCAAGGTCGACGTTTCGAAAAGGACAGAAGACCTTAGTAATGATGGCATTTCGGATGAAGTCCCAACACCGCGGATGAAAGCGACCCCCCCCCCCCCCCACTCCAATAGATGAGACAATTTATCACACCGGGCGTCATAAAACACAGTCTGTTCAAACATTGATTGCACACAGGAAAACAAAGAAATTTACTACCTCAGAGGCAGGAAGAAGAAGTCATCAGTCATGATGTCGGAGGCTGGCCGTGTTGACGTGCTTCGTAAGCACCCTGGGAAACGGATCAAATGTCGGCCGTTGCTCGACTGCGGCGCTCGCTTAAACTGGACGGATGACAGCTAAAATGTTTTCTTCTTTGTACAGTAATTAGTGGCGGATATCAACTTGGCAATATTACGAGGAATGGATGGATGCATTGATTTAAGGATCGAGGTTGAAGGTGATAAAAGAACAAAGGAGGTGAATGCTGTCAACACGCCGTTTCTGTGAGGTGTGGTCATTCTCTTCAATGTTGCACCAAACCGAGGTTGGAAGGGCATACAAGTCTGATCCCTTTTTGGCGCAAGGAGACTCGGTATTCATTATTGCTATTTGGGTGACGTGGAACATGACAAAGATGTCACTCTGAGTATCAAAAGGGGACAGTAACAGGTGCATCATCAGCCTGACACATTTCATGAACTTTGATATGGCATTATGGACAAGGAAGTAGCCTACGGCACATTATTCCTTACCGATATCATCCAAGTGATTTGTTGCCAAAATCCAAATTGAAATACGTAAAATAGTAACAACAAATACATACAATTAAACGCGTACACATGCTCTTCAAAGTCGTGTATACTTTGTGGTAATAAACCTACGTGCAAGTATACTTCTAGTATGTCAACACTTCGGAAGCTCGGGTGCCCCTGTTGAACGAAACGAAATTGCATACACATAATTAATTAAATCGGGCCGGTCCGAATAATTAAAAACGCGCGAGACTTCAAAGCCACTCATTGCCAGGAAACAATAAAGAAAATGCGTAAAGAGATAACGATCGAATTGATTATTGTATTGTAATTATCTCAAAAGTCTGTTCAGGGCAGCCTAAGAAAGAAGAAGAAGAAAAAAATAAACCCAATCCTTTCGAAATTTTTTTACAATTTAATCAAATTTAAACTTCCCACCCACACACTGCCGTAACACATCCATTGCCTGTGATGGCAACAGCTTTCTTGCTGGTTAATTATTTTAGTGTTGTGTCTGGCGAACGTTCTCAAGAAGGGTACACAATTAACACCTGCAAAGACAAAAAAACAAAACCAGTAAATGATAACAATCAAGAATTATCCTTTTTATTTGTATTTAATTAATTTCTAGTTTTTATTAACATATTTCATACTGTGGAAAGACTGCATGCTGATTCGTGTTCCCTCGTGACCAAGAGTTGAGTTTGTTCCGTCCAAAAAACACGTCAAACTACACTAAATTAGGACGGATTCTGATTTTGGACAAACTGGCGATGTATAGATTGTTGACTTAAATTGTTGAATCAAGTGTGCCCAAAAGGTTGGTTAAGTTATCATCTTGTGTTAAAAACAAAACAAAACAAAATGGTGTTTTGCAACATGTTGTCCAGCAACAATTATTTGTAAGATGATATAACAATGGTTATGCGTCTCGTAAAACCAACCTTTTAATTCGTCAAATCAGGTTTTTCGCGTTGTTGATACACCATGAAATACAATATTGCGTTAAATTTCAACCTCGTATAAGTCACGAGACCCAAACAGCGCCCCCACTCTGGTAAATGAAGACCAATATTATTGGTTTCCACTGGTGGACTTAAGCGATGGTCGCCAATGCAAGGGGTCAAGCTTTGTAATTTTTATAATGAGAACTCATGAGTTTTGGTCTGTGTCGTGTACCCTGCTGAATACAACAGTGACCAATGACAGTTCTAATTATCATACCATAAAAGGGACCAGACTGTTGTTTTCCTTCTAGTCTCGGTTTGGTTACAAAGGGTCAAATAGAAGAAGAACAAGATTGCCGCACCATGATGAAGGCCAATTAGACGTAGATGATTGGTCAATGGCATTAACAACTTTTCTCAGTGATAGGGTGCCGCACTTACGTGACGTTATGTGCTTAAATAATATAAACTTAACGCCATTATTTTTTTCACTTTCTTATGGCTTCCACTTTTCATCACATGTTACGTTAACAGTTCGCTGCATGGTTTGAAGACAAACTACTTAGGTCAAGGGTCAAAGTTGTGGCGGGTGACAAATCTAGGGCAACAGCGAGTAGAACGTTTACACAGATAGAAATTGAGGAATAAATCTTCCGTTACAGCAGTACACTGTACCACCAAATTATTAATATCAATGTTTATGGTCAATGGTGGTAAAGCTTTATCAACACGAGTCAGTGCTAATTATTAGCTGCCTTGTATCCAGGTGGCTGAAACAAATCACTTTCTCGAACCCCGTCAAGTGATGACTACACATCACGTCGTGTCCTCTTGGGTCGTATTCCCTGAGCACAAAAATGGTTTGGACGCATGTGCGGTGCTTATCATAATAACCAGACTTTACTCTTCGCTACGGGAAAAAAACTCGGTTTTATTGAACTGAATTATTGATTGCTGATGGATAAAACAAACACAACTAAATGATTCCCCTTGTGTATGCTGCTACGGATACGAGGCTAGTAATTCTCGGCTTGGGTGTGGCTATCATTTCCTCGTCTCTCATTTTGGATGAGAACAGATCGTTTACAATAACCCCCTAGAGTACTAGCCTTGTTTTAAAAAGCTCTGGGATAATTGCAAACTGATCCATGCTACCATGGTAACGGATGAAGATAGATTATTCGGCAGCAGCTCTGATGTCGCCCATTGGAGGCAAATTAATTAATTATTATACAACTTTAGAAACTGTAGCTGTTGATCCAAGATTCAAAGCATTTTTAATTGGGAAATGTTAATCAAGTTAACTTCATAATTGTGGTTTAAAACAGTTTATCAAAATTGATGAAGAGCACCAGCTAAAAATTCCCACTTTCCCTGGAAGCTAAAATATTTTAATATCAAGATCGACAATTAGTTTAATATTATCCTGATGCTTCGAGAGGCCATATGATTATAGATGCTGCTAAAGTGTTAAAAATGTCAGGCCATTAACTTGTTTTTCCTTTTCATTTATACCATAGTTACTTTTGGTTGGGAACCAGTTTGCAACAGCTTATTCTTTTCGCATATGGTATTAAAATCGAATTAACACCCCACCCCTCTCGCCGAAAATCTCACTCAAATCACACTTTTTTTTACAGCCATTTTGATGAGTTAATCATGAACAATAATTGCCTCCATACACAAGCTTCACGGTTAACTCAACACCCCTAGCTCTTCCATCTCAGATTAAAATGACAAAACCTACACTTATTGACAACTGTACAGCGGACTTTGGATCTCATTTTAGATCTCTTCATACAACAAAAAATATAATCAAAACCGGCCCAATCTATTTGTTCCGCCAATAGTTCAATCAGTGAAAACCTGCTGTAGCCACTTCACGGAATCTTGTCCCCTCGACTCGTGCATCTTTTTTCCATCCTGGTTGCTGAAGTATTCAGACAAATTGTAATCAAAACTACAAACCGATGTAAAGGGAATGACTTAATTAAGTGGCGATAGCTGACAAGACAGCACCATTTTGTGTGATTAGTGTACACTTTTCTAAAGGTTCAGTGCAAAGTGCAAACGGTAACCAAAGAAACTGCCAACAGTGTTTGAACTTGTGTTTTAGCTGTTGTTAATTGAGCAACTCACTGGCTGCGGCTAAGCTAATCATAGTCAAAGCCGTAACGCCGTGACTTGGGCACGGTTTTATTGATTCTAATGGATTACCAATCGTCTAATAGTTCTCACCCCCAATCTAATGTTCATGTGACTTGCTATTATACGTCACCGTGACGAGGGGGTGGGGGGGGGTCAGCCACCAACCCTTCTTTGGAAGTACTAAAAGTACTAAACAACAACAACAACAACATCAACAAGATTAACAACAATAACAACAAGAATAACAACAACAGCAACAACAGCAGCAGCAGCACAACAACAACAACAACAACAACAACAACAACAACAACAACAACAACAACAACAACAACAACAACAACAACAACAACAACAACAACAACAACTAAACAGTTACACTGTTAACAAAATGAAACACATCTTTGTCATTGTCTGAGTATGGTCTTTACTGAAAAGTACTTCATATTAAGGATTTGTAAAGGTAACAAGATAAATGTTTAATTTCAGTCACAAAGCTTACTGATTATAAAGTTCATATTAAGGATTTGTAAAGGTAACAAGATAAATGTTTAATTTCAGTCACAAAGCTTACTGATTATAAAGTTCATATTAAGGATTTGTAAAGGTAACAAGATAATTGTTTAATTTCAGTCACAAAGCTTACTGATTATAAAGTTCATACTATAACACATTTTTTCTGTGTAACATCTCACTCAGAAATTAAGTCATATTCGAAAAAACTGTATCTGAAAACCTTTTACAAAAGCAACAGCTGATTTTGGTTGTTAATAACACTGTGTTTACGTCATGGTGAAAATTGGGCTGGATTTTCACTATTTTCTCCTGACTCACACAACGAATTAGGCCCACATTTCCACTGGTTTGTAGTATCTCATGTATATGGTTGATCATACATAACATGAACACTGTGCTGCGACTATTAAGTCAGCTCTACCGATCCGGTATAATACCTTAACGCACTAGGACCATGGTCTGAGACCCAACTGTTCTCGATTTGGTCGCGTGTGTTTGTTTATTTGTAGATAAACTTTGCAGTTGCGGTGAGATTCTTTGTTTATGACAGCGAAGAAGACGGAACTTGATTCAAGCATGATACGGGTTAATGAAGCATTCGATGACAAACATGTGATCTCAAAGACGCAGGTTCACGTTAAATTCTCAGGACTCTAATAAATTCTGTACACACCATGATGTGTCCACATCAACTCTGTCGCGCCAGAGAGGTGGGTCTAAACGAGCGTCAATTCAAGTCAAGACAGCCACGCCTCTGCGCAAACCATCCCGTCCAATAATGATTAGTGTGAAGTGATGTCGTCACCGCGTGTGGGTTGCTTAACACAGCACAATTTAGACATTTTGTGAATCATTGCCCATCACAGCTCAATTCAGCACACTTGAATTTTGATATCACCTCAAGCCGTTTGTGTTTGCGCTTCAAAAAACTCTTCATTTTGGCCAAGTGTTTCAAACGTGATTTGGCCAAGTGGAATGCTCAGCCAAGATCTGTGTTTTGCTTCATCTGTCATGGTGTGTGGAACACGCACTGTATGAGACTCAGAAACCTGGATACGAAAACGCGCATCTCTTTATTGGACGAAAATCGCGTGCGTTTTGTAAACCCTGAATTGTCTTTTGGTTTTATTTGATGCCAATGAGCTAATGGAAAGATGCAGTGACGGGAACTTCGCAACGAAATCCTCTTTTATAGCTCCAGTTACTCGTTGAAGTTTGAATAATTTACATGACACGATGATGAAGGCCAGCCTGGTGTACACTTTACATATTTGTGACAATAAGGAGCGTTGATTTATAGTTACGGTTTGAATTTTGAAAGTTTCAAAGAACACGTGCTCGTGCGCTGTGTTCATTTGCAAAAACTCAGACCACCAATTTTGTGAAAGCTCGGCTAGCCACACTATTGCGACTGTTATTGGCTGAACTTTATGAAGCGGTTACAGTTTTCTAAAAGCCAGGGGTAACTTTCCACGAACTTCTCCTCAACCTCGACTGCCTCTTCCTCGTAAAATCAACAACCATTGAATTGATTTGAAATTGTTGCAAACAACAGGAACACAGTATTTGCTTTTTGTGTTAGCTTTAAATGTGCGACAGTTAACTGGAATTTCAATTCTGTAATCTTAAAGACCATATACCGCAGGGCACACTTAATTTTGAAGGTCGCTAATTCAGTTCACTGATGTAAATGTATCTGCTTGAAAAAAAAGTCACTCGTTTTTGTTTCAACTGCAAAGGTACAAGGTAATCTTTCTATAAAGAATTTACAACAGCTGGAGAAGATCGTAGGGAACTTCTTCTAATAACATAGCTTCCGATTTTGGCAACTTCACGGCCATGATGGAAACATCACTGATTCGTAGTCTTGGGACACTTGTGCTAATGGTAAGCAAAAACTGACAATTATTGCATTAAATTTTGTTGGATGGCAGATTTTTATAATTTTTTTTTTAAATTTTTGGTGTGAGCGGTTGCTAAAAAACTATTGGTATAGTTAATTTCTTTTTCATAATGTTCACTAATAGAATAAATTGTCTCCCAAATATGCTACTTTTCAAAAGCAGAGTCCGTTATTATTATTTCCGGTATTCACTGCTAATAACAAAGGTCGAAATGGCCTCTGGTAATAATAATAACACCAACAATAATTTTACTGCCGGGAGTTTTATGGTGCACGTAGGCCTATCTACCAAAGGTACCCGAGGCACTGGAACAAACAGAAACATTTGAAGACATGTTAGTAACAAAAATTAAATTATGATATCGATGTAGCGCTTTATAAAGGTTTGCTGCAAAATCACTTTCAATGTCATTACTACAAAATATCAGGTCCGATTTTATCCGATTTGACCCCAAATTTTGATTTGAATTCTAAAACGGCTAGTTTTATTGAGATACAGGGATGTTACAAGCTTTCATTTTAGGAGTCACGCGAAGTAAGTTTACAAACAAACGATTCGAGGTAGTAAAAATTTTAAAATAAAACAAATTATTTTCGGTATTATCAAATTATCAGCAGCCATGTGCAAATAATGTTTGCATGTTAGATGTATCTTGTATATCGTCCGTTGCATATGCGAAAGTTTTTTGATTTTGTTTTGTTTTGATACAGCATCGCCTGTAAAATTCGCTCATCAAAATTCGCTCAGAGAAAAAATTGTTAAAACATACATTTTCGGCAGAAGTCGGGCAAATTAACAAAAATTTTCACTGAATTTTAAGTGAATTGGTTTGAGCAGCAATGACCCCTGCACCTACATCAGTGTTAGTTTATTTGTTTGTTGGGGTGTTTGTTTGTGTGGGTTTTTTTTGGGATGTTTATTTTTTGTTTTGTTGTTGTTGGGTTTTTTTGTGGGGGTGGGGGTGATGGGGTGCTTGTTTGTGTAAACTTCATTGCATAATTTTTAATAACCAAACAGTAAAATCAAATTGTGAAAATTTCATTTAAAAAAGTGGTTGTGTTTTCAAGAAAAGACTTTTGCACGTCCTTGCGTGTTTATTACAAACTGCTCATATCGAAATAATGTTTTGAGTACCATTTGATAACCTTTTTTCGCAGTATATTTTATAGGCGGAAGCCTCAATCGTTTTTAGCATTACACAAATTAATGTATTCAACCTTTAAAACTGGCTACACGTTTTCAAATCAGTCACGTACACAATGTAACATAAACTTAAAAAAAAAAAAACAAGTCGAAATCGGAGAATCGCACGCGTCAACTGACGCTAAATGACAGCTAATTCATCAAGTGCGTTTACAATTTAGAATGCTGTGAATGTACAAATTACTACGCCATGCCACATCCACAATCCCCGTCGACACACGGTTCGTTAATTTAAAATAAAAACGATTCGTTGGAATCTCGTTGTGGCGTGAACTTAAGTCAGGAACTAGAGGCAGGTGTGACATTTTGAACCTGCAGCCTCTACGGGTTTGAAAGTGAGGCAAAAACCAAGCCTCATCCAGCGTGTGCAACAAGCCACACCCCCGCTAACGAAAATGTTGTCAATGCGGACTCAATGAGGGTTGATCTGCTACAGAAGGTGGGGCTTTTGGGAACAGCGAGGATCCTGAGAAAGACCCTTGAGATCTAAGGCTATGGGACGTAGCTCGACTCAATGATCTTGCTTTTGCAGGCTTTGATAAAATGAAATAATAGTAATAATAATAATAAATACACCAATAACCACAACTTGAAGAAAACTAGTTTACAGCAATAACAATTATTCCTAATTTAACAAATATATTTCAGGGAAACGTTTTAGGAGTCCCAAGGCCTTTCTCTCCTCCCAAACTTGAAGAACTGAACTTTCGTTTCCGTCCTTTCTGTTGCCAAGAATCGTATCTTACAATAATTCCTCATGATTTTTCTTTCCACACACAGTGCACGCAAACAAGGAAAAAAACTATACAGAAAACTGTTTACAACGATCTATCTGACAACTCATTAATCTAAGTTTGGACCTAATGGGTTGTCCAACTTTAAAGACAAATTCCGGATTTTTAAACAACGGGGAAAAATCAAGTTAACGAAAGCTCACTGACCAGAAGAATATTTCCGTCGGAAAATAGTATCGTCAAAATCGAGAAAATACATTCGTTGACCTGTCATGCAATCGCCCCTCGCTCATTTTGATTACTGCAATTGGAATAAGCGTATGGACGTTTACAAGACCCCTGTCAAAGGCAACAAGTTTGTTGTTGTTTCTATTCATACCTTATCGCCAAATATCATGTCATTTTCACAACTTGTTGGTTATTTTGACGTTTGTTGAAAATCAGAGGATTGGAGTAAATTTACTCTTCTAAAAACAAATGACGCTTTAAAATGGATATTTCCTGCTCCAAGCTTCTCCATTGTTGATCTGAATCTACATCCATTACCCCTCGACGGTAAAATATCCAGATATATTGCGAATGGGGTTCAATTTAGTTGACGATAAAATCCCCTTCCGAAGATGTTTGGCAGCAAGGGGTGAAAGTTAATGATTGACGGCCTGGTAATAGGCGAGCTTCAATCAATGACAGACGAAAGAACCTGTATTTACGTACTGTTTCGTCCCTGACTAGTGACAAGTCATAATGGGTTACCGGTTAAACCAAAAGATCGCCAGAATTGTTGATTGGACTTTTCACCTTTCCATATCAATATTAGACTCAATAATTTAAACGTTGGGCACACGAATGAAATTGTCCCGTTTTTGTGTTTGTTTTGTGTTTGTTAGTTGTTGTTTTTTGGTGTTTTTTTTAAAGAATATTTGGTCAGGAATAAATCTTTAGCACTGATTATCTCTTGTAAAATAAAAAAACTTTAAAAAATACGTTCTCGTATAGGTAAATGCGTAATGCAACTGCAATTCAATTCAGTTCAATTCACTCTCTCGCAGTTTTAGACGGATCAAATTAACTCAATCGACTGAAACTTGGGACAAACTCATCTGCAGTTGTCACAAGTTCCAATCGTTCCGAGTGAATTTTAATCTAAAACTGAGTAGAACCGAGCAATCCAATGAATCTTGATTGTATCTCAAAAGATATTTAGAATTCTCATAAACAGTAAAACAAAAAACAAAAAACAAAATATTGAAACATGTTTAATGTGTGCAAAGTCATTGACTAAACATCGTAGTGCAGGCCTGGGGCTGGGAGCCTATAATTTATTCCAAACCAAGCTTGGGAAATGGCGTTTCTTCACAGTTTGCGTTGCCGAAAGTTATTTGCTTAATATAACCATCCTTTTTAGTGTGTATAAGCTGGACCTAACTGACAAAAGTTTTTTTTTTTAAATTGCTTTAAATGTATCTAATGCTAAGTAGTTTACGGAGTCTGTGGTGCATGCTCGACAGATGCTACCGTAAGATAAATTTACTGCGTTTTAATTTTTTTTGACTTGTAATATCGTTATAAGTAAAACAAAAAAAGTTGCAGTAAACATGTATTGTATAGCCATCAACCAAAGACTTGCCTATAGTATGTACTCATCTTAGAGAGGGCGCTGTTATGATATCGTGGCCTGATCGTGGCGTCAAAGGGCTGTGACCAAATCGGTGGCTAAGGCTATGGCTGTTGCTATGGGTGTTGCTAAGGGCGTCCTATACTTCAACGTAGGATGACGCGGCGACCAAGCCGCAGCCGCAGCCATAGCCGCTAATCCGAAAAGCGGTCTCAAGCTTCGTCCTAATCGAACGACTTTGGCTTCGGCTTCTGTTAGCTCCAACGACAACGTCCACGATGAGATATTGGCTTCCCGGCCGGTGTTGCAGGAGATTCTGTCCCCCATACGGCGATCTGTGGTCAAATTTTGTTCAATAGCGCCCTCTTTTGAATATAAACTCCTTCAGCACTAGCCCGAACATCTGGCTAAATCTAAATCACCTCGTAACCTCGACCAATCATAACGCAGATATGGAAAGCTTACGTCACAGCAAGTTTATCCAATGAAATCATTGTATCCAATGAGATCATTAGCCCTGTATACCAGTACCTGTCTTTATCCTTGCGGATAAAGACAGGGGACCAGTCTACTTCAGTCCATGATAATATTTACTATAATAAGGGGACACACACACTACACCGGGGGACATAATCCCTACGAAACCGGCCATAAAACCACTGCTGAATTAGGCGATTAATAAAACCTAATAAAAAGTGGATAGCACAGCTGTTTTATTTTGAAATAACTAATTAAAATTTCGATTTTTTGTTTTCTTCTTTTCAGGTGGATTTTTTCCAAGGCTCCCTTGCAGTCACGAAATGTATGGATGGTTTTTCAGAAGAACTGGGTTCTTGTTACTCTAGTGTTTACAACACTACGATCAGCTGGACTGCTGCTGATGCACACTGCCAGTCTCGCGGGGCTCATCTCCCGTACGTGGGCAGCTCTGAAGAGGGCGAGATGCTGAAGTCTAGGTGGAACTGGACAAAACTGTGGCTAGGACTGAAGATAAATGAGGTATGAACTTTTGCGGAAACACATGTATGCAGGAAAAAGAAGGAATGTTGCTTTTCATTCTGCTTATCAAAAGTCAGCAAGAGCTTTTTTTGTGCACAGTAGCTATACGGTGGTTCGGCTGATTATCTTTTTTTTTGTGGTTAGCAATTTTGACTCGAGCTGTAAGGGGATTTTCGTTATTCAAGACTTGATAAGATTAAATAAAGTATTGTCTAGGTCCTTTTATAAAACACACTGACAGTGTATAACTTTCACAAAAAACTGACCCAAGTAATCAAGCACAGCTGATTTCAGAAAGTGAGAAGCGAGCCAAATTCTAAGGGCCTTGTCACACGAGGCAACTTTTCCAGGCAACTTGGAGGCAACCAACTGCAGTGCATGCTACAGGACCACTTTGGTAGCATTATTAATTTTTCAAACAATGTCTTATGACCCCCAAAGAAAAAATTATATGAACATTGAATTGTGAATGTCATTTCTTCTTGCCTGGAACTGGTTGTCTGTAAATTGCCTCGTGTGACATGGCCTTAACGGTTGCTGCTTACCACAGAATATAATTTCTTATGGCGCCATATAATTCCGCGATGAGGTAAGAGCATGAGCTTGGGCTAAGGTCGCGGCCAAATTAAAGGGACTGTGTCGTCGTAATTATAGTCTGCTTGTGGCTGGACAAGGAAACATGAACTCTCACCTAGTTACTGCACGCACGCGCATTGACCGTCACATCACAAACACAAGCTAGAGCGCCGTCATTATTGTCGCGCGCGCGTGTGCAGTAACAAACCCAGAACTTAATGTTTGAACAAGAACTCGTTGTGCTAAATCAACGACTCGGGCTGCGTCGATGGACGGAACGCTGATAAATTAATTTAAATGTGGTCAACGGCCATTATTGCTTTCATTTGGACTGAGACTAAGTCTAATCTTGAAATGGTTTTCATTTTCATCATCATTCCATAGTCTTGTGACCTTATCTCTTTCTGTAGTTGCGTGCATTTGCAATAAAACAAAATGGTTGCGGCTTCAATATGCTTGGCAAAGAGGTTGAAATCGTCCACAACGGGGAACTTTTAAGAACGCAAGGTGGCAGCAGAATTACCAAGTACATGTATATCCAATGACCTCGGGTGCTCATGCGCAGAAGTATAGACCCCTTGCATTAGCCGCTTGCATAATGAGGTCAAACAATGGAAAGGTGCGCATGTGTATCACTGATCTATAGAGATCAGTGGTGTGTATGCGTCTCACATACATATAATACCTATAGACGGACAGCAGGGGGCGCTAAACTGAAATTTTGGACTTTCTCAAACTATGAGCGGAAGTGAAGACGCGTCAACACTTTTTGTACACGTTTAGGCATAGCCGCGAGGCAGTGGTCCCGTTTTCATGGACTTTTTCTGAATTTACAGGAGATATTGACGCGATGATGGATTGTAAATTAAGTGATGGAATTTAAGGAAATTCCTGTAATAACTGGAGTCGTCAAAAAAGTTGTTTGATTAACTTTTGCTGATTTGGGGGAGGAAATCGTAAAAAATTGTAAACAAAATTATTATACATATAGCCTAGGCCAAGGCCTACAGGACTGTCACTTTTTACACGTTTGTGTCGTTTTCATTGTGAAAATCTAGTTTTTACCTTGAAATTTAAGAAACCACACTTCATGAACATTCACAGCCGTTTACAATGTTGGGCGTTGAGGTTTAACCGTATAAAACGTCGTTTCTATAACTTCATTTTCGGGAAATAACCCCTGGACTTACTCTATAACACAACGTTGTGCACACTTCGGCCCGCCTTGCATGCATGCCTTCGGCACGTTTTGCGTACGCTCGCGTGGAATGCACATCAAACAATCGCGTATATCAGTAGCACGTTAATCTATAGGCGGTACGCGTCATCAGCGTCCGCGCAAAACACGCACCGACGCGCACTTTGGCCGGAAAGTGTTTGGCGAACGAATTTTTGTTGATACGAAGAATAATTCCATCTACTTTTATCGATTTGGAGAAAGTTCAGTAAAAAGAGGAGAAACGGCAAACAACTAACGTGAGAAAAGGTATCTAGTTGTTGATTAAATTGTTTCCAAGTCTGTTGGTGATTTTTTCACCCTTAAAACACACATTTTCTATCATCATCCACCCGCTCGCCAATTGCTTTACACGTGTTTTTGCTTGCGTTTTCGCGGATTTTGCCCATAGTTTGGGTATGGTCGGGTACTTTCAAAATTACGGTATCCAGACGTTGATTTCCATAGGTGCTGTCGGTCTATAGGTATTATATGTCTGTGATGCGTCTTCGTTGATCTCAGTGGAAATGCTGCCACCAAGTGTTCAGAAATCTCCTATGCCCCGCGTTCTCAACGACTAAAATGGATAATACAATGTACCTTTTACTTTCCCCCATTTTGTTTTACAGACAGCTAATGAGGAGTCCCTCTATTGGGGAGATAACACTAAAGTGAATTCCAGTTTCTTCGATGAGTTCAGCTCTGGCGACAACAGTTGTGTGATGTTACGTAGAACAGACCTTCAATGGGCGCTGACTGACTGTGAAGACACTTATAATGCAATCTGTGAAGCTGGCTTTGGTGAGTAAATTTATTTGCTGTCATGTTATTTTGCAAACATGTTCTATTTTGTACATTGGTGCAGACTATTATAAATAAAAACAATTACATAAAATATTACCGATCCTTACTTTCGACGGAAAGTTAGTTTACAATTAATAATAATAACAACGATAGTAAAAACTTAAAAATTAACCATCTGATAATACTAAACGAAGTCTCTATTATAAAGAATACATGCACTTCAAAAACTTAAAATTTCAAAAATATTTAACAATTTTTTTAAAGGTATTTTACAGGATTGGTAACAAATTAGCTGACAAATTAGTTACAGACAGTGGTCATGTTGTGTGTGATCAACCGTACAAACCTGTGACAAGTTGGGCGTAAACCGTTGTGCAGTGAGTCGGGAGAAAACAGTGAAGAACCATGCACAATGTTCCGCATGTAAATACATATTGTTCTTAAGTATGGTTAATGGTGTTGCATGGTGTGAAAAATAAAAGTAACTAATAATACATAAATAGTAAACTTGCAGGTACAACCATGTATAAAATCTCTTTTGAGGGAGTGTTGGCTCTGAAAAGAGCCGGTGTGGTCTCGACGTTTCGAACAGTATACTCTTCTCCTGAAGACGAGCAGAGTATACTGTTCGAAACGTCGAGACCAAACCGGCTCTTTTCAGAGCCAACACTCCCTCAAAAGAGATTTTATACATGGCAAGTTTGCTATTTATGTTTTAATAGTTACTTCTTAAGTATGGTTGTTACCATAGAAATCAGCTGTTGCGTTGGTTTTTAAAATTATTTTTAGATATCTTTTAGGTATATTCAGACCAAGTTATTCGAATATGACTTCATTTCAGAGGGAGATCTTTTAAAGAAACAATGGTTCTATTATGAACTTTATAATCAGCAAGGTTTCAGACTGAAATTAAACAATTTCTTTTTATCCCTACCAATCCTGTATAATACCTATAACATCATCAAAATATATGTATAACATATGTATAGCATCAACAGTATTTCAACTCTTTTTGTTTAAAAGTCACTTATATTGTATTGTGAAATTATTGTGACATCCAGCTTGTATATAACTTCATCACGACACTTTTAGTGATGTGTTTAAGACAAAAGAAACACGGCCATCAGAAACAAACAATACTACTAACCTAACTCCCGACCCACCATGATTAGTAGGTTTCATATTCGCCTTTGATTTTACTTTAATGCACCTCACAGCCAATGACGTAGAAGCTACGTCACAAAGCCCTGTCGTCACCAACCCCCTGGATGCTACGTCACGAAATCCTGCGACTTCGATGATGACATCACAACAGGTAAGAGTTTCAAAATGTGACACAAAATAGGGCAGTACACTGTGTTAGTCGGTCTCAACGTGTTGGAAACATTTGTTCATGATCGATACTAATTAGTTTGTTTTTAGATCCTCCATCACAAATCTCCCAAATTTGTTTTATACTGCGCAGCACCTATGAATAAACTATACTATACTGCGCATCACAAAAAGTACCACAAATAAATAAATACAACTTTGTCAAAAAATTATGAATGCAATTAACAGTAAGTGATTATTTACATAAAGTGAAGTTTAATCAATAAATGCTGCCAAACGAATTTTTACAAAGTGAAGTAAAACATTGTCTAATATTTTGCCGAGTTGTTTCAACCCAGTTATTACAAATAAGTCACAAAAATGTCGATTAATGTTGAAGAAAGACTTATTATTCTGTTGGTATTTTATGCTGAATAAGGATTTTAAACAATCCCTTGAGGTTACCAGCCAAAATTCTAAATGAACCATCTATGACTGGTACCCTGCTTATTTTTGCTAAGCAGAAATCTGCGACGCAACATTTGCTGCATAAACAGCTCCATTTTTTGGGTCACGGTATTAAGGGCAATTTGTGGATCACTGTTACATCCTCTCTTGTTTAATATTATAGGTAGGCATGTTTTTCATCTCTTTTTGCTAAAAGTAGTTCTATGAAATGGGGCCTTAGACTTAAAACTGTTCGACTCGTTGTGCATAACTCCCCGGTCACCGGATTGAGCGTAGCGAAGATGGTTTACAAATTCGAATTATTATCCCAAAGCTTACTGCCTAAAACGCGTATTTACCTTTGCACGAAAACGAAGATGAAATGCAAACATAATACAAAAAATTATAGCTCAGTTTGCAGAGCTTCGGCACTTTGAACCGGAGGTTGCAGGTTCAAGTCCCACTCTAGTGAATTTGACCTTGTTCAACCCAACATTATTTAGAAAATTACCCAGTCGGTTTCCCTTGTGGTTTATTACTTTATTTAAAAAAAAAAACCGGCAATAAAAGCTTTAGATAAGGATTTGGTGTGTTGGTTGTTGAGGATGTCGCTAAGGATTGCCTTTATAAAATACACTGACAGTTTACAACTTTCACAAAAATGGGACCCAAATAAATATGCACAGACGATTTCAGTGTCTTTGGACTTCATATTGCAGACCAACTTTGAGACTTCAACTGAGGAAGAATTTCTCCAATGCGAATCTCTGGACTGTTTGTTGGATCTCATCAACCAGGACAAAGAGACAGAGGAGCTGCTCCAGGTAAGTGGGGGATGGTAGGAGGGACTGTGGCCACGTCAAAGGTACTTCTACCCCTCCTCCACCCACTCCATTTTTCTTTTGTACAGTTATTATTCTGGTTTATTAAAAACGTCGAATCTCTCAGGCCAAGTGCCGTAATACATCTGAAATCTCTAAGCAGCAAAAAATGCTAACATTCATAACAAAAATACCCCCAAAACCGATATACACACAAAATACATTGCTAATAATTATTATTGAGCATTAAATTTTACAAGGGATAGGGCTGTTTATATATCTGTCGGTTCGGCAAAGAGGGATGGCAAGTTGGTTGGAGTTCCAAAGACTGTTGGACCTACAGTTCCGCTGGGAATCTACCTCGGGATTGACAATCATGGTTATTTGGTCAGAGGGGACAGAATCTCAGAAGTCTAGGGAAACTTCCCCTGCCACAGCGGAACTGTACGTCAGGAGTCTGATGTGTCTTTCGCTATTGTTCCAAGAGCACAAACAAACGAAGGAACGTCCATAATACTTATCAGAGATTGGACACGTAGAGAATAATGTTTACGAGTTATAAATGCACGTACAAATTTACGTTTCGGCGATATGATGTGCATTACGGGTTATTTAGTGAAGAGGTACATTTTCACAGAAGATAGCCGATTTAATGTGTACAAGTTTATGCCTTTATAATGTGTTCTGCATGTTTAGCATGAGAACCGTTGGCGATTTTTATGTCTTTTCGTTATTTCTGAAAATGTGTACTTAGTAAGTTTGTCGCGGCAGTGGATGAAGACCGACAGCGCCTCAATTCGTCCATACAGTCATTACTCAAGATCTGCTGTTCAACAATACAGGCATTTGCAACAAAACTACCCGAAAAGGGTGGGGGGATGCGGGCAGAATATTTAAGCTATTCAATAAGTGAAGGTCAATGAAAACAAATAGTATTTATAAATACATGGCAGTAAGTACAACCTAAGCGTGTCAGCTTCACGATCGAATGACGTAATTTTGTATTTAGGCTTAAAAGGTGCAGGGCTCATAAAACTTCCACTCAGTGTGAGTTTTTGACTGAGAGTACAACTCGATACCGTCGACTTCATTAGTCGTGAAATCTGGATCGGTGAACTGAATCAGCGGATCGTTAATCCCGTGTAATCCTACATTAATCTCACCATTCTCGTACGTCACCCAGAAGCGATGAGACTCGTCGAACTCAATGTTCAGGGGCACAGACGAGTCTTCAATGACAATTTCATCATCTTTGCTTTTAAACTCTGCCAAAATGATGCAATATAATATACGTTGATAGACCTAAAAAATTATGGTTATCGGAAGTAGCATTAAATAAATTATTTCCATTGTTTGCTGTTGATGCAAAACCATCTGAAATATTTCGTAAATGTAATTAAAATCGGTTCCGTTCTGTATTTGACATCAGTTTGGGAACAATTCCCTGATAGGGTAAATCATAATCAAAAGACCACCACAATGAATTTACACACAGACAAATGGTTTGCTGAAAATGGTGACACTTTAAATGTACCAGGAGATTTTAGTTTCCGATTTGCAATAACTGCTTTTAGATTAGCCCGACGACACTAATTTTAATGTTTGTGTATTGTAAACGTTTGCATTTTGTTCGCAAAGTTCGAAGTTGACTTTCCCCATAATCGTATTGGCGTCTAGATTTTTTTTAAACAAGTGTGACAGGGAAATTAAGAGAAGAGTGTGAGTACTCACTAACAGCGTAGATCTCACTCCCTCCTCCAATGAAGTGCATCTCAATCATGTTACTATCAGGATTCTTGAGAGTAAAATCCAATCTCACGGGGAATGAGATAGTCCTGCCATCCACTGGGATGGTGTATTCCGTACTAGTCCATGTTTCAAGAGTGGCACATGGCGATTGAGAAGTGCCATAGAACGCCGTAGGTGCTGGCAGTGAATCAAAATGATATCAACATTATTTGAGATTAATTTTCATTAAAAGCTTGCCTCCTCGAAAGAAAAACAGTCATGTTCTTGAAGTGACTGCAAGAAATTGTTGTAACTTGTTGAAGGGGTTAGGGTTGCCTTCAAATCTCTCAACATTTTGCTGTTTGGAACTTCTCCTTATCCTTTTAAAGATTTGTTCATGCACTAAATGGTATGGTGAACTTAGGGAGTAGTGAGGAATATTTAAAAAAAATGAATTGACCTCTGGAAACTTAACCAGCGAATCATTTGGTCCGCCATTTAGTTGCTTCAAATGGTAAAATAATGGACCGTTCTTTGTCATAAAATTATCTTCCTTATATACCATAACAAACGATTTTTGCGCCAGTAGCGCAAACTCGAACGGCAATGTGTAAAGGGATTTGAAAAACTCTTGAAAACGACAAGGAGCAAGTAGGATTTGAAACTTTGCATGGTGGAAGTATAACTAAGTAAGGCTTGCGGTAACACTATGTGGAAATCTCTTTTGAGTAGTGTAGGTTCTGAAAATGTCATTGGAATGAACAACTAAAGAATGTAAAGTCAAGTATTGAGCGTCTCACCGTAGCCGCATGCCGTCAAATTCTTGACATCCTCCATCTGCGGCCGACCGTCTTCTCCGAACGTTACCTGAAAAGGTAAAGGCCGTGACGTCATGGCCACACCACCTGGAAGAAAATATGTAGTCCATAGGTAGCGTCCTGTTTTTATTTCATGACACAAAAATGAGTTCCTGTCCCGTATAGCACATGCAACCACCAATTACGGCTAATTCTGTGAAGTCATGCAATACATTTGTAACTATAGTGGTCCGTTTGTTTTTAGCTTTGACTAATTTCATTCCATGTCATCTGCGGTGTGGTACACCTTGTGATATGTAACTTTTGATTGTATTATCTTTTTTTTAAACGGCAGTAATGTGTTGCAACTATCATGACAGCATACCTGGGTCAACTATTATATTTGATTTGACTTGATTTTAATTGAACTAAAACTGAACACACTTATTTAAAAATTGAACAAAGTATAGAATTGACTGATTATTATTTGTTTAATCATATGACTTTTGATAACTTGAGTTACATAAAAACGCCCTCTGTTGTAGGTAGAGGAGAGCTACAATAACTACACCAAGGGTACACAATATAAATAGCGGTGTTATCTTTAGCACCGTGGCAGGCGGTGGTAATATCGATCCGTAGGAGTGTTTTGTTCCTCATTCTCGCTACGATTCTAAACTCCAAATAAGACAAATACTAATAATGCCACCGTCTGAGGCCTTGAGCTGTCGAATTAAGATTATAAAACTCTATGTGCTGCGTTTGTGAGGATAATTTAGTGGAAAATATTCGTAAATTTTTTTCGCATGTAACTTAAATTTTCTCTGCTCATCGCTTTGAAGAATTATTGTTTCGAGACGAGATCATGCTTTGCGGGTAACGACAATTTGCGCTTTTAAAAATGTGCATTGTCAACCATTTCTACTAGTTGTAAATCGTAAATATTAGTAAGGTGAAAAATCATAAAGATTTTACTTGCTGTTTTTCGTTCATGAGGCCCCCTACGCATGCTCAACCACCTCCATAAAAACAACTTAAAGGGAAGGTACACGTTTGGTAATGACTCTGAAAAATAATGGCAATAAAAACCTTACTTGGTAAGAAGTACAGCAGCTTTGGATAGTATAATGCATTTTGAGAAACTTTTCACTTCAAAGTACTGTGGTTATGGAAAAATATATCACTTGTTATCCCAAAAAAATTGAATGTGAGAAGCGTTACGGCCGTAAAGCTTTTCAGATCGTGTATTCCTAAAGGGAATATTCTTCCTTCGTGGAAATAGTTGCTCCGGTTTTTCGGTGATATCTCAAAAACGCGACCACCTTTTGAAGTGAAATTTCCACAGGTTAGTTTTATTGTATATACCTAGGATTAATACAATCAAACGGTTCCAAAAACCAAAGGTATACTTTGCCTTTAAATACTTAATTAACTTGAGCAAACAATATTAAAACTTTAATCAACCCAGGCAATGCATGGCCATGTAAATAATGTACTGAGACTTAAGTAGTTGGAAAATGCAAATCAAACCCCTTAACCTATGGGAAAAGATCGTCAGCTTAAGCTGAAAACGTACCACGGGGGCGTTGCGACCAAACATGTTCCTCGCTGGCCAGCCGAGTCGGGTAACTACACATTACTGATTGAAATGTGGAGTAACCTGCACTACTCAAAAGAGACACTGCTCAAAAGAGATTGTCACATGACGCACGCCTGCTTATATACCTTACTCCCACCGTGCCTATAAAGTTTCTTATGTCCTATGTCTTAATTATCATCTAAAATAGAGATTAGTAATGACTTTATCAGTCAAGAAACCGCTCATTGTGTCACTTGACGTTCGCAAATCACTGGGGTACTATTAAAACATATGAAATAACTCACCTTGCACTGCCAGAGCAAGGAGACAAAGTACTACACTCCAATCCTTTAGAACCATTTCAGTCTACTAGTTTATAGAGATTTAAAAAACCAATAAACCGAATTAAGCAGCTAATTATTCACCTCTGACTACCACTTCACACGGTCAACTAATGTGTACCCTTCCTAGAGTAGCTTGTAGGCGTTATTAAGTTGAAGGACACACTTTACAAACCAATGACTGTTCCGTCCCAGTTTCCCATAAACAGAAACCATGGAAACGCTGTCAGAATACTGCCTAATTCACGCGCGGAATTGCTGGTGCAGCTAACAATGGTTCCCAAACCGACAAGGCTTTTTTAATATCCGGAGCTGGTGACTTTTCAAGAGGATATTTCATTTGCGTATTATTTGACGGTTGGCTGCTTGGTTCGCTTCTATGTTGTTGATCTAACTGTGAATTATTTATTCACTCTTCGAGACAGTTTGACCTACCGAGTTGATGGCATCATGATTTGTGTCTCGGTGTAATGGCTATACCAAAAAGAAGGCAAAGACGCCATCTTAAGCAATGACAATGACGTTTTTGAAGACAGAATCTGTGCGTGGACGGTTTGATGGTGGTGGTGGTGGTGGGGGGGGGGTTCGACTGCATGAGCATTATTTGTTGTCGGTACAGACATGTTGGGATGGTTTGTTTTCTTGGAGAGGATGTTTGTTGACTTATTGAAAAACACCTATTAGTTATGTATATTATACGTTGGCAGTAAAACGTTCGCATCGTTTAACTCTCCTTCAACCATACTCGTATAGTCGAGGTTGCTAATCATAATGTTATCATTGTGGTTTCAACCTTGTTCCCTTATAGGCAGCGCGTTGTATTGTCCCCTCGTTGACATCTGTATGATTGAGCAAGGCATGAAAGATCAATAAAGTAGATAAAATTATAAACATATATTTTCAGTAGTCATACCATCTTGTTACAAACAGGAGATGTTAGTGATGCTAACGCAACGTAAGAAGTGTTACTACGGACTTTGCCAGTGGCGTGCCTGGATATGCATTTTTCTTTATTTATTTTTAATGGGGACAAGCGTTGGCAGAGACATAATTAATTTTGTGTGGGGAGATGGGAGTTATTGATGTTTATAACCATTTTGTGCATGTTTTACAAATCACTTTTGAGGCAAGAGTGGGAAGGTAAAGGGTTTTGAATGGGGGTATCCCGCCCCTGCAACCTGCAACCATTTCCTCGCTGCTCACTGGTCCAAGGAAAGCTACAGGCCAGATTAAGCTATAGTCTGTAAATCACAAAGTTACATTGAGTTTCAAGCTAGCAAATAATTTAAATGCAACCATACATTTATTTCCATAATCAATTCACCAAAGAAAGTATAAAGTACCAAAACACGATCCAGGATAAGCAAAGGCTTAGCGGCTTGCCTTTGAAGATATATTCAGGAAAATATGAAGTCATAATTACACAGGAATTAGACAAATCCCCCCTAAAGAAAATTTTTTAAAGAGAGAGAGATAGAAAGAAATATTTTACCTCTATTACACATGTTTTTATTTTCAAAAACGTAATACATTGATAATATATAATATATTTTAAAATAATCAAAAATTGCCCACAGGTATTGCTACATACCAACGTGTCCAACGTACATAAGCTGCCATAATACTAGTGTGACACAGACAAGACAAAATTAATTAAGAGTCACTCAAGACTACATAAAAAAAATTATTCCACACAAAACACAGTGTCAAGAAGACGAATGCTGTTTGAGCAAATTTACACCAGTTTAACAGCAAACAACTAATAACATTATACCACATTGTACAGAAGCAGTCAGTATACCTTTCAACTGATGATGGTATTATTTACTACTCAATACACCATCCGTCTAATATAACAAATCACAAGTAATGTTTTGAGTTGTTTTCAGAATTCATACTTAAAATACATTGAAATAAACGTTTTCCTTCAACTAACTCAGTGAAATCAGTGCAGAAAAATAACTTAAAGGGTTTGTTTAGTTTCACCCTGCAATACAAAATGTCCAGCTCTAATACCGTGACAATAGCAACAGCACCCCCTTCGACCTAATTTGCATTACTCAAGAATCGCAATGTTAATGAAATATAAAAAGTGCAGGCAACTTTACAAATCAATAATTAAATCGAATGTCAGCCACAAAATTATATATGCAGAGAAATAATGTGAAAACTTATAATTATTAATTTGAGTAACTGTGCCCTCGAGAATAATGATAACTTGACGTACTTTGCAAGGCATATTAGATGCTTAGTTTTTAATTAGGCTTAATAAATGTACAAGGCTCATAAAACTTCCATTCGGTGGGAGTTTTACCCTTAGAGTACAACTCGACACCGTCCACTTCATTGGCCGTGAAATCTGGATCGGTGAACTCAATCAGCGGATCGTTAATCCCGTGTAATCCTACCTTGATCTCACCATTGTCGTACGACACCCAGAAGCGACGAGATTCGTCGAATTCAAGGTCCAGAGATTCAGACGAACCTTCAATGTCAATTCTACCATCACGTCTAAACTCTGCCCAGAATATACAATAAAACAAAGTAAAAGGTAAATCATTCTGAAATCATGCTCATGTGTATGCATTTGTTTTCAATCATTCGGTTTCCATTATAATTGGAAATAAGGTATACAAAAGTAAGTATTATGCATTCTTTGCTTAATTTATGTCTTTGAGAAAATATTTATTTCAACGAAATAAAGATGTGCTATACTCGTTTGGTACACGATCAAAATTAATAAAAATTATTCAAAAAATAAAGAGCGCCACCAAGAGCTTGTTAGCTATCAAAAAGGAAAGTATTTACACCTTAAATTTGAGTTTCAGCCTGATACACACGGTTCTTTCAAACCAACTGACTTTAAAAAAAAAATGATCTTTGAGAAGGAGGTTGTTTTTCCTCATGTTTAGGCGTCCCCATCTTATAACAATGTGGTTGCACGTATGTGCGGCACCTAAATGTAGCCCGAGCCCTTAATGTCGCCCGACCTAAATGTAGCCCCAAAGTTGTACCTAGATGTCGCCGGTGAGATCCTATTGTTACGCATATGGGGAGTTGCGTGGTTCTATATTGCTTTAGCTAGCTCATCCCCTATGGGCACCCATACCTGAAGTAACCTTTCGAGGTAGGCAGATGCTAAACTACTTGGACCAGCTGCACTGGGAGACTGGGCTAGCCTCCAATGATGAGATCGGTGCGGCCAGACGGGTGTGGCGTATTGGTGTTGCGGTTCGACGATATCGAGTTGGTGATGATGACTATGATTGTTTTATTGACAAAAAACTCCGGCGCGTGTATTAAGAGTTAAATGCTGCAAATAGATTTTGTGTTTTTTTCATATTTTTTATCCAAGGCTGCTCATCAAAGCAACGGTGTCAACCTTGTTACCATGGCAGCGTGCTATACTGTCCTCGTGGATCATCATGATCGAGTAAGGCGTACACAAAGGCGAGGATTGTACAGCTTTGGGCTGTTTTATTAGTTTTTTCAACTGCATCGTTTCTGTCAAATACAGTAGCTGCCACTGTTACTATGGCAGCATTTTGTTTACTACTTGTGATGCTCGGTATCTAGGCTCAAACTGCTCGTGTCTTTATTTCGTGTACGACGAACCCAAGGATGAAGATTATCACCCCTCCCGTTTAAATCTCGTAAATAAGAAAAAACACGCCTCTGATCGATGTTTGTAGAGGCAGAAATCCCCCAGGCTTCATTTGTAATGAAATGTAACAAGACGTCGGACTTGCCGCAGCAGAAATTGGCTCCTACCGTGACTATGGCAACGGTTTGAGTATATTACTCATTATTTTAAATCTATCTAATGTACAATACGGGACATGCAGGCAGATTTATCACAAGATTACATTGAATTAAAGTTGAAATTGATAAAACATTCTCAAAGTGGTTCGAGTAACATTGTACAGCTGTTAGCATTAATTAAAACAAAGTAAAGAGCCAGTTGCTTTCACTACAGACACATAGACAAAACAAACTGTTAGTTCCACTCAATACTTTACAGTTGTCAACTTTTATAAATTATTCAAAAATGTTCCAAGTCAGTTCCCCTTGTGGTTTATAACTTGAGTTTTATAATAAGTGTACACATTGTTCAAACTTGTTATTACAACTTCTTGTTATGCACAACAAGCAGCAATACTTACAGCAGCTGAAATACCAAAAACGCAGCATTTAGTTTTAAATTTACACCAGATTAACACCAGAAAACGCGAGCAAGGTGTATTATCAGTTACATTCCAAATAAGATAGCCGGTGGTGTTATTAATGTGTATTAACATTCCCATGAACGCCGCCACTTTAATCTTAAAACATACAGCAAATTTTTGAAATATTCAGAATGGAAAATAGTACAATAAAACAAGAGAAACCGTTTGTAACGACACCTTTCAACACACGATACCGAGCTGCACTGCAGTAGGCATGGGCTCCCACGATCATTACACAATAATACTCTTGTTGCGAAACGTATTTCTCAATAAAAAACATCGTGTGTATATTTCTCTTGTTTTTATGCTGTGTCGTTACTGCCCAGACTTGAGACAGTAGCAGCCACTGTTACTATGGCAGCAATTTTATTGTTTACCTCTTGTGACGTCAGTATCTAGCATCAAAATGGTCGTCATTATTTCGTGTACAATGAACTCAAGGGTAAAAATAATCACCCTCTCGTTCTAAAACCTGTTTAGAAAAAAACCTTTGTTTAATAAAATTGGGCTACGACGCTGATCGATTTTCCCAGAGTCAGAAATCTTTTCTTCTCAATTTTTATGTAGAGTATCAATGCAACTGCCTTGTCATCGCAAATATTAGCTGCTGCCGTTAACACGGGCAGCAGTTTGAATTTCAAACCCACCATTTTAATTCAATCCAAGGTAAGCCACGGAACGTGCGGGCAGGTTTTGGTGTATTCTTCTTTACACAAAGCTACAATGACATTCAAACAAGTATCTAATAACGGCAGAATACTTTAGCAAAATAATAGTTATAGTTATTTGACATATTTTTAATAAAATAGCAGCAAAGTGGTGATCCAGATGAGTCAACTAGGTGTCACTAAAAAATTCAACTTTTAACTTTTATAGTTTACTCTTATTGGTCAATTGATTGGTATGTACAGCAATACACTTAATAGCGTTACCAAGAGCAGAGCCGTTTGCTTCAATTTACACTAAGTCAACACCAGACGACACGATCAAATAATATCAATAAGACCCCTTGCATTGGCCACCTTCGCTGATGAAACGTACACACGGTAAGAGCTATCATTCGCCGAGAGTCGTGTACAAAGATAAGGCGAATGCAAAGGGTTTATACAATCCGAATACGGCAGATAATGGTGTTAACGTACGACTCTCTGTCGCTCTAAGAATAAGCCATAACACGTTTTTGCAAAATCTTCATAAAATTAGTGTGACGAGTGTATGAAGTACACCCAATTCCTTCACGTATACTTTCATGGTGTTGCGTACTAATTACGTAATGTTTACTTATGGCATAGCTTACTAGTGACGTAAGGTTTACTTACAGTGACGTAGCTTCTTTATTGTACAGCGCCTTCGCAGTAAAATACTATATTTTGTAATTTTCGTGGGGTTCACCATTATTTTCTGTACAAAGACACGATGACGTCTTCAGTTGCTGTCACAGTTCGTTGTTTGTCCGAATAAAGGTAGTGTCACCGATTGGTACTTCTCCAAAAATGTATAAACACCATACCTGGTGAGAAGTACGGCCCTTCCATGACAAAACAGCCCAACTCGAGAAAAAAAAAAGGTTTTTAAAATCAGATCATTTTCTGGGTAAGTTGAGGGTGCTTTTTCCATTTCAAAGATTTAAAACCCTGCGTGACCCCATCAAAAAATGTATACACGCTTAAGCCATCGGACTGCAATCAACAGTCCGTTTGTATTTGCGTGTAAATTTGTTTTGTGGAGAACCCAATCACTTCCAAATGGCCCAAATTAGATATAGACCCTTTTGACTAAATCAAACATATTCAAGCACATTTTTTTTTAGATGAGCCCACATTTGTCTTTGTGTAGATTGTATACCATATGGTTCAATTCACTTAGCAGTGTCCATTAGCCCCAATGATAAATAATTGCTGTACAATTCCTATGGGAATTCCGGGAGAGCTGGTCATGATGGATTGTTTTTGTGTGAAAGAGACCCCGGATGGGAACAATACTTTTTCCATGCTATTTGGCTAGGTGTAGATGAGGAACTTGGATATTTTAGATTCAAAAAAAAAATAAAAAAATGGCGGAGTACTGATTATTTAATTAAAAACGGACTGTTGATTGCAGTACCATGGCTTCACGGAGTGTTTTAAAGGCATACTCCGCATGGTTTCTGAATATAACATGTCCTATCTCAGCCTCTTTTGACATCTTTCGTCCCATTTTTATGGCAAAACAGCTTATGTCTGTACTTGCTTTTCTCAAAGTGTCATTTTTTGAGTTAGGCTGTTTTGCCATGGAAGAGCCGAGTACTGTAGCAGTTGATAGTACATACTAATTTGAGGCAGGATTCCTCTTGAAGTAACGTGATTTGGATAAGTTTCAACCAAATTGTCCGTTAGCGAATGCTGCGGCCAGAGATGTAGTTGGTACCGGCCGCTCTTTGCCAAACGTAGTTGGATTCGACGTGCGTGTGAAAATACATAAGGGTTTTCCCCCTTTTTCGTCTGTTTTATCAGTGAGTAGGAACTGTACTCAGTTAGAACTCTCACATGTGACATTTACTGTATATTTCTTATATTGTGCCTATAAATCAACTAGTTTGCAAAATGTTTATCAACTCAATAAATAATCAAAATTTTATAAATATTTACTTTCATATTCTGAAGTATATCTATTACAAATGTTTGCAATGACCTTTTGCAATAGAATAAACCCAACTTCCATGCAGCACCCCTTTTCATCCATACTCACTTTATTTTCCAGGACTCGCAACTTGAATACCTCTGACAAACTCACAACAAAAACTTCTTACAGGAGAAAATGAAATCATACCTTGATAAAATAAAAGTTTTCATGATCGGTTAGTGTGAAAAAAAACGTCAAAGAAAGTTTGTTCAACAAAATTGTGGTATTATAAATAACGAATCAAATTTTTACAGAAATGTCAAACGAATGACTTTCTTTAAAAAAAGATAATAATAAATGCAGGCTACTTTAAAACAAAATTTAATTAAATGTCTATGAACAAATTAGTTCTACAAGCAGAGCAATAGTGTACCAAAAAGTTCAGTATTAGTACAATACCACCTTCAGTTCGTCATCGTCGACATAACTTGTTTTGTTCTTTCATTTTAACGAACAATGCATTATCAGAATAAGGCTTAAAAGGTGCAGGGCTCATAAAACTTCCACTCAGTGTGAGTTTTTGACTGAGAGTACAACTCGATACCGTCGACTTCATTAGTCGTGAAATCTGGATCGGTGAACTGAATCAGCGGATCGTTAATCCCGTGTAATCCTACATTAATCTCACCATTCTCGTACGTCACCCAGAAGCGATGAGACTCGTCGAACTCAATGTTTAGGGGCACAGACGAGTCTTCAATGACAATTTCATCATCTTTGCTTTTAAACTCTGCCAAAATGATGCAATATAATATACGTTGATAGGCCTAAAAATATATGGTTATCGGAAGTAGCATGAAATACATTATTTCCATTGTTTGCTGTTCATGCAAAAACATCTGAAATATTTCGTAAATGTAATTACAATCGGTTCCGTTCTGTATTTGACATCAGTTTGGGAACAATTCCCTGATAGGGTTAATCATAATCAAAAGAAAACCACAATGAATTTACACACAGACAAATGGTTTGCTGAAAATGGTGACACTTTAAATGTACCAGGAGATTTTAGTTTCCGATTTGCAATAACTGCTTTTAGATTAGCCCGACGACACTAATTTTAATGTTTGTGTATTGTAAACGTTTGCATTTTGTTTGCAAAGTTCGAAGTTGACTTCCCCATAATCGTATTGGCGTCTAGATTTTTTTAAAACAAGTTAGTGTGACAGGGAAATTAAGAGAAGAGTGTGAGTACTCACTAACAGCGTAGATCTCACTCCCTCCTCCAATGAAGTGCATCTCAATCATGTTACTATCAGGATTCTTGAGAGTAAAATCCAATCTCACGGGGAATGAGATAGTCCTGCCATCCACTGGGATGGTGTATTCCGTACTAGTCCATGTTTCAAGAGTGGCACATGGCGATTGAGGAGTGCCATACAACGCCGTAGTTGGTGCTGTCAGTAATTAAACATGTCAACGTGTCAAAATAACTGCAATGATACAGCTTATTACTATTTATATGAAAGTTCTTTTCGACGTTACAAAGATACACACAAATTACTAAAATGAGACCGGTAATTACTTGAGTTTACATGCAGTACCTTTAAATTCCAGGAATGCTGTCAAATCCCCTACCGGAGTAACACAATGACAAAATGATGATCTTGAAGTAAACACGTAATTTGCAAGGATATCCTTTCCTTTACTTCTACCCCGTTTATAAAAGACATAAAACGTTTTAACATCTACCGTAAGTAAACCTATAGGGACGAACTGGTAAAGAAACAGTCAGACAAAAAGTGAACAACTATACTTACAACTATACAACTATACTATAAAATAATCATATGACTCAATAACAAATACCTACAGCTGAACTAATATGTACCACAAAGTAGCGCTATGTAAAGGCAAACAATTTGATTGAAGATTGGACTGCATTTTGAGAGCAAAATTTAACAAGTCGGTGGACAATAATGTAACCAACATCAGAGCAAGAGTAATGAGGAGAACGTGTACTTTAAATTGATGCATACCTGAGCTGTAGCCTTCTCCTTTACCAGCTGTTGTCACTGGTCCTTCTGAGAAACATGAAAACATGAGTTGGAAGTCGAGTGCCAGTCTAACCGATTTTATTATTCAAACGCTAGAGTGTGAAAGTAACCCCAGAAATTACACAAATGCAGGAAGGTTCCATTATTGACTGACTCTCAAATTAACTATAACAACTTTGATTGGCCGTAGAGGGTAGTTGTAAACTTTAAAACCTAACACAGGCAAAACCTGTTTCAAAGAACAGATGGATCTACTTTATCAGAGGGTTAGATCTGGTAGTCTGCATGTCCCCTCTGTGAAACAGAGCTCTGTTGTTTTTATTTGGAGGTTAATTTTGTTGTCTGAAAAATGACAAACATTTTAACATGGCAAGAATTATGATAACATTTAGAATTAAGACCCACTTTAATGTATCAATACAAGTTGTACCTTGTCTGCATGCCGTCTTCTCTTCGAAATCATTCATGCGCAGGCGACCGTCATCTCCAAATGTCACTTGGTAAGGAAACACCTGTGACTTCATGTTCACGCCACCTGGATGCAAATTTCGTTATGTTACTGGTTTTGTTTTCTTTGTAGTTGATGTACTGCAAAGTAGAAACAGGATCAAAATCCAGTTTCACAAGCCACGTGGAATATTTTTTTAAATCTTTGTTTTTCATCCATTATTGTCAAGTTTAGCTACAAATAATTGATACTGCTTGGCGAAATATCTCTGGTTGTTTAGCTTATTCCGCTTTCAGATTGGTTCGTAACTTGAGAAAAGAGGAGCAAATTATTCAGTGCATTTCGGCAGAATGGGAAAACAGCGTGTGATGATTGTTGATGTCACTTACTCCTAGTTCACTTCTTCTTGAAGTATGAAGCGGGCATTACATTATTTTGATGATAAGTTTCAATGTACCCGGTCAATGTAGCTAATGAAGGATTCGACCCACACGTGAAAAGTGAGCCGTGGTTTTTAACAAAGATTGTAGCGCCGCAGGAGTAAGATGACTCGGGCTGAAATGTGAAGAAAGCCCGGACGCCATTTCAGTTAGCAACTCTTTTGATTGAATTATAAATCGGCGTACACAAGGAACGTTGATATCAATGGTGTAACAAAACATTTGACGAAATTGCGCCCACGTTCTAAATGGAGAAACGGCTCCAGTTGCCCATCATGTGCCGTGCGTAGCCATACAATTTTTTATTTTTTTTATTGATTCGTGAATGTTGTACAAGAACGAAACCTAAACAACAAACTCATTCCAATTCCGAAAATTTTCAGAAGCAAGTTACACTGTGGTTAAAAGAAAGTAGAGCTACAACTACAGCAATTCATTTAATCTTATGTTACCACAATGAATGATGTAATGAAATAAAATGATTTAATCTTACCGTTGATAACGTTTGCAGTGGCGAGTAAAACGGCTATTTCGAAGTAGTTCTGCAGCATCGTTATTGCCGGTTGCTTATGGTCAGTTACGCGGTGCTATAATGCGGGTAGCGAGCCTCAAACTGAACTGCACATCTAGGAGTGTTTACCACACTCGTGAAGCTCAAAATCTAGACTCAATATGCTCGTGTCTGTCGTTGATAATTCTAAACTTGGTTCGTGTACGAGGAAACCAACGACGAAAATAACCACTTTCGCTTTTAAATCTCTTTAAAGAAAGAACCCTTTGTTCATCAAAGGGTGGGCCAAGAGTCGGATCGATGCGCCAATTGTGAGCGTCATACGGTGGCTGCTTCGGTAACGATGGCAACGGTTTTAATATATTACCCGCCATTTTTAGGTTACGGTGAGCTACGGAACGAGCAGGCAGATTAAGTTAATCTTTATCACAAGGTTAAATTGAGTTAAACATGGTAATTGATATTTATTTCTGAAATACAAGCGGTTCGAGTATATATAATTGCTAGCATTGATTAAAACAAAGTAAACAGCCATTTTCGTTAAGTGATACAGTTAGTTGTTAGTGTCAGTCAAGTAACCCAATTCATTTTCGTTTACTTTCATGACGTAGCGCATACTAGTGACGTAATTAACTTATAATGGCGTAGAAAGGCTATCATTGGCTGAGAGTCGTGCCCAGCGCGAACACGCGTACATTTTCCCCATTGTTTGACATCACAGATGGCGGCCAATGCAAGAGGTCTATAACAACTGCCCAAATAAGGTATCTAAATGTGTTAAAACACAACTTTCTGTCACTCTATAAGCATACAGCGAAACACAACTAATATTTAGCAAAATCTCCATAAATTAACATGTTTAAATAGGGCTGCATGACATTTTCAAGCTCATTGCTACAAAGTAATGATGTCCTCCCTAAACTCTGAAGACTCCAGCGTCGGGATCGATTTGGATTCCGGGTCCCAGCAGGCTTGACCCATGTCTGGATCAGACTGACTCGGAAACTGGTCCAACAAAATAAATTTTTGACTCATATTCTGCGTCATTTTGAACCATTTCTGGATCTTTTCTCTTTTCTTGGACGCAGATTCCGGGTCATACTGACCCAGAAACGAGGCAGGCCCCATGGGACCCGGGTCCGGGTAAATTTTGACCCTGGATGGTACTGTTGTGTATTCAGTAGTGTGTTGGTTTTGGTGAGTATTTCTCTTATCTACAATTCATTAATCTAAGCCCGAAAGAAACTCCTCGACAACGAAGCAGATGCGCTATAAAATCCAACAGTCGTATAGCTCTGGGCATAAATCTCGATGCTGGTGATGTTGGAGTTATCAACTGATGTACGCTGACACTGGAGAGCAGTGGCTTCCCCCATTCTGCCGAATTGAAGTACGGCTTGGTTGATTGTGACCAAGTAATGAGTGGAGCCATCGAAGTCTTCAGGCAGGTCTCGTGTGGTGCTGTCATCTCTCTTGATGCGCATCTTACGTACACTGCGATCCAGCTCTATATAAACCAATAATTTAGACACAATCAAAATACACTTGGGTTCGTAGGTTGTATCTAAAGTTCAAGATAAAGTTTACACCCCATAATTTGTGTTGGAGGGAGGTTTATGAGAATTAAACGTTTTGCGGCGTGTTCTTCTAAGATAAAGAAGAAGGTGGACAACGGATGGTTTATGTCCAAACTTAAGCAAAACATGACGACTTTTATGTATTTTATGTACATATTTAAAATGTTCCAATTCGGCTCCATGTAAGTATTTTTTTATTTAACCACGTGTTCAACAAATGTTGATGAACGATTTAAAGACTACAAGATCGCATTCTAAAGAATTTACTTCAAATACAAGTAAAAAAGATCCACCCCAACCTTGATCAGTTATACCCTGACGCTATAAGAACGCACCTGCACCGCAGAGTGGACTACCGGCGCTATTGAATGTGTTCAGCTCCATACGATCGTTGGTTGAGCTCCGAAGGTTGAACTCAAAGCTTACAGGGTAGGACTGGAACGATTGTCCAATCGGAGGAACGCTCATTCCTCCATCCTCTAAAGTGACAGAGGCAAAGACTGAGGCAGTGGGAGTGGTCGGTGGGTCTTCAAAGAGATAAATACAATGTGGGCCATTGTGAGTAAGTACATAATATGCCTTATCATTTATCTCTAATAATAAATCAATGTGCCTTATGCATTGACGTCATCCAGCCGCCATCTTAGAGGTTAAACGGTGACGAAACAATCGAAGCGCACAGATTTGTACGCGCAGTGCACAGGATTGACCAATGAACAACCTCGTTTTTACCTCTTGGCGAGGGCGCCCCATCACCCGAATGACGTCATGTGCATAAGGTCTATATATAATAAAACACAGTTAGCGTACGTATCCACCAATAAGGCACTCAAGGTGTTTGAAAAAACATCAACATTTTTTGACAACATTTTTGAAATCTAGCATCTTATAAAAGATTACAATGGTGACGCACTCAGCCTTTACTGCCCGAAAAATCGCAGCAAACCCCTTCTCTTAACGATAAGAGTAACTTCGAGGGACCTATACGGCGTTACGTTTCAGTACCCAATATTACGTCACAATGAGTACCCTTTGTAAAGGAAATCAAGTTTGCAAACAAAAGGAAAAATACGACATGTATTCATACCATGGATGCAGTCCATCTCAGTCCAGTCTTCTGGATAGCCGTCATTACCAAACCTTACTTCATAAGGCTTTGCCTGTTGCTTTGTGTTAACCCCACCGGGACGAAACTCCGTGCATTCACACGGGTTTTGATCAGGCAGTAACTTTAGAGATGGTTCACCCTTGATAGAGTTTGGCTCCTCACCGACGTAACATACGCATGCGCCGGCTGTGAAGTTAAAGAAGCATATTACTGTAATTTTTTTTAATTTTTTTTTTATTATCAATCCAACCCATGAGTTTAGTTTATTATGTAGCGCAATAAATTCCCGGAACATAATGGATCCGGATTCTTAGGAGCTTGACCCATTTTTGGGTTAGTATGACCCGGAATTTGTGTAAAATTACAAAAACTTTGTAACACTGACGCAAGATCCAATGCAAAATCAAATTGTTTGACGAGTTTCAGGGTCAGGTTGATCTAGAGATCGGTCAGGCTCCCCGGATATTTTTAGAAAGTTGTTGACATTCAACCCTTGCTTCTATTGACAGTGAAACTGTGTGATAAAATGATAGACTTACATCTATAACAAAGTTGACAGGGGGCACATCTTTGAGAAGTTTCTGCAGTCAGCACACCATGCCAATAATAATAAACAAAAGTTTAACTCGGTACTCGGCATAAACTTCGAATATTCAGCAATTAGTGACATGACATTGCATGTCACGCATGGTACGCAATTTAAAAACCATTGAAATTAGAATGGCAATTAGTGATGAAACCGAAGGACAGTAGATGTCTCACGAGCGGATGTTGCCATTGCTGGTAGAAGCACTTTTCAATGTCGAAGCACGATGGGCTAATTAAGTCCAATACATAAGAGAACTTATACAGAAAAAGCTGCACAGGAACAGTTTGGCAATCTCACTACCGATGGTTGTACCGAAGTCTGGGAATGTTTTATTATAATATATACACAATTATGATAAATAATACAATTCTAAAAGCACTTACGCAATTTAAAAACCTTCTTATTACCATACATTAAAATTAAAATGGCAATTAGTGATAAAACCGAAGGACAGTAGGTGTCTCAAGAACGGATATTGTCATTGCTTGTAGAAGCAGCAAAGGTCTTTAAATTGACGTAAATTATTTTTTGTCTCCGTTTTTGCCTTTGTTTTACACCTTTTACAAATTCTGTCGGTTGGATATTTATTCATTTATTTCCCCTTTTTTTTGATATTTCTTATACATTTATTTTTACTTATTATGCCATTGTGTAAAATTTATTTTCATCTCCATTTTTTGTTTCGTGTTTTCATAACTGTAAAGTATCATATTTTTAGTGTTTTCGTGTTTTGTTTTTAATGTAAAGCACTTCGATCCGTAGAGGTGCAATATAAATGTAGGTTAATAGTTGTAATTATTGTAATAATCTTTAAGGGAAGGTATACGTTTGGTCACTCTATGGCAATAAAAACTTATTTGTTAAAAGCCTACAGCAGCTTTCGATAGTATAAAGCATTTTGAGAAGCCATGCACTTCAACGTAACGTGGTTATGCAAAAAGATATTAGTTGTTATATGCCCTAAAACTTGAATCTGAAAAGCGTTACTGTCAGAAAGTTTCTCAAATTGTGTATTCCTATTAGGGATTGTTCTCTCTGCAGGGACTTTTTTCGCTCCGGATTTTCGGCGATATCTCGAAAACGCGACCACCTTTTGAAATGCAATTTTTCACAAGTTAGTTTTGTTGTAAATAACTTTCTGTATTTCTATAGGATTGAAACAATCGAACGGAACCAAAAGTAAGGGTATACCTCGACTTTAAAGGGTCCAAATGCATGCAGCTGACATTTAACTAGTCCTTTTTATCGATCCCCAAAACAATTATAATGCATAATGTATATTAGAGACCGGAGGACGAAGTACTTTGGTTGCACTTAAGGAAATTACGTAAATTTGCAAAGATAATGTCTAGCAATGTAAATAATTTGTTATTTATGTCCAAATACACTAATTAAACGGAAATTTGACTTCTGTAAAGGGTGTTTTTGGATAGTCATTATAGCACAATCGCTTGAAGTCTTTGGTCACCACAAGGTGGTAAAATTGTGGTAAGAAAAAATACACAAACAGCATTCACAGTCTTGGTTTAAATCTGTTGTAGTTTTCCAGACATTGTGATAAAACAGTTTAAAGAAATATTGAACAAACGAAATATATGTATATTTTACTATTATATTTTGTATACAAAAAGTATAACTAGATTGTTCTTGCAGCAGTGCAGTTAAACTTGTTTACTTCGTTATTAATTTGTCTTTCAATTGTGGTTTTATTTAGTTATTATTTTTATATTGTTTTAAATACAATACAACGATATGAGGACAAATTTGAAAAATAATAATAATAAAGCAAATGTTTCAAATCTTTCTACTGTTTAATCAAACATATTGGAACAACTTTGTTTGTATTTGAGTACAAATAAATAAAAGAACTGAAGTGGTTTCGGACAAAACATTCGTCACGAACATAGCGCAATAATATCAGCATTTTCTGAGTCGACCAGGATGGACGGCTTACTAAAAGGATCAAAGTCTATATTGTTTTGCATTATGCTATACCCATCTCTTTTCCCTTTACATTTTTCAATTTATTTATTTTATTTTTTTTTGATTTTGGATTCTTTCTCAGAAATCTTTATTCAGTACATTTCCTTACCTTCCGCGGCAATAGAAACAACAAGAAGACGCACGAGCAGTGACTCCGTGCAGGTCATACCGGTGGGCAATCCAAGCTCGCGCCGACGTTGATATCCAACTCAAATGTGTGCTTTGTTTAGTAACTACGACCACGAATACAGTTGAAAAGCAAACTTTTTACTGGTAACTTTTTTGACAGGTTGCGATCAACTACCGTTGTCTCCGATTCATCTACCAGTGAATAACTGTTTGGCCGCCAGCATGGTTACAAGTGCGTGTGTTCAGCGAGTACAATAATACTTATTGTAATTTTGCAGATTATTTGACGTCAACGAGACGAACAGTCATGCGCAAAGTTGCGTTTAATTGCAGTTGACATTATAACGACAAGGTATCAAGCTTTCGCTCAATACGATATCTTCGAAGGATACATCAGGGACAAGGTTATAATGCGCGGCAGTTCTGACCACAGTCTCATGACAGAATGTGCAAGTCTTGCGCATATTCAAACTTCCGGGACCAAGTTGTTGGTTCCAACCATTGATCTACAATATAATGGAGATCAATAGTTCCAACCATATTGAGCCTGCGTGGGCGCGAGTCTGTTTCTTTAACTGCTTTAATGTAACGTAGTTTATTGATATAAACAGTAAACCGTATTATTGGGAAAAGTACAATTTAGCCATGAAATAATTACACGAAATCATTTTTTTTTTTTACAAGTCAACAAAGAAAACCCTAAAAAAACTTGACCTCCGTTTCTGGTTACTTATAAAAAATTATAATTTTGCCCAACTGACGTTCACGTTCATTAAATCTACTTAATAATCGCAAAATTTCGGGCGTTATTGGCCAACGGGGTTTCTAAAAAATGAGCATAATCCCAAGTTTTAATATTGTTTCAATGTTTAATTTGAAAACAATATTTTTTACTTTATACAGGTTTGAATTTTATTTCTAACGAATTGCTAAGGATGTGTTGGGGGTTTTTTTTCGATATAAATTCAAAAGAAGACTTGATTTCACAGACAATCATAGTCTCGAGTTGTTTCCTCGATGAGCGCGAGACTTGCACATCTATTCAGAGCAGATTGCTGTACTCAACAATTTCAATGTGTATTAGTTTTTTCCTTTTTCCACATCCCGCTCTTTTCATTGACTTTTCATTTTGTAAGGGGCGTTCACGCAAACGCACCTGTGTCTGCCTATATCCTAGCTGGCGTTGATTGGGTTTGATGCATTACATTGGGAGGCATTAAACCAATAGCGTCTGAGCGCATGCGTGAACGTAATTAGCATATTTTATTGGAAGGTCTATACTTCCACTCGAAAGAGTGGCTTGGATGGGCTGACATATGCATTTTCATTGGTTCATTTTCGCCCCATGTGGTACGTTGTCAGCACATGCTGCATGACAAACGTTTTCCACAGGTGAAGAGTGTTTCGCATTGTTTCATCGATTGGTTTCATCTATAAGTGCGCTGTTTATATGTCCAGACATTGCCGTCTTCACACACAAAGAATGCTGGTAGGGTTTTTTCCTGCGCCCTTAAAGAGGAAGGGAAATGACAGATTCAATGTCGTGATGTATTAATTTTCAAATAAAAGAGTCCTCATGTGATTGGTGAAAGAAATACACGTCGCTATTACCTCGCGTTCAAGTGGTGCGTTGTATTTGATACCCTTCCAGTGCAAAATTTGCCAACATCTTAACACTCAATCGCTCACTTATTGAGAGACAGTACTCCACCAGTTTTCTTTTAATCGAAAAAATTCCAAGTTCCACAACTACACCTAGCAAAATAGCATGCCAATCGTCTTATTACCATCGGGTGTTTTTGTCACACACACACAAATCCATGAATGACCAGCTCTCCCGGAATTCCCATAGGAATTGTACAGCAATTACTCAGCCTTGGTACTTATATAGCCACTACTGGGTGAAACGAACCATATGGTTTTCAGATTGCTTCTTCTCCAGACTCTTGGCTTTGCCCTGGTTGTTTATTTGGATAACTGAGTGGGATGATGTTGCAAGGATTAGCTAGACTTACACCCTATGGGAAGATATAAGAGATTGTGATGTTCTTGCTAAGTTGTGGAAAGGAAGGGCGTTATTCCAAGAAATGGTTGATTGCGCAGAAGTGGCATAAACTTTACAAAAACACACATGTGGGCTCATCTCAAAATACAATTTTGCTTGAATGGATTTTATTTAGTCAAAATGTCGCTATATCTAATGCTTTGGGTGACTTAAAGGTGATTGGGTTCTTCACAAAAATGTATTACACGCTAAAATAAAACTGCTACTCAAAAAGAAAGGCAGGGTGAAATTGTGTGATTTTTTGTTGACGGTGTCACCCAGGAACATCTGATAAATGGATTTGTACATAAGGTTTGAGACTTGTAATTTTTCCCCCACTCACAAAAGGACTCTATTTATTAGAAAATGAGTACCTCACAAAACTGAACTTGACATTCGCCTTCCTCTTTAACCAAATCACTGACCCCTGATGATTGCAACCCCCTCTAGGACGTGTGGCATGGTCCACCTTTGGTTTTTGGGTTGTGAGACCTAGTTTATCCCAGTTATTTTTTAAACATACAGCAGTTCCTGGTGAAAACTGAAGGTGGTTTTTGGCTGATCAAACGAACAGAAAAGTCGAATTTTGAATTCTCAAGAGACATAGAATAACAAGGCCAACTAGAGACTCTTTGGCTGTAAACGGAAACTATTTTATTACCACACAAGCAACCGCGAGCACATTGACAAGGCGAAACACCTTTACCTACGGCGTAAAGTAGTCCGACCGCCCTGGTTAACTTTGTTTGCAGTATCCCACCTGCGCCGTACAATCAAAACTCTTCCGTCAGACCCGATCTAAATTTTGCGAAGAGCAAAACGAAAAAACAGCAAGTCTCGAGTAGAGATATTTACCAGTTATGATTCTCAACGTCAGCCTCCACGTCACCGTCCTCACCATCCTCGTGTTTGTCCATAATACTCAACGCAATTTATGTATTTTTTCTTGTGCAAAATTTATGTTGAATAAGAAGCTAAACTACTGGCAATCGCCAACGACAATAGATTAATGAACACAAAATTAATAATAATAAAGAAAAACAGGAGCTGTTGTATTTCAACTCCATTTAGATCAGTACTGTACGAGGCCCTGGAACGCAATTTACTTAAATGCAAGCAATATACCACTATATGCAGTAAATCGTACAGAATAGCAAAAGAAAATTACTTATAGCACAAATTAAATTCACTCAGAATGTAAGTAGGTAACATTAATTACTCGCTCTTTTCATAATCCATTGCTCCGTTACACAATTAAATATTTTAACGACAATCGCGATCAAAAAAATTGCGAAGAGTAAACAAAAACAGCAAGCCATAAATGTAATCCAGCTTTGTGTTGGAGCTTCTCCCAATTGGACGAAAGTTGAGAACAATCCCATTCGTTAAAGGGCTGGTGGTAAAAACATCAGCTAGAAACTCATAATGAAATTAAGACAAGAGACATCAACTAAAGGATAATATTGATAAAACGATTAATCTAAATTTTAAAAGTTGTACAATCACTTACATGAAATTACTTTTAAGTACAATTCAATATCGCAGCGAGTTCACCAAATGCTTTGTCTAAAACTGTACGCGAACATCGACAGAGCAGCCTGATAGAACTGATAAGCAAAACTACCAAAGTGTAGCTCCTGTTACTGGTTATACATTATTCAACTAGAACTCCAAAATTGTTAATTTCGTATAACCGAAAGCACGCTGCAAACACGTACGCATGCACAACGATACCGTGAAGTTTAATGTTCTGATTCGAGTTTGCGCGTTGCACAGTAGTTACTGTCTCCTACCATTCTGGTTCCCCTCCCCTCAATTCTGGTTCCCCCACCCCCACCCCCGCACTCAATCTTCCCCATCCTCCCCTTCCACCCCTTCTCTCTGTTGTTATGACTATATCAGTGTTTTAATTGTATGTTCTTCTAATTATTTGTTAGAATATATCCAAACGGCACCAGGACAGGTCCCATAGAGTACTAGAGTCGTACCAGACTGGGTACCAATGGTAAATCGGGTAATTTTGTCCTTCTGAGAGTGATACTCAAGTGCACTGGTTTCTCCCAGTCTACCGAATTCAAATGTGTATTGATTGATTGTAACCAAGTAGTGTATGGAGCCATCGAAAGCATCTTGAAAGTCTTCTGTTTGTATGGTGTTGCCGTCTTTCTTGATGTGCATCTGATTTGAAACGCTGTCAAGTTCTACAACAACAACAAACAATAAACAATAATATTTCAGAAGTTTGTGTGTCATTGTTGAGTGGTCGTGTGTAACGATCTCAAGTGCTGGTGGCAAAGCACCATGTAATGAAGAAAAGAAATAATAATAAACCAAATGTATTGTTACACTTAACATCTTTTGTTAGTTCTGACATCGAAAATGTTAATGCAATTGTTTGCAAATGCTAGAACAATTTGGTATAATGCGCCGTATTAAAGAATGCAAATTACTAATAGTGTTATCTTTTTGTCTTCTAATCTGCGTACCGAAGAGATTCGAAAAAGGCAACTTATTGTTTTATTACATAAATTTGCTTAAGACTTGTTTGCATGTAGAAATAAACTTATAATAACATGACATATTTTGCGTAAAAGGTAACCAAACGTTGAAGCATTTTCACATGCAGTTTATTCTTTTTCTAAGTAGTTTTTGAATTTTGTATTGATCTTCCACGCCTGGAATTCACAAGAAAGATACCAGACTCACTTACCAAAAGTGCAGACATAAACGTTGTTTATGTTGAAAGAGTCTATCTCCACCTTGTCACTGGTTGAGCTCTGCAGTGTGAACTCAAGTCTAACAGGGTACGACTGAAAAGCTTCTCCAAAAGGAGGAGCGCCCAGTCCTTCTTTACTTGTTAAGAAATGCGTGGCACAAGGTGGTGAGGTAGAACTTGTCTGCGTGTCTGGGCAATGAGAATTATTACAATTGGGTAACTTTAATTACCAAAGATTAGGAGTGTGGAAATCGGAGCAGATTAGGGCGAATTAATAGCATAAGAAATCAAACAAATCAAATGAATAAATAAGAGTAAACATGAGGTCATACCATGGATGCAGTTCATCTCAGTCCAGTCTTCTGGATAGCCGTCATTACCAAACCTTACTTCATAAGGCTTTGCCTGTTGCTTTGTGTTAACCCCACCGGGACGAAACTCCGCGCATTCACACGGGTTTTGATCAGGCAGTAACCTTAGAGATGGTTCACCCTTGATAGAGTTTGGTTCCTCACCGACGTAACATACGCATTCGCCGGCTGTGAGGTTGAACAAAAGCATATAATATTTAAATAATTTCACTTGTCATCTCGAATACATTAGTGTCTTATTTATTTGTGTCTTTATTTGTTTGTCGTTTTCATTGTTTTAATGTTACTTTACCTATTTATATTATTATTTTATGAATCTCCCTTTCCATTGTTTATTTATCTATTTATATTTTATTTTATTGTTATCTCCCCCATCCCGACCCCTAAAAATGTGAGTGATTTGCGTGATTTTGAATCAATTTATTTGTTACCTAAACGTGCCACCTTAATTTTGTATTTATTTTTTCCCCTTCACTTTTTTTGTTTGCTTGTTATTAAGTAAACCCCTTAGAAAGAAAATTTTTCCGTTTAACAGATTTATAGTGGGTGTGATCGTAAAAGTCAAGCTGTCAGATGCAAATGCTACGAGAACAAAATTGACCCCCCCCCCGGAAAATGCGATGGGCCGAAAAACGTGACGCAAAAAAAAAAAAACAACAACAACAACAACAAAACAAAACAAAAACATGGGACGAAAACAAAAACAACGCTAAACAAAATAAACTAATAATAAAAAATAAGATCAAAATAAAAACAAACTAATATGATAAGATGACACATGGGAACACCATACCATAAAAGCAACCCTTCCTATAATGGAAGCGCGGAAGCAGATTTTAATGAGTGGCCGTTTAAGGCATTGTCTAGCCGAAGGACAGTAGCCGGTAGGTCGATATAATATCACCAAGGTTTGTGTTTTAACGCACAGGTATCCGTGGTTGCCTAAATGGAGTCCTAATTGACAAATCGATACATATCGTCACCGACACCACGAACTGACACACACGTAGATACCAGTAAAAAGTAGCAATCTGAGAAAACAGCGTTTGAAGTTGAACGTTTTTTAAAATGAAGTTTTCCTGCAAGAATCCGACGTATTTTCAACTAGTTTCCTTACAGTGGTAACTTGATGCTTTCAACTTCAAATAAACGGTGCTTTTTACTGCTTTTTGTCCTAAATTAATAAGTGATAAAGTAAGAAAGGTTTATGTCAGTTCGCGGCGACGAAAATTTACGCAAACAGGCATTTTCCGTCGCCACGAACTGACACCATCCAATGTATTACAATGCGGTTGTGTCAGTTCGTGAAAATGTAGGTCAGCGCGCGCGCTACACACCAAGGGTTTGTGTCAGTTCGTGGATTTTTTTTTTTTTTTTCACTTTTGAGGTTTGTGCGCGCCGTGTGTTGCAATGGTAAATTGAACCTCTGTGTCAGTTCGTGGTGGCGAAAATTTCCAGTTCTGGTGCAAAGTTGCTTAGCATCATCATCGTAATTAAAAAAGTCAAGCTCCTGAAGCGTTGAAACTTCATGAAATTGTAGACCTCGGTTAGGCCCTAACATGGTCTAAACATGCACAAAACTGAAAACTAAAAAAAAAAAAAAGGTTTTGTACACAGTGTGTCAGTTCGTGGTGTCGGCGACATAGTTGAGCCGGAAGATTTTATAACGAGTGAATATCATTACCATAACCTTTGTTGTTTAATACCAGCCACCTCCTCCTATTGTTCCAATATGAACCGTCAATTATAAACATTAAATATATAAATGCTTAGAGTAACACTTGCCATTACCATTCTTCAACCTTATACTTTAAATTTTACTTTTTAAGCGAGGGAATTAAGGCGATCTTTTTTGCATAAAAATGCTGCGTGTCATGTCTTTTACATGTTTTGCTGCGAGAAAAAATTCTGACACTACGGTGAAAACTAAAAGTTGAAATATAAAAGTATTTAGTTGAAAACCATGTTAACCCAATCTGAATAATAAAATACATCACAGTACGTGTATATTTTAACCGATTTGTGTATCTTCGCTATTAAAGACATGCCACAATCTCAAATGTTATATTTACCCAATATTAAACACATCAGAAAAAAATTCAGTCTGACAAAGTATCTAACATTTCTTGTAAATGTGTTTTATGATGTTGTTTTACCAGGAGCAATGATCACTGAAATCCACAGCAGTTGGTGAATGATTATGGTACAGATTATGTTCAGATTTCTTTTGTCAACTTTGGTTTCTCCCTTCTAAGACATTACCGTGTTCGTCAAAACATGTCTTACCTTTCACAACGCTTGACGCAACAAGTAGCCCAACAAACGCAAGAAATACCTCGTGGAACGTCATTTTGGTAGAAGGGGAACCTAGCCAACGATTTGAGTCAAGTGAATAACTAACTCCGCACACAGGTGTCCGTTTTATACGCAGGTGTCCGTTTATACAGCGTTAACTAGGGCTGGTTATAGGTTGTTGATTGTCAAGCCAGTAATAATTGAAGTGAAAAAGTCAACAATTTACGAGTCACATTGCCAGTTTGTGATAACCAAGTTTCACGATTACTTGCCACAGTAACATAAATTTAGTTGCGCACCCGGTATGTTTGGTCGAGGTGTTAACTGCCCCTACGCCAAAACAACTGCGTCAGAACTGAACGACGTTACAGTCAGTTAAGAGACGAGCAACTACGCCTAGGTACGATGTTAATTTTTGTTGCCATAACTACAGCATAGCAACTGACGTTCCATAAGACAGAATAAAATCAATATCGGGACCCAGCTTATTCCCTACCAAGACCTAAAGAGTTTTTAGTAACTGAGTCTTTATAGACCTTATGCATTGACGTCATCCAACCGCCATCTTAGAGGTAAAACGGTTACGAAACAATCAAATCGCACAGATTTGTACGCGCGGCGCACAGGATTGGCCAATGATTACAATCATTTCAAAAACACAACACATAACGTTTCCTTATTGTAAATTTTAAAATTCCCATTATTTAGAAACCCGCACTGCCGATAGTATTAAGCAATAGACCTTAAGCACAAGTCTAAAGCTTACTGATTATGAAGTTCACACTAGAAAACGTTTTGTGAAGTATTTCCTTCTGAAATAAAGCTTCTTTTTTTTTACTGTATCTGAAAACCTAAAAAACGAAACAAATTTACCCCTTATTTTGTTATTTCATCTATATGGTTGATCGGACAAAAAAACATGAACACTGTGTGAGACTATTTTGTCAGCTCTACCAATCCTGTGTAGTATATTTAACTTAAAACACAATCTATCTCACAGTTCTCGTAAGAAACGTTGGAACACCTCTCTAACACTGTCTACACGAACTGTGATAAATCAGCAACCAAATACTTGCAAACATACAGAGCAAGTTGAATTCCAAGTAACAGCAATACCTCTATGTAGCGATCAAATTATGGTCTAAATTTTTAATGTTTGGTCTGAATTCAAACAGAAGCTGAATGATAAGACATAATACCAAACTAAAATAATACATAAACAATTAAACTAGATTTTTTACAGGAATCATCTGAAAAATATACTATAGTAAATTCTATAAAAACAGCCAATGCGTCCAATAGTTGTTTAAAATGGAAAATCGTTTGTAATAATTAAAACAGGTCAACAAAGTCCCAGCATTTTTGTTACCAATAAAGCAAGCTAAACTGTTTCTACAGATTAAAAAAAATAAATAACTAGAACTGTCGTCTTTCCAATTACGTCATTCAATTAGTTATGTTAATTTTACGGAAAACCTTTATATTTTCAGTCCATTGTAAGCCAGCTAGATGTTTGCATAATTAATTAAGGCAAGATCAAAAACAATAAAATGGGTAAATATTGAACAAATAAGTAAAAAACAATGAAACATTAACTAACTAAATAAGTAAAGTGAATGAAAAGTGAAGTACGTGATGACGTCATTTTGCAATGATGTCGTTGGCAAGGAATCTTTTAAAGTCAGGTTGTAGCGCAATAAATAGATTCCAAAACTTAAGGATTCCGCCCTCTATGGCAAGCAAGAGACAGATTTTGAAAAGCCAATAAGAGGATGTCGATTGTTGTTCAATATAATCACAAGCCGATGGAATGACGAACTCTTAACGTCTTCGGGACAGGTCCCATAGAATGCCGCAGTCATACCCAACTTGGTCCAAAAAGCCAATTGGGTAATTTTGTTCATATCAGATTGATACTCAAGTGCAGTTGTTTCTCCGAGTCTACCGAATTCAAATGTGTATTCATTCACTGTAACCCAGTAGTGTGTAGAGCCATCGAAAGCATCTTGAAAGTCTTGTATGGTAGTGTTGTCTCCCCTGATGCTCATCTGATGTGATTCTCCGTCTAGTTCTAAAATAAACAAGAACAGACAGGAACCAGTGTCTGGTGGCAAGGTGGTAATGTGTGGATTCCAATCCCGCTCACGACATTTGTGTTCTTGAGCTATAAACTTAACTGTTAGTTATTGTGATTGAATTTAGCTTGGTGCACATGCTTTGTACTCTCAAGGCAGCTGAGATGGTTGTGTATTTGTTTAAATTGTTTTATGAAAAACTTAAATTAACTTCCATGTTTGATTTTTTTTCTGGAATAAAACATGATTTGCATCCAGTGCTCTATGAATCAAAACAATGCTAACTTACCAACAGCGCATATCACAACACTGTATATGTTGTAAGCGTGTATCGACACCAGATCATTGGTAGAGCTCTGAAGTGTGAACTCGAGTCTAACAGGATGCGACTTAAATGGTTCTCTGGATGGAGGAATGTACATCAGGCGCTCCGCTTGGATGACGGACTTGTTGAAACACGGCGACGTGGAGTAATCGAGTTTCGTCACTAGTAATGGAGAAACAAATATTATTGTTACTGTTAAAAACCTTCACAGACAAACCGATCTCTTTAATATTTGACTTCGATAAGTAATCTTGAATAATCGATCAAAGTACAAGCCCCAAAAGCCGACTTAGAGCAAAAAGAACAGAAGAAGTATTGATTAATTATTTGTCATTCACCTTATGTGAAGTGGTGACGTCAGGAATTTAACATTTTACGCAAAAGCCATCAAAATTACTGTTTGTTCAATGGTTCGTTGTTTTTGCTGTTGTTTTTCTTTTTTTCATGTACAAATTCAATATACGGTCAATCTCGAGAACGAATTCTTTAACTCAACCAAAAGTGCTATACGATGGGTCAAAGTTCTTTTTTTCGAAAACATACAAAATATTACGAACCACTCTGGTGGCTCTGTGGCTGTTGACCAGACGTCGTTGCTTCTTTTGTAAGGAGAGTTAAACGACAGAAATGAAACAATGCTTATTTTAAAAAAATTATTGATTCAGTCGTCCGTCAATATTGTAAAGAGAAAATCAAACATGAGGTCATACCATGGATGCAGTTCATCTCAGTCCAGCCTTCTGGATGACCGTCATTACCAAACCTGACTTCATAAGGCTTTGCCTGTTGCTTTGTGTTAACCTCACCGGGACGAAACTCCGTGCATTCACACGGGTTTTGATCAGGCAGTAACTTTAGAGATGGTCCACCCTTGATAGAGTTTGGCTCCTCACCGACGTAACATACGCATGCGCCGGCTGAAAAGAATGAAAGTGAGATAATATTACTTTGAAACAATTAATCGATAGACCTCTTCACAGATGTAGGTCTGGGTATATTCCACAAGGAGTCTGGTTGGCAGTGCTTTGCTCAAGTGTCGTGACCGTGATTCGAACAAACACTCTGCTGCTGACAACACCAGAGGTTGGGTCTGGTGGACAAGACCGCTCGGCCAAAACACGACAGCCACGTGGTTTGGAAATATTTAAGGAAGTCGAGGAATATTATCAACACATATTACTCTAAGTGTTTACATTTTGATTGGAGTCGCCCTGTCTCATTTATACAAGATTCATCTTTATTCCAAAAACAAATCAAATCTTGCCTTTTTGTATAAAATAGTTTGCTTTTAATATAATTCAATCGTACATAAGAATCAGAACATACCTTACCTTCTACTGCGATTGAAACAACAAGTACAGACGTAAGAAGTACCTTGTGGAACGTCATGTTTTCAGCCAATCCTACCCTTACGCTAACGCCTTTACGCTGTTAACTAACTAACTGAAAAGTACGAGCGTTGTTTTCATATGATTGCAGGGTAAAGGTGTGCAGCCAGTGATTGGAGAAAAACATTGAGGATCAAGTCACCTTCTCAGTTTACCTCTTACCTTGCCAAGAAGAAAATCCTAAAATACAGGTTTAACTTATTGGTTTGCCCACCACTCTCGGTTACAGGATGTGCTATCACCCGGAATTTCATCAACGCCATAACCGCACTGAGGCAAGCAACCGTGCGCGAATAAATAAGCAGGGCAGTTGCTACTGTAAACAATCGTTGCCATCTCAACAGCAAACTAACCTGTTGCTCAATTAGACTTTATCAAAAGACACCGCGAGGACGCAGCTATACGAAGCCAGCCTGGTTCTAATTCAATCAAACTAGCAGAAAACTGTGTTTAGCAAAACACTCGGCATCTATGAAGGGAACCATTATATCACAAACGCTTAATGTGAGCTTTTTCGCTGGTATCCTTGTTCTGATCAGCAACATTCGTTGATGCTTACTGCATACGCAGCTCGATGCATTGGCTCTAACTCGGCATCAAATATTAAATTTAGTATTCGCGTCCTTCAAAAAGAGAGCTTGGCTGAAATTGTTGTTATCAAAAACACACTGAATGGTAGCTCCATAATTTACGGAAGCCTTAAAGAAAAAGGACATACTTATGACTTAATACCAGTCATAATATATTTTGACTTCTGTTTATCTAAATTGGAGATATATTTCATAAATGACTTATGTCATAAAAATGAAGTCAATTGTCATAACTATAATTTATAAATGAGACTTTAAGTCATAGTTGTGACTTTTGCTAATTGTTTTATTGTTCTAGTGGTTTATTAAAATTTGCTTGTAGCAGCCTAACAGGCTGATTTACAAAAGACCTTGTGCTTATGACGTCACTAAGTAGGCACCCTCGTCTGGAGGTCAAAAGGACGTTGTTCATTGGCTCAGTTATGTGCGCCGCGCGTCCAAATCTCTGTGTTTTCTATTGTTTCATCATCGACTTACCTCTAAGATGGCGGCTGTATGACGTCAATGCATAAGATCGATACAGATGAAAAAGCAGTAAAAACGTACATCAGATAAAACTTGTAAAAAGCTTTAAATATACAATGAAAAAGGACTATACTGGAAAAAACAATTAGGCAAAGAAGGAAACTGACGACAATACCCATCCAAAATGAAATCATCCAAGAGTCAAGGACTCACAAAAAAGTTAATTAAAAGGGGGCTTAAAAGGATCTAAGAATAGAGCACAAACACCTTAGGAGTCTTAAGTATGACTTTTAAGACTATTTTTTTCTCTCGCTCAGTGTCTCTTTAACGCTTCCGTAATAATGCTATGCGGCGCACCTTGTGCAAACACTGCTCCATCAACAAGGGTGTAGTGAATTCACCAAACTGCTGCTTATTAAATTGTTAGGCACTGAGGCCGGTTTTCTGTTACTACTTTACATTTTCCTGATGAGAATAATATATGGCTGGTTGAAATAATGAGAAAATGTAAACGCCATTGTCACTGCTTACTGGAGTTAAGCGCTTAGCGCCCTTCTACGGCCCGAAGTAGCACTTAAGAAGGGCAGAATTAATTGCTACAGAGAACAATGAGATTATTTACCTTCACAGTTTATTGCCAACAATTTTAATACATTAAGAAGAATGTATAACTATCTACACGTAGGGTACAATCATGTCAAAACAATTCCATTTTAAAGGTATGGTAAGGGAAAAAACATAATTGTTTTAGTTTTAGTCTAAAGCTTGAAGTTCACACTTTTTTGTGAAGTATTTCCTTCTGAAATAAAGCCTCTTTTTTTACTGTATCTGGAAACCTAAAAAAAGGAACAAATTTATCCCTTATTTTGTTTTTTCATCTATATGATTGATCACACAAAAAACATGACCACTGTCTGGGACTATTTTGTCAGGTCTACCAATCCTGTATAGTACATTTAACTTAGAACACAATCTACCTCACAGTTCTCGTAAGAAACGTTGGAACACCTCTCTAACACTGTTTAAACGAACTGTGATAAATCAACAGCCAAATACTTGCAAACATACAGAGCAAGTTGAATTCCAAATAACAGCAATACCTCTATGTAGCGATCAAATTATGACAATTTTCGGTCTAAATTTAAACAGAAGCTGAATTATTTTAAGACATAGGCCTAATACCAAACTAAAATAATACATAAACAATTATACTAAGATTCTTTACAGGAATCATCTAAAAAATGTAACTCACTAGTAAATTCTATAATAACAACCAATGCGTCCAATGGTTGTTTAAAATGGAAAATCGTTTGTAATAATTAAAACAGGTCAACAAAGTCCCAGCATTTTTGTTACCAATAAAGCAAGCTAAACTGTTTCTACAGATAAAGAAAATTATTAGACTAGAACTGTCGTCTTTCTAATTACTTCATTCAATAAATTATGTTAATTATACGGGAAACCTTTATATTTTCAGTCCATTGTAAGCCAGCTAGATGTTTGCATAATTAATTAAGGCAAGATCAACAACAATAAAATGGGTAAATATTGAACAAATAAGTAAAAAACAATGAAACATTAACTAACTAAATAAGTAAAGTGAATGAAAAGTACGTGATGACGTCATTTTGCAATGGTGTCTTTGGCAAGGAATCTTTTAAAGTCAGGCTGTAGCGCAATAAATAGATTCCAAAACTTAAGGATTCCGCCCTCTATGGCAAGCAAGAGACAGATTTTGAAAAGCCAATAAGAGGGTGTCGATTGTTATTCAATATAATCACAAGCCGATGGAATGACGAACTCTAAACGTCTTCGGGACAGGTCCCATAGAATGCCGCAGTCATACCCAACTTGGTCCAAAAAGCCAATTGGGTAATTTTGTTCATATCAGATTGATACTCAAGTGCAGTTGTTTCTCCGAGTCTACCGAATTCGAATGTGTATTCATTCACTGTAACCCAGTAGTGTGTAGAGCCATCGAAAGCATCTTGAAAGTCTTGTATGGTAGTGTTGTCTCCTCTGATGCTCATCTGATGTGATTCTCCATCTAGTTCTAAAATAAACGAGAACAGACAGGATTCAGTGTCTGGTGGTAGGGTGGTAATGTGTGGAATCCAATCCCGTTCACGACATTTGTGTTCTTGAGCTACAAACTTAACTGTTAGTTATTGTGATTGAATATAGCTTGGTGCACATGCTTTGTACTCTCAAGGCAGCTGAGATGGTTGTGTATTTTGTTTAAATTGTTTTATGAAAAACTTAAATTAACTTCCATGTTTGATTTTTTTCTGGAATAAAACATGATTTGCATCCAGTGCTCTGTGAATCAAAACATTACTAACTTACCAACAGTGCATATTACATCATTATCTATGATGTAAGCGTGTATCGACACCAGATCATTGGTAGAGCTCTGAAGTGTGAACTCGAGTCTAACAGGATACCACTTAAATGGTTCTCTGGATGGAGGAATGTACATCAGGCGTTCCGCTTGGATGACGGACTTGTTGAAACACGGCGACGTGGTGTAATCGAGTTTCGTCACTAGTAATGGAGAAACAAATATTATTATTACTTTTAAAAAACCTTCACAGACAAACCGATCTCTTTAATATTTGACTTTGATAAGTAATCTTGAATAATCGATCAAAGTACAAGCCCCAAAAGCCGACTTAGAGCAAAAAGAACAGAAGAAGAATTGATTAATTATTTGTCATTCACCTTATGTGAAGTGGTGACGTCAGGAATTTAACATTTTGCGCAAAAGCCATCAAAATTACTGTTTGTTCGATGGTTCGTTGTTTTTGCTGTTGTTTCTTCTTTTGTTTTTCTTTTTTTCATGTGCAAATTCATTATACGGTCAATCTCGAGAACGAATTCTTTAACTCAACCAAAAGTGCTATACGATGGGTCAAAGTTCTTTTTTTCGAAAACATACAAAATATTACGAACCACTCTGGTGGCTCTGTTGCTGTTGACCAGACGTCGTTGCTTCTTTTGTAAGGAGAGTTAAACGACAGAAATGAAACAATGCTTATTTAAAAAAAAAATTTGATTCAGTCGTCCGTCAATATTGTAAAGAGAAAATCAAACATGAGGTCATACCATGGATGCAGTCCATCTCAGTCCAGCCTTCTGGATGACCGTCATTACCAAACCTTACTTCATAAGGCTTTGCCTGTTGCTTTGTGTTAACCCCACCGGGACGAAACTCCGTGCATTCACACGGGTTATGATCAGGCAGTAACTTTAGAGATGGTTCACCCTTGATAGAGTTTGGCTCCTCACCGACGTAACATACACAGGCGTAAGCTATAAGTTAAAGAGAAGGAATTACCTTTAAAGAACTTCATTAGTAGTCAAATATTCTTGTTCTTATCTAGCCTCCGTAAATGAAATGGTACACGGTTTTGAAATAAGCCCAACAAGGCGGGCTAGTGGGAAACTAAAACGCCAAAGGACACCAGATTGGATGCCGCAACATGTCATAATGTTGCTGGAAGCGATTATGCACAACGTGAGAGGAAAGCCGCATTACTGCCTCAAGTTTTCCGACATTTGGGGGTTCAATTCTTTTGTCAACATTTTGGCTCGAAGATAGCCATGGCTCTATTCTGGAAGTGTTTCCTACCACCCCCATCCCTTTTTCGGGATTGTACCCATCTAGAAAATATTTTGTCTAGTGTCTGTTTGGGTCAAAACGTTTTCAAAATGGCAGGGGAAAAAAAGATCCAAATTGTTTACAATAAGAGACTCAATTTGAAGTAATTATCATGTCAATGCACGTGTTATAGAAGTTGAAATTGTTATTGCTATCAAAACACATAAGTACAAAGGAATAATACATTAATTTAATCTAAACTAATCATTTAAGAATATTATTTTATATAACTCGGTCGAAATAATTACAAACAAAAGAAAAGCGTGTTTAAATATCAGTATTGTTTCTATAATCTAGAAGAAATTTTTTCCCGTTGTTATATTAAGATTATTTCTATTTTTATTTTTGTTTTGATTTTATTTTCATTTATTTCGTTTGAGTGGAAGCGCCTTGTCTCACGAACGTAATACATTTCTACTTGGGCAGGTTTTTCTTTTATAATTACTCCAAATATTAATGACCATATTTTACTTGGTATGGAGCACTGCAGCTGTTGATAATTTATAACAATTTGAGAAACAATTCCCTTCAAAGGAATGTGGTTTGAGAAAAGGATTCATAAACATTTCAATCTGAGAAACGTTTCTGCATGAAACGTTTCTCAGATTGTGTAATTCCAATTACGGATTATTTTGGAAATTTTCTATTAAAAAAACGCATTTATATCGGATTAAGACAACTGAACAGTTCCGAAAACTAAACGTATACTTTTTATTTTAAAAGGACAATTCGTTTTGGGTCCTATTATTATGATTAAACCAAGAAGAATCAGAACATATCTTACCTTCCATTGCGATTGAAGCAACAAGTACAGACGTAAGAAGTACCTCACGGAACGCCATTTTCGCAGCCAATTCTACCCTTATGCTAACACCTTTACATTGATAAGTGTAATTGAAGATCCAAGCGTTGTTTTTTTAAAAGAATGTTCGGGGTTTTTGCCAAGTCTCTGCGCCAATTGAATCTAGGTTTAGTTATTGTTTTGTAGTAGAAAGGTGAGTGTCTATTGTCTTTGTTAGAATTGTTGGTGGACTTGGAAGAACCAGAGCTCCTGAGTGTCAAATCCGTAATGTTTGGAATCCAGCAATCACCAACAAAGACATTTTTGGCGAGCTGCGAAGCAGAGTGAGCCTATGTAATGACAATTTCCGTCCCGTCTGTCCGTCCGTCCGTCCGTCCGTCCGTCTGTCCGGCCGTCCGCGTTCAGTGGAAATGTTAAAGTTTTTGTTTAAGTATCAGTCTTTGAGTTGAGTTGTTTTATGGTATGTACAAGCCCAAGTGAGATTGTTATATATAATTGCCAGTCATTTTTTTTTTAATTTTCAACTATGTTTTCCAATAATGTTGAAGTTTTGGGAATAAAAAAAATGTTAAAGTTTTGGGAATAAAAAAAATGTTAAAGTTTTTTTTTTCAGGCTCAATTATTGACCTCTGGATTTTAAAGAACCAAACTCAAACTAAAATTTTTGAACTAAAAGTTTTGAACTAAGTTAAGTTGTAACTTTGACTTACAATTGACAACAGACAGGCTGAGCATAAAATCGGTTCCGGTTAAATGAGCTAAAACAATTAAAAACTTAAACGGTCATACATCCTTATTGCAATGATGTACTGACTTGAAACTTGAATCAAACATTGCTTCTTACATGTAGATTCATATGAAAAGATAAAGCTTAAAGAGTTTATCACTGGTTCCAGTTGAATGAGCTAAAACAATGACAACAATTAAATGGCCATAACTCCTTATTGCAATGATGTACTTACTTGAAACTTGAATCAAATATTGCTTCTTACACGTAGATTCATATGAAAAGATAAAACTCAAGAGTTTATCACTGGTTCCAGTTGAATGAGCTCAAACAATAAAAAACTTAAATGGTCATAACTCCTTGTTGCAATGATGTACTGACTTGAAACTTGAATCAAATATTGCTTCTTACATGTAGATTCATATGAAAAGATAAAATACAGACACAAAAAAGCAACAATAACAAAAAACAAAAAGCAACAAAATAACAACAAAAGCCTTTATCCTATGGAAAAAGCTTGTCAGCTGAAAACGCATACTACAGGGGCGTTGCAATTCCAACCACAGGTCCTTTGCTGCATGGTTTTAAGCTGACCGTTCGGTAAAATCAATACACACTTTTTAATGAGGCAATTATTAGTTACACAAGGTTTGCAGTAAAGTGTCGTGGAGCTACTATTCATTAGATATTTTAAGAAAATTTCACCCACGCTCTCCCTTTGAAGGCCACAATTAATCTAATTTACATTAGTGCCGATTGAGCTGCATATAGAAAAGATCAGCATATTCTGCTTAAAGGCTCTGTATACGTTTGGTAATGACAGTTTGAGAAAAAGATATCACTTTTTATCCCCCACAGTTTGAACTGAGAAACGTTACTGTCAGTATAACGTTTCTCAGATTGTGTAATTTTGGTAGGGATTATGCTTCCTGCGTGGACATATTCGCTGCGGATTATCGGCGATATCTCAAAAAATGCGACCATTTATATGCAAAAACCATATACTTTGCCTTTAAACAAAGTAAATTGGGTCACCAGTAAAAATGCTTATGACTTGGTTCACTATATAATGATAAGCACAGTTTTCTGCTGGAAAATATAATTAAATTGAACCAGGCTGGCTTTGTATAAAATAGGCGCTTTCTTGTCTTTTGATCAAGTCTAACTCACGGTGAGCGACAAAATGTTTTCCTGTTGTGATGGAAACGGTCGTTTACAGTAGCAACCACCCTTATTGATCTGCGTGCTATTGCTTGCCTCGGTGCCGTTTATAGTGTCGATAAAATCTGGATTCAAGGTATAACAAATATTGCAACTGAAAGTGGTGGTTGAACCTCTTAAATTAAACTCTGTTTTAACGCGAATGTTTGGATAGGCAAGAGGTAAATTGACAAAGTGGCTTTATGATTATTGTTTTTTGAATCACTAGTTGTATACATAGCTTCACGATCACACAGTTTAAAGACGACGCCCTTTCAGTCCGGGTGCCCTAACTGTCGGTCACAATATCCCTGCGCCCCAGAAATAAAATAGTTCCATAATAACTATATCCGACTGGTAAGGCTTAGTTAATATACCCGACAAGGTATTTATTAACACGGTGGTAATGTAAAGCAAAACTCAGCCTCTGCCATTCAACATCACAGGATTTGGGGTAAAGAAAATCGACAATAAACAAAATAGAAGTTTGGGCTACAGTATTTGAACTGGAAATAAAACTTCGTTTGAGCTGACGCTTTAGCTAAAAATAACCAATAATCGGAAATGTTATGTAGCCGGGTTACTGACCAGTATAGTCCTACATGTATTTACATTCAATTTATTTTTTTCATATCGTTCTAAATTATGTTCGTCCAGTTAAGCAGGTTCTAATTTTAGAAATGGGCATACACCTCACTCTGGCTAACAGCACATCGCTTCGCTTTTAGTTGCAAATGATGAAATGTTGACATTGTTGCCGTTGCTTAACATGACTGGATTCAGCAACAAAGGACTAAATGCCAGTTTTTAGATACCAACAAAAGAGGGCGCAGCTAAAGGGAACCGTTTGGGACACAAAGTGTATTCAGTGATAAGATTAACATAAACACATAATATCGCTCGGTTTAGCTAACCTTTTGGAAATGCTAAAGTTCTTAAAAACTCGATCTTTAAAACTATAAAACTCAATCCCTTCTTTTACGCCCTCTGTTGTTAGAGTTCACTTGGCAATTATCAACGATGTGTTAGGCAGAGCTCGAATAGTTATCGTCGTCCTCCACACATGGCGAGTACAATTTCCACTCAGTGGTTTTTTCGGAGCTCAACTCGATTTCCTCAACCTTCTTAGCATGGAAGGTGCAATTATAATCAATTAGCTCCTTTTGGTTTTGAAGGCCTGATTTGATGTTACCATTGCTGTATGCAATCCAGAGGGTTGTTGATTCGTCGAACAAGTCAAAAAATGGGAACGTTTGCTCATTTTTAGGAATATTCCCCATTTCGACTGACGAATCTTCGTGAGGGTTGAAACTGATCTCTACAGAGAGAAAGGTCAAGAAGAAAGTTAAATTGTAAATCCTGTGCCATTAATTTTGTAAAACTAACATTAAAGTGGAAGGAATACAACTTTAGAATCAGCGACGGTGTCCCCTATGGAAAATTAACAGGGTCTGAAGGAGGTTGATTCAAAAGAGGGCGTTATCAGAACAAATTTGTACACATTCGTAGTATGGAGGGCAGAATATCAGGGGGCAGAATCTGTTGCCACAGCGGCATTTACAACCACTAACAAAACAATAACAACAACAACGACGACGACGACAACAGCAGCAGCAGCAGCAGTAGCAACAACAACCACAACATCAACAACAACAACACCAACGCATCAACAAAATGATTGTAAAGAAATGTCCTTTAGAGAGAAATCGCCTTTATTTAAATAAACATTTGCGAGGAAAGTTCATATCTACCTGGGTACTTGTTGTTGGGTTTCAGATATTTGAGGAACACAGAAAAGGAGCCTTTTATCCGCTGTTCATTGTGTTTAAATATATCCATCTAATTTCATTGAGTCCGATTGAAAGGTGAACGAACAAAACAGACTATTAATCGAAGTTAATCAAAACTTACCAACTTTGCATTCTGTTAACTCATAAACATTTTTGAAGGTTAACTTGATTTCATCTTCGTTGGGATTGACTGAACATTGCAAGTTGACCTCCAGTGATTTGAAGAAAATAAGGGTGCTTTCCCCTTTCTCCGTTGTATAGGTGGAACATGTTATTTTTTCCGTCATCGTTGGTAATTCTTTGAAAGGAAATATAATATTATTATTAATAATTGAACCTGATGAGTCACCAACGCCAAAATGTGGGTTCACGCTTAGGTCGTATGAGTCAAGTATGAAGGGGTGCCTGTAGGACAGAGATTATACCTTTTGTACATTCCGAATCATCCCATCCTATCGGCCGACCATCATCACCGAACGTCACTTCGTAGGGTTTTACCAATTGCTTTGTGTTCACCCCACCGGGACGAAACTCCGTGCATTCACATGGGTTTTGCAGTGGCAAGAGCCATCCATACTGCTGGCCAGAAAGAGAGCGGGGCTCTTGACCAACGTGGCAAACACATTTTCCGGCTGTAAATAAAGTTCATAAAAGTTGTATATTCGAAAACCAAAATAAATTGTGACTTTGGTTTAAGAAGGACAACGGTCTCACAAATGAGGCTCTAGAGAGACTCCTTGCATATGACGTCTCAAGATAAAAAACGCCCTCACTGAGGTCAATGAAGACCTATCATTGGCTGCCAGTTAAGGGGCATGTACACGCATGTACATGTCCATTGCTTGTCCTCAGCTGCCTATGCAGAGGGCCTAATGCACTAGTTATAAAACCTACCAGCATTGTTTGCATAAACTTACAAGTTATACAATAAATCGAATATATTTGGTGACCAATGGACCTGACTAGTGATATTACTGTGATCTTATGCAATACATAATACCGATGGTTATATAATGTGTTTTCTCTTACACCAATGTGTATTAAGCACTGAATACTCAGTAATTTCCACGAAATCTGTAAAAAAGAAAAATCACTAGGGTAGGTTTCGAACCCACGACCTTTGCATTGCTAGAGCAGATGCCTTACCACTAGACCACCGAGCTAGCCCGTGGCTAGGGGCAGTTCGATTCCTTTGTTTTAGCGGCAGGTACCACAACGATTTAATAGATGGTTTGGGGTTTTTTGCATCGGGAATAAAGAATATATTTAGTTTTTACCTTACTCCGAGGGTTATTATCAGCAAGAGGCAAACCTTATTTCTTTACATCAAAGCTTGTAAAATTATACAATTCTGGTAATAAAACCAAGGAGGAGTCGAACCTATAAAATTTGCTTTAATGTCCATTTAACTTGCTTACCTATGGTGAAACTCTCGGAATCTACACACACGCTTACGCCATCGTTGTTTTTACAACAGTACGTTATGTAAGAACGTGTCATAATTATGTGCGAACACAATCCCTTTCAAATGGTCTAAACATCTGGTAAAAAGAGCCTTTAGACTCAAATATGAATTCCTGGTTTCAGCCAGAATTGGCTATTAGCACAAGGCTGAGAGATTTGTTTACAATTCATGTGGGGTTCTTGAAGGGGCGGACATAACTAGAAATCTTTATTCAATGAATCGATCCAGGGTGATTTGACATTTTCCATGCTTTTTGGCGAGGTGAAATTTGTGAGATTTGTAACCGAGTTTGGTGGAGTATACACACAAAAATGTTTACAAACAGACTGTTCTGAACAGTTACCAATGCATAATCGAGTATTTTAAGGATCTCATCCCAAACCGAGCTCGCCCGGGGACAGAGGTCAGTTCAAATTCCACAATGAGCTCTAAAAACAGCGGTGTATTTCATGATTAAATGGTCCTTTTTTCGTTGATATCGTAAAAATTGTTACGGTATACTCTGACATTGCCAGCAGCGCGTGATACTCTCTTGGCCGCAGGTAGCATGCACAAAAATGTCAATTGTAATTACAGATTCCTAAAAAAGCCTTACTAAAGAAGCTAACGTCCAAGCTTTGCCAAAATATAGTAAATAGCCATACATTACGGTGTTATAAAATACGCTGCAGTTCCGATTCAACAGTAAACACACAATATTTAATAACACTAGAAAACAGACCAGCTGTAACAATTAAAAATGATTAAATAAAGAAAAACACAGAAACAGGTGCCCCGTTAACTAAACATACGAAAACAACCGAAATCAAGCGATGATGTGCACGAAGCACTTCCAAAGATATTGGAGAAAGACATCATTTGCACTATTCTGTACACTTGCAAGAATGTAAATGTAGAAAAATATTAAACTAATAAAGATCAACTCTCCACTCAACAGGAGCATACATAAATCAAGGGTATCTAAAATATGAGGATACATTGGATCCTCAGTGAGTGCCAATGGACTAGAGAAGTTTAATAAATAAATGCGAAGCCTACTCTCACCTGCACTTTCTTTAGCTGCCGCAGTTAACATAAACAAGCTCACGATCGAAACAATCAAAACCATGCTGATGATAAGAGCTGAATCACTGAGGATTGAGATCCACTAACTATCTCAAAGTCTGTCAGAATATAATACTGAAACCAAACGCAATCGCGTTACAGAGGCCTATTTTTGCAAAGCCTGATGCTTTCAAAGTACGTGACGTAGAGTCCGGACTAAGGATTTAAAGGTGTGTTCCCACTACCCCCAAAAAAGAAAATTTTAAATAAGGTTTTGTAAAAATAGGCAAACGAATGAACATTTAAAGCGTTACCTGTTTCACAAAACCTAACAGTGTATCTGTTTTGTGTTCAAGGAAAATTATACAATTTGTTTCAGTCGGTAGTCGCTCTTCCGAAAATGCTTAAAAACATACGTGATTTTTGTTTTATTTATTTTTTAAGATTTCTTATTCCAAGTCTATATATCGCCTTTAAATGTCATAATCTCTTTCTCTCGCGTTTTTCTAATTAAATAAAAAATCCTTAACCAGTGTCTTTGAAACCTGAATTAGACCAAGGCCTTGACTGCAGCTCGGTGAATGATAAAAGAGGCAGGTAATATCGATCGCCAGTTGATATCTCGCCATCTGCAATTGAACTGGTTTTTAATATTGTACAATCCTCTCCGTAAGAAGGACCGACGTTTCATGGTCGTCAGCAATTTCTTTCACAAAAAGCTGTAAAAAATCGATGCGTAATAAACTACTCGTTTTCACCCAAAGACTTTTACGAGAGAATTAAGAGCGGTTCTTATAAAACGTGTTGCTCATCATCTGATTTTATTCTGACCTCATAAAATTCGAAATGATATTTTCTGGAATTACGCATTTTTGCGTGTTGTTCTAACAAAGATAAAACATAGAGATTAAAATTTAAAAGATTTAAGATTTAAATGACACTTCGTGCTCACATAAGGGGGTTATTATTTTATTTCCGTCCTTTTTTTCCCGCCATTTAATTGTAAAGCTTGATTATATTTAGGCACAAGGCAAAATTTCATAGAGCTGCTTAAGCAGAGAATAATTATTGCTAAACCATTTTCTGCTTAGCAGAAGTGAGCAGAATACCAGTCACAACTTGTACACGCGACATGGTAGTTTGGCTGGTAACTATCTTCTGGTAAGCATAATTTTGTTGTGCTTATCTACTTTTTGTGCTTAAGTAGCTCTATGAAATTGGGCGCAGGGCTGAATTTCATAAAGCTGTTAGACAGAAAGTTCTGCTTACCAATTTCTTCACTAAGCAAGAAACGAGCGGGGTACCAGTGGCAACCAGAGGTCTTATGATCCATAGCATCTGTACGCATGCGTGAAAGTATTTAGCATATTTCATGGGAAAGCTAACTATCAACATGAGTGACATAAACACGTGGTTGCTTTCTGACCTACAAGCTGCCACATCAATAGACATGTTGTCTATCGGCACTCTTCCGTCTAATTAATTGTTAATTAAACAAGTGATGATTTTTTTGTATTTTGCAGAAAGGTATTGAGCTCAGTAATGAGATACTTGAAAAGGAGTCAAGCACCGATCCAGAGAACAATACTCAGGTAAAGAAATGCTCGATGCACCTCGCTGAAGGTGCTCCTTTTAATAATTAGCAGCCACCATAAGTAGAAAAATACTTCTTAAATTACTAAGAGCATGACATAAAGTAGTTGTTGCTGCGAAAGCTCATGTAGTTTTAGTTAGTCTTTAAATGCTACCACCACCACTCTTGTTTTGTCTAAAACCGAACAATCGTCTCGACTTTGTTTGTCTCTACCTTGACCATTGTTTCCAGCGTGATGGTTCGGAGGTCATCGAGGTCATGCAATTTATGGATGAGTTACTGCCACTGTTGTTAGGCAGTTTCGGTAAAAACACGTCGGTTGTTTCACACAAGACCAGAAACATGGGTATGCATAACATTGTTAATTTTGTAATTATACTTTCTTAAGATTTAATGCAGATGTCTTTTATTGGGTTTTATTTTACGAAAGGAAAATGTCGGTTTTGTATAATATACAACAACAGTAAATTCTGAGGTAAATTTTGAATGGTCTGGATTGGTTTTACTAACAGTTTCAAATCTTAATTTGTGAATTTGAAGCCACATTCTAAAATTCTTGAAATACTACAATCCTAAAAATGTTTGTCCTATTTCCTAGTTTTATTAAGTATTATGTGCATTGATTTAATGAAGTTGTTGGTATCCCGTTTCGCAGTTATTGAAGCTCGGACCTTCAATGGGCCATGTGGTTCAATCAGTACTGCATCAAGTAACGGATCACCCCACAACGTTGATCTCTGCTTGGCTAATGAAAAAGAAACGGGTAAGCAATTGTTTTATATATCAAGTTTTCAAATCTGCCGATTCTGTAAATCTGGCCATCATAAGTCTTCACCCAATTAACACACGGTAAGTGTGTGGGATGTCTATCCGTTGAGACCGACGAGTTTCGCAAAAGAGATCTGCATATTTTGGGGGATCGTGGACGTCCTCGATTTGCATTTTTACGAAACCAAAGCATCGAAGTCGTCACTAAAAAGGGTCCGAACAAATTGGAGAACAAAGTTAAGGTCCGCGATTTACGGGGTCGACAAACTTGTTTAAGTTTTATATACGAAGTGTGGACATGAGAACAAAAGAGGTTTACACAATTTAGGAAGTGAAACACTATGTGAACTTATACACGTCCACACAGTGTTTTCTATAATGTGGAAGAACATCATAAGTGCACAAGAACAAAGGAATGTCCCTTAAGTGTATGCTACACAGAACTGTGTGGGCGTGTGGAAGTGTCTCCTGTTGAACCCGAGGACTTTAAGAAAAAGGGAACCCGGTGTTTTGACATGAAGGTTCGCTTTTTTGTACAAAATTAATGGGGGCTTTGCGCCAAACAATGGGATAATTTGAAACGCTAGGTGGCAGCAGACTTACTTGGTAAATTTTCATCGTTTGCGTACTTCTGAGTATGCGCACATTTCTAAGAATTGCTGAATTTTCCTGGTAAGTCTGCTGGCACCTAGTGTCACTCAAATCGAACCATAGGAGAACAACGAGAGTTCATTAATTTAGGGGATAGGAGCTGTTAACTGAAGGCAGGAAAACATTCTGATTTTAATAGTTATTTATTTTCAGTTCGAGATTCCAAAGACTTTTTAGGATTGCTATGTCGCATAAATTTTATTTAAAAAGTATTCCCGAAATTATTATGGGGATTTTATTTAATTTCCAGGTGGACGCTTGGGGATGGGTCTTTCTTGCGTTAACGACGTTAACATAATCTATCCGTTTGGCGCCAAAGCGGATGAGTCACAGTTGTCGCTTGGAAGCTGTATCTTAACTCTCAACGTCATCAGGGAAGGAAGTGCGCCCTCTAAGTCAGAAAACCTGACGGCAACCATGACAATTGCTACAACGAAGGTAAAAACCCGATGTTCAGGGAGGTTTGTTTAAATTCAATACGCTTAAATCCATTCAAGTTCAACTAAGAGCCATTCTTTAGGTTTTTTTAAGACAAGATAAATTTGTTTGATAAGGTTAGATTTTTTTTATATTTTCTTAAATTCATAAAGACGGGATTTAGTTGCGGTTTTGCGTACGTCAAAGTTAACGAAAATAACAACAACACGGGTCTACAGATGTAGATTGGCAAACTTCATGCACCGCTTATTGTACCTTTATGTAAGTACTGATTCGATAGGTGTTAATATTTGTTTTATAAGTTCTGACTCGTTTTATTCTTTCAATTTCTACAGATGGATACCACTCACGCAACTGGGAACCACACGTGTTCCTTTTGGAGTGCAGCTACAAAGTAAGTTACTTTTCAGTTGCATTGCAAAATTATTATTTCGGCATCTCTCAGAGGAAACATAGGCAAAATCTCTCGACATTAATTATAATCACAGTTTTGCAGTATTACTAATGGTTGTGCGTTTTTTAGTAAGAGTTCGTAGTAAGCAGTATCACTTTGGTGCCGTTTTGACCTACGGCCATCTTCATAGAGCTGCTTAAGTAGAAAATGTTGACGATTTATTTATTTATTTTATTTTTTTTTCGCTAAGCTCAATTAACTTTTGTGAGGAACCATGCCTAGGCCCAAATTGTATAATACGTTATAAAACTGATTTTAAATTGGGATTTTAGCTTGATTTCTTTGTCAATTTGACCCATTTCTGAGTCATTATAACACAGAATCCGGGCGTTATGGGATCCGGAACCGGGTCAATTCTGAGCTGGGAATTTTTAGAGTGTACCGTATATCGTATCCGTTACAGTGACTCAGAGGGCTATTGGTCAGACGAAGGATGTACGATTGTGTTCATGAATGACACTCACGTGACCTGTTCTTGTGATCACCTGACTAATTTTGCAGTTCTTGTGCAGCTGGCACCGGCAAAACAGGTACCTTTTAATTTCCTTTTGCATGTTTTCTTACGTGTAGAACAAAGTTGATTTGGTCGTTTTTTATAATCCACTGCTTCCCAAAAGTAATATTGAAAAAATGCGGGCAGTTTTGGCTATCAAAAAAAATGTGTACATCAGTAATGGATCCCCCCCCCCCCATTTTCGTCAGTAATTATGAGAGTTTGCTTTTCTTAATATCTCCTCAGCAATTATCAGCAATTGACGTAAAGATTTTGGATAATCTCACTCTAGCTGGAGGCATCATCTCAATTACATGTCTCTGCCTCACGTTGACACTCTATGCATGTCTCAAGTAAGAAAGCTACAAAATCGTTTGTTTTAATTGCCATGACAAATTATAATAATAACTATTCGGATTTATATCGGCACCCTTACATTATAAAAATGATCAAAAGCGCATAACACGTGTAAAAATGCACAGAGAGGAAGAGAACGATAAGGAAACAAGACAGGTCACCAGGCCAGTGCCCAAACCGTGGCGTGTCGTGGCCGAGTGGATAAGATCACTGGACTCAAGCTCTTGTGTTTCTGATCAGCAGAGTGTGGGTTCGAGCCCCGGTCGTGACACTTGTGTCCTTAAGCAAGACACTTAACCATGATTGCTTCGTCCTTCGGATGGGACGTAAAGCCGTTGGTCCCGTGTGTTGTGTAACGCACGAAAAAGAACCCAGTGCACTTATCGAAAAGAGAAGGGGTCCGCCCCGGTGTTCCTGGTTTGATCGGCTGCATATTGCGCCACAGCACCTTGTAAACCATTACAAGGTGCTATGTAAAGGAGTAGGTCTCATACTTCAAAACGTAGCCCCAAATACCTTGCAGGAAATACTGAATGTTAAGCGCTTAGAGGCTGGCCTGCAGTAGGCGCTATACAAATACAATATATTATTATTATTATTAATATTAAACCACAGTATGGGGATACGTCTGTCTCGCCAACAGAGAACTAAAAGTTACTTATTACGACAAACCCTGCTAGCATCGGTAATGATTAAATCTTTTTATGGAAACAAACGCCTCTAACCATACCTGTACAACAATTTATAAATGAACTAACTGGCAATGCAACCATAGAAGAACAACACAAAATGGGACCCTTTTAGCTAGTTTTCTTGGTATAAGTGTTCTGTTGTGTTGATGTTGTGTGTGTTTTTTGGGGGGCGGGTATTTGTTTTATTTATTTATTTTATTTTTTGGGGGTGGGTTCTTCATCTTCTTCTTTTCTTGTATGAAACAAAAATTACTCCACACTGCGTGGTATTCAGCGCGTATAATTGTGCCTAAACGAACTCCACTCGAAGACGCGAAACACAGATGCTAGACATAAACTTTGAACTGCACACGCTAAAGCTTGGTCAGTCAGGGACATCGGAAGGAAACTGTGAATGCCGACAATAAAATCAAAAGTTCGGTTCAAGAGGCGAGAATGTGAGAGACAACAAATGGATGAAGACTAATTTAAAGAAGGCAAACGTCGAAATTGTCGGGGATGGTCAATAAAAATGACGATGCTTAATTTTTTTAAATGTCATTCTTTGTTTTATAATTTGTTGTTTGTTTGCATTCATCTGAAGGGTTTTTAGAAATCAGACGATTATCATTCACGGCAATTTGGCAGTCAGCATCCTTGTTTCCCAAATCATCTTTCTCGCTGGTATCGACGTGAAAAACAAGGTACCTGAATAAAATGACTTAATGATTTATATTTCTTTGTAATCAAATTGTGAAAAACAACTTTTAAGTGGTTCAAATTAAACTAAGCAGATGTTAAAACCTTGTGTAAAAGATTGTTAACAATCACAAAAAAAGTTTCAATCTTCTTTTGGTTTCTCCTTCTAAAAACTCCTGGGTTAGCCCGGTTCCTCAGTTCCATGGGCCCGACCCATTTCTGGGTCAGTGTGACCCGGAATCTGAGTGACCCACAAATAGGTAAAAATGACGCAAAATCAGAGCTAAGGTGTTATTATTATTGTTATTATTATTTGTATTATTAATTGGACAATTTCCAGGTCAGCCCGACTCAGCCATGGGTCAAGCTCCCTGGGACCCGGAGTCTGGGTGAACTCTGACCCGGAAGTTTTTAGAGAATAAAGGCTCGGTGATGATAAAAGTTCATATACCTTTCAACCATACGACTTACATTTCCATCTAATACCGTCAACATTGAGAAAAAAACTATTTGAAGACTTTAAAACCTCTTTGTCTAAATTTGGGTTGCAACAATCAAAATAAGGATTAAAACGTGCAGAAATGTTTGTTTTTTTCAACCGTGTTTTTTTTCTTCTTACTAAGCTTCTATTTCACAGATTGGTGAGTTCATCGACAAACTACAGGATGGAAGCGCTCTGACCTCTGATTCCAATAGTAATAATTTTGAAGCCGTTTTAAAATAACTATCTTCCACTTTTGTGTCACAGGTTGCATGCAAAGTTGTTGCAGCACTCTTGCATTATTTCCTTCTCTCATCCTTCTCTTGGATGATGCTAGAGGGCGCTAATCTGTACTTGAAGGCAACCAGTGTTTTCCGAACCACAATTCATGTGGGCACGCTGTTTGTGATTGGATGGGGTAAGATAAGACTATGAAAGGGCAAAATTGGAGTTCAAATAAAGCCCACTCTAAGAACATGTCAAAATAATGCACCTTGAACCTTGAACCTTGAACCTTGACCCTTACAAACAGAACAAAGTATTTTGTTTCAAGAACCCATTGGTGTATTTATTAGTTGGTAAAATATAATGACGTTAACTGTTGTAACCAACACACGCCAAAAGATATGTGTCGGTGGATATAAAATGTTTACGTCCTTAAAAATATTGTCTAATTGTGTGTCCTAGTTTTTCCGCTTATCGTCGTTGGGATAACTCTTGCAATCAAGTTCAATTCCTACACATCAAGTGAAAGGTAGGTTTTTAAATTGCTAACAGCCCTTTCTTTTAAACCGGTAAACAGCAGTAGCAGGCTACTAAGAATCAAACCTTGCTCAGCAAAATTAACAGCGGACATTTTTAAAACCATCTGGTCAGACTTGACCCGGATTGCAAGTCCCCAGATAGCCTGACCCATTTTTGGGACGGGCTGACCTGGAAAGTGGTCAGGCCCCAGGAGACCCAGATCGGGGTCAATAATGCAAATAGCAAATAGCTTGATTTAAAGGTGGACTTTTTGCCTTTGGTTTTTAGTTTTTTTTATTATTATATTATTATTATTATTATTATTATTATTATATAATTATTTATTTGACCAAAACAACGCAAAATGTACAATAAATAAATAAATGCACAAAATAATGATGATGAAAAAATTAGCAAGAAAGCAAAAAAAAAAAAAAATTAATAGAAACACAAAGACTCTAAACATTTTTGTCGTGTGTTGTTGTTGTTTTTGTTGTTGTTTTTTGTTGTTGTTGTTGTTTTGGGTTTTTTTCCTCATCGCTTTTAAATACGTTGCAGTTGCTGGCTCAATAACCAAAACGGCGTCATTTGGGCCTTCGTAGCGCCAGTCATTTTCGTTACTTTGGTAAGTTGAACCTTTCTCATACTTTATAAACAAAAAGTCTTAATTTTTTTCATGAATACCACACCACTTGATAGTCGAAACGTCACATCACCCGATCATCGCGCGACGCAGTTAGAAACTCGAGACAGAAATTTACCTAAGTGCTACACTGCATGCCAGCCATCTCAGGGTGAAGCTGGTAATTTGAAGAACAATGTTTAAACTATTGCAAATTACAATTAAATAAAGGATAACTATATGTTATAACTATAAGCACAGGATGTACAGGTTTCAAATGATCCATTAACTTATTAAACTTTACATAACATTGTAGTCATTTTATCTCGGGTGTTATACGAGTGAGCTGTAAAACTTACCGAGTTATAAATTATATATTTTTTGTTTTGCGTTTCCAGTGCAATATCTGCGTGCTTTTTCGCGTCATAAGGGTGTTTCTGTCACTTCAGGCGCTGGCTGACAAATCAGACGCCAAGAAGATTGTGTAAGTATAAAATGTCATTCAAAACAACAACAATGTGTCTTAAAAACTTGATATCCTTCTATTATGGTGTGAAAATAATCACAAGGTAATCTTTAATTGCTGCTATTTTCATTTGTATTCATTTATTTATCTATCTGTCTTTAGAGCTGGCACCCGCGCAATTCTTCTTCTGACGCCTCTACTGGGGATCACGTGGTTGATCGGACTCATGAATATTCAGGAGTCTGCTGTTGTTATCTCCTACATCTTCGTCATCCTAAATTCGTCACAGGTTTTCTATTTCCTTCACTTCATTTCACAATAAGTGTATTTACTTTTGAATGAACTTTGTTTATCAGAGAAGACTGTTACGCGTAATATCAAATTTACTTCCAATGTTTAGTTATTGATCTATTTATATAGCTAATGTGACTGTTTGTTCTTGGCCAGGGCGTATGGATCTTCATACTACACTGCGTTCTTAACGAAGAGGTGAGTTAAATGTCCGGGTTTTGGGTTTGTTTGTTTTTTGTCCACCCCCCCCCCCCCCAACAAAAATAAATAAGTAAATTTCCAAAAGTTATTTGGTCGCAAAAGAGAATTGGGAGGTTGGACGCTCTTGGTAGTCGTGTTTTCGACAGGACTACGTAAAATAATATCATCATATTTGTTGTTTTTAACAATTTCACAGCGCCGAAATCCTACCGCAAATTAACGCAGTCACTAATCAAAAGCAAGGTCATAGAAGCGTTCCAATTGAACACAAAATGACCAACCCGCCCCCACTGCAGCTGAAACTAAATAATGGATATTGGAATTACAATCGAATATTTTTCCATTCGAAGTTACACCTCGAAAAGGTTGCAAACGCAAAACATACGAGACATTTAAGAGCTGGAGACACTTCTAGCTGTCTACGCTTCCTAAGCAGGAGACAATTGTTTTTTGTTGAGACCAAGACTGGGTCTTCTTCTGAACTTCCTCAGGGAACCAACTCTTCGTCATCTAAGAGACACATTTCACATGGTTTTTCACCCGCAATCTACGAACATGTAGATGTTTTGTTTTGTTGTTCTTTTTTTGTTTTTTAACAATGTGTTTTCTTTTTGTCTACCTTTTTATATAGGTCGGCAAAGAGTTCAAGTTGAAGTGGGCGAAGTACCGTAAACTCCATTCATGTAAGGTCAACCCAAACATAGACTCGTCAAGCAAGTCTGCCGAAGATTCACGGGCAAGAAATTCATCCAGGAAGAAAAGTGAGAGAAAAACAATTCACGAATAATGACAAACATTAGTTTGTAAAGAATTGGGCCCAATTTCATAGAGCTGTTTAAAAAGGAAATACTGCTTAACAGTTTTCTGCTAAGCAAAAATAAGCAAGACACCAGCCACAGATTGTTCACGCGGAGTGGTAATTTGGCTGGTAACCTTATTCTGGTAAGCATGCATAGTTATGCGTGTACTTTTTGAGCAACGTGTAATAACCAACCCACCCCGAGGTTTGTATGACTGGTAGCCTGCTCCCAATTTCTACCGCAAAGATCAGCACGTTTGGTTACTTGTGAATACTGGGAACACGACAGTAATGTTTGAAACAAGTCAACAAGTACATGTGTACCTACTTGAAGCATGCCATTTCATCGCCTCAAATTTGAAGTTGCATTTATTTTATGGGTAGACTTAGGCCTACCCAACGGCAAACTATACATAAAAACCTAAGTAAAAACATAAGCTCGAAAAAAGAAGCGCGCACTTGTGATGATTTATTGTTTAAATTGCTTGGAACTGTAAAATGTCAATGATAGTTTTAATCATCAATTTTTGTTTTCATCTGTTACTTCCAGAAATTGCTTGGGCTACTTCGACATCAACCGACAAAACTGCAGTGATGTCATCGGTGGAAAATAAATAAAGAGCGCCACCACTCGACGGTACCAGTCAAAAGAAACGTTCCTTATTTCACGATCCATAAGTTTCAGACAACTATTATTTAATAATTACCTGCTTGTTTAGAGAAATTTTGCGTAACTTGTACTAAATCTCAAATTTATGAATATAACTATTTTCAATTTAAAACTTTGTAGTTCTATGACTCGATTGCTTTCATTAGTAAAACATTTGGTAGGTTAATTGCGAGAAAATATTTAGAAATAAATGCGTGTTTTAAATTATTAAATAAATTAGCTGATAAGTTTATGTTTTTCGGCATTTTGGGCCTATAAGAAGTTTCTAGTTTGGAAGGATAAGCGATTGATAATAAACTGGGGAAAGGGGTAATGATTTTTATTATTAAAAAATATACAAAAACGTGATATTAACATCAGTACTGTGTCGTCTTCTTCAGAAAAATTTGACTACTTGAAAGGAAACTGTCAGGTTATAAAATTGCAGCTGCTATACAAACTTCACCAAATGTTTATTTTGATATAAGAAACACCGCAAGGAAAAATGACTTGGTAAATTTAGATTCAATATTTTGGAAACAAAGAACATGTGATTAGAACGGGAATAGCACTGCGCCCTCCGGAGACACTATGCGTCGTACGTGTTCTTCTCGTTGGGAGCATTATACAAGTGGCGTTTCTGATTCACACCGGGCTCTGTTCGATGTTGAAGGACCGTGTAGTATCTACACTGCTGCAACGTTGATGGCGGAACCCAGGCCGGAGCCAGATCCCGGTAATGGGGCCTAGGTTTGGAAAATACTCGAAGATGTCAAAAGGCAATTAAGCTCTAACGAATAGGGAAAAAAAATTTTTTTTTACACTTTCACGAGATGCTTTTAATAGACGCATTTGAATCAAATTTAGATTCTTAAAAAATACTGTCACAAAGATAACTGTAAATAAAGACAGAAAAGTAACATAAACAAGTATTGTTTATTCACGTTGTAAAAGGAGATCATTTTAATTCACAAATCTTTTTCTAAAAATGTGAGATTGTCTTATTAAGCAAAGTGTAGTTCTTCTAGAAGTGTCATCGTATATCAGTACTCATACAACCTGTAAACTATTGTTGTATGTACATTTTTGTTGCAGTCAATAAAAAGTTTTCACAAATTAGCATCATGCATAATTAGTTTCCTAATTTTAGACACTTTGTTAGAAATTTCCATTGAGAAAATAGAATTGGCTGTATTGCAAACTGCACCCAACCAAAAGGACCTACGGTATAAATGCAAACATATTTAATGGCCCGACGTTTCGACCCTAGCAGAGTCTTTCTCGAAGGCTAAAGAGAAAGCTCTGCAAGGGTCGAAACGTCAGCTCTTTAACTATTTTTTGGCAATTTTCCAGGAGTTCATACACCATGGGAAAAGCTTGAAAATTACCAATTGATATCTTGCAAAATCTAATCGTGTTTGTTGGTTTTATGCTGTGTGTGACATCCTTATAAGTAACAAATAATTATTAGATGCAGATACTGCATACACTGTATTGGGTACAAGACGAAAACAGCAACAACAAAAACACCAAGACTTGAATTTACTCAAAAGTCCAGACAAGTTCAACAACAAAAAAACCTCACGAAAATTTCATGTCTACAAACCATTTTATTCTGTCTCCCAGTACATGGTGCTCATGAGAAAAAAAATAGGTCACACAGCAGAAAAAAATGTGTTTAAATTTATTAAATTGTGCATTAAGAAAAGGGTAGTAAAATAAAGAAACAAATTTTGTTTATAAATTTTGTTTTTAGTACCAATTCAAAATAATAGTTATAATAATATAAACATTATTCAGCTTTTTCTGTCTCCCCAGTGTATGATGATTCAACATACACTCAGTGATGATGACGATGATAACCGGTGTACATCTGTGTATTTATTTCAAACTCAAAAAGACAATAATCAACAGATTAAGTTGCGTCTCTGGACAAAGCATTCACAGATGGAATTTTGAATCTCAACAAGTTGCTTTTAGGCGATCTTTGGAGATTAAAATTTGTCAATATACTTTTATTGATTTCTAATCGGGGGGGGGGGGGGGGCACATCGGCCAAAACAATTTTGCAGCATGCTTACTACCAGTACCATCTTTATAACAAGAATGCTTTTCAGAAAAAAGAGGAAATGCATTTTGAGGGGGGGGGGGTAACTATCAAAGTATGACCCTACCTTTAAATAGAGAACATTCTCTCTACTATTGTTCAGAAATTGTCAGTGATCCCATTGGTATTTTCCATTTCATGCTTTTGAAGAAAATTCAACATTTTAGTTCTCAATTGGTATCACCTGCTCAAAATGGAAAACTATATTTTGCGAAAAACTTTGTGTTTCTCCATGTGAGAAAAACAGACAGTAGTCAAACCTCAAAAGAGTTGCTGATGTTTACAGTTCTCTGTTGAAGAACTTGGATGATTAAAAAATAGATGTCTTATTCTTATTGTCTGGTTGGCATGGTAACTGTTAGTGAAGATGTTTTACTGTTGAACTTAGCTGAGGAGACTTCTTCGAGGACTGCTTCAGGAAGAGGGAGATGAAGCTCGTACTTCAGCGGCACCAGCAGCGATATCTCGTCCTAATCAAAGTGATACAGAAAACAGAAATAACTTGTCATAACGGCGAGCAAAATTAATTGATTTGGAAAATAATTCCTATTAAGTAAGGTTCATACCAAGGGCGTCGATCGCTACTGAAAAGTAGGGGGGACGTGCGAGCAAGTCTTGAAAAAATACATCTTACATAATAGGCCCAAAATACCATTCTGCGCGTGGTCCATCAGAAAAAAAGATGAAAATGAAAAAACTTTTTAACCGTTTGTTCGCTATTCTTTTATTTGAACAAAAATTGTAATGAAAGATTAAATCAAGAAAATGGTGTATATTTTTATATTTTGTTGCATATTTCTAATGAACAGTCAATCAAAAAGTTGGGGGGGGGGGACATCTGATATGCTGCCCCCTCCAGTCTAAAAAGTGAGGGGGACATGTCCCCCCTGTCCCCCACCCATCGATGCCCTTGGTTCATACTACAGATACATCAGTTTGGCTTCAATTATGGTTAAAACATCAATTTAAAAGACTCCACTAGCAGACTATAACAGAATTATATATGAACTCAATTATTTTACAGGCGAATAATACAACACAAGAGCAAGAAAACAAAGTTGTTCATGGGTATCAGCAAATAAACATCTCTTTAAACTGTACCAACATTTCATTTCTCTACAACTAACAAACCAGAAAAACACAAAGGCACAAGACAAAACATTGGAATTCAAAGTCTCTTGCATGCAAAGAGCTCAAAAGTAACACTTGACCACAAGCTTGAAGCCAGTCATTTTAGCAACAGACCAGTAAACTTCGATCTGACAAGCCAGGCAGTATTGTGTTTTTCAACTGAACAATAATACTTTGTTCTTTAATAATAATAAAAAATTATGTTGAGTACCTGTATCAAAGTACTCTTACCCACAATACAAATGATAATACTCTTAATGCTCAGTCAAACACTGTTTTATTAAACTTTATTGATATTTTCTGGTCCAGTAAAACCTGTTAACTAAAAGCCTGGTGGTTTAGTGGATTTTCCCCAAGAAATGTGAGCCCTGTATACATATAATGCAAGATATTGGTGAGAAATACATGGATTGTTGGCTGAAAATCGAAATCTCAGACTTTAAAACTGACAAGTAGGGCTTGAATTTTATACTAGACTCAAGGCCTGGGGCCAGTGATTTCTGCAGTGGGACAGTAAACTCACTGATGGACAAGTCCGACAGTCTTGTGTTTTTTTTCTTCAAATTTTGACTTCAGTCCGATAAAATCTTTCAGTGTTGAAGAATACTTACCCATAATAGATACCAATGAGATCATTACTTTCTCAGTGGTTGCTCAAGCTAAAAGTTTCAATGTTAAACTATGTCCTACTAGGTATTTTCTTCTTTTCTGGTCTCGTAAAATGGAATTCTGGTCCAGTAAACATTTTGAGCTACAGGCCCCCTGGTCTTTTGGATTACCCCCTCCCCCCTCCCCAAATTCTAGCCAAGATGAGACACATAAATGGTTTTGACATACCTCTGCAATATTTAATTCACACTCTTGGACAGATTGGACATCGGGGAGAGATATTCTGACCACACACCTCCGAGACCTTTTGGCGTCCGCTTCTCTCATAAAAAGTTCAAACTCCGGACTCGTCAGTTTCTCATCAATGCTCCCAATCTCTTCAATCAAACCACTCTTAGGCTTGTCACTCCCGTTCAACTGTAGCGACACTTCAGGCTTATTGTTTGAGGACTCTGATTGGTCATCAGATACTCTCAGCTGGCTCAGTAGCGAATCAGGTGTCAGCTTACTCAGGTTTTCCATCGTCTTGTTCTCTTCATCTTCTTTCTGATCCGACTTCTGTTTTGTGTTGAAGAAGTTGTTTAAGTTTCTGGCATCTCCTTTAAATTTCACATTCTGACAGATCTGGAAATTTTGTGAGAGGTGAAGTTTCTTTTGCTCTTTGAGATACTTGATGACGAGATCGATGAGCATATCTCGCTCTTCTGTATTTTGGGAACATTCTGCAAGGACGTCTGTATTAACGGCAACACGTACCACCTTGTAGGGACCTGAAAAAATATGTAAAACAAATTAGCTCTCTTTACTTTAAAAGCCGATCATCAGCTCTTTGTCAATGAATCAATGTTTATGGCGAGTTGTGGTCGAGAGGTCAAGCGCACAGGACTCAAGCTTTGGTGTTTCTGATTAGCCGAGAGTGGGTTCAAGTCCCAGTCTTGACACTTGTGTCCTTCAGCAAGACACTTAACCATGATTGCTCCATCCTTCGGATGTAACGTAAAGCCGTAGGTCCTGTGCGTTTTGTAATGCAGGTAAACAAACCCAGTCGTTAACCTGGATTTGGACCTGATGTTTCTGGCAGTGGCTGCTGAAAGCACCACAACACCTTGTAAACCCTTCAAGGAAATAATACAAAAATATACTTTTATACCACACTTAATACTATGTTTCTAAGCACTATGGTGCAGACTATTAAGTAAAACCAAAGCAACATCACCAAAAATACAAAGATACAAAAAAGCAGATGTGATTAACATGAGAAGGTAAACAAAATAGATAAGGAAACGGACAGAAATCAACAAGCTAAAGAGATTTGAATTTATAAGTGAGTTATTAACATAGTTTGAAGTGTTTTGGGTTGAACAAAGGGGAACACCTTAAGGGGATGCAACTTTTTTATTTCAAATATCAAGTTATAAACCAAAAGAGAAACTGACTGGGTACATTTTAAATAATTTGGTGATCCCCTTGCTGCTGCTTTCAAGGTTGTTTAGTAAACTTCAGTGTGATCCTTGGCTACACGGCAGTTACAGGTTGAATGGCTTCTGACTGCCCCCCCCCCCCCTGAACAAAGATATTGACAAAATAGGGAGACTGCCAACATAGGGCTAGAAAGATCAGTTGGTAGAGCACCGTCACGTTAAACCAGAAGTCATTGGTCCAAATCCCGCTCTAGTCAATTTGTCTTCGTTCAACCCAAAATTATTAAAAATTTATCCAGTCGCTTTCCCTTGTGGTACATGTATATAACATGAAAAAAGGATGAAGCAGTTTGATTTGGGGAGGGAGAGTGTTCGATAATTTAGGAGCTATAAAGTTAGTGATGCCAACAAGTTGACAGTTCAAACTTCAATCTCATACATAGTTCTACATTGTAGGAGTAAGCCATGGCTATGGCTAGATGACTGCATCCATCAGCCACTAAAGCCAACAGCCAGAGCCAGAGCCAAAGTGACTTAATTGAATCGTTGTCTTTACTCCTTACCAGTTTCATCTTCTTCATCTTCTACTGGACCAGCCGAGACAGCGATGGGATCAGAAGACGTCTTGGGTTTAGGAATTCGAGTCCAGCTGCAGATGTTCATATAGAGAGACTCCTTCTTTGGCTTCTAAATAAATGAAAAAAGGAAAAAAAATGTTTCTGTTGAGAAATACCCCAAAATATATAGCTTTATTTTATGAAAATCTGTCGGTTGTTTGTTTGTTTGTTTGTTTGTTGTTTTTGTTTTTTTCTTTCTCTCTCTTTCTCTCTCTCTCTCTCTCTTTTCTTCTCTGTGCACATTTGACAAGATGCAATATTTGTTATGTCTTCATCTAACCATAAATGCAGATCTAAAACGTATGGGGAACAAAGACTTTTTTCTCCACAAATACATTCCACGAATTACAACGATGTTCTGCAAAGATGGCAGATAGACGTATTTTTACCTTTTCAGTTTGCCCAAATATGCCATTAGCTTTTTAACAGTAACTAAACTTATGAGGAACATCGTTCTCTTTTAGAAGAAGTAGACTTCTGGACAAGTCGTTAAATTAGTCACAGTGCATACTCTCTCATGATTTACTGCTCTTCCGATATTCCTGGCTCCCGACTACTGCCCCATTTATGAATGGGGGAGACCCTAGTCGAGAGAGCAAAAGTCTCGCGTGGAGCAGCGGTCTCACTAAAGTATAGCTGCAAGAGATCCGTTAATGCTATCACCGCAATAAAACATTCAACGCCTGTGTCCACAGGTCTATAGCAGAGATGAGAAACAAACTTTTTACCAAGATAGATGTCTTGACACACTTCCAGGGTTTGGCTGCCTCTGTTTCAGCCTTCCCTCTTGATAGGTTCTTCTCTATGAACTTCTGGTAGCCCTCAGGGTTGGAGTCTGCCAGCTTGTCAAGCATCGACCAGATGGTCTGGGCTTGCTTCATCATGTCATCTTCGCCTGTTGCCATGGTAACTACTTAATGGTGTATTTCTGTACAAACTTTAATAAAATGATAAACAAACATCAATTACATTGTACATACATGGTGTGTGAAGCTTGCATATAATGTACAAATAAGTTTAGTATCATAGTATTTAAATGAACATTCTGTAACAAGTTTAATCCATCCCCCAACCACCTTATCCATAGTTTTACTGAGTGTGATTACTACTTAGTGACTAATGTTAAATTGATTTTATTTTATTTTATTCAAATTTATTCCTATATATAAAACACAAACATACACAGTAACAGGAAGATAACAAAACAATGGAAATAAATAAATAAATGAGAGTAAAAACAAGAAAGAAAAACTGCACAAAATTATCCAAGGATAGCCCAAAACAGCCAATAACTAAGAGTTATCTCCATAGACTGTGCAAGTCTCACGCGTATTCGAACATTGGGATCCGTTAAAGCGCGTGAGTTTGTTTCTTTAACGCGTTAAAGCAACGACGTGGGACCACAGTGGTCCCAAAATGTTCGAATACGCGCGAGACTTGCACGGTCTATTGGGGTAGTTACACTTACAGAAAAACGATAAAAGGTAAAAACGTAAATTAATTAAATCATGATATATTGTTTTACTTTTAGCTAGACATGAATCTAAATTAGTTACTTGTTTACTCGACAAAGCATCCTATTGAAACCCAACACCAACTTAGAAATAGAAGTAGAACACAGATTAATATCTAGTACTAGATAAGATAGAAATCAAAAGAAGAATTTTTAGTGCAGACTAGCGCATAACAGCATAATAGTATTAGTATAGCTATAGCGTACCGGTAATCATAAATGTTACATTGTTGTCATTACTCCCTCGTTGTAGTTAATGACGTCTTCCCCGTTCAAACAAAATGTTCACAAACTAAACAAAGCCCATAGCTGACAAAATAATTTCACTATAATTACGTTAAATGCTTTTACACTTACAATCGTTGATTTTACCTAAACGTGATACTTAGGAAGAGATACAAATATTTACCTTATTTTAAGGAGTAAGGTTTACCTAAAACAGTAACACGTTATGTCGACAGAAAGTTGTGTACACACAACAACCGAATCAAAGCTACACCAACTACAGTAAAATCCATCCAGTAGAAGGTGTACCGCTAAAGTTAAATGCTGCCACCACACGGACTGTTTTATTTATTTATTTATTTATTTTTTTTTTCGGGGGAGGGGTGGGGTTAAATAAAGTTTCTATTTTTTTTTCTTTCTAGATTTAACTTATTGCCGAGGTTTTTGAATTCCCAGTTCAGGACAAAAAATCTCCTAAGGGGTGTGATTAATTGTTTTAAGTTATAAGATTATTGCGAGGTTTATCAAGTCCAAACGTGTCCAATATTGTTTTCAATTCTTTGGCCCAAAACATCAATCTTTTCTTTTTCTTTCTAAACATAGCTGGCCCAGGTTGGTCAATTGAAACAACTTAAAGTGACAGATATTGCCCATAACAAGAATATTTCTCTCAAGCTTCCTCCTTTTTAATTTGTTTCATTATTTTAGTAAAGTCATTTTAAATGTATTTAATATCACGAAGACTCTAGAATAAGCTGATTGCAAACTGCTCAAATCCACGTGCGGACGCGTTAAAAGGGAACATTGAGCATAACAGTTTAAGTCATATTTAATATGTATAAATGTACAAGTCGGGCCTTCGGCCACGGCACACTCTCGCCCGTCCTGTCCACTGGGATCTCCCGGAGTCGGGCACCGGGCAGGCCCAGCCAGGCGGTGGGGAGCTGAGCTCCGCCGGGCCCCGCTGGCCAGTCCCTCCGCTCGCCTCCATCTCCGTACTTTGCCGTTCCCCGGGAGGGCTCTCCCGGCACCCAGGCCCCGCCGTCCCTGGGGCCTTCAGCCACGGCACACCCTCGCCCGTCCTCTTCGCAGGGATCTCCCGGAGTCGGGCACCGGGAGTATTATCAATCATGAGATGTAATTAAAACCCTCTCTCAGGGTCATTTGCTTCCATACCAAGGCCTATGCCAATAAAACAAAATAAATAAATAATTAATGCCTCGCATTTTTAGATAGATCGGACCGTAACTCATCAAACACAATGGGTATGGAAGCGGGGCAAAGGTATTATGACATAATTGAAACAATTTTTTATTACGATTTATTTCGGCACAAACCATCATTGTGATCTTGTTAGCGTGGGCAAAAGTACAGTGACATTAGCCCAGCATGAGTCATGAATTTATGTACTCATATAATGTACTCATATTATGAGATAATATAAGTCATAAGCAAATAGTGGCTTCCCTTTTCCCTTCTCAATATTATTCTCTTCATGCTTCCGTAGGTTACTTGGAGATTTTTGAGGTAAAAAACAAAAAAAACTTAACAAAAACAACCAAAATCAAAACAAATCAAAACAAAACACCCAAAACAGGGGAAGCCGACTACCCAAACCCCGTCCGGGGAAAAAGCATGTCCGAAGTGCAATTTTTGATCTTAGGAAATTCTTCTCTATTTAGTCTACTTTCCGCCATTTTGTTCTCGCCCTTGATAACATTAAAGCCATAACAGGGATTGAACAAGTACACAACCTGGCACCGGAGGCATATATTTTTTTGCCATTGAGAAAACGGAGCTGACCCACAAAAACAACACATTCAAGTCATCACCACCAGTTCACAATGCCAGTTTGTAAGGGGAAATTTGTATGCAAATTACCCATTGGGATTCGAACCCACGGTGGGTCAGTGCAGCAGTTACATTGAGTGTGACTAGAGTGCTTCCTGTAGTTAACTTCCGTTATATAACTCTGTGATTTTACTCAACAACTTCATTCAGTGCATTCCTTGGATGGGGCGACTTTGGAATGTCACCTCATTGAAGGTCTTTATTGGTATGCAAATAAGTTGTTTTGCGCTTTTTTCGAAGACCTCATTGTGTTCAATACCGCATGACATTCAGTTAGGATGTGTCGCGCTCTGGAGGAGGACATCTTTTTCAGCTCAACGTGGGATTTGGACGTCGCCTTTTCTGATGAACTATAACTTGCAACATTTTATCAAACTCTTGCAACAGCCAGTCAAGTGCATTCAGAAATATTTCGGCAATAACTATAACTGTTGCACTTTTAGAACCAAATGTGATATTTTGTACCACAGGCTTGGCCAATTTGAAGCACTAGAACTATGGACATTGTACATTTTGTAATGGCCAGAAAGTTTCACTAAAAAATAAAAACTGCAGTATTCAACTAAAAATTCACTGTTGAGCCCTTTAGCACACCTCGCAAGTTCCACGAAGTTATCTGGTTCCCGACCACAGTGACTTTTAAAGCAAAATGTTAACTTCGGTGTTGAGCTACGAGTGGCTGGAGTGCGCTCCGGTGAATAGCCGTCGACTGCAGGGTGAAACTTCACGACCGAAGCCGAACACTTCGGTCTCAGACGGGGTACGACTTGAGGAAGTTGTAAGCAGTGGACCCAAGATGGGCGACTTGAGGCAGACCAAGCAGCCAGCAACGAGCTCCCAGCGAGTCCTCGGCCAACCGAGTCCCAACGACATATCGTTTATAGGTAAGGTTTGGGAACAACATGTCGTCGAATTATTTAACCACATCTGTTTGGTAAGGTGGGTTGGAAGGGGGGGGGGGGGGGCACGGCACGGCACGGGTAGGGCGGGGTCCGCCCCTAAAATTGAAATGTGGACTTCAAGAATTACCAGAATAAAATAATACATGTTTGTTTATGTAACACATCCAATACTTTTATAACTATGTTCGTTAAATGTATTTAGTTTGACATCCAAGAAGTCAAATTGTGTTTTAAAAAGATAGTAAGACATACAGAGAGCACTGAAAAGAGGCTTGTTTTTGAATAATGCAAACGGGAATCTACAGTTTTAACTGGCAAGTAGTGCCCCCAAGATAGAATGGTGCACCCCCTTGTGCTCCTAAAAGTGTTGCCCTTTTTTGGGGCATTAAACTACAGTCACTAAAGGAGTCGAAATGTTCACTAAATTACCCCCCCTCCCCTCCACTTTGGATATGAACTGTGGCATTGATGTGTTTTGGGATATTTTTCTTTCTCAACAGAGACGGGGTTTGACCGAGGCAGACAAGGCGCTGCCAGCAGCGAGCCTGTCCAGCCGAGATTTAACAGACATCGATGAGACTGATTTTGTGAGATGTGCTGACGGCTCCCAAGAGACTGTGACCAGATGGGAGATGAAGATCAATGGATATGTGGTATGTGGACGTACATTGGAGTCATCGCCGGATTTGGGTGAGAAAAACTTGGCCACATCCGACCTCCACTTTTAAAGTTTGCTTGTGCAATTTACCTCTTTAAAAAAAAAACCCCAAAATGATCAATAAAGCATTCTTAAAGCGCAGTAGGCCCCTACAGCTAAAGCAATTATTCTTAGACACAGCACACAAAAAAGTAGAAAACACTCACAGAATAAGTTTAAGTAGTAAAACAGACCAAACTCTAAAAACAAGCTATAACAAGTTCGGAAAAAAAAATATAAAAAAATTGACGATTTAAAAACAGCCTGCTGGAGTTGATTTTCATAATAACAAAACATTGGACTTCATTTGTTTCTTCTGTTGAAAACAAAATCTCTCAACTAGTAGTAAACAGGTTAATAATTCACCTGCCTTAAAAAAAAAAAAAAAAAAAAAAAAAAAGTTAAATTGTTGATAGAGTGCAATAGTGGAGATCGGATAACGCAAGTTGACCTAAATCAAGATCAAGTCAAGGTGAAGACTGCGAAAGGTAACAGAAGATCTAACCCGTTTCTTTGCAGAGTCCCCCCTTTTGTAACGCCCCTCCCCCCACGCTATTCGACGATCTTGTTGATGTTGTCCTTGCTTGTGTAGCTTTCAAGGTGATGACACGCCGTCTTGGGCTTTTTCATGATGCATGTTGGTCGAAGCCAATGATGCTTTTAAATAGGAGACTAGTCTTACTGGAAATTTCTGTCGGGGTTGATACTTCAAGTCGTCAGTTGACATATTAAATGATAATTGTCATGATTTAATATTTCAAACACCTTAATTATTTTTTAAGGAAAATAGCAAATCCAACTAAAAATTGATTCATAATAATTTTCAATAGTTCTTATTAAAAATGGGGTAATTGTTTTAAAGAAAATATTACCCCCCCCCCAAAAAAAAAAAACCCCACCAACAACCATAAGTGATTAAGAAGAAATCATGCAGTCAAATACCAGTCCAATCGCCATTCATTTGATGGTTAATGTTTGATTTAGGAGTACTAAATATAACATTTAGACCAGCTAAATTAATATTTACATACTCCTAATATCAACATTACATCAATTCTGCATGTAGACATTTTCAACTGAGCGTGAATAACATTAAGTCTTTGAAAAATAAAAACTAATAGGACAACAAATAAACCAAATAACTGTTTCCCTTGCTCATTTAAATCAAAGCTCAAATATAAAAGAAAAAGTGGGATACTTGTAGCAAACTAAAAAATGTTAAAGCTTAAACAAAACAACTTAATTGTGAGCACAGCAGAGAAAAGAAAAGAGCAAAAGAAAGGACTAAAGGAGACGAGAGAGGATGAGGAGGAAAGGAGATCATCCTGGGGAAAGACGCCAGTGATGGATGGTTAGGTACGTATGAATGGTAAGACAGTGAAGGCCTAGAGTATTCAAGTATTGGCCTAGAGATAAGACTAACCCTCTACTCTTTCAGCAGGTTCATTGGCAATAGGTAAAGTATTAAGTGCCACTGGTGTGAGTACTGATAGTCTTGATTGAAGACTCTCTTTGATGTCCTTGATGAGTGACTGGATGCCAGTGAGTTTGGCCGTTTGCAGCAAAGGTTAAGTATAACAGGTGAAGCAGTAGGTATGGTAAGTATGAAAGAAAACTAACCCTTTCCTCCACAGCTTCTAACCTCCTTTTTTCAGCCTCTAACTGGCCTACAAAGGCTACAATTTGTTTTGTTTTTAACAGCTTATTATCTGTTCTTCCCACAGTGGTTGTTCTGGCAAGTGATTGTGCACTGACATGAGGTCAGTGAGGTCAATGAGGCTAGGTACTTGCAGCAAAGGTTAAGTAACAGTAGTGTAAGGTAAAGTATGGGGGAAGTATCAGGTATGGTAAGTATGAAAGAAAACTAACCCTTCCCTCCACAGCTTCTAACCTCATTTTTTTTTCAGCCTCTAACTGGCCTACAAAGGCTACAATTTGTTTTGTTTTTAACAGCTTATTATCTGTTCTTCCCACAGTGGTTGTTCTGGCAAGTGATTGTGCACTGACATGAGGTCAATGAGGTCAATGAGGCTAGGTACTTGCAGCAAAGGTTAAGTAACAGAAGTGTAAGGTAAAGTATGGGGGAAGTATCAGGTATGGTAAGTATGAAAGAAAACTAACCCTTTCCTCCACAGCTTCTAACTTCATTTTTTTTACAGCCTCAAACTGGCCTACAAAGGCTACAATTTGTTTTGTTTCTAACAGCCTGTTATCTGTTCTTCCTACAGTGGTTGTTCTGGCAAGTGATTGTGCATTGATATGCAGAAATTGACCTAAGGGTCAGTGGGGTCAATGAGGCTAGGTATTTGCAGCAACAAATAGGTAACAGGAGAAGTGTAAGGTAAAGTATGAGGGTAAGTGAAAAAAAAACCTCCCCCACAATTTCTAATCTTCATTCCTCAGCTTATAACTTTTCCCCAAAATTGTTTTTGTTTTCCAGTCTGTAACCTGTTATTGCTAGAGTGGATAATGTGACAAGGAATTGTGGAGAGATGGCAGCTCTTGGACACCGTAGATGAGATTGGTTTGGTAAAGTATCGGGGTTCTCAGGTAACGTGCATGGTGAACCTGATTTTGGTTACTGGTTGCAACCCCAAAATGCTAACCTTTCTTGATAATTTTTCCTTCCAAAAAGCAGATCTGCTGATCATGTTTTCTTCTTGGAGTTGAAGAAGCAGTTTGAGAGCTGAAATCTTCACCGAGCTGAGGTATTGTCTACCAGCAGGGACTGGGGTCATGCCTAAGATTTGGTAATGTATCAGACTGTATAAGTTACAAGTTGCTGGTGAAGAAATTACTTTCTAAATGGGACAAGAAGTCAATCAAGAAATTTGGAAGATCAGAAACAAATCTAAGCAATTAAGCATTAGTTCGTCAATTAAAATTGAAAAGAAAAATACTTTTGAATCTCTTTGAATCTGTTAAGTAGTAAAGACAGTTGTAACCAACAGTAAAAATACTTGTATCATTTGAGATACTACAACAGCAAGCATGGGCAACCAAACAACCACCGAGGTAACACAACGTAAGAAGTTTTCAAGCTCTAACAAAATTATGTTAGTACAATCAAAAGAGCAAAAGAAGGTACAAGCAGTGAAAATACTAGCATAATTTGAGATTCTACAACAGTAAGCATGAACAGATCCCGAGTAAAAAATCTTAACAGCAATAAGTTGGTTATAGAAAAATGTGTTTGAAAAATCCGAACAAATTGAAATCCTTCCTGAGCAATAGAAGTGGACTGTTCTTGCAGTTTATCACAAACATGCGTAAATATACAATAACAATGAATCTTGGCCTACTTTCCTCATTCCTCTTAATTCAGCATTCTCTTGTACCGTGGTGCATCAGTGGAGGATACAATGTATAACATCCGGAGTGTGGCGAGCGCCTTGAAAGGAGACTACCTTCTCTCATGCAATGGCGACTCGACTACAACCAGACCTGTTGTGATGAGCATCGCTGGAGGACACAGATGCAAAGAGTCAGTAACAGACCGCTCGGTAATTTTGACAAAAAACCATTGTAAAACTTTTCTTTGAAGAGAAGGTTCACCCCACAAATTTGGCAAAAGAGTTAATGATTCAGAATGAGCACCTTAGAAGGTTTTAAATCATGGGTTTGAAACAACTCAGTCATTCCCAACCTCCACTTTGCAAGAAACACAATAAAACCAATTGGGACGGTCAGGTTGGTGTAGTGGTATCTTGCCTTGCCTTTCACCTCTGGGACCCCAGTTCAAATCCCACCGGGGGCACTATGTGGATTGGGTTTTCAGTCCCTGCCTGATTGCGTGGGTTTTCCCTGGAATAATTCTCTGGGGTTTTCCTCCCACGTCTAAAACTGAAACTTCCTTTATTGTCTTCTCTCCATTGGGTTCTTGGCTAGTATAGTGATTTAGTTCGCTTTTCTGAGAGTCCTTGGCTTCACAACCAGAATCAATAAATGAAATGAAATGAAATGAAATGAAATTGGTGGAAGACTTCCTTAAGACAGGTCACATTACTCAGATGAAACAAACAAGAAACAAACCTGAAAAAAAACCCAACAAGTTGGGTCATAGTATGTGCATGAGTTGAAGAACAAGTCGAGCTGGATGAGTATTTTCTTGCACGCTGACTTCACTATTTCTCAGAATGAACACTTGTGTTATAAGAGCATATAAAAATTGATCTTTGAAAATTGAATATTTTCTGCCACAGATTGAGACGACAACCTTGGAGATGACATGCACCCAACTTTAAGGCTAACTGATGCTTAGTGGACTGTGTGCTACCAGCCGAGGTAGGACCGCGTCAAGTCTAGCTAGATATGACTCTCTGCTTCAAGTTCAACTGTTGAAGTGACGTAGGGATGTTGAGGCTAACCAACACTTAGCCACAAGACCTTGACTGAAGGCTACATTCTCATGTCGTGGTGAACACAACATGAGCTGTTGGGATGACCATCATTGGAGGACACAGATGGAAAGAGTCAACGACTAACCGATTGGTAAGTTTGACAAAAAACTACTCTTTGAAAAGAAGGTTCATCCCACAAATTTGGCAAAAGAGTTAATGTTTCAGAATTAGCGCCTTTGACGATTTGAAAAAACACATTCCTTACCATCCTCCAGTTTGCAAAAAAAACCACACCATACAGCAAACTGGAGATAAACTTCATTAAAATAGGGGGTCAAGTTTTTCAGAAATGAGCAGGACACCAGTCACAAATTGTACACGTGACATGATAGTTTGGCTGGTAACCTTATTTTGGTAAGCAAAATATTATTGTGCTTAGCAAATGTTTGTGCTTAAGCAGCTCTATGAAATTGGGCCCTGATTGGAGCTGGAGGAGATCCTTTTAGCATGTGACTCGGAAGTGATACTTGTATCATAAGAGCTTTTAAAAATTAATCTTTGACAGTTGTATACTTTTTATCCAACAGATTGAGACGACCTTGGAGATGGCATGCACCCAACCTTGAGGCTTATCAACACTTTGAGTAGGTGTGCTTCCAAATGAAGGACTGGGTCAGGTCTAGCCGGATGACTCTCTGTTGTAAGTTCAACTGTTTGAATTGGCGACAGGACATTAAGCCAAGTAACGCTTTTGGACCGCGTCACCAGCATCAAGTCTAGCCAGCTAACTCTAGTTCAAATGTTCAAGTGATAAAGAGATGTAGGGCTAACCAACACTTTTTAGACTGTGTACCACCAGCCGAAGGACTGCGTCAAGTTTAGCTAGTTGATGCTCCGAACTACGAGTTCCAAGTGATGTACAGTACATGTGGAGATGTTGATGCATTGCTACTGTACATTTGTAACTATTGCTTTTTGGACTATCACTGACTGAAGAAAAACTGTGTCAAGTCTAGCCAGGTGATTTCCGACATGTTCAAACTGAAACGAGCTAGATACAATGTAGATAGTGTATGAAGACAGTGGAGGAGAGGACCATCTTAGGACATGTCCAAAGTTGCGGCTGTGGTGACGACAACGGCTGATGTTAAAACGATGTTGCTATGTGCCTCATACAACAAGTATGCTTACTGTATGTTGACATGATGATCAAGCCAACAGATGCATCCACTACTGCGCACACAACCTTAGTTTAATGTTTAATCAATAGGCTCTTCTTGAATCCATCAAACTCCAACACCTAAATGGTACTATGTAGCTCTGCATTCGCACTCAGTACATAATTGGTTTCATAAAATTGGCATGCCTTGCCTCATGTTGGTTTATCCTGAAAAAGCGAATTCAGTAAAGTACAATACTCTTTGGATTTTGATGGATTCAGAGAAGTTACAGTTTGTGTAGGAACCAACTTTAATGATGGTACAGCTTTTGTAAAGAGAAACAATCAAAATATGAAGTTACCCAAAACATCTTAGTGCCAGTTATTCAGTGTTTTAATACTTAAAAGCAGAGGAAGAATAACCGCATTCTTTGCAACTGGAGAATTAATTTGTATGCCTTCACTGTACTTTAGAAAACTAAGCTGTACCACCATGTAACGATAATTGTCAACTAAGTAGTCCAGTGTTACAATTACGTTCTTGCTCATGACAATCTGAAAATCATAAAATTTATCTCAAAAACCACAGTGAGAAATGCTCATGTTTAAACCATTTTCAGTTATGAAGAGTTTGTTGAATAATTTAGCCTATTTATTTTGACGAAGGTAGACAATGGGAAAAGTCTCCCCCAACCTTGTTTTGGGACTGAACTGTTGACTAAATTATGATGTTTACAACTACTGAGGTAATTAAAAAAATATAAATAAGTTTATTTTGTAAGATTAAATCAATTGGAATGTTTCTATGCCCTTCATCTACACTTATGAGGCAAACCTTACACACAATAACTATTGTTCAAAGATGTGTGGGAAACTCAAAGTGTTAACTTGAACGCAAATAGACAGAATGCTTGTTTAATTAAAGAAATTAAAGAGCAAAAATCTGCTGCAATGCAATCACAAACTATCCATTCACAGCACAGGGGCTCGGTTTCACAAAGAGCTAAGATTGATCGTATCAATCTTAATTGCTAAGCAAAATGTGATGTCACAATTTACAAATCACTATGGTGATACTGACAACTCATCTTAAGATGAATCTTAGTGTTTTGTGAAACTGGCCCAGTACTCCTCAATCTAAAACTTAACTTAAAACTTCACCCTTCAATTTAACCCTAGCACTAACGCCATAAAAAGATCACCCACAATATTTCATTACTAACACCTCAACCAACCTCAGCACAACCACTTTTCAAACTGCGCATTGTAAAAAAAAGAAAGAAGTAAAGCCTAATTTTACAAGACAAGCATTTTGTCTACTTTGTCCAATCTTCCTGCATGGACATAACCGCTACAGATTTTCGGCGTTATCTCAAAAAACTTTACCACCTTTTGAAATGAAATTTTCACAGGTTAGTTTTATTGTTATATCTACATTTATATAGGATTAAAACAATGAAATAAAGTTTTTCACAAAGTAGATAAAAATCAGGAAGATTTTAGGGTAGTCTAATTCTGTTGGATTGAATTTTAAGAGTATATAAAATTTATGTAGATAAACAGAAGAGCAAAAATATCAGCCTATTTGTATGCATATTTGTTTTCCCTTGTATTTTATTTCTTTAGTTACTATTGTAATTGTTGATTTCTTGGTACTTCCTAAGATGTGTTTATTTCTAATGATTAATTAGAAATAAACATATCTAGGCTAATTTTAATATTTTTGTATAAAATCCTTTAGTGTAATTTGCAGCTCATTTGGTTTGTCAATAAATAAAAAAATTAATACAAAAACTTCAGGAATTGCTTTAGGCTGTACATGGAAGGAGTCAGTTGACCCAGTTGCTTCACAGCTTGGACACATACCAGACGAGATGTTGATGGTATAATTTATTCATATGCTAAAGTTAATGTTTTAAAGGAAATTTAAAGTTAGGACTCGCCAGCAGGAGCAGTTTAGCTTGTTGTCATGTAGAATTTTGACAAGCTCACATTTCATATTTAAAGGGAAGGTATACGTTTGGTAACGACTCTGAAAATTAATGGCAATAAAAACTTACTTGGTAAGATACAGCAGCTTTGGATAGTATAATGCATTTTGAGAAACTTTTCACTTCAAAGTACTGTGGTTATGGAAAATCATATCACTTGTTATCCCCCAAAATTTGAATCTGAGAAGCGTTGCGGCCGTAACGTTTCTCAGATCGTGTATTCCTGTAGGGAATTTTCTTCCTGCATGGAAATATTCGCTCCGGTTTTTCGGTGATATCTCAAAAATGCGACCACCTTTTGAAGTGAAATTTTCACAGGTTAGTTTTTATTGTATACCTACATTTATGTAGGATTAAAACAATCAAATGGTTCCAAAAATCAAAGGTATACTTTGCCTTTAAATAAGGATACTTTTCAACAGTGAATGTCACTTTTTGTAGCTTGCTGGACCACTTCGATTGGAGAGAATTTTGACTGGTCCTTGGGTATTTCAAAGTTGGACAGCTAAATATTGGCTGCAAAGTGATGTCTTTACTTATGCATCGAACATATATTTGCTTGAAGTAATCATTTGTAACAATTTTTATTGCAATTAACTATTAATTAATTATGTGAGAAAATTAAAGAATAAACAGAGTACCTTGAGGGGTGAGGTCCAACCCCAATCTTTGCAACAAACTCTTGTTGTATTTGAGTTAATAAGATTACACCATGTTATTCCTAGAACTACGAGGTTCATTCCGCTATCATCTCAACAGATGATAGTTCAAGGAGCAAATAATATAAGGCCATATCCGAATAACCAGCTACAGTTACGGCTATGAAATGTACATGTATGACGACTGTTGCTAAGGTCAAGGACATCCTATACTTCAATGCATGATGACACTGCGACCCTTCCGTAGCTGAAGCTGCCATTTCGGACCTGGCCTTAAATTAGACCCAGTAACTGGGGCGCTGTACTCCTTGAAAAGTTTTGTTTTACATCTTCGGTTGTACTACTACTAAGTGTTAGTAGTACAACCGATGTAAAACATTTTTTAAAAGGAGCTCAGCAGCCCAGTTACTAGGTCTAGCTTTAAATATGATCTTTCAGGCCTGTTAAATACTAAATAGTGCCAATGGAGTGGATTAGGGAAGGAAGGGGGGGGGGGTAAATCTTTACAAGAGGCTGGAGGCGGGGCCCATCTTGGGGGGGGGAAATTAAAGACGAACATGCCCTACAGTTTATATGATCGGCCCCAAAAATAACTTATTTATGAAGATCCTGCATAATCAGTACAAAATAATAATTATAGCTTGAGAAAGTAAGAGTAAGTAGAAACCAAATTATTATTTTAATATAAAAAAAAAAAAAACCCATACAATTGTAAAACTAAAGTAAAAGAAGACAGTACAACTACAGGTTCCAATCTGAAAAAAACCCTGATTACTGATTTTAAAAGTCACACCAGTGATAAAATCTTACGACAATCTCTCAGAATTATGCCCAAGTTGAGGACTCACTTTGAAGACCACGACATCAAGGGCCAGGGGGAAGTTGCTACCGTTCGTTACCATGTAACCCCGCCCCCTCCTTCCTCCATACATGTAGTTCGCCAAACATGTCATTTTGCCAACGAAACATTTTTTAACTATTCTAAGAAAACATACAACTGTTTTCGTTGATGGACTGAAACAGGATCACCTAGTTAAATACAATCTTCACATAATAGTGTTTGTTGAAAACTAGAGGATTGAAATAAACTTATTAAGTCAACAATTGGTGGTTGGCTTTGGTCAATTTGACGAGAGGACCTGCACCTCCCTGTACTGCATGGATTCGTGGTGTGTGTAGCATAGCGGCGTGCACGGCGTCTGACTAGAGAGGGCGCTATAAATTATAGTATAATGAGGATTGCATGTTCCCAGACAAAAATGCTAGAGATCTCCTAAATCATCTTTTACTGTAATTTAAGTGCGAGGGACGAATATTAATAGCATTTTAAACACGGGATGAAACAAAATAAAAGTTAACCAGTTTAAGGTAAGACCATGTTCGTGGACATAGTTTCAACTTTTTAAAGGCAAAAGACGAGTGAACTGAAAAAAGTGAGTCTGACCATCTTACATCTTAGAAGGGCCTATCTGATTACATTTTTACTGACTAATCGACCTGGCCTAGAACAGTTCTACTTAGTACTTTTTAGGACGGAGTAACTACTGACCATCCTGCCATTAGACTTAGAGAAAGGACCGACCGAAACTAAAGACCCAGCAGTAAACTGGGGTGCTGTACGCCTCTGGGTATAACCGAAACTCTATTTTAACTTAAGACGACTTATCCTCATCCTGGTGGGGGTCATGGGGTGGCAGGGAGGGGAACCTTTAGCATGTTTAGACCCACTACTTCTTGTCATGCTTGTGTGTGTGTGGCCAAGGAACCAAGGATTCAGGTTCCTTGGCCACACAAGTTGGGCTAGGGGGACCTGCTACCCTACACAGTACATGACATGCTGGGCTCGATTTTATAACTTTTTAAAGCACTAACTCAGTAACCGTTATTGGTTTTTGGTATAACCATCCCATAGTTACACAATGTAAATGTATAGTGATTTGCATTGCAGACATTGTGACATCACACTTTGCTTAGCACTATCTGACTATAGCAGGGACCTGTATATAACACAAATTTAAAAAAAGAGTAATTTGCACGCCGGTGTAAGAAAGTTTTTCATGGCTCTTTATTAATTAGTCCTTGTGAAATCGAGCCCAGCAAGTCGTCCAAGTTTTGTCCATTACAGAGTAGTTGCGATAATCATAACCCTCCATCTGTCCATCAATCAATATTGTGTCCATTAATAGAGGGTAAAATGATAAATGTTCCAAAAAGAACTAGTCAAGGGGAGCAAGCTAGGAGGACTCTGACTCTGAGTAAGACTAGGACTACTTACATGTACAACTCTTCAAAAGAGTAGGCCCTGGTGCTAAAAATTAAAACAACTTTTTAGAATAAGTGCATACAATTTTGGCTCTTTGTAAATAAAACTTTAAAATTGTGAAATTTTTGAAACTTTTGTGTAAACTTAAGAAACTTGCAATAGAAAGTAGAATAACTTTCTCCCCCAAAAAACAAAATAAATAATATTAATAATAATGAAATAAATGCAAAATCTTAATCACTGTGTGAAAACACATCCATTAATTTAGTATTACATTAGACTCCATGGTGCTTGCGACTGACTGTCATCATGGAGGAAGAAATGTGACCTCAATGGCTACTATATTATTTATAATGTTTTTGTGTAAATTTTACAACGAAACAGAATCAGACTAATAATTTAAGTTTTTTATTAAAAACAGATCGGCAGGAAATCAACAAAGTGCCACCATGGCAGAACCGTCTCCTCAAATGACGCAAGAAATGGCCAGGAAACTCTTCAGTGAGGGTGCTACACTCATCTTCCTCAACGTCCCTCTCGGCACTGAGTTTGGCATTGACTACAACACATGGAACACAGCCGAGAATTTCAAGGGTGTAAAGATGATTCCACCAGGGGTGCACTTTGTGTACTACAGCGCCGTCAATGTGAGAGATCGCAGTACTGCTCCTAGGATGGGCTTCTTCCACTGCTTCCAGAAAGAAGAGATGATGATGCTGAGCTGGAGCAAACGAGACGAAGACGCAATAGAGCATCACTTGGAGGATGCTGAGAAGGCAGAGTACCGGGGACGACTCAGAGAGTTTGATCCATTCCTCGGGTCATATCCTTACGAGAGCTTGAAGAAATGGGTGTCATTGACCAGCCACATCACTGAGAACTTTGTGAAGGCCTGGATGCCCTCGTGTGGCAAGATCTTCTCAGCGCCTCAGTTGATTGCAGATGATAAGACAGCGACGACGGCCGAGAGGGCTGAACTTGCTGAGAGTCAGCGGAAAACCGCTGAGGACGCTGGTGCAAAGGCGGAGGATCTCCTCCCCAGAATGCACTGCAAACCAGGAACTGAAATCAGATTCAGCGCGATCCCAAAGAAGAATTACCCAGATGGGGCAAGCCCTTCTGATGTCACCAAGTACTGTATGGATCTTAGTTACACGCTAAAAACAATGCTCCGGACTCATTACCCAGACAACGCCAATGGTATCTTGGCGGAAATTCAATTTGCCTTTGTGTGCTTTCTGATTGGACAGGTTTATGATGGATTCGAGCAGTGGAAGCAACTGGTCCACATTCTCTGTGCCTCTGAAGAAGCCTTATCCAGCCACCAAGACCTCTATAGTAACTTGATCAGTATGCTGCACTTCCAGCTTAAAGAAGTCCCAGCTGACTTCTTCATTGACATCGTCTCAAGAGACAATTTTTTGACCTCTACACTTCAAGGTTTTTTTGCAAACTTACAGGCGTCGGAGGTGTCAGAGCAGCTGAAGAACAAGGGGAGGAAGTTTAAGGAAAGCTTGACTAAGAGGTTTAAGTGGGACTTTGAAGCGACTCCAGATGAAGAAGCACCTGTTATTGTGCAACTTTAAGATCAATAACTTTGGCCATTATAGTACATCTATTTCAATGCCCAATTACATGGCCCTACTTAATGTTCTACGGTTATGATTACACAATTGTGATTGACAGGTAAATTGTAGCCATAAGCACAGAACTTTGGAGTAAGCAAATCATGAAATTGAGCCCAGGGGTTGATTTCACAAAGCACAAAGATTCATCTTAAGATGAGATGTCAGTGTTACCATAGCGATTTCTATTGTGACATCACAGTTTGCTGAGCATTTCTAAAATTTGATGAGGTTTTTTTTGAAACAAAATTAGTTACATAGCCTACATGCCAGCGCAAAACAATTTTCCTAAGTAAAACAGGTTACCGGCCAAAATGCTAATCCTAAATGAGTTTTGGCTGGTAACCTGGCATCTAAACATGTTACTATTTGTGACTGGTTCCCTAAATATTTGGCCTTTATAATTATTTTATTAAGAAAATCTTTCTGCTTTTATAATCAGCTCCATAAAATTGAAAACTGATCTCGGTGAAGTGTAAACAATTAACAGCATTGCTGAAAGACAACAGTGTAATGGGACACATTTATTTGGCGGGGAGGGTGTGGTGGCTGTTCAATGATATACATGTAAACCATTCATTTGTGCATTTTTCGATCGTGTTTGGAGGGCAAGGGGGAGGAGGTTATGCCACTTATGAAAGACCGCTTAACTTGACAGTGCTTGATAATAAATGACAGGTACACAGTCCAGCATTTCAAGGCATTTGTTCATTTAGATTTATTTTCTAATAATAAGCACTTAATAGTAATAGAATAAATGTAATATAATTATTACTTACATTCACAGTAGCAATGTAAATTTGACACAAGTTATAAGAATTGTAGGCTTACATAATTGCATTTATTTGATTTTATAAATTAATCCTCCTACTCTTAGAATTGTTTTCCAGCGAGTTGACCAACCATTTTGAAACTAAAAACAAAATTTGCGTGGGTTGTGACACAACTTCATGTACACCATGTACACAGTACATGAGTGTACATGAGTGTATTGTGTACGTGCATTCACAACATCATATTGCAGTCTGGTGTAGTTTATTTAAAATTCATTCAAAGCCAGTGGACAAATTAGAATGGTCAGACAGTAGGAGGGTTGACCACTGTTGACTGTGTAGTATTTGCAATCAATCACAGGCTGGCGTAGTGAATCTATCGATCAGATGAATTCCGCATTCTCCTGAAAACGGTCAGAGCATACTGATCGAAACATTGAGTCGTTAACCACCGGTTCTTTTCAGAACCTACACTATTCAAAAGAGATTTTCACATGGTGTTACCGCAAACCTTACTTAGTTAACAAATGAATGGTCACAAAATAGGAGGGTTAAGATACAATATACACTTAAACAAGTAGCTTTATAAATTTGGGACACTTTAGTTGATTGACCTAGTGGAAGAGTTGGGAACAGCTGATAGACCCCTGGCATTGACATCCCGTCCCAAACAGCGCCCTCACTGGGGTATGCGTTCATGCATGCATGATTCCAAGGGGTCTATTCCACATAGAGCAACTACCGGCGCATCTGGACACATTGCTCAAAAATGTGTGCTTGTCAAGCAGGTTACCAGCTATAACTTTATGTGCATTGGCTTGTTTGGCAAACAGGTGCTTTGTTAATTGGTTCCCTTTTCTGAGTAAATTTGTATTAAATGCAACATATGCTGAAAAGCTCTCTTTCTAAAATTCTGGGTAATTTTGTGCAAAAATTGAAGCCTGGGTACTAGATATAGACAGCCCATGATTTCAAACCCTTGTTCATTGCCAATCACATACCTGTATGACATGTATGAGCTGTATATTGAGAGTTGTAACATAATGTACACACACTGTATGACATGGAGGGACTAGTGTTTCTGTTGTCACTTGATTGCTGGACGCTATTTTTGGTCCAAATGTACCACGATCCAATGCGCAATCAAGTCAGGCACCCTGAGTGCACATATGTGTTTCTGAACCTGGACCGAAAATGGCTTCTAACTGAAAGTTGTTGCACCTCTCTCAATACACAGCTCTGCCTGTATAATACCTGTATCTTTAAGGACAATCGGAAGTAAACTGTTTTAAAATTCAAGTAAAAAAGAAAGAAAGATCAAACACCTGAAAATTCTTACAGTTGTCAATTGTGATGATCAATAAAAGATAATGCTTATTTGAACACAACAATTTTTGCACAGATTTGTTAAACCTCTACCAAGTAGGCGTTGGGGGGGGGGGGCAATTAGGGGAAATATGTCTGAAATTGTGCCTTTGACGATACAAGCAATGATTTGTTGACTTATTGCCGCATCACTTTTTTGCTTTTTGGGTGTTTTTTATGTGATGTATCTTTTAGACTAATTCTTGTTTCTTTTTCATGTTTTTGAAGTGATGTCTTTGTTTTTGAAACACGGGATATGGAATTTCATGTTTTTTATATCATGATGGAGAATAATAAATGAAATGAATGACTAGCATGGAATTGGGCACACAGAGTATGTCAGAAAGATATTGAGCTGTAGGGCAGATTTGAATTTTGATTAAAGAAACAATTTTCAAAATTTTCAAAATGGCTACCATTGCTTGTTATTCGACCTATATTTTTTCAAAGGACAAATCTGCAATGACCCATGGCCGAATATCTTTCTCTTGGCAAACTCTGACTGTGTGACAAATTCCATGATTGTATCATCAAAGGCAATTTTTTGTATAAATCAGCGAGTCTCACAATAACCCCCAAAATATTAATGAATAGAAAAACAAATAAAAAAGAACAGGACAGGGTTTTAACGCATTCTATAAAATATTCTTATCAAATGTTGAAATAGAACAGTAACTTAGCTGGCAAGCCGAGAGTGACACATCAATGATTATAACAATCTGTAAGTCTATTTGGCCCATTTTTGCAAGTTCTTAAATCAATGTTGTTTTTTCAGTAAGTTATAACAAAATTAGTTTCAGCATCTTCCACCTGTTTCACTCCTGATCCAATATTTGCCATTTTACATTATTTACATATATAGTACTAGAGCATAAAGCGAACGGATGGACAAAAAAAAATAAAAAATACTTCTGAAAATGAGAAATATTCATAGATTAAACTAATACATGTAGTATTTATATTTACAATGCAACAGCTTCCATATTTTATACAATAATTAGGAAACTAGAGAACCATTTTGTCCACAAAAGAAAAATTGAAAATTGTGTTTGTTCCCACAAGATCCACTTCATATTGTACTCACAATCTACATTTGTAAGAAAAAAAATCAGTAATATTTCATTCAACCCCACAACAAAGTTTTAAACAATTGTAAGTAAACATTTATAATTCATCTTCAATGATTTGTTACAATGAACGAAAACGTTAACATTCTGTGACATTCTGCGACAGTCACCAAATTATTTAGAGAAAAAAAACCCCAAACAAATGTGACTTACTGTCCTATAAAGATAGGATACAACCCTAAATGAATTAAAAGATTATAATAAATAATCTCTCCGAAAATATTATACGTTGTCATCAACAAAAACTGAGCTTTCATTTTGATTTACAGAAGCTGAACTAAGCTCTTTCCCTACAACCCTGTTGTTACAAATTAAAACATAAAAACTTAAATATGTTCTCAAAATATATTTCACATTCTCTATAAAAACTTAAAGGTAGGACCATCATTTGGTTTTTGTCCACAAAATGCTGATTTATAGACCAAACTATCAAGAAAGATACAATAAAAGTCACCTGTGAAAGTTTCAGTTAAATACAGTGCTTGCTCATTGAGAAATCCGCTACAAACTGTTCAAAATGATGAATCCTTACACAATTAGCAGGGTGACATCAGGTACAGTAGGCCTACCGACCGGATCTCTGGCTATATTGAGGGTAGCATTCAAACAGACACCAAAGAAATTTCCAAAGTCACCTGCAGCTGATCTTTGGAGTCTCAAATTGTTAAATACGAGGGCATTTTAGACAACGTAATGTTCACCATTACCATCTTTATAACAAGAGGCTGTCCGATAAAAGTTATAATTTTTATTATTATTATTATTATTATTATTTTTTTTGGGGGGGAGGTAATTTCCAAAGTATGATCCTGCCTTTGAAGTCTATGATTTTAAAAGTCTTAAACTGAGGATTTACTTCTTTAATTCGTCGTATTTTTGACCACGTGAGGGCGTATGTGGATAAATTTCACATGATGAAAAACAAGTAAACAAACAGGGTTTTTTCCACTGTTTTATCGCTGTTTTTTATGTATTTCTTCATTGGTGCAAGAAAACTACAAACAGGCAATTATAATAAGCTGAAACTGCTATTGTGATGCAAGACATTCCCTGATGACAGCGCCCTCATGCGGTCAAAAATATGGTCAATTGAACTTTTTACCAGAGAGTTCAGTTCCTTTAACATATTTTGGTCGAGAAAAACTTCCATGGAGATGCTTAAGCAAAACAAAATATTGCTTAACAAATTTCAAATAGAAACAAAAAATAAAATAATAATAGCGGGGAACCAATACAAATGACATGATATTTTAACTGGTAACCTATATCTGGTGAGTGCAATTTGTTGTGCTTAATAGCTAATTTTTGTGCCTAAGCAGCTCTATCAAGTTCATGCTTTAGGTCAATTTGCCAAAAAATTGACCGTTTTACTTACAGTGCTTTTAAAGATATAAGTTCATTTGAAGAGTACATATACGTACATTACTGCTACACAAATTGTCAAAAAATCCGAAAATAGAAATTGCTGTAAATTGAGAGTATAAAAAGACGTAGACACTTTGTGCGAGACACCGCAATAGCTTAAGAAATAAACCATAGGACTTTTAAAAGCTCCATGGTCCGAGGCATTATTTGTGTAAAGGATGGTCTTTGTTCCAATAGCGCCCTCTAGCGAAGGTTTTCGTGACTTCTATTCGTGAGTTCACAACTGGAGTGCCTTGGAACCAAGACTAGGTATAAAGAGGTGCTGAGGAGGGGCTTTGCCACACACAGAAGGAAGTTATCGTCATCTGTGCCTAATTTCATGGAGGCAAACAAAGGAACCTTGCTTGAGTCAAGTCCAAGTTGAGTGGCTGTGGCTGCATCATCACATGAGCAAGCATTGAAGCATAGAATGGCCATAGAAACAGCCTTAGCAACAGCCACAGCCGTAGCCAAAACCGCCAATTCAAACTCAGCCTGAGAAGAGGACAGGATACCAGCTAAAGTGCCATTCAATCTTAGGATTTTATAACTGGTCCCTATACATTTCAGATTTTACAGCTTAATATGATGTTTAACATCACAGTTGCAATAACAATAACAAATACTGATTCTTAGCATATGAAATGGGGCCAGACTGCTTTGCCGTCAGTCTGGTTTCGATGATTTCAATGGAAGGATACAAGGGTCAAGTTCGCGCAAGGACAAAAGGTTAAAAGGTGGTTTTTGTTGACATGTGCAGGGCATGCACACAAAAGTTGAGGTGCGAACAACTCTAGTCATGTCATGTCAACGTGACCAGTGGCTCAGGTACGTTATCATTTTCTGATAACTGCTCAACTCTGCGCTACGAAAACTGCTATTGATAACCAGCGATGTGACCATGCCCACTAAACTGGTTCCAAATAGTCGACTAGCATAGTCAAACTACCGTCGACTAGATAAAGTACGGACTACTTTGTCTTGAAAACTAGATAGTTCTTACCCGAACTTGACCCAGATTGCAGTAGAGGTCAAAGGTCACAACATACTTCTGTATTCAAAGCGAGGAATATTAGTTTTCAAAATCAGAATCTGAATCAAGTTACAATTATCAGACGCCTTCCTCAGTTTCTTAAATTACATACAGTTCATTACAATGTTTAGTACCCTTATATTTAGTTTAGAAAACATAGATATATACTATAGGAAAAGCACAGTGTGGATTATATATTTATATATTTTTTTACACGATACACAAAATGTTGTTTCGTACAGAGGAAAAAACCCATACGTTTAAGTCGACTGCCCAAACTGAGTTTCACTGTCGTTTCCAATTACATGTAAAACTATACTTACATTCTTGTATTAACGTATATTTTATTATTTTTTTTTACGTCAAAGTGCTTAGTGTGCATTAATGCAGCATTTATTGCAAATGAATGAATTTGCAATAAAATCTTAATTAAACTTTACAAAATATTTTGTTGGTAAATATTCTCAATTTTCCGCAGCTTCTATACAGAATGCGAGATGAAACGAGCAAAAATTAAACAATACTATTTACAGATCAACTTGTAGTGCATTTATCTGGGTAAAATACAAATCCTTTCGTGAACACTTCCAAATAATTTTCTTAGGTCTCTGTGAGAAAAAGAAAAAAAAAAAAAAAAAAAGAGTTTTCCAGGGCTCGAAGTTAACACTGGACCACAGACCAGAGACCAGTGGTTTTAGTATTGGGTCTGTAAACAAATGACCAGACAAGTCTTGTTTTTCAATTGAATAATAATACCTCACTGTACTTAGTAGTATCTTTCAATTCTATTCAGTTTTGAAGTTTACCAGCCACAGTACAAATGAGAGAAACCTTGTCTTAGTGTCTGTTCAAAAAAGAACAGTTTAAAAGTTAAACCTTTTCGATTTTTTCTTCTTCTCAGTTTGATTCTGGTTCCAAAAAAAAAAAATTCTGGCCCAGTATTTCAACATACTGAGCTACAAGCCCTGTGATTTTGTGGATTTTCACCCAGAATTCGAGCCCAGTTTTCTTATGCAAATCCATTAGGATTCAAATGGATCTTTGTTCATTTACAATGAAAATTCAGCACTAAATCAGAACCTAACTATGACCTTTACTTTAACCTCTGACCTCAAGGTCAGGATCACAGACTTTATCTACCATCCATAGAGGCCAGCCTCTAGGTTGACTGCATAGTACTGTAATGTACTAAGATTGAACTGATCTTTTCTAAACACTCTACCAAATACAAATTTTTACTGTCTTGTATACTTTGGGGAGACAAAAACCACAATTGTAAAATACCCTAGAAATAGTACACAGGGGAACGCTGAGCTCAATTGTCATCTGTGTCTGCTGTGCAGGCCCTCTAACTGGACGTAAAGTCTTGATAAGTTAACCAAATCAACCAATGGGAACACTTAAAATTTGTCTCCAACACCAAACAAGACCAAAATTTGACCAAACTTTTGCCTAAAAGTGGGAGTTTCATTTGGCCGATATTGACGCTATAGGTTCTAACTGTATGAATGTACTCATTGCTACATCAGAGTTAAGTCCTCCAGGAAGTCTGGTTTGAAATATAAAAGGCTGGTTTTGGTCTCGATGTGAAAAGTTCCAGCGACATGTACAAAAACCAAAATCTTTTGCGTAAATCTAGGCTTCTGACTGAGTTTACCTTGCTTTGTATAGACCCCATGCATATGAATTCACAAGCCCAATATAGTTCCCTCACTGTGGTCAATGAAGAGCTATCATTGGCTGAGAGTCGTGCGCAGCGCAGACACGCACGCACGTTTCCATTGTTTGACATCAAAGATGGCGGCCAATGCAATGGGTCTACTGGTTCTTGCCTGTAGTTTGAGCTAGGCATTACATGGAGTTGGCAGGGGCTGAGAAACCTTGCAGAATCTTCCGAGCCATCTTGACGTCATTCTGGGAGATGTCAAGAGCTTTTGAGATATCCTCTTTCCTAAATCCTTCAAGGACCAATGCGTTCATCATCCCTTCCAGGCTGTTGGGATCGGGGCTGCTGACCTTGGTTGGCTGGAGCAGTCCATTAGTTGGTGGGGAGGGTACTTGTCGTTGGACGAAAGAATGTGGGTCGGCTGCCGGAGGGCGGGGCTGGGTTGGGAGGGGTGGAGCATGACTAGATTGCTGTGAAAAGATTAAGATCAACATCAAGATCAAGATTAATATTTTAATACGGGGAGGCATTGCATGAGATGTAGTGAGATACATGTACCCATGTAGATTCGGTCTGCGGTAACACCATGTGTATATAATGATAATAATAATAACAATAACTAGTTCTTATACATGTATATAGTGCCTTTAACATTAGTGCCCTGGTCATTGGGCCAATAACATTCCTGTAATCTTTCTCAGCTCCCTGGGAGTACAGCCGTGGCGATCAGAAGGTTTTTAAAAATACAATATCAACCTCTACCCTCGCAGGTGTCCATTTATACTCCTGGGTGAAGAGAATATAGTAAAGAATCTTGCTCAAGGACACAAGTATCATGACCGGGATTCGAACCCACAGAGCGGTGGTAGGTTAGGGTGTAGGGTGCGGTGTACACGTAAAAGAACAATACCCATAATTGTTTAATCTTACTTGTGATCTAGACCCGACAGGTGGTAAAGGCGGAATGTCATAGTCCTCTGGTGTTTCTCGGACTGTAACAAAAAATAATTGATAGCTTAGTTTGTTACTTTCCTTAAAGTTTGCACTTGTTTATTTATGCAGCTGTCTTTTGTCTACTGATTTCATTTGGTTATACAGGAGAACTACTTTCCATTCTAGTCGTTTGATGAATATTATGATTTAAAAATAGATTGTAAAGCTGCCAAGAAAACAACAAATGGTGTTTTGTTTTCTTTTTTCTTTTTAGGATTTTGTGAACAGTCATACTATGTGCTTTCAATTCTAATGGGTCAGGTAAGGAGAACATTATCGAATAGTTCAAGTTAAAAAGTAGATTACATTAATTGTAGACATGAACAAAATATGCTTCCAAGTTGCTACAAAATAACTTTTGACTGAAAGTATATATTATCCCAAAGCATCCAGTAAAATCGTTTCATCCAGTGAAATTAAATTTTAAAATCATTTTGAAGAGATGGTTGGCTGACTATCATTTGGCAATGTGAGTTTTTATGCAAGATGAGTTGAAAATCGTCACCGTTTACTCTCTTTTTTCTCAGCCGTCACGGACTGACAAGTGTAAACAGGCCGTTGGAATGACAGCCTATCATGGAATTGACTTTGAGCTCCCTACCTGGTGTCCTGGGTTGTTGAGTTGCTGATTGGACTTGAGAGTTTGTGGGCATGTGTAGACGTAGAGGAGGAATATCGTACTCATCTGACGGAGAACCTCTCTCACCTAGACACAAAACAATTTCAGTCAAACTGTGATTACAGAAACTTCAACTACCAGTAGAATTTCACATCAATTCAAACTATGAAATATGTCAATCCAAAAAATGAAAAAAATAATACTCAAGCACACAAAACTTTGTGCAGTGTTTTGAAATATTACGATTTTTTTAGAAGAGGAAATCATCTGAGAAGTTGCATGCCTGTTCCTCAACCAGGTGGTGATGTTTGAAGCTTTGCATAGTGCTGCAAATAAGAAGTAATTAAGGGGCCATTCAGAATAGTCAAGGTTAAACATTTTCGATTTTTTTTCTTCAAAATTGTGGGTGAGCGGGTTACAAGAAATAAGTCAGTTTAAAAGAAAATAAATAAAACAAAGTATTCAAATTAACAATCGAAAAAGAAGAAAAAGTACCCAGCTGGCCAAGATCGTCAATTTAATTCCTGATAGACTACAAAGTTGTTTGTTTAAGCCAGAAAAAAACCATTGAAAACTACTGATGTTGAAGACCTTTGGTCTAAAATATCTGGTTCATTTGAGACATTACTTTGTTCTTCAGTGTACAGATTATATTATGAAGCCATTCAATATAAAAAAAGAAAAAAGTTTGAGGTGGGTGGTTGGGTCAAAACAATTAAAAAAATAAATAAAAAAATTAAAAATTGACTATTATGAATGGCCCCTACACTAGTAAACTTGCAGGTACAACCATGTGTAAATCTCTTATGGGATAAGTGTTGACTCTTTGCTTGTACCTGTAAGGTTACTTGTAGTTACTTCTTAGTAACAGATAGTTTGCATCTTACAACTCTGCAATTAAATATTGCCTAAAATTACTCTCCAGTAGTATTTCATACAGGTAAACGGAATACATAAATTGTTTAAAAATAAAAAATAAAAAATATATAAAACAACAATCACACATCTCAAATGGATCTTTTCTTAAAAGTTACTCTATAACAATTTTCATCTTCTTGACAATTTTTACATCTTGAGTCTCATTGTAGGTCAGTGCAGAGCCAATAGACTACGACCGCTTGTTTAAAAAAAAAGAGTGACATTGTCATAATGTACACGTGGTTGATGCACGGTTCATACATCAAGCGAAATGAAAAAGCGGAGCAAACTTTCTCCCAGCACAATCATAAAAAGAAAACAGAATGTGTAATGAATGTTTGCATTACAAAAATTTCTCTCCGTGTTTTTTTTCTTCGCATGATTTAAGAACTGGGCTTAAAGGGACGCTGTCGTCATAATCCAAACAGGCGTGCAGCTGTACATGGAATTATGAACTCTCACCATGATACTGCACACGCTACCCCTCTGTATCATATCTGTGAAGGGTGCATTTGGTACAGTAACTGGGTTAGAGTTCATAATTCTGTACACAGCCACAGGCCTGCTTTGTTAACAACAACAGTGCCCCTTTGATACACTTTGATATTAATCATCATCCATTAATTAAAGTGACGGGTCTGCATCCTCCTATAAATAAAGCAACATTGGAGGCCGATATCATCTACAAGCTGCTATCCTGTATGCAATCAAAGTTATAGATAGAAGGCCAAGTCTGTTTTGGTGGCTTCGGCAGTAGCTACAACCGGAATGCTGATGTGGCATATCACTGATCAGCCAGCAGGAAAAGTGTATCCTAGGGACAAGGTTTCCATAATCGGAGAGATTTTTTAATTTGTTCATAAGAATGTGGAAAGATTGGTTAGTTTTCAGAAATTTTTCTGCAGGATCAGTAGAGTTGGCAGCTCTGAAGGAACCAGACTGTTCAGTTTGGTGTAACTTGGGATTTTTCTAAAACTCTGCCTAGGCTTTGGGTCCAGTGTCCGTTTGATGTTGAGATACCATACAAATGCACCCAAACATGATGACAGAGCACAAGCTGAAGTCATAGCCAAAGAAACAGCCGTAGCCCAAGCAGGATCCACAGCCCTAACCTGGGTTTGGGATAGGCCCCCCCCCCCCCCCCCCCCCCCCCGATATCAAATGAAGAAAACAAGAAGGCGACACCAGTCTAAGCAGGGAGGGTTTTAAATCAAAAGCTACTACGCGTTTTCTTTTACAGCTTCCCAAGTCTTCACTACCTCTGCTGCCAAATACACTCTCTCCAAGACCACAATCGAAATCTTGTTCAAAGTACCTGACCTCTCACCCCTGACCTCATAACCCCACAAGGTTGCAAAGTAATAGACCATAGAACCACACAGGGGAGCAAACTGAAAGATGGAATTTTCAAACGCAGACCACTTCCATACAGCAGCAGAGCAGAAAAAGTGCTTATTATAAAGTGGTTTTTGAGATTTCACTAGTTACTCACAAAACCCTCATGAAAAAAGTACAGTACTCGTACTTTGGCTGGTAGACTGTCTGATATTGCTAAGCGTAGTTATTTTCCTTAACTAGATTTCTGCTTAGCAGCTCTATGAAAGTTGCCAGATACATGTATGATGGTGAGGTTAGTAAAAACAGAGTCATTGTCAGCAGCATTTTAAATTTGGAACCACCAACAAGTTTATTGGGGAATAGGGTTTAGATCAGGGTAGAGATATACCCTGATTGGGGTAATTTGTTGATAGTGACTAAAGCAGACGTCACTACTACCAAAATATTCCCTGATTATGGGTGATTGATATCCTCATTTGGAGGAATGGGTGCCAATCAGGGTAGAAGTATACCTCAATTGGGGTAGTTTGGTGATGACAATGACCCTGAGTGGGTTAGTAGTTCTGCAACCAAATCACCTCAAACAAGCAGCTACATGAATGGCTTTGGTCTGGTACCTTCAAACAATAATCCCTACACAATCAGGATAGGATGTTGACAGGGCCGGCACCAGACAGACTTAGGCCCTGTCCGAATTGGCGGCTACACCTTTAACAACAGCCATAGCTGTAGCCATCAATTCGGACATGGACTAATATAGTCTTGATTTCAAGACGCTCAAGTTGTGTAGTCACAAGCACATGCAGTCACGAAAACTTCACCGCTATCTAAACCGCTATGCATATTGGGTCCCAACCGTGCAAAACTCCCAAGATGCTCCCTCGTGATAGCGGTTTGAGGATGGTAGCAGTTACAGGAATGATAGCGCCCTCTAGCGGTAACAAGGGTTTTTTGTGTGTGTGATTATTTGTGATTACACAAGTGGAGCCTTTTGGAACCAAGACTAGTTGAAACCATAGACAATCATTTCTAATACAACCTCAACACCTCAGGCCAAAATTCCACGTGTCTGTTGTGTGTTATGCATAATGCATGATGCTGAAAAATAATAAAAAAACTCAGGATACATTGTACATGGCGGTGGCTCGGGACTATAAGGTCATTAGTGCAGTCTGTATGGATTTCATAAAATTGCAAAATTGTATATTTTGGAGCTCTTGGTAAATTGAGCTTATTGATCCAGAGTGGTCTCCACAGTTAGTGTTTGGCAAAAAAGAAACATTCAACTTCTAAGAAAAAAATTGAATTGTGGATTTAATTTTTTTTTATATATTTTTTTTCAAATTGATTCTCATTTTTCAATAAATGCCACTTTGATCATTCCGAATATGAAATAGCAATTCTTATAAGGACTTGAGCCGATGCTTATAGCACTGATCCGACAATCTATCTTTCAGTCCATGTTGCACAATCAGTCAAAACTGAACACACTACAACGTCGAATGACGATTGACACAGATGACGACAAATGGATGGACAGTACTATACACACAGTGAAGACAGACTCCGGGAAATTTGGCCGAAAAAAAAAAAGGAGTGTGGTACACTACAGGGGTTCTTGATACTTACTTTGACAATACAACCAGGGCCCAATGTCATAGAGCTGCTTAAGCAGACACTAATTGCTTAAAAAATTTCTGCTAAGCAACAATGAAGCAGGTTACCAGTCAAAGATGGTACATGTGACATGGTATTTGGACTGGTAACCAAATTTTGGTAAGCAAAATTGTTGTGTGCTGTGACTTTTTGTGCTCAAGCAGCTCTATGAAATTGGCTCCAGTAATCAACAGGGACACATGGATTGGGCCAATGTTCACACAGCAGTTAAGGACCGTCTCAAAAAGTCGGAATGGTAGGAAGGTTTTCAATTGTATCTGATAAGCATTTCAGCTGGTACTCATGGACCATTCCATTGGACCACTGGAAAGTTCCATTGGAATGCTCAAAACACTGATGCGTCTATTCACTTATGTAGGATTCCTCCCGTACTTCAGCACAATGATGCAGTCCAGTGGAACGTTCTGATGGCCCAATGGATTGTGGGTAAGTATTCTTTTGCATTAAAACGTACCCGACATTTGAGACGTTCCCTTTAAAATGGTACCAGATTTGGTAAAAAAAAATCCTCTCTACTGTTCAATAAAAACATTCAAACACAAGGAAAAGGAAGGATCAACAAACTCGTACACAAACGTAACATCACTACCGCTGTTAACAATTATGTGCCACGCCACACCAAAATTAGTCACTTCTTGGGAATAGTGAATCGGCATTAAAGAGCAGACAGTCGAAGCGTCAGCCTTGATATAAACTGTGTCAATGTTATGTTAAGATAAGGGGTTACTAATTAGGGGTACCTTTTGGCAGTCGTAACAATCACTCTTTCAGTTGAGTTGGCCATTGATTAATCACTGGCCGATGATTTAAACAGTTATTGGGTATGACTGCCAAAATGCACCCCAGGTGTTCTTTGCAAGCTCCTCTTCTCAACTATTGTTTGATGAGCAAATAAACCCATCTAGCCATCTGGCTAGCTCAGTGGTCTAGTGGTAAGACATCTGCTCTAGCAATGCAAAGGTCGTGGGTTTGAATCCCACCCGAGTGATTTAACTGTGGATTTGTTTCCAAGAACTCAGGAAAGTACTGAGTATACAGTGCTTAATCCACATTGGTGTAAGCGTGAAAACCAAGTTATGTTCAAATAAACCCAGTTTTGAGCAGGAAGTGTCTGGTTTTGGAATGGAGTGTCACATTTGTAAAAAGAACAGAAGAGCTGAACAATGGTTGTGTTAAAATGTGCGGCTTTGACTTGAGGCTAAAGTCAGGACTATTCTCCAACACTGCAGCTGTAGCCAACGGCTAAAGCTTTTAGCCAAAGCCTCTCCAAGCAGTATGCCCTTTCCGTCAGTTCTTCTCTTGATGTTAAACAAGTACATTGTGCAAGTTCATGTGTCAGTCAATATTAAAGTAATATTTCCATTGGGTGCTTTCAAGTCACCAAAATCCCAAACTTTTTTACGAATTTTTTTTGCAAATTTTTTATGAACATGAGGAGCGAAAAAAAAATTAAAAAAATCTTTTAAATAGCTGATGTCATTTTTACATGAGGATGAGACGCAAGTTTTGGGCGAAGATGAAACTTTCTCAGGAAAAAAAAAGAAGAAGAAAAAAAAAAAAAAAAATATTTTAATTTTGAATCAAATTTGTGTGGTGCTTATCTGAGATAAGTTTGGAGGTTTGGAATGAATGTACTGTTCCAGAAATGAATGATGCATACATTTATCTGCTGCACAAAACAGAATGGAGTTCGGGAGGAGGGAAAGAACCACAAACAGGTATTGCACAAATTTGTTGCCTAAAAAAAAACCACTCAATGTCAAGCACTGTACACAGGTATTACTGCAAAAGCACTACATTTGTGCATGTTGCAACGGTGGGTCAGCACAATCAAAAGGCCTTGTCAGATGGCAATTTTTTCAGGCAACACGGAGGCAACAAACTGCACTGTATGCACAAGGTACACTTCAGCAGCACAAGAGACATTCTTCTAGCTGTAACTCACTATCCCCAAGAAAATAATGAGAAAACTGAAATGTGATTAAATTTTTTTACTGGAGATTGCCTGGAACTGGTTGCCTGTAAACTGCCTCATGTGACATGGCCTTTACAGCGTGGGACCGTCACAGTATTGGATGCACTTAGCGCAACAACCAGAGAGTGTTTTTTACTAAGCTACAAATTGGTGCACACATACAAGAAACACATGACTTGATGCCACAAAATGAGAGTAAATGAGAGTTATAGAAGTGTGTGCAGGGTATCGAATAAGGTTATCATAAGGCACTAATTAACATTGAAACTTTCTCAAGCTTCGGCAGAATTAGGACTTTAACCTCTTTAGAATTCAGAATTCTATCGTTTCAAAAGAAATTACTTTATTTACTCTCATTTTGTGGCTGTAGACTTGTGTGCAGGAACACTGAATGCAGGATTAAAAACAGCAGAAAAAATAAGAAGAAAGAAAAAAGACATGTGCCTACAAAACATACAATTTCTCTGCAATCAAATTAAGCAACCAACCACCACAAGATGATACAGCAATTTTCCAGGGTTACCATGGTGACATTTCCCCCCCCAAGAAATAATTCAAGTGTTTATAACTTTACGATTCTTAAGTCATCAATTTTGCTGCACTTGAACATATGTACGGAGCAATGTTTTCACACATCAAAAAAATTTTTTTTTCTTTAAGGAAAAAATCTTCATGGCAACCCTTGGATGAAAATTAAAATATCCAGTGATCTTTGTGACCAAGTTCTACAAAATGAGTCTTGCATCCATGCTTATTCAATATTCAATTTGCGTTTTCATTTCGATATATGTTTAGACATTTTTCCTTTCTAGAATTTGAATTTGTATTGTTCATTTTGTTGTTGTCACATTGCCAACATGTTTCTGGCGTTATTGGCTGCTTGATAGTGGATGAATACTGTACATGAAGTAAAAATTTGATGTACAGAAGCAGCTGCAAGTAATTTCTTCAAAGTAGGACTGTGTTCAACCTATGAGTGTCTTAGGTAATTCCATTGTTACACCGACCCAAAAAAATCTAACCATTGATTTTAAAGGATTTTCCAGACTTTTTAGGTTGAGTTCGATCAAATCTAATAAATACATCAGAATTTTTTTTCAAAAAACCCCCAAGAATTTGGATTCCTGTTGCTTAATTGTAAGTTTGCCTTCAAATCCTTTTGTTTGGTTTGATGGCGTTTGAACACCCGACTCATCTTGTAAACCATGGATCACAAATGAAATGAAATGAAATGGAGGGGAAAGCGTACCTAGAGCTTGGGTTAAGGGCGGTACATTTTCGTAGGCAATGTGCTGCTCCACCTGGGAAGCTGGAGGGGGCCCTGGGTGATGCTTCATGGGATGCAGAGGCGAGGGTAGATTATGGTACTCCTGACTATTTACATACAGAACACCGCCCTCTGTAGGCTGCCGGAGATGCGAGACCGAGAACGGGTCACCGTGCAAAAACATGGTATCCAGCGCCTCGGCACTACGCACGAGGGGTTTCCCCTTTAACCCGGCAAGGGCCTCAGGGTTGGTTTCGTTGAAAGAAATTCGGAAGGGATTGGTGAGGGAATCACAGGAGGACCAACCAGGGGGTGTGGAAAGACCCGCCGACTTAGCATTGTTTAGCTTCTCATAGAGAAGGTTTGTGTGACCCATGGCAGCCGGGCTGCTAGTGGTCAAGCTGTGGTCACCTTTTACGGGCATGGAGAGAGAGATGAGATCGGCTGATGTTGTCGTTGGGGGTGTTAAGCGGGCCCTAGGTCCACCGTGGGGAGGAGGAGGATGATCATAAAGACTGTCTGGTGCCTGTAATGACTTGGCAACTAGAGAAAGGAAAAGAGAAAACACAATAAGACAAACAATTAGCAGAAATATAAGCAATACCTACAGCTTGGGGCTGGGTTTAAAATGTAAACAAAGATAATACCCAAATGTAGAAATATTCAGACCAAGATTACTCATTCCACAGCAGTGAAGATAATGACAAGATCCCCGATCCAGCCAAAAGTCAAATCCCCCGATTTCCCTATCTACTCTGAGGAGGGAAAACAGCCAGGACAGATTCTTCTTAGAACAAAGTACTTTCCCAATTTTGTAAATTTTGTTCGGCTGTTCGGCAGCCGAAGACAAACAGTAGGACAAGTTCTTATCAGAGCTCAGTAGTATCGGAACTCAGTAGTATCAGAACTCAGTAGTATCAGAACTCGGTAGTATAACTCAGTAGAATCAGAACTCAATAGTATCAAAACTCAGTAGTATCAGAACTCAGTAGTATCAGAACTTGGTAGTATCAGAACTTGGTAGTATCAGAACTTGGTAGTATCAGAACTTGGTAGTATCAGAACTTGGTAGTATCAGAACTTGGTAGTATCAGAGCTCAGTAGTATCAGAACTTGGTAGTATCAGAGCTCAGTAGTATCAGAACTCAGTTGTATCAGAACTCAGTAGTATCAGAACTTGGTTGTATCAGAACTCAGTAGTATCAGAACTCAGTAGTATCAGAACTCGGTTGTATCAGAGCTCAGTAGTATCAGAACTCGGTAGTATCAGAACTTGGTAGTATAGGACCTCAGTATATCAGAACTTGACAGTCTCCCAATTTTGCAAACCTACTCCGCGGCAGTAGATAAACAGCAGAACAAGTGGTTATCTAAACTAGATAGTCTCTTATGAGACGTGTTCTAAAATAATATCAAGTAATAAACCACAATGGAAACTGACAAGGTGAATTTTACATAATTTTTTGGTTGAGCAAAGAAAATTTGATTAGAATGGGACTTGCCGCTTCCCAGGTTGCATCGTTAACTTTGGAGTGATCCATGGCTATACGGCAGTTTGCATGGCTTCCGACCGACACCCCCATACAAAGATATCAACAAAATAGGTGGACCGCCAACATAGGGCTACATAGCTCAGCTGGTACAGCGCTGGCACATTAACCCAGAGGTCGCTGGATCAAGTCCCGCTCTTACATGTCTTAGTTAATATTTCTTTGTTCGACCCCAAATTTAAGAAATATTCTAGGCAGCAGGGGAGCGATGATCACATAGTGTTACAGCAAATCCAATAAACACCTGTAAACACTATCTTTAACATTCGCACCTGATTTGTGGTTTTCAGTCTTGGTGTATGGCTCCCCTTCACTCCGCTCATCAAGGTACCGCCGTGGAGGCAGGGTAGGGAAGGAGGATTTACTTCCTCCCCCTGAAGCGCCCTCAGTGTCGTTACCACCGCACATTGATGAACGAGGCGATAGGTTTGGCGATGAGCAGGGGGATACATTTGGAGACGGCCGGCGAGGGGGTAGAGCTGGGAGGTTGCCGATGCCTGTCCTCTTGGGCTCGGCTCTGGGTGGCTTCTGGGGAGCAGCATAGACTGGTTCTGGGGGAAGCTTTGGTGTGAAAGAAGAAAACAAATGATGGTTTTTAGCAACAAATTACTTTGAACTGAGATTTTTGTTGGTGACAGTAATCAACAGCAGTTTTGAACATGTAAGATTTTTGAGAATAATTTGGGGTTGAATAAAGAAAAATTGACTAGAGCGGGATTTGAACCTGCAACCTCCGGATTAAAGTGCCGGTGCTCTACCGACTGAACAATCTTGCCTCCCTTTATGTCAATATCTTTGTTTGGAGGTGCCGCAGATTTTTGAAACCTACATTGTAGGGATGCTAACAGCTAGAAATAACTGTGTATGTGTTTGTCACATGATAGTGAACGGTGTGAATTCAAAACCACAGTGGATGATATTGAATGGTCAAAGAGTAGGAGGGTTAACTGTGTACTGTGTAGATGCATCCACCACCTGATATCATATTGCAGGCTGGCATACCAAAGTGGATGATAGTGAAAGGTCAGACAGTAAGAGGGTTGGGGGATTACGCCACTATGACTGTGTCCTGTGCATACTTTTTAAAGCATTACTCTACTTACCTCTAGACCATCGTCGTCATCATCATCAAAATCAAAGTCGTGTTTTTCCATTACCTCGTTGTGTCTCTCGTCCTTGGGGTTATGAAAGGGGTCAATCACGATGACCTCAGTACCTTTGATCTCACACCGGCAGAACGGGCAGCCCTGTCCGTCACTGTCCTGTAGACAAAAGACAAATGGGAACATCTTTCAAGACTTGAATAAAAAATTATCCAGTCATTTTCCCTTGTGGTTTATTACTTGACATATAACATGTATATATATGTATAAAAACAGGAAATCAGCTGAAAACTTGAACAACAAATTGGACTAAACTGTCACTAGTTTAACTGGTAGGAAAATGAGAGGACGGGAATTAGTTTACTCTTCCAAAACACAAAGGTGTACTTCACTTTCATTTTGGGGGTTTGAACAAAGAAAAATTGACTAGAGGGGGACTTGAACCTGTGACCTCCAAATTAACGAGCCAGTACTCTAAAACTGAGCTATCTACATGCAGCCTTAAGGTTGGGGGTCTCCCTAATGTATTGTTTGGGGGTGCCAATCAGAAGCCATTCAACCTGTAAACCTGGTAACTGTCGTATAGCCAGGGATCACACCCACGTTTGTGATACAATATGGGAAACGGCAGCAGAGGGATTACCTTGACATGCTTGAGGGGATGTGACTTTTTATTTTTTCATTAAAAAAAAGCCAACTTCCAAAACTATAAATTACATTTATATGGGTCAACAATTGTATAACTATTCTTGATCTTTGCTCTCAATAAACACATTGGATAAGAGTAGTTCTATATATGAGAACAATCAAGTTTAATATCGCATGTATATGCACAACTTATTTTTATGGTCTTCAGATAAAATTTAAGCAGTCTAGGGACTTTTATTCTCAACAATAAACAGATGTTTTACTGTCAAAGTAAATTTGTCGTTCCACTTTGGTTTTCCTCAGTGACTGAAGCAGGTTTGAGATTGTACGGGAATGAAATATCCTGCAAATTGGAAAACAGTTGACTTTTGGTCTGGAGATAAACCCCTCTTAAACTGCAGGATGTTACATTTTAGAAGTTTTAAGACTCTTACATGTACATCATTTTAAATAAATATCTCAAGGTTTGGTCACAAAAACGGCCCTGATAATCACCTCTATGATGGCACTTTCACTTCTGTCAAGAAAATCTGATTATGCAGGGAGATCAACAACAAAAACTGAAAACCAAGGAAAATTCTGGCAAATCACATGCCTGCTTACAACAGGTATGGCTATTTGGCTGCCAGTAAGCTGTTACTATTCTGCTTAGTGATCTGTGCTAAGCATATTCTTGGGCTCCACAGGGCCAAATTTCATAAAGCTGTTAAGCAAGATAAAAATTGCTTAAAATAAATCTGTTAAGGCAAAGAAACGGGTGCCAGTCACAGGTTATGCACATACATTACATAACATTTTGGCCGATAATCTACTTCTGCTGAGCAATATTTTTGTGCTAAGCAAATTCTGTACTGAACAGCTTTAAGAAAAAAGGCTGTGGCAATAACATCATTCACTTGGTTATCAGGAAATAGATCTACTCACACCTCTTTCCAACTGCAAACACACTGGCTAAGTGTTGTAGTTTTTGTTAACAAAATAAAAAACAAAACTTTCTGCAGAACTTACCTTATTCGCATTCATTCGTGTCTGTTACCGTGGCAACAGTCATGGCAACAGTCAAAAGAGAAAACGGAGGAAGGAGAGACATGGAGATTTGGAGAGAAATTAGAAATCAAACAAAATCAAATTTGTCATTTGGCAGTAACAAATTAGCAGCATCAACTTAAATTTCTTAACAAACATTTTCCAATGCAAATTTTAAGACGAAAATAAATAGATAGCACCTAATGGCCTGACGTTTCGACCCTACACGTACATGTACATGTAGCACAGTCTTTCTCGAAGGCTAATATTTTCCTTTTGTGTTCCCCACCTCTTGTGGTCAAACCAGCCCCTTCCCCTCACCCCCCCCTCTCTTGCCACCCTCCTCTTTCTTCATCCCCTGCTTTTTTCTGTGTGCATTCATCTCTGTCACACCAGTCTAACTGTTTATGTGTGTTGTGTTGTCTTTTACATTGTAGCCTTCGAGAAAGACTCTAGCAAGGTTGAAATGTCAGGACATTAACTATTTTTTCCCTTTATACCATATGTTTATTTGGATGGTAGGAAGTCTGCAACAGCTAATTCTATTTCCTCAAGGAAATAAATAGGTTCAAGGAAAATGGCATCTAGAGTTTCCCGACCTCTTTGTTTTCAACTTTTTTTTCATAGCAAATTAAAATAAATAAATTAAAGCAAAACAAATAACAAACCCAAACCGAAATGATACATCTTCATTTTTACCTGCCAAGCATTCAAACATGACGAGCAAAGCAGATGCCCACATGGTTCCAGACGAATATCTTTATTATTCTCGGTGCAAATCTTACAGAGCTGAAACGTGGAGCCCATCTCACAATAGAGGGCATACTGGTCCTGAGACACGTGGATGTGTTCCTCCAGGGGCTTAGTATTGATGGAAGTGAGGTCTGGGTTATCGTCATCCCCGTCCGGGAAGAGATAGCTGAAGAAAAAAAAAAAACACTCTTAGTATTTGATTAACCCTCCTACTCTTAGTATCATTTTCAACTGGGTTATCGTCATCCCCGTCCGGGAAGAGATAGCTGACGAAAAAAAACCCAGCATTCTTAGTATTTGATTAACCCTCCTACTCTTAGTATCATTTTCAACTGGGTTATCGTCATCCCCGTCCGGGAAGAGATAGCTGAAGAGAAAAAAAAACGCACTCTTAGTATTTGATTAACCCTCCTACTCTTAGTATCATTTTCAAGCGATTTGAATAACCATTTAAATTTATCCAATGAGTCAAGATGTATTGACCTTGACCATTTTAAGTCTTTGGATACAGAACGTTTTATTTCCTACAAAATACTCAATTCTATGGTAACTCCCCACCCAAATGGTTGAGCTCTGAAACTTAGTATTTGATTAACCCTCCCACTCTTCGTATCATTTTCAAGCGAGTTGAGCAACCATTTAAATTTATCCAATGAGTCAAGATGCATTGACCCTAATCATCTAAAGTCTTTGGCTACAGAACGTTCATGATTCCTCCAAAATACACCACTCTCTATGATAACTCAACATCCGAATGGTTGAACTCTGATACAGTAAGATTGAGATGCCTGGCCAAGTGATAGGCCTAGCAATTGTTATTTTGGCCTGCAGTAAAAGTCAAACAGCTTTCTGAATAGGGTTTGTTAGTTTCTTGGCACCCTTCGCTAACACAAAACAATGAAAATGTGCACGCCATGCACGTGCCACACAAAACTCTAGAAGCCATCGATAGGTCTTCCTTTGACCCCAGTGAGGGCGCTGTTTAACCTTGTGACATCGTATTCAAGAGGTCTATTATTGTATACTAAAAAGGAAATTTTAAACAAACTTACAATTTCTCCCTATTTCCATCAATTAGGGCCTCACATAGCGACTTATTCTGGGGTATCGTCTGAAGAATACTTCCTTCTTGAGTTACGTAACCGATCGCCCACTGACCAAGACGGGTACAACTCAGTCTAAAGATGTAACTGTAGACAGAAACAAAGTGGAAAATACAACAACATCATTTCAAATTATTCCTCTAAAACATCTGTTAGGTAAATTTTAAATAATATAAAATTGCCTTTGGTAATTCAGTACAGTAACCAATCGCCCTCTGTCGTCTGTTCATGTCAAGAAGAATGTAATAAAGTAGAAAATACACTGACATAAAGGTAGTTTGGTCATAGGTCCTAGTTTGGTAATGACACAAAAACAAATTGTGTAGTTTCTATCCGGCAGTCTCCTTGTTATAAAGATGGTAATGGCAGCAAGTATTCTGCGAAATTATTTTCGTCTAACATGCCCCCGCTGATTAGAAATCAATAAGGTACATGTATGTCAAAAACTGTCTCCGAAACCCACATCTCAACACGCTCAAGGTGACTTTTGGAGATCATTCAAATTTCCATGGTGTCTGTTCGTGAATGCTGCGGCCACAGATGCAGTTGGTACCCGTATCTTTACTTCGTTGGATGGATGCAACATTCTAGATGAAAATACTGATACAGTTTTTTCTCTTCAGTTTTCTCAACAAGTAGACACTGTATTCAGCTGAAACTTTCCCAGGTGACTTTTATTATATCTTTCTTGATAAATAACTACCGTATAAATCAACATTACGTGGACAAAAAGCAATCTATGACTCTACCTTTAACCCTTTCAATACCATTGCCGAGTTTACTCGACCGTGCGCTGTGTGTGCTTCCGTACCAATGTCGAGTTTACTCGACAAAAAAAGTCGCGGCCTTTGAGACCCTGTATTTATTTTGTTTGGCGCCCTCTGTTGTTGACCCTTACATAGACGGCTAGCTTGTTTATTGAGCTTTCCAATGGTGTGTATTGTATAGGGGGTCGCCATTACGATTTTCCGAGAAAAACTACGTTGTGTGCTGCAGTACTTCCAGATTTCACGCTTCCGTTTTCGCGACAAAAAATCACCATCATGGCTGTTCGTTACTTGTAGGTTTTGGTTGAAATATTTGTCGTTAGTGACTATGAATTGGACTTGAAAATATGTGAAGAAGAACCTAGTGAAGATTCGGATGAAACTCGTGATGTTTCGTCGCAAGGTACGTTCAATGATGGCAGTGATCCTGACGATATACCGGTAGCTGGACCGAGCACTGCAACCCTTCAACGCCGTGGGCATGGGCATGGGCTCGGCGGGCCTCAACCCATTCTTGCCGATCGAGGTGGCAAAGGACATGAAGATGATATATAAAAATTTGACATCATATGAAAGATCATTTCATTAGCTACAAATTGTATGCACAAAGTTTTTCCACAAAAATATGTCTTCACACAGAAAATCAAGATTGAAAAAAGTGAACACTGCACTTTGCTTTTTGTGTGAAAAAATGCTGTACACAGCAGTGTGACCCCTGTAAACAATGCGGTATTGAAAGGGTTAAACAAATTTCAAAGGACTCAAATCAAAACTCTGTTATGAAAGCAAAATATAGGATCTTGGTAACCTGAAAATCATTTGGGAAAACAAAGATAAGTTTTGACACGGAAACCCTCAAGCATGTCAAGTGATTATAAAGTTGATACATCCGAAAGTTTCTTTGAGAGAAAGTGAAAATTACAATGTTCATATCACTAGGTTTAGGCCTTTTCACACTGTCCAAAATCTCAGGGTCGGAACCGGTTCCGAACCGGAGATTTTGTTCACCCCGTTTCACACTGTAAAAATTTCAACCCGCCTCCGATTCGGGTAGCCGGATAGAAATCAACCCTGGCAGGGACCAGGGTTGAAAATCTCAATCCGGATCGAAATTGCATTTTTCGTTATACGGTTCACGCATTAGCCGGTTCACGTAAAGACCAGTGTGAACATGGTGAATGTTGCTTATCTCTGATCCGTGTCGAAAAAAAGCAAGGCTGAACCGGAGAGGACCCGGGTAGGTTTCAACGCGGTTCGAAATGGAGGTAGTGTGAAAAGGCCTTTTGTTTTCAATTTAAAGTGGCCAGGTTGAGAAAATTTAATACTAGTATTTGAAGATGTTTTTAGTGCTTAAAAACAACTGAAAACAGTTCCCTTTGACAGGGATTCTCCACACATCTGATATTTTGATTAGTGCAAGTAATGGTAACTTATTGAGTGCGGGGGGGGGGGGGGGGGGGGGTGTTAAAATGATAATTTCTCAATTTTAATAGTACATGTACATGTACTACATGTACATGCCCAAACGATACCAACATTGTAGGCCTACACATGTACATTTGCCGGTATTTAAGATACAAAAAATGCTGTGTGACTGGTGGGCTGGTATAAATACAGTACATGTACTTTATAACTGTGAGACTTGAGATTGAAACAAATTTTGCATTCTTGTTTTATTTTTATTATCTACCGAAACCCAAACTTTCTCTTTCATTTTAACTGTACAAACGTGTCCTTCACACATGCAAATTACAGTTCCGCACTTTTGCAACACTTTCAACTGTTAAAAAACAGGGTATTCGGAGTTATTGTTTAAGTGTAAAATTACATGCTCAAAGATTGAGTAGTCAATCTGTTGAATTGTTAAGTACTGTTGTTGCTTGCGCTATTCTCCATTGAATTGTTTCTCTGTGTTCTTCTTTTTAATATTTGCGATCAGCTGTGTAGTACATGTAGCTTAGCATTTTTATGTTTGTATTGATTGGTAGCATTTTTTTAGCATTGCTGACTGTGTTGTTTAGCTTTTTCTTACTGTCATGACTGTAACCAATACATATGGTGGCCCTGAAGGGACATCGCATATCGCAAACGTGTGCGCACACGTATGCGATGTCGCGAAATTTATTGCGAATATGTGCGCACACGTATGCAATGTCGTGAAACAATTCGCGAATATGTGCGCACACGTATGCGACTTTATTTGCAATGTCGTGAATTTTATTGCATACCTTTGTCGCATACCATTCAATAAAATTCCTAATAAACTGGGGAGTTGTAGCAGCTAGTCTGGAATCGAGACCTACACATAGATATAAATAGGGTCTGACTTATTTACCTTCGCACGCACGCTGTTCCTCACGCTTTCCTAATAAGTGAATAACTATTATACTAACCATTGTACCGGTGCTCATTTTAGTGAGAATAGTCCAACGATTGTTCGCATGGACCTTTTGTTTTGTGATATGATGTTGTACCATCACCATGTGGCTGGCCGGCTGCTCGCTGGCCGGCTAGACATGACCACACTAAAATGTACCTGCCTGGTACCCAAGCTCTTGCCTTGAAGTATCTTTGGTATACAAAATGGGACCGGGCCACTTGCGTACTCCCTATGTCTGTATGTTACTAACAAATTGCCCGCAAAATGACACCACCCCAAAGGTATGCGACAGAGGTATGCAATAAAATTCACGACATTGCAAATGATTTCGCAAACGTGTGCGCACATATTTGCGAATTGTTTCACGACATTGCACACGTGTGCGCATATATATGCGAATTGTTTCACGATATTGCACACGTGTGCGCACACCTTCGCGAATTGTTTCACGACATTGCACACGTGTGCGCACATATTCGCGAATTGTTTCACGACATTGCATACGTGTGCGCACACATTCGCGATAAATTTCGCGACATCGCATACGTGTGCGCACACGTTTGCGATATGCGATGTCCCTTCAGGGCCACCATAAATACATGTAGGACCTACAACTGTGCAATGCAGCCCTTGGGCTGCAAGATGGTGCGAATAAACCAATAAAATGTAAACGGGCAAAATCAAAAGACAAGGCTAAGCAAATAAAATAAAAAAACTACAGAGAAAAAGAAGGAAAACAAAAATATTAATAGGCAGATGAAAGTAAATGTACATGTACATGTACATGTAGTCCTTGTGGTGGTTGGAGCAGTTGGCACGATTCCCAAAGTACATACAATGTACATGTTTGGGAAATCATCTAAATTGTACATGAAATAGGACAACTTTTTTTGTAGTATTTAAATGGAAAACTGAATTTCGATTTCCAGTTATTTTCTTTAGACTCACCCACCCACAATTAGAAATAAAATTGAAATGTTTAAACATCAATTCACCATTGTTGTTCTGGATGGCCCCTCTATTACTAGACTACCGTATGTTATGATTACATTTATTATCGATTGCACAGTGTGACAGTATACATGGTATACATGTAATGTACAGGGTGAACTACTAGTCTCTGTATTTATGCAGTTACCGAACTTGTACATCATACAGTACATTCAAAAACAAACTCCATTGTAAAGTACAGGTGTGCATATGTACATCTGTATCGTATAACAAGCATGACAAGTTATCACACAATTTACTTCCCTCTTTGAGGTTTTTTGTTCCTTTCCTTTTTTTTCTGCACGTATACATTGTCCCAAGTTACTGTATCGTATGCAGAAATCAATTCTTTAGGCCTACTACGTAGCTCTCTACATGTATAGACAACAATAATTCCAGGAAGTGAAACGACCAAGAATAGAAACGGAACACTCTTCTGGCTAGTATGATATGAGTTTCCTTGCATGTACATGTACTTTATGTAGAATGACTCGAAAATCCAAGCACACATTCAGTACGTGTACAAATACATAGAATGATTTCATGTGACAGCAACTTTGTATTGAGCATTTAGACTGAGCATGTTTTGTGCTAGGGTTGGGACGTTTCACTGGTTAAACGTTTAACCGTAAACCCCCCCCCCAAAAAAAAAAAAAAAAAAAATCCTGTTGAGATCCATTTTCTAAATTTCCTAAGTGGTTAAAAGACGGCAGTTGTGTACTCTAACCCATTTTAACAGTTTGGTTAACTCAAGAGTCGAGACTAGGGCCCAATTTCATAAAGCCTGTACTTACGATGTAGCACAAATACTTGCTAAGCACAGGAAAATCTTGCTTAGCAAAAACAGGTTACCAACCAACATTCCGTAAAGTTTACATTGTTGCCACTGGTACCCTGCTTATTTCTTGCTAAGTAGAGCAATTTGCTAGGCAGAATTTTCTGCTTAACAGCTTTGTGAAATTGGGCCCTGTACACATCGTACTTGAAATTATTCGTTGACCTACACATGTACACGTTAAAAAAAAATGTACATGACTCAATGATGACCCAGCCACAATACCAAGCAATGTGCATAGCTTTAAAAACAATTTTTAAAAGATGATCTTCTATCAAGGGAACCCTACAAGAATAATTTTGTGCGTCAGTGCAAAAAGGTTGTATCTTGATTTTGTAAGAATGTTGCATCTTGCACGAAAATGCTCCATCAAAAAAAAACCTTGTATCTCGGTGCGTATTCGTTTTGTGTGTAAATCCAGGCTAGTTTAATTGAATACGTTTTTGCACCTTGACAGAACAAACTGTTTATCTGTTTATCAGCAGAAACTGCTGTTTGTCTTCACACTGTAACCTGTACATGTAGCTGACATCCTTAAACGCATCGTCATCAGTGTATTTGCAGTATTTTTCCCGAGAAAATATTGTTAATAGCTATCAAAACAAGGAAATGGCAAACTCTAGCTTTCATGTACTGTAAGCCTGTGCAATAGCACAAAATATTTCATTACTACGGAGTTTATGCATGATTAGATACAATACATCTGTATAATAATTGTGTAATGATTTATAGGTACAGTACATGAAAGGTCATCATTTGGTTTTTGTCAACACAATTTTGGTTTAGGACTTTAGGCCAAACTATCAAGAAGGAAAGCTGAAAACAGTGTCTGCTTGTTAAGAAAACAGCACAAAAATCATAGTATTTTCACAAACAAATGTTGAATCCATCAATGTTCAGCAAGTTGACAGCGGGTACCAACTGCATTTCTGGCAGCAGCATTCACAAACGGACATGGAAATTTCCACACCATTGACATTTTTAAGAGGCTCCCCCCCCCCCCCCTACAGTGAGGTGTCAATATTCCAAACACAAGAGTACATTAGACCGCCGGACTTGTACTGGCCCGATGCTAAAATCACTGGCTTCAGGCCTGCGGTCCAGTGTTAATTTCAAGCCCTGGCCCTTTTCAGAGCCAACACTCCTCCAAAAAGAGATTTAATACATGGTTATACTCGCAAGTTTACTAGTTTACTTCCTAAGATAACAAAATGTTTACCGCTTGTATAAATTTACCTTCCTGGTTTGTCAATGTACGACTGCAACCTGTTCTTGACTTCATCGTACGTCATGAAAGACATGTAGCCCTTGTGGTTAACAGCCAGGCAGTTCCAATTCCGGACGATGGTGTTCCACGGCTGGAACAGTCGGGTGAAGACGTCAAACTCGAAGTTGGAGACGTAGTCATTGCAGGTAAGATCAATGGTTGTCTTGAGGGCGTAGGCCTCCAGGCCTTTCTGGAAACTGTGAACTTCATACAGGCTCTGACTAAAAACCTTCCAAGACACAATCGTACTGGCGGAAAGAAAGTAACGTTTGCAGGGTATGAGTTAATATCCAACATTTGTTATTACGGTTTAAAATTTAACACTGCCAACCAGACTCTAGATTAAATGCATATTTTTTGCAAAAAAGAAAAAAAACAACTATCAGGACCAAAGTTTTGAACCGCAGGCCTGGGGCCAGTGAGTTTTTAGCCTCGGGCCAGTAAACTCATGAGTATGACTGGACAAGTCCGCCGCTCTTGTATTTCTAAGTTAACACATTATTACCTCACTGTGTAATATCTTTAATAAGAAAACTTTAACCAAAAAAGTGAGATAAATATCTTTCAATTCTGTATCAATGTAAACTTTACCTTTAAAGGCAGATGAGATAAATCTTGTCCTGGTGGTTGTTAAAATAATAACTGTTTATGTTTTATATGTTTATCTGTATAGCTTTTGTTTTCTATATTGATTCTGGTCTCGTGGAAAGAAAAATATTATGTTGTCGATTTCACAACGCGCTAAGGTTCATCTTAAGATGAGTTGTCATTTTTACCATGATAGTAATCAGGGTTCTCCCCAGGTTTTTTCAAAGCTGTGGGGCATTCTGGACCAAACTTTTTCGATGTTTGGCCGAAGCTTGCTAAATTGAAACAACATCTTCGGAATGTTTTCTACTTGTGTTTATCTTGTTTTTAAAAGCTCTACTGTGCAGCCTGGAGCATTCTTTATGGTTTTCTCTCGATTTGTTTTGAGAATTAAAAAAAAAATAAAAAAATTTAATTTAAAAAACTTTTTTTTTTTGCGTATCAGCCGAATTTGCGCGTATCAGCCGAAATTTGCATGTGTATCGGCACGCAATTTGCGCGTATCGTCCTGATACGCTACACATGTAGTTTGTACATGGGGAGAACCCTGGTAATCAGTAATAGCAATAGTAATAGTTAAGAAAAAAAAAAAGATCAATCTTAACTCTTTGTGAAATCGAGACAAGGGGTCGATTAAGAAAGTCCTAACTTAGGACTAGTCCTAGGAGTTATTAAAAACTTAAGGCTAGTTCTAAGTTAGGATGAGTAACTCGTCCTTACTCGAGATAAGACTAGTCTTAACTCTTTGTGAAACCCACCAGGTCCAGTAAAAATGTTGAGCTAGAAGTACTGGGCTTGATTTCAAAAAACATTAAGATTAATCTTAACTGCAAATCAATCTTAAATGCTAAGCAAAAGTGTGATGACACTTCAAATTACTACACGTACATGTACATGTATGTTAATAATGACAACTCATCTTAAGATGAATCTTAGTACTATGTGAAATTGATTTTGCTGCGGTTTTGCGGGCTTGTGGATTTTTCCTTCCAAATTCGAGCCCTTCTCTTCTAAATAGTCCCATTCATAGCCTGCCAAAGAAACCTTACTTCACTTAAATCTGTTCAATATTTTTTCACCAGTTCAACGATCACATTTTGCACACTGCAGGCCTTCATTTTAAAGGAGCGCGATCGCGCTCGCGCTCCTCCGCGCTCCTTAAATTTTTTAAGGAGAGCAAAAAAAAGCGCTCCTTACAATTTCAACAAGAGCATTTTTTTCAAAACGCTAATTGTTGAAAAAAGTAAGCGGCTTGAGTCTCAGAGTTGGAGGTGGCAACATCTAAAGAACTCACGCTTTTCTTTTTTGTTTCCCCTCGATTGTTGAAAATAAGCTAGCTGCTGCTTGATGTTGTTAATTGAAAGTGGTAAACGAGCCCTATTCAAGTACATGTATGTTTTGACTGTGTGTGCGTGCCCGCATGCCTGATGTTTACCGCAGCCGGTCACACAAACGGAACTGAGTGGGGCACGCGAGCGGGTCTTAGAATATCACACAGGCGGCAAGATCCCGGATTTCGGATTCACATTTACCTAAGCTGTGGCGCGGTGGGTGTTTGAGGAATTGCCTTTTATTTAGCGTGACGTCCGACAACCTAAGACTAGAGCAAGGGAAACAATCATATCGCGCACGACGCCGCGCTGTGATCCACATTCCCCCACACATGATGGGTCGATGGAAGCAGTATCGGTAGGGTTCGAAATTAGCGGTCGCCAAATGCGAGTGAAAACAGCGGCGTGCGAGTCAAAACCCTTCCCTTAGTAGCCTGCCAGGCTAGTCAAAAAATTGTTCCTTTTCACAATAAATGAGGGGTACAGTTGTAAAATCCCAAAGAGAGATTATTTTTAAGTTCATAAATGGTTTAGCAAGTCTTGATATTTGCTAGATTTAATGTGACCACGATCGCGATCGTTCAATTCATAGTAAACACGCACGCACTTCCCTTAACCACATGGTAGTGAGTAGCCAACGTTCGCCCGCACGCACACAACACATGGTAGTATTATTGTTCAGTACAACAGCAGGTCCAAAGTCCATCCTAACCAACATTCCGCACGCTGTGATTGGCCCGTCAATAAATTCATATTCATAAGGAAGCTTGGCTAGCCTCCAACTCCATACACGTTCACGAGTCGAGTAAAGAATTGCTGCACAACGCGGCGCACGCCCGTGGATTCTGTACTATACACAGCGTTGGGTTCAGGCTATTCAAGCATCGACAACTTTTGCCGATAGAGGGCGTTGCAGGGCAAAGTTCATTGAATTTTTTCTCAATGTGCGTCGTCGATCGATCGTTAACACGAAGATTTCATTGCAAAAGAAGTTCTATAAAACCGATTCTCAAATTACAAATCCATGAAAATGGTTGTTGATGAAAACAAGTACTATTTAGGGCAGAAAATAGGGGATAAGATCGTTAAAAAAAAAAATTCGTAAAGTTTTTTTTTTTTTTTTTTTGACGCTACGAAAATTGTGTGCATTTAATAATACACGTAGGCTAGTGGAAAAACTTGCGGGCAACCCAAAATTTAAGTTGTCTCTAGTGAAAAAAAAGTTAAGGGAATAGGCCTTTTTCATATTAAGTTTTGGAGCGTCTTATTCTTTAATTATAGACATTCTGAAAGTAGCCTTGGCCTGAAATTAAGCCTTAAAAAACACACAAATAAACCTGTGTCACAGGGTTAAATTTTCAACAATATTTAGGCATTTTAAAATTTGCTATACAAAATTTATGGACTGCTATGCAATATTTTGAGATTGCTATGCAAAAAAAAAATTGCATACCAGTTTTGCTATGCACAAATTTGGGACCAAATCGTTCCCTGTAATTGATATACGCGCTCGGGATTGGTGAAGTATTTTTGTAATAGATAAAAATGCCAAAGAGTTGGGCAAATCACTCTCCTTAATTCATTGTTTTGATTTAAGGAGAGCGATTTTAAAATCGCTCTCCTTAATTCACCTTTTGATTTAAGGAGAGCGATGCACAGCTCTCCTCAGATTTATTTTATTTAAAAAATGAAGGCCTGACACTGTCCCCAACTCTTTTATTTGCTTGCAAAACATTGATGAAAATCGAATTGTTAAAACAATGTCCGGTTTGAACTTAACACAAAGTGATTAAACGGAAGTTGTGTTTCTAAAATCCTGTGATAGAATAAATATTATAATTTAACAGGTTTTGACATTGTACTTTTGTTGAAATCGGCGCAGTGTGAATGAAAAATAGGAGGTGCCTACATAACATGGCCTAGAGGTGTCTGTTTACTGGAGGAGGGCGGGGCCTGGCTGAAAGTATCCTTTGAACATGTTGAATCCTTCCATTTCCTGTTCTCCTACATGTACATGTACTTTACTGTACGTCACTTTGCAACACACCAAGCTGTTTAGACTTGAATAATATTGGGCTGCCTGACCCTATGGTACTAAAGCAATGGTGGCCCAAATCTTTTTAAATCCTTCACTTGGACAATAGAGCGTGTAAACATTTCGGGACAACTTTGATCCCATGGATGTGCATTGCATTAACGCACGAAGAAAACAAACTCGCGCTCTTTTTTAACGGGTACCAATGTTCAGTTACGCGCGATGTAATCTATGATCAAACTTCATCAGCCATGTACAATGTAACTGTTAGTGCCACACTTTGTTAAGACTTGACCAATGTCACACATGTATTGAGTTGTTCAATAAAAGTAGCCATTTTGAGTTTATGTTTTAAAAGCGCACATCTCGTCTCCATTCCCAACATTACGAATCTTACACGCGAGACTTGCAGACGGAGAGTCTATTGGACAGGAGGGATGGTGACTGCGGGTTAATCCCAGACAAACTCAGTTTGAACCCTGACAGTACAGTGTAGTACAGACATTAGATCAAATGGAAACATGAACGTGATGAAGCCAAAAGAAACAAAGCTGACTCATTCTTGAAGAGGTTTTATTTATAAGTTGTAACAGGAAACGATTAAGTTTGATTAATTACAAAGATTTGCAGCACTTTTCTTGTAAACAGTTTTGATCAACTTTGGATCACTTGAATGCAGGGTAGGAAGGCTTAATTAAATGTACACAACAGTGATTTGGGGAGGAGGGGGGGGGGTCAAATATTACGACTTCCGACAGTACTTCAGTCAGAAACATGGCTGAATTGACAGCTGCAGTTGTTGCTATGAGTGTTTCTAATGGTGGCCTACTACCAGCTGCAGACACTACGTGTTATTGTAAAACAGCCTAATTCTCTAGTACATACATGTAGGCGATTTCATCATACAGTATGAAATTTGTAATCAAGCTTTCAGATTGAGTACAAACCATAAGGCCCTATATTAATCAATTTCAATTATTCTACATGTATCTTTACTTTTCCCTCTACATTTAGACATTACCAATATTGTATCTTAAAATTTATTTCTTACTTTCAATGTCGTTTATATCATTCATGAATGTAAAAACCCATTAGAGCCTGCCAAAGAGATAATGCACCAGAAATTATCCATGTGCATAATTTTAAAAGCAGAGGACGACACCGTGGTAGCAATCTATGTCATTAAGTGATGCATGCCCCAGAGCTGCTGTCGTTATCAAACCAGACTGCCAAACCTGTTCCAATTAATTTAGGCACATTAGCGACAGACGCCGAGATGAGTAGCATAAAAGATTCTTTCATTATAGGATGTCAAACCCTCTCAATCATGTCTATTCATTACACTGAAAAGACCCAAAATGATTTAAAGAGCCTTTAGGCTGTTAAAACAATAGGGCCTACATTTAGCGGGGGCTTTTCGGATCATACATTTAAACACAAATGAACCAGTTGTTTCCTTTTTTTGTGCATTTTGTCATGATGTTCAGAGGCAAAGTATTGGTTTTTGGAACCATTTCATCATTTTAATCCTGTAGCCTATTGTAGATATTGTACAAGATGTGAAATTTTCATTTCAAAAGGTGGTAGTGTTTTTGAGATATCGCCACGAATCTGGAACGGTTATGTTTACGCAGGAAGAATAATTCATAATAATTTGGCATACACAATCTGACAAACGCTTTACGCAGAAATGAAACATTTCTCAGATTGAAATATTTTTGAATCCATCTCTCTTAAATCACATTCCTTAGAAGGGAATTGTCTCTCAAAATGTTATACATTCCCAACAGCTGCAGTGCTTTGGCCCAAGTAAGTTTTTATGGTCATTAGTTTTTGGAGTACATACATGTACATGTATAATTACCAAGGTACCCTCCCCTTAACTACACTATGTTGAAACCCATTGACCAGTGGTTAATACCACTGAGTGAATGGGTCACCCAATTTGAAAGAAATATCAACAAATCCACACAGCCATAAAATACACTGTACCAACAAAAAAGGTTCTCCCTATAGACCTGTGCACAAGCTACAATAGCGTATCTGAGCAATACGCCCCAATTGTGGGCAGGGGTAATGCGAGTTGCGGCCAATGTGCGCACACAAACTAATAATTAATTTTTTTTTTTTACTTCAGATCAAATTCACACACAAAAATGAATCCATTTAGAATGCACAAGATTACATCTGGGCCCCATTTCATAGAGCTGCTTAAGCAGAAAATATTGCTTAACAATTGTCTGCTAAGCAGAAATGGGCAGGATACCAGTCACAATTTGTACGTGTGACATGGTAGTTTGGCTGGTAACCTTATTCTGTTAAGCATAATTTGGTTGTGCTTAGCTACTCTGTGCTTATGCAGAGCTGAAATTGGGCCCTGGCCTTGAACTTCGCTCTTGAAGGAGCACAGCAATTTCCCTCTGGTAAGGGGCACCTCTATGAGAAAAAAGTCAATTTGTATCGGAACTTTGCAAAGGGCACCACAGCAAAAGCACAGGGCACCACGGCAATTGCTGTGGCTGCTGTGGGTTATTTCGAGGCCTGCGGGTTTTTAAAACCAAAGATACACACCAACTAAAAATCATACTGAGCTGAGGACCTCTTTTCAATTCAGCGTGTTTAGGCAAACTTCTAAAATTGGGGTCAGGAATGCCCCCCCCCCCCACCCCAGTTTTGAAAAATCCTGGGAAGAACCATGCACAAAAATTATACTCCATTATTTATTTTAAATCTTCTTTTCTTAATGACAATTGTGCTATTTGAAAAGAAAACGAATAAGCCAGCATGACAGGGCCTGTCAAAGATGGCCCAGACTTTGGGGTTACATTTTCATCACAAATACACAACATGTGTCATTTTTCATCTATTCTTTTATTTATTAGTTTTTTGATGTGAATGTCAAACTTTTCATTCACTTTTCTTCACTACCATTGTGTTTTCTTTTTGAAGAGCATTGACAAATGACAATCAAAAATTGCCTGCTCCAAGTTTGCCCAAGTGTCAGTTATGTCAACCTTCTCAAGGAATAGGACAACATTCAAAACAAGGAAATAAAGTTTTAAGTATTTTAAATTGACAATAACAATAAAGTTAAACATCAGGATAGTTGTAAATAAAAATAATAAAATATGTTGCACGTTCTAAAAAAATGTTTTACTCCAACAGTACAAACAACCACAATCAGGAAATACACTGGTTTCTTACACCCGCTCTGTACACTTTTTTTTCTTTTTCTTTTTTGACATCTGCGATACTATTTAGTTACAAGCAGAAACACAGAAGTCAAAATTTCAAGAACAAATAAGGAGTACAGCGCTAGCTGGTGGCAGTTACTGGGTCTGCTGGTTTCTTACGAGTTGACTTTTAATTAAATTGACAATTGCGTGAACAAGTAGCAGTTGGAGTTGGCCATGTTGGCTATTCAGATTATGAGCTTAAGAAAATCCTAATCCTAATTTTATCTTGTCTTAATTTTTAGTAATACAAATAATTTAATCCATAAACAAAATGAGTGTCCGTTCATTCTCTGTTTCTAAACAACACATTTCTCATTTTACCACACATCAAAAACAAAACCCAATTCATGTACAACCACACTAACAATACCATGTCCATGGCCATGATATGGGTACATTACACTGTATACACACACACCAGCCAGGTGTGTATGTACTCAAATTATAATCTCGCGGTCAATTTCCGGGAAACCTTCTGTCACTTTTTGCCTTCAATGGAAACAATCTTCCTCCATTTTTGGTACACGATACAACAACCAAAGGTTACGAAAAAACACACACCTATAATTGACATTTTCCTCTTACCTAGTACCGAAGTTCTTCTTCCAGTATTTTGCAGCATCTTGCTTCGTAATGCGGAAAGTCTCGCCGGTGAAAACCCCGTTTGGGAAAATCGCTTTCAACTCGGCAAGGTTGTGGCTGAAGATAAGCGACAGCCGATTCAGCTCCCTCCGTCCTCCTGAATTCTCGTCGAACATTTTCTCCTTGTGTATCTTGAACAGTTGTATGGTTTGCCTAGCTTTCTTCATGATGTTGTCGACGAAGATTCGGAAGTATAAATTGTCATTTAGTTCGTGTAGTTTTTCGGGCTCACCCTCGTGTTTGGACCAAATCTGCCGTAGTTGGTGGTAGGTTTCGGGAAGAATATCCAAAATGTACGGCGGACTGTTCTTCAGCTTCATCTTGGTTTGCTGACACAATCTCATCACCTTTTCCATCAACTTCCACGTCTTTTCCAGGGTTTTCCGATCAACGGCTGGTCTCGGTGCGGCCATTCGGTCCGCAACTCGAGAGAAAAACCCGGGTTTTCGCCCAGCGGGTTGGGCCATTTTGATGTAAAATCACAGAGTTGGCTTCAGCATGCAGCACGTACAGTTCATTTTACAATTTACTCCGATCGCTTCCGCATAATTTTTCTCGCAAGATTTCACCTCAATAACCGGATGTCTGATAATGTTGAACTCCCACAATGCACTGTAAAAAGCAATTTAAAACCCTACAAATCAGACTTTTGTCGCTATATTTGATAAAATCAATTAAGTTTAACAACGGAAGTTTCATCGAAAAGCTATTCTATATTAATGCTTTTAATTAGGGAAGTTTTGTCGCCAGAAATATATTTAATTACATGGGTTCAAGTGGTGATGCAGTTCTTGAAAATGTCGAAATTACTTCCGGTACACGAACACGTCATCCAGCAATATGGCGGAGAACGAAAGTGAAGATAACAGTTGGTAAGATAAAAATTAGCCAAACCAAAATTTACCATGGAAAATATTTAATTAGAATACGATGCTAGATATTTGAGGCAGTTTCCTTTCTACTGATGGTTTCAAATAATTAATTAAATGGGTTGATTTCGCAGAATAGTGATTTGATTTTAACGTAATGTGGGCAGGGCAGTTGTCTATTTCGTTTGTGTGATAATTTTTCGCCCCATTTTTGTATTCGTATCCAGCTAGTTATCTACCAAATCGCCCCACCATTTCATAACATTGGACCGATCATCAGTGCATCATGGCATTTCCACCTCCACAATCTCTACAGACTTTGTCAAGATAGTTTTAAAGAGTAAATTGGCAACAGTTTGTATTTACCTTCAGAATTGTCAACTCAATTATAAATGACAGCATTCAATTTCCCGTCGGTCTCTGCTGTCTGGACTGTGTCAACGACAACGGACACCGTCATGATCCCGTGTCAACTGACACAGGCAGCTCATCAGGCCTGGAATGGAATGTCATCTTTGTGTTGAGTTGTTCGAACCATAACAACAGAACTTAAGAAAGATAAATTCTGCAGAGGGCAAGGCCATTTTGTATTTTTATTATGCAAATAATTAATAAAGGTCACCTCCATTGGAAATCTAAGTAAAGTCTGTGGGAAACTTTCGAAATTTTGTTAAATGAGGCTCAGTTTGATGAAGTCTGGTATAAATTTGTTATCAGTATCACACTGTCCCTAGAGAATGTAAACACCGTACGCTGGTAATGGTCTTGGATGAGAGAGTGACTACGTGTATTAAACTACTCGTTAACAAAACCAAGTTCTTTTTTCAAATTGAACCAGTGAAAAAGATGCCTCTTTTGCACCTTATCTGCTCCTGTGCAATTTCAAAGAATGGCCTATTGAAGTGCTTTGAGCAGTTTGTTTTCTGTAATTTTTTATTTTACTTATTTTTATTTTTTACTTTTATTGTCATTTTAGGCACTCGGAACTTGAGGCCGCCCTTCTTGAAGGATGTGACTTTGGAACACTGAGGAATATTTGTCAGGGAAGACAAATACCAAACCAGTACAGCACAACCTGCTGGAAGGTGATATAACCTAGGAAAAAAAGTCATTCAATAAATGAGGTTTCTTTCTGCCCTCACTGGGGTCAATGAAGAACTACATGTATCATTAGCCTTAGAGATGTGTGCAGCACATACATGTACATGTGAACACGTCCAGCGTTCTCACTTAATAGTGGTCTGCTGGCCAAATGCCAGTTAAAATACCCGAGGACCAGTCAAACATGTAGTGAGTAGTTCGACTGGCTAGTTCTGTGGTGAAAAACACCCCTATTGAAGTATGGACTCGTGAAAAAAGCTAAGGGACTAGTGAAATGACAAGCTAGCTTGTCCTGCTGGCTAGTCACTGTTGTTTGACCTCATTGATAGTGGCCTATGCAAGGAGTCTATTGATCAAAGCTTAGTGTGGAAAGAAAGTTGTTTGGAATGAAATAATGCAGCCATTTTATTGCCATTTTTTTGCCATTTTTTGTAGGAATACATCTTTGAAAGACCTAGATTCTGCAGTTTAAAACTCTAAAGTGAAACCAGAAACTAGTTTTTATATTACTGTGACCTTACGTGTAACTCTTGAGTTCTGGTCATGGTATTGCTTCTGAAAACAACCAGCGATGTAACAGGATTGATAGTGTGACATTTCACTGATCCATACCCCTAACACCTACTAATTTCTTGATTGGTTCTTCACCATGCAAAGCTTCAAATTCTGACTCAAAGATTGTGAAATGTTGAGACTTTTTGTTGCTTGTACATGTCCTAGATTTGTCTGAATGTCGTGGGTAAAGGTGACGCTTTGGCCTCCTTTGACGGCATCTTTGATCTACCAGAGCAGGTTCAACTCAGAAATGACAGCAAGGAATTCATTGGTGAGTTCAAGTTTTGTCTTGTTTCTGATTTGCAATAACAGTTATGAACAAGGATTTTCATTATAGCCCAGAGGGACCTGACTGTTTTGTCCTCCTAGCCTCAGTTTCATTTGGTGCTTGAATTAGGGCATGGTCATGATGGTGGCACCCCCCCCTTCAGTATGTGCTTGGAATCTCAGGAATCCTTCAGAAAATTTTAGGGAGCTGCTACTTCGTCACTTGAGGTTAAATTATGGGAACATGGAAGGGGGAAGGGGGAAGGGTACCCTCTGCCCCCATATTGAGCATGGCAAACTCAGATAGATAGTTTAGAACACGTTTATGTGAATGAAACAATAGTAATAATAATTTGCTGCACCTTGACAATTGTCTATATTTGAGTTTACCAAAACTAAATCAGAGATTGAGATGAAATGGTAAATGTGATAATTTGTTTCTTATAAATGATTATTGTTGATATTCTTCCTCTTCATCACACTCAAATCAAAACATGGACAAAATCTTGAAGCAATTTTATTTCCTTGGAACGAATTCCTCAGAGAAATTTGACAACTCGGATGAAGAGAAGTTGTCACTCTCCAGCGATCTGGAGTCTGTCATCACATTCTTCTGCAAGTCAAAAAGTGCCAAGTACGCGCACAACAATGGCTGGCTGGATGTGTTAGGACCCTTGGTGGCGCTACGTATGGAGAGAGCTGACCTTTACAACTGCTTCTATGCGGTCATGAGTAAATATGTACCAAGGTAAATATACAATTTACGATTTGTTTTTAAGTTTAGCTTAGATGTGAAATGAAAACCCCATAGAATGATTCCAGGGAAAACCCACGCTATCAGGTAGGGACTGAAAACCCAACGAAACCAGGTAATCCACATAGTCGCTCCGGCGGGATTCGAATCAAGGTCAAAGAGGTGGAAGGCAAGGAAAAGTACCAGTGCCAACCTGACGGCCCTGGGTTCGTGATGGGATGTCACACGAGAAGGATTGACATAACCTGGACTTTTCTCTTTTCTTATTTCTTATACAGAGAAACATCTAAAGATAGTAAGATGTACCAACTCTTCAGGCTACTCCTCATGTACCATGAACCTCAACTCTGCAACTTCCTTGACACTAAGAAGATATTCCCCGATGCCTACACATCAGTTTGGGTAAGGACCAAGCTTAAGCAGCTCTATGAAATTTGGCCGTGATGTCTCGGCAGGCAAAACCTGAAGTTCTTATGAATGATTGAAAAATTCGTGTCTTGTTTCTTTTTTCTTCTTGCAGTTTTCTAGTTTGTTTTCCAGCAACTGCTCATTGGAAGTGTTACAAATCATGTGGAGTCTCTACTTCTTGCAAGCTGACTCTTTCCTCTCCTTCTTCTTAGGGCTCATCATATTAGTAAATGCCAAGTAAGTGTCTCCTTTTTATCTTCCGCTGTTCCCATGACTGCTCCTTAACCTCCCAAATCCTTCTCTATCCTCCGGAAGAATCTGATGGAATGAGGGTTGTAGGCCCAAACAACAAGTGCTTATCACTGAGCCAGGCATTCCAATTTTAATCCAAGTCTTAAACAAGTTGGTGTGGAGTGACATGAGAGGAGGATATTGAAAGATTGAGGTCACCTGCAGGCAATAATGCCCAGAGGGAGCAAGGGTCAATACGGGAATGAAATGAGTGGTGTAGTCTCGCCTTTGTAAATCCAGAGGAAGTAAAGGTTAAGAGGGTGAAACTAATGGAAAATGACAGTAGTAAACTTGCTGGTACAACCATGTATAAAACTCTTTTGGGAGAAGTGTTGGCTCTGAGAAGAACAGGTTTGGGCGTGTCTTCTTGATCAATATAATGTACTCTGCCCATCGTCCGCAGTGAAACTAGTACAGTCTTGCATTTGAAAACCCCATTGAGGCCCAGTCCCGTGAACTAAAATTGACTGTTGTGCCTTCAACTAATCTAACATAAGAATTTAATTCTCACTTATTTTGGCCAAAGCGCTGCCTAGTTGCACGGAAGGTACACTCAGTACACTCTTTTCTGGTGGGATTGTCTGGAAACTATTATGCGATGGACAAATTTAGACATGGATCAATGAGTATGGTGGCAACTAGTGAAACAGCAAGGTTTGCCTTCGGCTTTTATCTGACTGAAAAAGATAGAAGCAAACTTTAAACATTTCTCTCAAATACACCTTTAAAATACTCCTTTTTCTTTCTTTGGCTGCAGGGAACACATTCTCACAGAGTTAGAAAACGAAAGTAGAGAGACAATAATTGACACTCTAGCTACCTTTCCCAATCAGTTAGAAGCAGACGATGTCGGAGATTTCTTCAGCCTTGCCCAGTATTACGCCTCCAAAACACCACAATCATTTAGAAGAGTGAGTCACTTTTAAAGAATATTCTCTTTCTAACAGATGTGAAGTTTCAGACTGACTTTTTATCTGAACTCAGGCTTTCTTATATCTGCCTGGTAAAAAAAAAGGTGTTTTTTCCAGGTCTAAAGAAATACTGCTCATTGATTTACATCTCTAGCGCTGATGAAACTATTTCCAAAAGCTCCTTGAATTTGTAACTTCGGGCTCTATTTCACAAAACACTTAGATTCATGGTAAAATGAGTTGTCAATATCACCATAGTGATTTGTATTGTGATGTCACACTTTGCTTAGCAATTAAGATTGGTGGTACACATCTGAAGATCAATCTAAGCTCTTGTTGACATTTAGCCCAGGGGCTACTAAATGATGGTGCCATCAAAGTCAGTTGCTAAGTTATTTTACTCTGTTTGTTTTCCTTTTTTTCCTGGAATAATTCTGCAGGATTATCAATCTATTTATGGAAGCAGTTTAAGCAATTCAAAGGATCTCAGTCCCAATCTGTCTGGTGCCCTGTGTCTACAAGTTAACCCATCGGAATTGTTACAAGCTATCCAGCACGGACTGGTAAGAACCAGACTGAACCAGCTTAAACCAGTTTTGTCTTGTTTGTAGTTAGTGCTTAATGTCAGAATGGTTTCACATTAAATGTATTCAGTAAGGACTGGTTAGAACCAGATTAATCCAGTTTGGTCCTGTTTGTAGTCAGGAGTTGATGCTGAAAATTTTTTGACAAGCTAAACATGTATCAAGTATCCACTGGCAAAAACCAGTTTAAACTGGTTTGTTCTTGTTCGTAATTAAGAATTGATGCGAAATACCTGAATGAAAACAGATCATTCAAGTTATTTGGTAGGCACTTTCAATTTTAGCATTTCTTTTACATTGTGCCCCAAAACCAAACATTCAACGTTAAATCAACCAGAATAATTTACGAGCTTCAAAGTGTAATGTAAGAAGTGTCTTGGAAGTAACCTCTAAACTTTGACCTGAGACAACATATCATTTTATCTTTTTTGTAAATTTAGAATGAGAGTGTGAGTTATTTTGTAGTGGATTGCCGCCCAGCGGAGCAGTATAACAGATGCCACCTTGCCACAGCATTTCACCTGGATGCTAACTTAGTAAGTATGTGACCAAAAGTGAATAAACGTTGACAAATTGACCCTTGCATCGACCCCCATCGATGAGGTCAAACAATGGAAACATGCTCAACCTTATGGTAGGCCCCCCTATAACATGAAATGTGATTTCATATACAAAGACTGTTCTAAACAAGTAAACAACAATGATAATAGAATTGAAGAGTAGTGCTTGTAAGAGGTCAAATTTTTGAGGGAAAGGTCCACAAGACCATAGGGATTATAACTCAAAACTTTTACTGGACCGGAATTTTGTTTCCACAAAAACAGAATCAAGTGGGAAAAATCTGTCTACAGTGTTTAACAAATGAACTGTTTCTGTTTAAACAAGCCCTGGAATAGATTCATCTCATTCTTATTGGTAAAGTTTACTTCGATACTCAACAGAATTGAAAAATATTTTTCAGACTCAAAGTCAATACCTTAACATCATTTTTGTATTTGAAGATGTGTTCGATTGAAAAACACAAGACCATTGGACTTGTCTGATCTTGAGTTTACTGGCCTGGCGCGAAATTCACTGGCTTCGGACCTGAGGTCCAGTGTAAAGTTTGAGCCCTGTGTGTGCTAATGCGGTTGTTTAATTTCGTCTTACTGCAGATGTTACAACAACCCACAGAGTTTGCTAGTGCAGTCAAGGCTTTGTTTACCACACAGCGGCAGGCTATAGCGGCCGAGTCAAACGCAGCCGGGGAACATCTTTGCTTCTTGGGAAGCGGCAGAGAAGAGGAAGATCAGTACCTACATATGGTAGTCGCTAACTTCTTACAAGTGAGTCTCTACCCTCCGTTCAAGTCTCACTAACCAAATCATTCTCTAATCAATAATGGTGGCGACCAACTTTGTCACAAACCAAATGGATTTGAATAGTTACATTTGCTCCAAAATAACCCTGGAGTTGGGTCAAGTTAAAATCTAAACCAATTAGCATTTTTGACGTACAGCGAACACCATAGGAGAACACCGTCTGGTGTGAATGTATACTGACAGAATTATCCGTAAAGCAAACAGTGCCATTATGTGTCAACCCTATCTCAAAATGGGTTATTAAAAACAATTTGACAAACAAATCAAGACGGTGAAATTCATGATATTTGTAACTTTGTCGTTTCTGTTTATTTTTTTGTTACCAACAGAAAAAGACTCAGTATGTTAGTATAGTAGCTGGTGGATTTACAGGTAAATATCTTTTAAATATCCAACTCTTATCGGCAGTAGATGGATTTGCAGGTTCTTATTTGAACTATTCTACTCGTAGAAAGTAGGTTACGTGGTGTTACTGCTGCCCCAAATTCAAACCTCTTAAGGGTCAAGTCACAAGGCAACCGGTTTCAGGCAATCTCAATAATTTTGAGTATTGTAAGACATCGTTGGGAAAAAAGTTCATGTGCTGCCGAAGTGTTCCTTGTGCATACTGTGCAGTTGGTTGCCTTCATTCAAGTTGCCAGTAAAAATATGCCCTGTGTGACAAGAGGCCGATTTCCAAAAGACTTAAGATTGATCTTCAGTGCAAATCAATCTTAATTGCTAAGCAAAGTGTGATTTCACAATACAAGTTATATGGTAATACTGACAACTCATCTTAAGATGAATCTTAGCGCTTTGTGAAATCCACCCCTGGTTCTAACTCATGTAATATTTCAAAGCAGAACCATGAGTAGTTCTTAATTCTGTTGATAGACTGTTGGGACTTCCATGCAAATTTAGTGCTTAAATTACCAGGAGCATTTTCCTCTTGCTTTACAGCATTATTAAAGTTAATAGAGAAAGAGACTTCATCGGGTTCAGCAGATCCATCCCTGAAGGCATGTATCATCTCCCAACCAGAGAGGGCTGGCTCTGATGACAGCGGGGTGAGTATTCTTTTAAGTGTGTAAAGTTGTTGACTTGAGTGTTTGTAGTGGAGCAGCCTTGTGCACCAGGGCCCAATTTCATAGAGCTGTTAAGCACAACAATTTGCTTAGCATGAAATTTCTTCCTTGATAAAAACCGGATTACCAGCCAAATTTCCACGTGATTTTCAGGATAAGCAAATCAGTTGAATACCAGTAACAAGCAATATGCAACACATGGAAATTTGGTTGGTAACCCTGTTTTTATCAAGGAAGAAATTTCATGCTAAGCAAATTGTTGTGCTTAGCAGCTCTATGAAATTGGGCCCTGGAGACTAGTAAACCTTGATCTTGGTGAAGTCATCTTGATTCTCATTCATATCGTGAGACTTTTATCAAACCTAGGCTCCATTACTGGCTTGGGCTCTGGCTTGGAGCAGTGTATATTTCACTCAGTGCTTCAACATCAAATGGAGACTGAAGCCTGAGCCATAGCCTAAGCTGAGGTTTAGAAAAAGCCCAATGTAACCAGACTGAGGCTGGAAGTTGAAATGATCTGATCCCTTTTGTGATGAAATGAGAATCAGTTTGTATAATACTAATGTATACAGGGTGCTTGACCAAGATCGCGATTAGGTACTGTGACTTTGTTGGATCATTTTCTGTTTACAATTTCATTCAGCATTCCTTTTACTACTGTGTGGAGTTTGGGGTTGTTGGTTTTTAATTTGTTGTTGTTAGTTGTTGCTGATTTGTGACGGCATGATGTCTGGTGTCCCATTTCAAATCTTCCTTTCTTTTTGTTCTGTCCTTGAATTTGTTTGCTCTCCACAAGTGATATTTCAGGCATTTGGAGTTTTTCCGAGCATGCTTTTAAATGTTAGTTTTTAAAAGTTGTGGAATGGTACTTCCAGTTACCTCACAAACCTTGTTTCTTTAGACTTTTATAGTTAACTAAAAAATAAAAAATAAAACTGGTGGGAAATTCCTGATCATAGTTAACCTGGCATGCTCTTTCCAAATTGTGATTTTGTGCTTTAACTCTTTGTGTGAAAACATCAAAGCATTTTCAACAATGTGCAGGGAAGGGACTGGGGGATTAAAATACATAGATTAATTATTTTTTTTTATGAAGAATTAAATCGATCACACTGGGGCTGGCAGCCAAAAAAAAAGCTTTTATCATAGTATATTAATTAACATTTATATTCTGCCAAAAACCGTTTAAAACGAGGCTCAATGCTCTTTACAGAATTAAAGGTGTAGAAACGAAGCCAATAAAATCAGACTACAAATTTTACCCATGAAGTATTATTTTAAACCACAAGGGAAACTCACTGTCATTTTTACAATGGTATCAACAAATTACTAGAACAAAAACAAACGGCCTTAAAAGTTTTTTTTTAAATTCCCTGATCCCCTTAAAAACATGAAACTACTAATTACTGAAAGAAAGATTATAGAAGGACCGGTAACCCAACAGCAATACACTCATTACATGCAGACAGTGCATCATTATATTGATAATAAATAGTATACAGATTCACAGATTGAAAAACCGGGATATCCAAAAGGTACCAATGGCTTGTTCCTTTGGCTCTGACACTGGCACCAGCACCGAGCTTTGTTTGATCTTGAAGCATCATGCAAAATATACGCTGCTCTCAAACAAGTTAGACTTCTGTAATATCTGGTACAATGACTTGCTTAGTCACAAGTTACGCTTTATATTTCAATTCCTTGGTATAATGAGACAGTTGATATGTCATGTCATTTGAGGCAAGCGTTTACGTAGATACGTAATAGAAAACAAACACCCATACACAAATTTGAATGATTGTGAACGGCACAATGGTACCAGGGTTTGTTCATTTGGAGGTTGCTATACAAAGCTTGCCTTGAACCATTAGACATAGAAACTGTCTCTATAGTCTGAGGAATTCAAAGCTCTGACAGTAACCTGTGACTAAGCGAGTCAATGAACCAGACATTATCCAAATCTAACTCACAAATTACTTATTGATGACAGAGCCCAAGCCAGAGGCCAAGCCTAAAGGTTCCACCCCGGGTTCATATCATGCTCTTGGGTAGTCACAAACAAGATGTTTTAAAGTCACTTCAAAATCTCTCGTCTCTTCGTCTCTCTATCGCTCTCTTTCACTGCATGTTAGTTTTAGTACACCATTTCTCTATTCTGTCATTTGATAGATTGGTGATTCTCCTCAGAAACTGTCCGAGAAAGGAGCGGCGTTGATGGGACGTCTGACCTCCACGCTGAAGACCAAGTCCGCCACGGTCAAGGAACGCGTCGTGGAGTTCATCAAGAATGAGAACATGAGTGAAGAGAGGTAAGAGACGGTTGTGTTTATTGGTTGAGATTGGGGTCAGGACAAAGAAACAAACATACAAAGTTGTAGGTTTCTTATCCCATTCCTGCCTAACTACTGGATTTCCTTTTAATAAAACTCACAAACACTGTTAGTGTCTAACTACTGGAAAACCTTTAGATGAACAAGAAGTTAGTGTCTCTCTTTACTAGTGATATGAGACGAGAAACATGACAAAATATATATTACATTAAAGAGAATGAGGTGCTCTTTCCAACAGTTTACAGTTTGTTGGGATTTGTTTATTTCAGGGATGAGATTTTTCAGACTTTTGTCTGAATTCAGACTTTTTATGTCATCCTGGTGAATAAAAAAAAGACTTTAATTTTTCCACATACATTAAAATTTAAAGAATTAAAGACTGACACTTTGATCTACTTCACTTGTGCTAAGGACACTGTTCCTAAAAGCCGTTTGACTTCCAAAGCCTCCCTAGGGGTTACCAAAAGGTAGAAACGCCATCATTTCAAGTAGGCCCTATGTCCTAACATTTGGATCCAACATGAAGTTTCAGACTTGTTTAACAACAATGACTCTCATCCCTGTTATTTGCAAGGCAGTAAATAATGAATGTTTATTGCAATGCAGTAATGAGTGCAACCTAGGCCCAGGCTGAACGTACTGTGACCGGCAGTCGGGGGGATTTGGGTTAAGAGTGCAACTTACTTTTGTTAGTTTCCAAAGTGCACTCAAATATATTTTTTAGTTTTTCCTTTGCTTTTCTAAATTTATTACTGGAACTACCCCATGGCTAGAAGCTTCATGAACAGACAGCCAGCCAGACGATATTTACATTGACCTCTGACCTTCTGTTTTGATTTCTCTGCAGACATGTGAGCAGTCTGGATACGGGAAAGAGATATAGGGGGAACAAGATGCAGAATGTGTTCAGCATCGGGGATGAGGATGACGAGCAAGGTCAGAGCCATTTGCATATCAGTCATCAGGGCTCGAGTTTGGGGGGAAACAAATCCACAAGACTGCAGGGCTTGTAGCTTAAAACTTTTACTAGACCAGACAGTTTGTTACAAGACTGGAATCAAAATGAGAAAAGCACAGTTTCACATTTGAACTGTTTTCGAACAAGCACTAAGAAAAGATCTCATTGGTCTTATGGGTGATACTCCAAATTCAAAGATATTTGTATTTATCAGTTCAAATGAAAAAATGCAGTGAGGTGTTATTTTTCAAAAACACGAGACCGCCGGACTTGTACAGTTGTAAGTTTACTGGCCCAACATGCCCAATGCTAAAATCACTGGCCTTGGGCCTGCAGTCCAGTGTAAAGTGTCATTTACATACAAATATTTACATAAATTGGTATTTGCAGTAGTATTCAGATAGGTTCGGTTTCATAAATTGTTACCTCAGCAAGGCTACACACTCTTACATATCAAAGTAACGGTGTCGAGCCTTTCAAATGCAAAAAGCCCCCCCCCTACCCCCACCAAGTTTAACTTATCTAAAAAGCAATTTTCATGCATATTCATTACATATCGTGGCTCTTGCATACCGTGATACTTGTTTGCGTAGATTGTTATTTACAATTAACACTAAATTCTGTTTTTGGAAAAAGTGTCATGCATAAACAGAGTTCCAAACCTCTGTGTATTAAATGTGCATCAAGCAACCTTATATAGTTAATTGAACTTTTAACCACAAATTTTTTGTTTCAGCAAAATGCAAATCCGCAATTATAGACCTTTCTTTTGCAACGTCACAGCCCAAGTTTTTGCCAACCCAGGTTGGAAAACTATGGAAAGCCATAAATGCAAAACAAAAACAGATAACTACAGTTTGTAACAATGTTACACAAATATTCAAAATTAGTGTTGAATTTATTGGAAACAAAGCAACCGATCATGGGAGGTATTTTATTTAATTAGAAGCTTGCCGAAAATGTTGAATTTGGTTAAAACATCTGTTAACACGATTGAATGTTTTACTAACATTCGGCGGTCCATGCCAACCAGCGCTGTTTGTTTATCAACAATGGAAAAGTCTATACAAATCACCAACTGCCCTCCTCCCAGACAAAAAAAGAAATCTTTAAACAGAAAATTTCAAGTCTATAAAAAAGCCATTACTTAAAATTTTTTAAAAAAAAAACCTGCACCCGCTAAAACAGACAGTCATTGACCATACTTTAAAAGATGGAATACAGGCTCACAACTTTTCTGCTGGTCAGCTAATTTCCTCTACAATTATAAGTACCATAAACAAGAGAAAACACTGTGCAAAAACTTGTGTACTTGGTCATGCTGTGTGTGTTTTTACAAAGTTGCAACGTGGTTTAAAAAGTAAAGACAAGCACTTTTAACTGGACTTTAATCAAACCAAACCAAATTGAATCAAATCAAAATCAAACTATGTACCATAAAACAGGAATATCATGCACTATACAGTAGTACTTGAATAAAACAAAAACACCGCAAGTCTTAAAGAGCACAGGTAAGGAATATCTTGTGCTTAATTGCTTGATGAGGTTGGCCTTAAAGCTGTTGTTATGGAGTTCTGGTGAACCAATTTTGAAAATCTGAGTCTGAATTTTAAAAATATAGTGAGCCAAGCATCCCATGAAAACATCATGCCAACTTGTGTAAAGAAGAAAGAAGAAATTTCAGTTTGGTACGTGGGAGGGAAAACACCCAAAGAGGGAAAACATCCAAAGAGGGAAAACCCATGCAGTCAGGTAGGGACTGAAAACCCAATCCACATGTAAGAATCCAGTTTGGGAATCAAACCGAGGTCCACAGAGGTGAACGGTAGGGAAGAAACGACTGAGCAGACCTGACGGCCTGTTTGCGAAATTCAAGCTTCCAACTCTCTGTTCTATTCTGGTTCTGCTTACGATTACAGATAGTTTTGGCAGTGCAGCGTCGTCGGATGAGGAGAGGAAAGAGATGGTCAAGACGGACACCTGGCTGAACAAACCGGACATCCTATCCGCATATCAATGTCAAGAGGTCAAGGATAACGGTCACACATACCCAAGGTCAGTCCAACTTTCTTCTTCCCTGGTTACCAAATCTTGAAGCAACTGAAAGGCAAATACAGGAATAAAATGAGCTCATCAAGGAGCTTCCAGACTGGGTTCAGTTTCAGTCAGCTGTTAAGCACTGAAAAGTCTTGCTTAGCATAACCAGGTTACCAGCCAAAATACCATGTATTATATACTGTTTGTGATTGGTTCCCTGTTTTTCTTTTTCTTAGCAGAACCAGGTTATCAGCCAAACACCATGTAGTGCGTACTGTTTGTGACTGGTTCCCTGCTATTTATTGCTTAGCGGAACCATTTGTTTACTTTTTTTGCTTAACAACTTAATGACATTGGATTCTAGATTATATTTTATTGGGTGGCGTACTGTACAATTACATGCTTTGTTTACCTAACAGAATTAGCAGTAAATCTACAAACGGTTAGTGTTAATGTCAGCAAAAAATGCTTAATTTGGGGATAAACAAAGAAAAATTGACTACAGCAGGACCTGAACCAGCGACCTTTGGATTAATGTGCTGGCGCTCTACCAGCTAAGCTATCTAGCCCATGTTTGCAGTCTCCCTATTATTGGGGATCGATAGAGAGCGCCGGTTCAAGTCTCGCTCTAGTCAATTTGTCTTTGTCCAATGTAAATGTACAGTTTCCTAAGTGGTTTATTACTTGAAAAATAATGCTCAGTAAGTGAAAATAACAAGAAACTTCTTAAGCAAACGAAAATGAAGGTAAGCAGAGTCAAATGAACAGCCTAAATGCTACATGATGCATGTTAAGCATACTGTTAATGAAAGACGCCCTCTTCTTTCTTAGCAGAGAAAGTGAAATCAATACAAGATTCCTAGAGTTTTAACATAATTGTATTCCAAGTGTGGAAGACCTGTACTAATTTATTCATGATGGAAAACCTAGTGCCAATATCTTTGAAGATGCCCTTATGAAAATGATCTTAACAGCTTCTTAAAGCTTGAAAGCTAGGAACAGTCGGTTTTCTTGATGCATCAATGTTTCTGGATTCATAATAAACACTGCAAGCCAGAGTCCATTGATCGATGTTCCACAATACAATACAATCAGCCAGACATCTTCTCTTCACTCCCACAGCAATCTACTGATCACCAAGACACATCTCTATGTCTTACGAGACAAAGCAGACAGCAAAGGCTTCTCGTACATTGTCGCCCGGCGCGCCCTCTCTGACGTCGTCCGCATCACGTCCAAGAAACGCTGTTCAGAGCTGATCACCTTCCGATACGGCAAGTACAACGGGGAGGACACTGAGCTCTATGCTGTAGATCGACTGTACCTCCCAGAGGCGAGTGAGGCAACAAAACTAGTCAAGAAACTCATCATGGATGTACTGGAACCCCAAGGAAATAACACTATCCCTGACCCCGTCACGTAGTCTTTGACCTTTGATCTCTTCAGGTCAAAGGTGAAGTATGAAGTTTCCTATCGACCCTCTTGTGAACCAGAGGTTGGTCAGTTGGTAGATGGACAGTCGTAGGTCCTGGGCCCCATTTTTGTGAAAATGCTTAATATATTTGATTGACAAACAACTTTATTAAAGCAATATTCTGGAATGTTGCTGCTGCAGCCATTGGCCATAGCCAAAGTCACTCAATCCTTGTGAGACCGCGCATTTCTGTATACTGTTACCATACACCCAGGCATGTCTGGTGTTGCTGTTTTGTACTTAACTTTTTCTAGTAAAAAAAAAAAGTCTGCAAGAAATATTATGAAACAGAAATGAAGTTTTGTGTTAGAAGTTATCGATAGTATGTTAAGTTATAAAGCGTGAGAAGTTGTAAATTCAGGACATGACCTCTATGACCTCTAGGTCAAATTATGCGGTTGCTACGGTCTCTAAAGGGTTAGATTGGACACAGCCTTGTGATGTCATTGAGCTGCTACTAAGAGCATCTACTAGCAGGGGAACCAGTCTTGATCAAACTGTATTCATTACATAGGAATTTGGCTGGTAACCTTGTCCTAGTTCATAAAGCTGATAAGCACAAAAATATTTGACTAAGCAGAAAACTCCGACCAGTCAAAACTCCATTGACTTTATGTTGTTTTGACTTGTGACTGGTTGGTAGTAGTCGTGACTGGCTTAAATGTTACCTTCACAGCAATTTTTTCTGCTTAAGCAGCTCTATGAAATAGGACCACTCGTGCTCAGAAAGAATGTGCTTCATCCGAATCTGCTTCAGCGTGCTTAGCTACTAAGCGTAAATGATAATTAATAAGCCGAATAAAACCAGTAATGATGAAGGCCCTATGGTGGCCACAAGATGCCATCAATACTATCATCTAACTGACTGTGGAGTTGTTCTTTAGCGGCCACCGTACATAGTCTTTTTTATAGAAATGAAGTCAACATTCCACATAAAGGCTTTGGTTTGTGAGTGAGTATCCTAGCGTTGCATTAGAGTAGTGCCTAGAATGTGTCTCTTAGAATACTGATACATCTCTAACCCCCCTTTGTCATTCAAGTCATTTATAAAACGATGTCTTAAAATGTGAAGTACAGGTAATCAAAACCGTTTTGGCAAATGGTCTGGCACCCTGAAGTGTTGGTAATAGCTTTAAACCAAAGAATGTAAGACAGCAAGGCATCAGATTGATGTAGTTTTGTGTAACCTCCAAGGAATGTTAGTTCGGTTGGTATTTTTCCCCAAAAAAACTGAGATAGAAGAGAGTTTTGCGATTCTTGGGTAGACTGAGTTTCATTGATTTATCAGACTTTGCAAAAAGAAAGTGACATTATATTTAAAACTCTGCAGTTTCAATCTCACAAAACTTAAATCAGACAGAGCCCCCCCCCCCTCTCTTGACACAGATCGTAGTGTCATCTAATTATTTCAAAATTATTTCAAAATGTTCTGATTGATTAGTACTGAGAACTTAAAAACTCATCTCCATCTCCTCCTCACAGGTATCTTCAGGCCTACGGGTTCACAGTGTCAGGAAGTTTTGAGGGTCCTTTTGGTTTCATTACCGGAGAGATGTAAAATTAATAAGTTATACAATGTTGGCACAATGTACAGTTTGTACTCCCACCTTCTCACCTGTGAAATTTCCAGGACTTTAAATTGTCTCATCTTCCGCATGTTCATACTTTCTAGTTTGCAGAGATGAAAACAAAAGTTGACCAAATTCTTTTACAAGATTTGCTTATTTTGCTTATTTTCCAATGTGCACATTGACAATTTGATGTCTAATGATTGTAAATGTGACGACATAAAAACCAACATCAACAGGTTAGCTTTTTATGTCACTTGCCCCTTATCAAAGGGCGTCATTTGCCGTTTGTTTTTCACAAGTTTTCACAAATTCAAAAATTTCCATAACATTTTCCGATGGGACATATTTCACCTGTTTTGTCAGTAAGTGCAAAAAGTTTGGTCAGTTGAAAGATTTATATTTAATTTGTTGATTGATCTTTTGTTTGCGATGAATTCTAAAAGAATAAGTAGTTAATGTTTTGTATATGATCTCAATTTATTTATGTTTAATTTATTCATCATACACAAATTTGTATTGTTATTAATATTCATATATACAATGTCAACATGATTTTGTTCCATTTTTGTTTTGTACAAATGCAGATCAGGGTGTAGCCTTTTATTTGTTCTCTTTAATTGAAGTCGACTAGTGTTTGCTTGACGGCTTTTATTCTTGTGTAATTCATTGGTTTGTTTATTTTGTTTTTATTAGTTTTGGAAATGGGTAAAAAAAAAAATCCTGATTTTAATGTTCTCTCAGGTCTGATACTTCATTCTTGGAAGGGCAAAGGCCACCTCTATGAGAAAAAGAAAACTTTCTAATCGAACATTGCAAGGGGCAACAAGGCAATGACTAGGGGCACCAAGGTTAAGACCAGGGGCACCAAGGTTAAGACCAGGGACACCAAGGTTAAGACTAGGGACACCAAAGCAATGACCAGGGGCACCAAGGTTAAGACCAGGGACACCAAGGTTAAGACTAGGGACACCAAAGCAATGACCAGGGGCACCAAGGTTAAGACTAGAGGCAGCAAGGTAATGACTAGGGCACCAAGGTAGGATGACTAGGGGTACCAATGCAATGACTAGGGGCACCAAGGTTAAGACCAGGGACACCAAGGTTAAGACTAGGGACACCAAAGCAATGACCAGGGGCACCAAGGTTAAGACTAGAGGCAGCAAGGTAATGACTAGGGCACCAAGGTAGGATGACTAGGGGTACCAATGCAATGACTAGGGGCACCAAGGTTAAGACTAGAGGCAGCAAGGTAATGACTAGGGCACCAAGGTAGGATGACTAGGGGTACCAATGCAATGACTAGGGGCACCAAGGCAATGACTAGGGGTACCAAGGTAGTGACCAGGGCACCAAGGTGGGATGACTAGAGGTAGCAAGGTAATGACTGGGGGCACCAAGGTAATGACGAGGGCACCAAGGTAATGACAAGAGGGCACCAAGGCAATTCATTCATTCTCTCATTGTTAAATTTTTAAAATGACGTGGGGCAATAGGTGCCGCTATGAAATACAAGGACTGTTCTGAGATTCATGTAAAGCACTGCATGATCGAAGTTGTTAATCTATCACTCTAGCTTTGTCACTCCACTGCAGGAGCAATTCATCTTCATTTCTGTCTCTGACCTAAGCTCTTGATACACAATTTTCTAACTTTTTGTCCATCTATTTTCTTCTTGCTACATAGCTACCCCTCTCCAGTTCTTGATTTCTTGTAACCATAATTTTATAAGTTTCAGAACTTATACTAAATCAAATTTATTGGCTTGCCTTTATATGAAGTAATTGTTGTCATAATAGTGAGAAATATGAATATTAAAAAGAGGAAAAAACATCAACAATTATATGGCGTACTGAACACGGAGGATGGGACCCTTCTACACTTGTATTTATCAGCCACTGAAAGATTTCCCAAGAAGTTTTTTAAGCTCTAGTTAGTCTTGAAGCTACAACAATCCCGTAGTTATAAAATGGTGTAAAAAGACAATGATTAAGTGTGGCCAATTAGTAAGGTCGTGTACATAGTAGACTTATCTAGGTGCATGTATTTGTAAATAAAAACAAATGTGCTGAATTGTATGTATTATTAAAAAACACAAGATTTCCATCATAATTCTGGTTGTATAATATTAATTAAAATCCTGCCAAATATATTAATTAAGAAGCAGATGTTATTTTTTATTATGAATTGCTTTTTGTGAAACCATTGTACAGTTTAGTAGAAGTTTTTTTGCAGGATTTCATAAGGGAGGAAATGATGAACTGATATTTTCGGGTTTGTTGTTGTTTTCGCATGCTTGTATTTCTTGTAAATTGTAGTTTATACTTTTGTTGTCATCATGATTTTGGTCATTAATATTTATTGCCAAGAGTATAAGGATGTTTGACGGTTTGCAGTTTTGTCTATTTCCATGGGAAATGACAATGTACTTTATGACATGACTGTGGTTACAAACAGAGCTACAGCACATTGGCCTCTCGCAGGCAGCCAAACAAGCTCAATGGTTAGGTCGTGAAATGATATTTCTTAGGCAGTGTGCTGTCTACAATTTTGTAAGAAAGGGGTAGTTAATTAATTTGTTATTAGTAATATTTAATTTTGTATTATTATTTTAAAAAATTTGGAAGATGGGGGGGGGGGGGGGGAGATTACAAATTAAAAAACTTTAAAGCTGTCCCTGTGAACAGCATAATATTTTACCTGCCAGGAAATGCCATGGAATCCTCAATCTAAATAATTTCGTAAACAAGGCGATAGGGTCCTTAAAAAAATGTATGATTTTGTGTATGTTATTATTAACTTGAAGCAAATTAGTCTGAAAATTTCGGCTGATAAAATTGTTTACAATATTTTGAGTTGTAAGTTGTAAGAAGTCCCACAAGGCAATTGTATTTATGTAGAAACACAAAACCAACAGATTAAAAACCGCTTTAATACTTTAGTCATGGTATCTCCTCTCGAAGCATTTTAATCTGCTAAGCATAGAAACATCAGCTTAGCTCAAGAGGTTGCCAAAATGACTGTAGAATTAACAATGGTTACACTGGTGTCATGCAAATAACTTTCTTAGCAGCATTTTATGCCCTAAAGATTCATTGGATTGTAATCTTAAGGTACTAAATTTTTTAAGTTGTAAAGAAATTTTTGAAAGAAAGCGCAGCAAACCACCAAGCAGAGAAAATATATCCTTTTTAAAAATTAAAACCAGGCCCCAGTGACATGGAGCTTCTTCAGCAGAAAATAAGGCTCAACATTTTCCTGCTTAGCGAAAATGAGCAGGATACCAGTAACATATGATACACATGACATGGTATTTTGGCTGGTAACCTTATTCTGGTCAGCATGTGTTGTGCTTACTACTTTTTTGCGCTAAGCAGCTCTATGAAAATAGTCCCAGGTTACCAGCTAAAATGTCATCTCAGCAATCTTGGATGAGACATGTGAGAAGCAAAATGTACTAAGAGCTAGAACCAAATGGAATCACAGAGCTACAATAGATAGGTTGCAGTATGACGTAAATCGGCCATCTTTACGGGCAATTTGGAACACACAGTCATGCGTTTTGCGCGAGAACAGCGTGCAGCACGCGCACATTTCACAAAACTCATTGCAGGATTGGTTAGTAAACAGCGCGGCTGCATTAATAATTTGAGCGCTTGACGCACCTGCAAGCCAAAATGCAATTTGCCCGTAAAGATGGCGTCTATTGGGAACTATCTATATGCTCTATGATTAACTGGTTTGGTGCGCTAAATTTTATAAACTTGAAAATGGCGATGCAAGCTGGCAAGTGAATTGCGTGATATTATTTGTTGCTATACAGATGTAAAACTTGATGCTCCTATGAGGAATTCAAGGTTGAGTAAAATATTAGTTTATAACTTATTGGATTTGGACCATAAAGTTTGAGGGTTTTTTTTTTGTTTCTTCGTGTTCCGATGTCATAATGTGTAAATTTTAAAACTGCAAAGTGCATTCATACACAAAGTGGAATAAAGCATAAGCAATTACAATCATTTGGTTGTGGTGTTAAGCTTTGATTGATCAAGCATGACAGATAAGTGATGGAATGTACATGGCCTTGAGGTCTAGTCTGAGGTTGCTTTGTAGTGAGGGAATTGATTAAGGTTGAAATATGGGTCTGAGAAAAGAGAAATGATCTGATCATAGGGATGTATGTTGGTAATCTTTCCATTCTGTTCTTTTTGTCTGCATCAAATCATCGTCTACTGGAATCTACATCACCACCACAATTTTTTTTTTTAACCTGGGTCTGCGTCTTTCCTTGAATCTTCGGTCTCTTGCATTTCAGAGAGGATTTACAGACTCTACACATCAACACAAATAAACAACTAGTGTAGTGGGCCTGGTTCTCTCCATGGTCTAGAGGATGAAGCCCCCCTGAAACTCCTGTGTGTTACATTTCAGAGAATTTACAGACTCTAAATCACCACAAATAAAGAACTAGAGTAGTGGGCTTGGGTCTCCCCTTGGTCTAGAGGATAAAGACCCTCGACCACCTTAGGTTTACATTTCAGAGGATTTACAGACGCACTCTACATCACGAAAAGAAAGTGTGGGCTTTCACCCATTCCTTATATTGACAACTTTCATTCCTTCAAAAAAGATTGAATGAAGAAGCTTTTGTAAAAGGAAAGAACATTTTAAAACTCAAGTAGAGAAAAACTAAATCTCAGGCCTTATTTCTCAGAGTAACAAACAAGTCCTTCATAAAAATAAAAATAAAAAAATTCTCTGGAGATTAGCATGTGAGATATGAATTGTTACTGGCTGTCTTAATCTCTTCTTCTCCAAGTTTGACTAAAATAAGTCCTGTCAGGGTGTTGCATCCCATGACGTTTGTATCATGCCTACAGGCAACTGTACATCCAAGACAATTTCACACCAGGTCAACCCATTGACCTGGTGTCATGTATTGGGTAGGTTTCACATCAAAGAGAAGCATGTGTGGCAGGCTGTACACTCCACCCCAATCTCACAACCATCCACCTCAACAACTATGACTCTTTGAAGGCTTTGATCAGATGACAATGTGAACGATCCTTAAGAATGGCTTGTTAATCTGGTTTCCTCCTTACTCTTTCCCCAGAACCTCTCGGATGTTACAATTTATGAGATTCACCAGAAAAACAAAACTCAAGGTTTGGACACAATGTGGACTTTTTCCATCTCCCTTTGGTGGTTACTCTACTTCTCTCAAGAAAGTCTGAAGACTCAAGGAGAGTTTTAGAAAAACCTGAAAGCAGAAAAAATCCTGAGAAATAACACACTTGTTTGATTTAAAAATACAAGTAAATTACTAAACATGCTAAAACCGAAAAGAACGATCCGTAAATGAGCCTGTATCAGCTTTTGTGATCAGCTCCATGCAATAACAAATGTTAACTTTTGTCAGTATTCAACACACAGTGGTGACTTCCTTCATCGATATAAATCAGTATCCATAATGAGAAACCTTTTTGAAAATTTGAAAAAGATTTGAATTGAATTATTATGGCCTGAATAACACTGTTATCAAGATGAACTTTCCATTGAAGATCTGGATGTGGGAATGGTGATTGATCGAGGTTGGGGTGGAGGGCAGGGACAGGGTGGAGACAGGGTGGAGACAGGGTGGGGACAGATGAGGAACAGGGTCAGGGTGGGGACATGGTAGAAAGTCATTTGCTGTGAGACTTCCAAGCTGGTTACCAGGTGTACAGCAATTGATTTTGAATGTACATGTATAACAATTGATTGTGCATGTATAACAATTAATTTGATGTGTAACAATTGATTTGAAATGTATAACACTTAATTTGAATGTATAACAGTCAATTACAAATGTGTACAAATTTATTTGACATGTATAACAGTTGCTTTAAAATGTATAACAATTCATTGTACTTGTATAACAGGTGATTGTAAATGTATCACTGTTCATTTCAAATGCATTGATTTTGAATGTGTACAAATTGTAGTCCAAGCTTTGTACAGCAAGTCAAATCTCGAAGTGCCAAGGACTGAGGGTAGAAGTAGACCAAGAGAGGGGTGGGGAAGCGTTCGGCCACTTTTACAAATCATTCACGTATAGATCTTCCCAATTATTCTTACAACAATGTAAGGTAAACAAAGCATAAGAGGATCACACAAAGAATTATGGATGCCTGTATCAACCAGCAAACATTTTAATAACTAGCAAGTACTGTAAATAATTATAAATTACAAATATATACATCGATTATGAGCATTATAACAAGCAAACATTTGAGAGAATCACACAACATTCTACAAAGCCAAATCAAGTGACCAATCTGAGAGACTTTTATGTGTCGCCATTACTGGGATTACACTAATCTATAAATTGGCCCAAGCATTACTGCATCAGGTTTCATCAACCAATATGGTAAAAGTGCTGGAATGCAGAAAGTTGTTAACGGTGTACATTCATTTCTGACACTCGGTTCTTGTGAGGGCAAGGCATTTTTTCCTTGGTACAGAGCACCTCCGTATAGGAAATGTAAAATTTCTACTGGAACTGGGCATGTCGTGGCCAAGCGGTTAGGAGCGCGTAAGCTCTGGTGTTTCTGATCAACAAGGTGTGGGTTTGAGTTCCGATCTTGAAAGACAGACTTTGAACCATTATTGCTTTGTCCTTCGAATGGGACAGTGTTGTATAATGCACATAAAAGAACCCAGTCACACTTAAATTCCAGACCTGTAGTGGTGCCCAAATAATGGCAGAAAAAAAATAGTCACTCAGATTTATCTAATGCCATCAAAAACAGAGGAACTTCCATAATTAAACCTGGGTAACTGGAATATTCAAAAGAAATCTAAATTTCTAACTTTTACTTGGGTAGAAATACATTTTTACCAAAAGTTAAAACTAAAAATCTTTTCTGAGTAAAAATGGTTTTTGCCATGTAACAACTTGATCTGTACTCCCAAGCATTTCGTAGTTAAATAACACATTTTGATATGTATAATCTGTTAACAATCAAACACACATAACACTACAACACAACTTTAATTAAAGTGTACTATATTGGTGATAATAAATTTAAAACAAACCTATTTGGTGATAAACAAACAAATAAAGAGAGGTGCTATAAAACAGCTTGATCAGGTATCCTCAAGATAAATGAATTCATTAATTAACTAGTAATTTTAAAAACAGATATATATAGTTTGGTTTGAACATTATAGACACCGTGCTGTACCTTGGCTAGATTTCACAAAGCACTAAGATTCCTGTTAAGATGTTCTCAGTGTCACCATAGTGATTTGTACTATTATGACATCACACTTTTGCTTAGCAATTAAGATTAAGGTATCTTTATTGAGAGTTGCCAACATTTGCAACTTGCAATCAGGGAGATTTTGTACAACAATCAGGGAGATATTTAGAATGACATTCAGCATAATAGGGAAAGTTTCCATCATCAGGAAGATTGTCAAATTTGTTCATCAGAACAAGGAAAAATTAGTTTAGTTCTGCAGAATCAGGTAGAGTTGGCAGATCTGTAAATGCAACTACCACAACAAATGAACAAAGAAATTTGCTCTAAACTTAGCTTACTTCTTTCTCCATTTTACAGATTCAGTGACACTCTGAGTCAAAAGAAGATTTGTAACAACAAATATCTGAATTTGGGAAAAACTTCAGAAACCACAGACCTAGTTTTTGCCGATAGTTACATTGGCGTACAAATCATTAAACAGACACTAAAACAAAGCCATATAAAACTCAACAAGAACATATGACCACAAAAATAATATCAAATATAGTTGTAGAATAATTATCAAAAATTAATGATTATTTACACGTGCAAAAATTAAATGATTGTTTTAAAATAACATACATGTAGATGTACAATGTCTCATTTACAGGCAGGCAGCAAAAGACACTTCGTCCCACAATATGACAATCTTATTTTATAGATACTTCTCATGCATTTTTCTGACAAACAATTTTTTTTTTTGGCTGAGAAAAAGTACCCGTCTGAAGCACTGTACATAACACATTTTTTTGAGAGGCTAGGCATGCTAGGCCACATCAAAGCAATGGCTTCAGTTACGGCTATGGCTGTTGGCTGAATTAACGTTAGGGAATAGGACTCTCAAGAGTCCAGCCATAGCCACTGCTGAAGCTATTAACTCGGAAGATCCTACAGACTGGTTTTCTTTTGCAAAGCTTACAGCAGCTAAAATAGCAAACAGTGAACTTGTTTTATTTACAAAAAGATTCATAAGAGCACTGTAGATACATTACATTTCAAATCCAATTTTAAAGAGAGAACTTTGAAAAGCTGTGTTTGGTTGGTTTTCATATTCTTATTTTTTTATTCATTCCTTTGTTTTTCTTCGTACAGTGCATTGTGGTAAAGACTGCTAGTAAGACTGGACTTTGTATTATGATCTGGGCCCAGTTTCATAAACCCTGTAAGCACAGACAAGTTTTGCTTAGCAGAAACAGGTTACCAGCCAACATTCCATTATGTTTACATTGTTGCCACTGGTACCCCGCTCATTTCTTGCTAAGTAAAGAAATTTGCCAAGCAGAATTTTCAGACTTATGAAATTGGGACCTGATTTCTGTGTTCCTCTTAGCTAAGAGGCAACAAAGACTGGATCCAGGTTCATTCGCTGGTGGTTGTGTTTGGGTGGTGGTTTAGTGGGGGGGGGGGGGGGTAGAGGGTGGAGGATGAGGGGGTGGTGATGGAGTCAGTGGTGGTGGTGGTAAAGTGTGAGAGGCTAGCGACTGGGTGAATGGGGGGTTCTTGATGTGCCTACTGTGAATTCCTGGATCTGTCCTTTACAAAATACATGTGTGAATATTGGAAGTTTGAACATTAAGTTTATGGACTATACAACTCTCTAAAAATAAATTTTGTTTTCCTTTAATTTTTACACTTTTAAAATTTCTTTGGGTAAAAAGGGCTTTGGCAAATACAATTATGCCAGAAGTTTTTTTCTTCTTCCTTTTCCCCATCTTTTATGTAAAATCATAAAAGGAAATGAGACAGTGCCACATGCAACATTTTCCCCTTTTTCCCCCCTCCAAATATGGCAAAATATTTATATATACATATTTATGTAATTTAGCTGTTTTTATGGTGTTTTTGCTGTATTATTTAATTGCAAGATACAGTGATACCTGAATCAATTTGCTGCTTCTCAAAATGGCATTCATGCATAATTCATGATGCAGCATGCATATTCATAACTACGTCAGCAGACTGATTTTGACCAATCACAACTCCACAAAGATTGCTCCCACAGACAAGACTTTGTATGCTAGAACAGTGACGCCTATCGACCAATCACAACAACATAGCAAATCACATGACCCTGATGATAATGTATACAACTTAATACACAGACCTGTCATAGTCAATATCCATAACACAACCCAGTCATGTGACCATCATCTAATTTGAGTAATCATACAATCTTTTAAACATTACGTTGAGAGAAAATCGAACAACTTTGAACCAGAACGTTTCCAACAAATTAAACATGAAGTAATTGATCTCCATCATATCTTATCAAACTCAGCACCAAATAACGAAAGCAGTTTAAATCTCAAATCCTTCCTCAAAGAAGTTAAAGTCCAACAAGTATCCAACTTTAAATCATCCAAAGTCATCCCAAGACAATTCCACCAATGGTTTTCAGAGTTGCAGGAACTGATTGCAAAAATTGAAAGGTTTTGTACATTACGTATTTTCCTTTAATATTTATAAATGATTAAATTGTGTTACTTTGGATGCAATAACCATTTTTTTTTTCAATTATGTAACAAATTGAGTAATATATACATCCAAATATTAGCCATTTATTCACTGTGACCGTTATATATTAAATAATAGTTAAAATAATCGCAAAGTGTCAGCAGTTGTTGACTGTGATGACTTATTCTTATTTGACTACGAGTGAGCTATAACTGTACTATAAGTTGACTATTAGTGAGCTATAATACTACTATAAGTTGAGTATAGTTGGTCTTTAAATCAGCTTTTTGACTAATGGCTGAACTGTTTAGTAAAATAGAAAATAACTATAAAAGAAATATAACAAATCAAACAGAAATAGGTGTGTTATGGATTTGATAGTTGCAGACAAAGAAAAAACATTTCCAAATAAAATGTAATTAAAAAAACTAATGATAAAGTTAGAAAAAAGATTAAGTGACTTTTGTTAATCTAAGGCGTACTCATCGCAGAAACTTTATTTACATTTTGCGTTATTTTTTTTGTATTTTAAGAAAAGGACCAGGGTTTAGTGGAATTTAAGGCAGTGTGATCCTGATAATAAAAAAGTCACAAGTTTTTTTTGTTTTTTTTCCCCAACTTTTTTTTACATTACTTTAGTCTTGATTTTACAAGGAAAATTGAGAGGTCAAAGAATGAGAAAATCAGGTAAATACTGAAACAAAATCAAATGATTGATGTCTCAGTAACCAATCAGGAAAACACATTTTGCACAGTACACCTTAAGAAAATGGAATGAGAGATGTTTGACAAGACGAGAACAAAATATTTGTTTTAACTTATCAGAAAAAGGGAACCGTCTTTCTGACTTTTACCAAAATATTGTGATGAATAATTCATCAATGGACTGATGAATAATTAATCAATTGATTGTGATGTAAATGTATTTGATCTCAAATAAATACCAAATGAGGCATCTGGGAATGAAGCAGAGTACTCTGCCGACTTCAAATTGTATTTTTGGATCATTAAGAAAGTCAACAAATAATAACTTTGTGATGATTTCTCTTCAAATATTCTAGAGTATACTTTGTTGTTTTATCTCCTCAAATGTACGCGGTTCCCTCAAAAAGGGGACGATTAATGTCAGAATATAATGCGGAATTGGAAACTGATGTGCTAATGCTTATCCCATTGTTCAAGAAGACTGAACTCTGTCTGTCAACACCCATCGCTACCACTTTCAAACTCTAACACCAACCTGTTTTTTTTCTTCTCCAAACCTCGGCTTAAACTTTCTCCGGCTCCAGGCTTCGTTTAATGATGGAGATCAAGCTGGAGCCAGAGACCAAACCGAGGTTTGAGAAAAGACCTCAATGATCAGCCTAAGATGTGGCCCATTCACCAGATGATTTTTGGTGGGTTTTGGGTGGTTAGGGCTGGACCATAATCAACACTGATCATAAGCAACATTGTGACATGTCGCCTCACTTATGCTTGAACACCCCTACAAACTAAAAATGTTACAACCCAAACAGTAAACATAACTCCCAACAACGGAATCTTCCATTCTGAAAAGGAGTTCATCAAACAGAATCAAATTTTCAAGCTACTGTTTTTGCAAAATCCACTTCCCTTTCAAACCACCAGCTGCAACATGGCCCCTTCCATATTCAATACAAATCAAAGAACTCTTCATTACATAAGAGGGGCGTGCTAAACTAAGATGGATGCATATTGTGTTGGTTCCTCCTCTGGATAATGGATTTGTCCACCTCCATTGGTGTCTCCCTGCCGATTCTTGAACTCTAGATCAGCGTAGTTTACACCGCCTTGGCCTGCACTTTCCTAAAAAGACAAAACACAAAACAAAAACAAAATTAGCAGCTGAAATTATGAGATAAATTACAATAATTTTGACAAAGTGTTACTCCAAAACGAAAGAGTTTTTAAGCTCTTAAATAACCCTGAAAGAGTTTCTGTATTGCTCCACAAATTCATCTCTGGGTTTTGAAAAAACAAAAATGTAACTGATTTTCTGTATATATTTTTTTGGGTACAAGGCCAAATTATATGCTAGTTACAATAAGACAAAATATTTGCTAGATAATTTAATGCACTAAAGCCATCCATGATGGGACTAGACATATCATTTCACTGCCTTTGATGGTGAAATTATCAAACAGTTTTAAATATTTGTTTCACCCATACATCAATGTGTGTAAAGAATTGTCTACTCGGTACTTTCCCCCAAGTCCTGTGAAAAACAATCCAGTCATATTACTCGGGTGGGATTCGAACCCCACAACCTTTGCCATTCTACAGCAGATGTCTTATACTAGACCACTGAGACTGCCTGGTAGCTAGAGGCAGTTTGAATCCTATATTTTAGCAGCGAGAACGGCAACAACTTAATAGATGTTAAATTTGCATCGGGGATAAAGAATACTATTTGGTTCTACCCATACACCTTCCCCTGCAGCCGCTGCAGCAGGACCAGCCTATCCTGCATATACATGTAGGCCTTATAGCCACCAAAGAGCCTGCACCAGGAGCCAAGCCACGGCGACTGTACACTCGGTACTTCTACCGAGTCACAGGTCTCCAAGGCCGGGATATGCAGTGCTTTACTCACATTGTGTATGGGTAAAACCAAATAAATGTCATAATCTTCTTTTTGTTTTCCTTTTTTGAATGAGATACCGCCCAACTCACAAGGCCAGACGGCCACTTCAAGGTGAGGGCTACATTTAACTGATTTGGGCTGTGGACCCAAATCAACTGTCACCAGGGGCATGTTGCCACCTACTCCTGGGGCTGAAACAGGGTTACTCCCTTCACAGTCTGTAAGGAAGTAGGCATGGGTATCATCCACTAGGAGCCTGATGCAAATTTAACATTTATGAAAGTTTTAGATTTGGTTGGAAAGTGGTAATATGCAAAATGGATTTGAATTTTTGACACACGAAATAGGTAATAATAATAATTCTGATGAATGATCAACAGTGCTTATTACACATGGGTGTAAGGGTAAAGACTTCATTATCTCAAATACAATTATTAAATCAATTAAAACCTAAACTTAATTACTGAAATGGAGCAATTGCAATGACACAAACCAAATTCTTAAATCAATAATTTGTCTTTTCATGTGTATTAAGTAAAGTAAAAATTTCAAATAAACAAATTCATTAAAAGAAAATGTTTGAATGTTCAATTATATATTTTGTTTGTAAAATCAATCAATCAACGAACAAAAGTTCAACCAGGAATTGTCTGGGGAGAAAAATATTGTTAAAATAATTTTAAAAAATAAAAATAAAATGTATCAAGTGAAAAGTAAAAGTAGAAAAATGAACCATAGTCTGTGGTAATTAACACAAATTTTCCAATCAAAAATCCTGAATGGTGGGTTGATATGCCAAGACCATTTAATCTTGGGAGTCTTCCTATTGGACAATTCACAAAATAGAGCGCCACCAAGAGTTGCCCTTAGGAGGTCAAAGAGCGCCACCAAGAGTTGCCCTCTGAGCATTGTTGATACACTTCTGGTAATGAAAACCAAGGATTCCTCATAAGTGATTTTAACTACAGTAGCTTGCAAGCCTGAGGAAACCTGTAAACAAGGGTGCTTGCTATATGAACCAGGAACAAAGGGGTAATTACCCCTACTCTTTCACGATAATAGTACACGGTACAAAGAACAAAGCGTCTTTGTGTCTTGCATAAATAGAAATAAGTGTCGCAACAAGGACTCGAACCCACAATCTGCTGATCAGAAACACCACAACTTGAGTCTGGTGCTCTTAACTCTTTTAGTAACCCCTGGAGTTATTACATTTCAGAGAGAATCTTTTCCCAGTGTGAACAGAACATTTGGAATACAACCTTCTCCAAAAATGACCATTCCATGGCCAACTTTTGATGGCGCAATACCTTCTACTTTAATCATGTAGTTCTTTGCAAGTTAACACACAACATTTTAATAAGCACACATTTTCTTTCACCAAGCAAACCAGTGGAGACGCCATGCAGTACACCAAGTTCACAAACAGGACCATGACCATATGCAAATAAAATGAGTAATATGAATATATGCACGACATGTAAATGATGTCAACACATGCAGGGAAACAAACAAGGTGGAGTAAAAAGAAGGCAAATGCCTAACAATGAAACATCTCCTGTGTATGGATGTTGTCATTTTGCTTGTTTGTAACGGAGCATTTTGGAAGCCAAAAATTTTTGCGCGGCACATAGATTTGCGATAAGTCCAAAACGAAGCATCAGTTTAATTTGCAAAGAATAAGTTTGAGCTCTGCTGACTACGGCAAGCTCTTACATGTAAGTTCTGACTACTACAAGCACTGACTCGTTTCAACCAGCGCCCTAGAGATCTCTCAGTTAAATATGACAGGTTGAAGAATAAACTATGCATTGAAAGACTGACCATTAAAGCCAAATTAAATACATGTAGTCAACCCTCCTACTGTGTGACCATTCAATATCATCCACTGTGGTTTTGAATGATATACTATGCCAGCATGCAATATGATACCATGTGGTGAATGCATCAACACACCAGTCAACCCTCCTACTATGTGACCATTCAATATCATCCACTGTAGTTTTGAATGATAGAGAAACTATGCCAGCCTGCAATACATGTATATCCATGTGGTGAATGCATCAACACACCACACAGTCAACCCTCCTACTACACTGTATGTGAGCATTCAATATCATCCACTGTGGTTTTGAATGATAAACTGCCAGCCTGCAATATGATATCATGTGGTGAATGCATCAACACACTACACAGTCAACCCTCCTACATTTTAATATCATCCACTGTGGTTTTGAATGATAGAGGAATTATGCCAGTCTGCAATATGATATCATGTGGTGAATGCATCGAAACACCACACAGTCAACCCTCCTGCTATGTGACCATTCAATATCATCCACTGTGGTTTTGAATGATAGAGAAACTATGCCAGTCTGCAATCATGTGGTAAATGCCTCTACACATTGGATAATGGTATCTTTCCCAGCATATTACCTTGATGAACTCTCATTCGAATCTCACCTTGTGACTTTTCATTTCATTTTCATTTTCATTTCATTTATTCTGGTTGTGAAGCCATACAAGCCAAGAAGCCAATGAAGAGAAGACAAGGAAGGAAGTTCCAGTTTTAGATGTGGGAGGAAAACCCCACAGAGTTATTCCAGGGAAAACCAACGCAATCAGGACTGAAAACCCAATCCAGACAGAGCCCCAAGTGGGATTTGAACCGGGGTCCTACAGATGGAAGGCGAGGAAAGATACCGCTACGCCAACCTGACCACCCAAGAGCCTTGCATTAGATTGATTTTTCAGTTAATCTAATCGATTTTAAACAAGTGATTTCTTTTTTCTAATGTAGTTTGAGGGTTTTCCTCTCACATCTAAAACTTAACAATTTTTTTACCATCTTCTTTTCATAGATTCTGTCTTGGTTCCTGCAAGGCATTTTCAAGGGTCCTTTCACTTTGGTGTTAGTGTCTGATTAATTTAAACAAAAGTGAAACTACCATGCTATCTACATGTGGCTTGTGATTCAAGTATTTATACAGTTATAAGAGTTCAGACTTTGAAAGATTAAAGTAACTTTGCCTGGTTTTTGAACTTTTTTAATCACAATTTGTTATTGAAATTTTCAGTTGCACTACCTTTTTTTTAAAAACATAGTTGTTCACTTTTTCCTACATGTTGTATATAAATAATGTAATTGTTTGTGGTAAATAGGAAAATGTAGGTCTCCAGATCTGCTAACTGGCAGACATCTTCCATGTTGTAAATGTTTGTGGTAAATAAAAAAATAGTAGGGCTCCAGATCAGCTTATTGGGAGACGTCTTCAATGATGAGGAGGAAATGTAACCTTACCTGGTTTCTCCCATCAGGGGAATCAGCAGGGTAATCCCTATGGCCGCCGACAGGGGGAGAGCCCCCGCTTTGCCTTTGAGCAGCGTCGTTAGGCTGCTTTTTCGAGTTACCCGTCGAACTCGTGGAACTGCGGGGAATCCTGGGTTTTTTGGGTTCGTCGTCGTACTTGTGGACGCTCTGGCGCACTTCGGGTTGGTTACGGATCATATCTGCGTTTGAGGCTGACGGCTGTTTCTTGGGAACCGTGCCGCTACGGTTGGGTAGGACGAACAGATAACAGGCAGGAGGGAAAAAGGGTAAGCACAGGGGAGAAAAATAAATAAATAAAATTGGGAAAGAACGGAAGAAACCAAACGGCAAGGGATAGAAAAAATACATCTGCTTTTGACTATGAAAAACAAAAGTTGATTTCTTGGGAAACTACATGTGATAGGGAGCTGACGTTTGAGACAACAGCTAGTTTGGTGGGAACAGGTCACCTTACAGCCAAGTACAGGATCAAATAACAGATCCGTGATCAATCCCGAACCGTGTCATACAAACATCTGATCAATGGTTTCAAATGTAACTAGTGTACATTTACTAGAGAAAAATATCCTCCTTAACTCTTGCTGATCTCAAAGACAACATAACAGACCCCTTACATGAGATGTCACAAGCCCAAAACAGTCCCTCTCACTGAGGTCAATGCTGAGCTATCATCGCCTGAGGGGTTGTTCCCAGCGCGTGCCATTTCCATCGTTTGCAAACAAAGATGGCGGAATGCAATAGTCTATTCTCAGTCTCAGTATCAGCTAGACGGGAGTAAACTAGAAGGGATCTTAATGCCATTTGAATGCCTTTCACCCTCCTGCGATTGTATGCCAGTGTTTGAAAAATATAATTTTTCAGTTTTTATGTGCAGTTTGTTACCCCCCACCCCTTTTCAGGGTTATTAGTTCTTTGTGAGTAGTTTCATCAGCAACTTCATACCATTACAACTCTTGATAAAACCTTTAAATAAATCTTTGTATAAATATATTGGGTGTGTGAGCTGTGCAATTTGTAGGATTGAAAAAGAGGAAATGGCCGACCATACCTCACTTTGTGGATCGTTTTTCAATTTTCTACGGATTATTATTCAAGAAAGAAGAGGACATCAGCCGATCAGCTGAAAACTTTCATGTCTGTGTAAACTACTTGAATGTATGACATTTAAAAAAAATTATTTTTACTTTGGGTTCCTTTTCGTCTCAGAATTTGTGTTTGTTGTCACTTTATTTCATTTTTATTTTCTGGACGAAACTTGTTTCACAAGACCAAAGATAGTTTCTTTCCTGTACACTGCCATCCCTTGCTTAACTTTGAGGAGGTTTGGCGCCAAAAAGCTGAAGCAAAAGGTGTGTTTGGAAAAAACAGAGAACCGCTGGACTTGTTCTGTTTTGAGGTTACCAACCAATGCTAAACTGAACGGGCTGTGTGCATTTCAAGTCATACCAGTAGTTTGTTTGTTTGTTTGTTTGTTTGTTTGTTTGTTTGTTTGTTTGTTTGTTGTTGTTTTTTTTGTTTTTTTTTTTTTGGGGGGGGGGGGTACATTCCATGTAATATTTACACATAGTGTTGATACCAATCCGAACTGAATGCCTTTGTGGAGGTATCCCTTGTGCATTCCAGTATGTCATACTTGGATTATTTCTAGCCATGTGGGAGATTTGATCAAAACTACAAGTTTGGATCTGTCTGATTTGACTATCATGTTCATGTAGGCGTACACCCCATTTGACTTAAAGGTATCGCCATAGGTTGGTTTTTGTCCACTTGATGCCGATTTGAATGAAAATATGTGAATGTTTCAGCTGGACAGAATCTACTTGCTGGGGAACCAGCTAATAACTGTCACCGATACCACAAGATTGTTGAATCCATCCACGTTTAGCGAGGAAACGGCGGGTACCAACCGGATCTCTGCCTGCAGCATTCGCGAACGGACACCAGCCCTCAGAAATCTGAGAAACTACTCAAGCATGAATCTCTTCTCAGAATCAAATGTTTTCGGCTGAAAAGTTATTATCCAAACCATATTACTTCGGAGGAAACTCTTTCAGAGAATAGGGAATCCTTCCACAACAGCTGCAGTGCTTCTCACCAAGTTCTTACGTCAATATTTTTGGGAGAATTGACCAATCTATGACCCTACCTTTAGGGCAAGCTACTGTATCATTTCATCAGCGTTTTCACGAAGTAGCACGCACTGCTATACCAACAAAAAAATAACAATCAGAGAAAACGGCCTCTGAAGTTGAACATTTTTTCGAAACCCACTTTCCTTCAAAACTTCAAAGTATTTCCATTTAAATTTCTCAATGTAGATACTTGATGACTTGAACTTAAAAAATAATCTTATTTTGACTCATTTGCATAATTAATTAATAAACTAGACACGAGAGAAGTTCCGTGCTACTTCGTGAAACCAAAAAAGTGCGAAATATGTCTTTTTGCATTTTCACGAAGTAGCACGCGCCTATACTACAACACAGCATTTTGTGTTACTTCATGAAACTAGGTCAGCGCGCGCGCGCTCACACAAGTTTCGTGCTACTTCGTGAAAACGTTTTTACCTCACTTTGACTTCAGTGCGTGCCGTGCATTACAATGGTAAACAGAAGTTGGGTGCTACTTCGTGAAAACAAAAAATGCCACAATTGGGCAAAAGTTGAAAACACTCATTAGCTTAATTAAAAAAGTAAAGCTGTCTGAGCTTTGAAACTTCATGGAATTGTAGGTCTTCATGCATTATCAACAGAAATGTAAAAAAATTAAAATGTAAAAAAAATTTCCTTAAGCACGTAGCGTGCTACTTCGTGAAAACGCTGACGATTTAAATGACTTCAGAGGAATGTTTACTTCATCATTATTTGGGGGAGGAGTTTAATTCATTCCCGCCCTCTGGTTTTTTAACAACCAAATGTGCAACCTCTTCCCCAGGGTGTGTCGAGCAGTACAAGGTTGACTGCTCTCTCACCCTGGTATTGGAACATTTGCATATCCAAACATTTTGGATACGTATGCAAATTAGAATAGTCTGGCTGCATATCGAAATTCACATCTTCGCCATAGTCTCGTGGTCCGGTACCAGATTTAGTAGCTTGTATGTATTGGAAAAATGTACATGTGCTAATGTAATGTTGTTGTCCAATCAGGGTCCAAGTGAGGAGTTTCCATCCCAGGGTTTACTATTTACAAACATGGTTGGAAATAAAGTAACCATGGGGACGAGGTTGCCAACTGTGAGAATGCCATCCAATGAGACATGTATGTAGACAAACTGGTAATGGTCCCCAGGAAAAACTAGATACATGTATGTCTCCGTTAGTGACTTTGTGGATGCTGGTTTGTTTCCAAATTGGCAATAAATAACTGTGGGGCCTTCCACTACAATATTTTTCAGCTTTGAATCAGTTTGCGTCAGACTCAAAAGTGGTCTTGATTATATATATAAACAAACTACCCAGCATTTTTCTCAATTTGTGTCTTGAAGAAACTTTGATTGATGAATGCACTTTGTGATTGTCAAAAAGAATTGGACACAAAATTGCAATGAGGTGCTTCATCCTCTGGCAGCTATTTTTTTTTTTAAAGGCCTATAAAACATTTTAAATGAAAGATTTTATTCTACAACAAAACACTCTGTATTTTTTAGGTATGATGAGAAAGTTAATTTAGGAAACAAAGTTTTTTTTTGTTAATGTGGTAGTGTGTTTGCAGTGTGAGTTTGCTCCGGGAAAAAAGCAGGAAATAGCAACTACTTTCAAAAGAAGACTCATGTCGAAAGTAATGGAATCAAAAACCTTACATGAAATTTGACTTTTTATATGAAGATATCCTTGTAATGTCGTGACCTATAACAGCAAGTTAGTTGAAAACCAGGGAATTCAAGCAACTGACGAAAGTGTTACAGCACCCGTTACATGAACCACAAGCATTGTTCAACAACAACTACAGCATGCCTACAACATGTAACAATCATAATGCATCGCACATTGCCATCACACCACACTTTTGAAAGCATGAAAGCAAAAGCTTTTCCGCTGAATGTTTCCGAGTTCTATTTGTCCTTGTAATTTCTAAGTTTTCTTTTGTCTCGCTGAAGGCCACACAGGGAAATGAAACCCATTGTCGTTGTCATTAATCGAGTATATTAAAGGTATTATATAGGATTGGCGAGGATAAAAAACATCTTTGTTTAATTTGAGTCTGAAGGCTTACTGATCTAGAAATTCATACTAGAACCAACTTTTCTGTGAAATATTTCCCATCTGATATGAAATTAAATTCATGAAAACTGTATCTAAAAACCTTTAACAAAATAAAATAATAATAAATGCAACAACTGATTTTGGTTGTTACAACCAAAATTAAGGACAATGTGTTGTAATGCTGGAAATTGTGCACGGTTTTCACAATTTTGTCCTTACTCACAAAATGGATTAAGCCCAAATTTTCACAGGTTTGTTATTTCAGGTTTGTTATTTTGTGTTCATGATATGAGTTATCGACCAAAGTTGTATGGTTGATCACACAAAACATGAACACTGTCCACAGCTATTTCAGGTTTGTTATATCGTGTTCATGATTTATACATGTATATGAGTTATCAACCAAAGTTGTATGGTTGATCACACAAAACATGAACACTGTCCACAGCTATTTTGTCAGCTCTACCAATCCTGTATAACACCTTTAATATAATGTGAGTTGAACACAAGCTGAATGAGTCAACAGTTTTTTTCGAAATTTTGTATACAACCATAACGTTTCCTGGAAAGGAAATAAATGTGATTGGAAAGTTCCCAGTTCAGACAGAAATAATTCATAGACACTAAAATGTATCCACTGTAACTAGCAGGGAAAGCTGAAGTTTTCCAGTGTATTCCAGAACAGTTCAAAAGCAAAGTAAAAATTTCAAAATGCGTGGGAAAATTATCCAAAAGAAGAAAACTAAAATGAGACAAGACTCTCGTGAGATTGAAAAGAATGTCAATTCAACAATCACCATGAGAACAGAAATAACGTTTGTGTCTGATAAGTGTTCCAACGCAAAACTTGGCAGCTATATTTTACAGGAAAGGAGAGTTTCCCATGTACCACCACGTTACCTTAGATGCACAAATTTGAATAACATGTGAAAGTTATTTTAGGACGACCTCTGACATCCATACTTACCCAGAGCCAGTCTTGGAAGGAGCAAAGCAGAATTTTTCTGGAATGAAAGAAAGTAGAAACAATCAAAACCTCAGAGGAAATTATGATATCAGAATCCTGATTATGGTCATCACGTACGCACCTTACTTTATTCCCTGAGAGAAGGGACCTGTTTGGTTGCACGTCTACACACTGACTAGTTTTTGTTTTTGTTCAATACATGTACATGTAGGTAAACAGAGCTGTCAACATTTGCATCTTGCAATCAGAGAGATTTTGTTCAACAATCAGAGAGTTATTGAGATTTACATACAACATAATAGGGGAAAAGTTTCCACAATCAGGGAGATTTTCACATTTGTTCGTCAGAACATGGACAGATTGGGAAAGGGGGGGGGGTTCAGGGAACTTTCTGCAGAGTCAGGGAGTTGGCAGCTCCTGGTTAACCATGTTAAGATGGTTTGTTTTGCATTTTTTCAACAATTGTTTTTTATCCAAGTTTGTTGTTTACATGTCCAGGTAATGCGTAGGTTTATTTTAAACCTTATTTGGTTGCAAAATTTGAAAACCTGATTTCATCTAGCATTAACAATTGACAATATTGAATTTGTACAAAAAAGACGCTGTCTGCTTCCATCAAGTTTGGGCACAAATCCAGGGGAAGACATTTTAAGTAGTTAGGAATGATTTCAACTTACTTTGTTTGTAGCAGATGATTATAAGAATGATGAGTAAGATGACCGCTAAAGGTACACAAACTGCTGCAGCTATGCCTGCTGGACCTATTGACGCTGCTGTGGACAACAAAGACAAGAAAACGGAATCACTATTTCCAACCTCAAAAAAGTAATGATGACATCGAACATGACCTTGGATAATATCCTCATTACAACTTGCATGGATGTCAGTCGACTGGTTTTACCGTTTATGGTAAATTAAGTTTATTGGCGATTTTCCCTAAATTGTTTGAAGGTATTCAAATACAGGATTTGTTGAACTGACAAAATAGCTGCAGAGTGCTCATGTGTTGTGTGGTCAACCATCCATACATGAAATAAGTTTAACAAACCTGTCAAAATTTGGGCTAAATCCGTTGTGCGAGTCAGGAGAATGTAGTGAGATTCCATGCACAATTTTCCTCATGGTATATTGTATACATAAATTGTCCTTAACTTGGGTTTTAACAACCGAAATCAGCCACTGCAAAAATTATTATAAAAAAATTCTTTCTTTTCCCCCCCCCTTTTTTGGGGGGGGAAGTGGTGGTTTATATACAGTTTTCATGAATATGACCCCATTTCAAAGAACATTTCAGACAAAATGGTTGGAGTATGACCTTCATAATCAGTAAATTTTCTCAAACTAAACAATTATGTTTTTTATCCTTACTAACGATCTTTCTGAACAAAACATTGTTTGACATGTTGATTCACTTGTTTCCAATAATTTTTTTTTTCTTTATTTTGTATTTTTAAAAAATATGAAACTGTACCTGGGCACCTTGTAGCACTGAGCCCACAATTAGAATCATAAAAATAAATATCAACTATTGCTGACATCAGATTTTAAAAATTTGATGAATGCATCTGATAATCTGCTAGAAAAACATTAGTAAATCACCTATTTTCTAAAAGTTGTCAGGTGTGAAATATTCTGAAATATTGATTGTTTAATTGATAATAAGATCTAATCTACTCCAGTGTTTCCACTCAGCAATAGTGAGATCCAAACATCACTCTATGATTACCAGATTAATTCACACCAAAAAAAGGACTATTTCTCTTTCATTTTGGTTATTGCTTCATTTCTTGAAAGAAAATTTAAAGGATCAAGTAGGTTTTGAGAAAATCCTAAAAAGCAGAAAAATCAAACACCTGTAAAATAGCTGACATTGATAACCATTACAGCAAAATTGTCAATCCCTATTCCCTAACCTCACTGAATATAAAACTTATATCAGTGATAATCCTCTAGAGAAATAATTAGGTCTGAGAAAAGATCCCCAAATCATAATTGTTTTTTAACTTAAATTTTAACGAAACTTAGTAGTCTCCTGAATTCCGAAATCTACTCCGCAGCAGTAGAAAAAATAGCAATGACAAGTTTTCCGGAACAAGTCTACACAGCAAAGTATGTAGATGTACACATGATGTTACCCAAAACAGAATGTAGATACTTGATGGTTTGGTCATTACAATGACTAACGCTTTCAATCGCGGTGATCATCCAAGTAAATCTGAAGGTCCAGGGAGGTAACTGATATCAGAAAAGATCAGGATAAATCACATGCCTGTTCATCATATGTAGATTACTCAACCATTCACATTACGGTACACTGACTGAACTCCCTACCACTGATCTACCTCTCTCCATTGTGCCCTGCTTATCTTCTACAGACACACAATCAGTCTCAGTAGCCAGGGTTCAAATTTGACACTTTGTGTTTTTCAAATGAAGATCAATTCACTTACGTTCAAATGTTGACTCTGAGTCTGATATTAGTCAACTCTCAGTATTGAGTAATCAAGTAGCCTTTAGTAATTTAGATTTTGGCCAGGATTGTAGACTAATTGGGATAAAATATCACTTCTTATTCACCACCCATATGTACGTACAAGTATGTATATGTCTGTACAAGTCATGCAAGTGTATGGGAATGTACGTATACACATGTGTATGTACGTACGCTTACATGTAAGTATATGTAAGTGGTAAGTATTGTGTGTACAGTGTGGGTTATAGAGGAAGGTAAGGATCCTTGCTCTGTGATGATGGGATGCAGAAAAATACTGTGCCCCCTTTACGTTCAACTCATGACCACCTCATCACCATGGAAACAGAATAATCAGCACAGGCCTCAAACTCACTGGATCGCTAGTCAGAGTCTCGTACTTTTAGAATTGGGCCGACAACCTCAACAACAACAAAACAAGTACAGCTAGGGTCTAAAAATACAGACTGGACCACTGGCCAGACCAATAGTTTTAGTTAAGATTCTCCCCTTGCACAGGCTAGCGTATCGAGCCAATACGCGAACATTTTGGCCGATACACAAACAAATATGTAAATAAAACAAAATTAAAAATAATAATTTTTTATTATTATTTTGTTTCATTTTACAAAAAACATCAAGAGAAAACTATGTAGAATGCACAGATTAGTAGCAACTGTAAAACCAAGACAAACACAAAGTAGAAACGATGCCCAATGAGATACATTGTAAGACCGGCATGACCGGGATTGTAGACCCATCCATTAGGCATCCCCCCCCCCCCTCACCACTTCTACTTCATCTTAATTACTCATCTGCAGAGTCCTTAACATGTTGACTGCCGGTCATAGATTTGTAGGGCATTCCCATTTGCCAAGTGTGGTGCGCATGCGCACATGCCAAGTGTGGTGCGCATGTGCGCATGCCAAGTGTGGTGCGCATGCGCGCATACCAAGTAGGTTACACTTTTTTGTGTCTACATGTTGTAATACAAATTCTCAGGATGTACATGTGTATGTCCTCACCACTGCCAGAAGTGTATTTGTTGCATTCTCAGTGATGCCAGTGTGTTCAATTAACAATACAAAAACCTTTCATTCTCTACGAGTATACTCGTAGTGGCAGAATCCGTTACACCTGTTACTACGAATATACTCGTAGGCGGCAGTCAACGTGTTAAGGTAGAATATAAACACCAAGGAGAAACTATCAAATTGAGCGACTTTTATGCATTGAATCTGTTATGCATTGGTAAAACACAATCACATGCTAGCCAAGAAGTCATACAGTGTATCAGAAAAGTAGAAAAGCAAAAGTTAGTTTATGACCTGACGTTCGGCCGTTAACTACTGTTTGCATTTATACCATAGGTCCTTTTGGTTGGTAAACAGTTTCCAACAGCTTATTCTATTTTCTCAAAAATTTTAAAAATATTGGTGTTTCTGGTCAGATGGGTTTACTCAAGATGAACTGTAGTGTGCAAGCTACCCATAAGGCAGTTGCCTATATGGTGGGTGGGGCTTAAAAGATCTGTCTATTGCATATGTATGTCTGCTCTGTGGCAATCCAGGTGTATGCATAATTATGTAAATAGCATACATATACAGCACTTTCTATACATGCATGAGAGGTAGCACATGCATGTACATGTAATGTACATGTTCTTTCACACACTGCTCAAAAACCTGTTAAAAACACCTGCTATAAAAACCACAAGGAGCTGATGCCATTCAGAACAGGTGCAAAGGCACATGATGAAGGTACTGGGGGAACTATTGAGGTATTTGGGATGGAATGCCTGCTACTGGTGTTAGTAAGTGGGTGTTAGTAACTAAGTAAAGGTTACAAGTAGTGCTACATGTAGGAGAAGGAGGCTGGTTAGGATGGAACGGGTGTTAGCAAAGAAGCAAATTATAATGAAAAGGAAAATTAAATTTATCATGACAGTGACCAAACGAAAACTAATAACAAAATTTCCAACATCAATTTGTAATGCTTCCTTTCGTTAAGTTGATATCTTATTTCTATTCAGTTCTAAGTAGAGACATTCACACAAATTAGAAAGCAATTATTTTCATTACCATTTCCTTTCTTAACTAGTCTTCTTAAAATAGTGAAAACATGAAAATAAAAGCAACTTATTAAAAAACCACCAAACATGGTAAATGAGCAGATGAAAGTAAAACATGGGTAATGTGTGCAAGAAACCAATGACAGTAAAAGCTGCTCCTTAAAATGCACGCCTGTTCAAACATTTAAGGGAAATAAATTTCCCACCCAACCATACATTTTTTATTTAATCATTACGACTAAAGAAAAAATTGTTTGCCACATGTTTTGTGGGTGTTGGCTTTTCAATATTTCCCTATTTGAAAGAAAGTTGAGTTAAGCCTGATTCACACTTCCTGCGAATGTTCGTGCGAAGTGAACTTGACATCACAGCTTTCGTTTTTTGCTGCAAATGTTTCGTGAGAGTTGAGCACAGCCAAAGTTTTCTGTTGCAAATTTGTGACGTCAAAATTCGCATCGCATTCACATGCACAGGAAGTATGAACCAGGCTTTAGTGGCATAAGCATTATAGCCCAATGTCGGCCATTAAGTAGGCCAATCAGAGCAAAGAGCGCCCTCATAATGCGATGTAAAGAATGAAGGATGAACAGAGGATCTGAATATGTGGATGAACTGTGATTCTAATCTACCCAACTGTAAAGTACACCAGATGGCAAAGAATGTGCAGGAAAATCATAAAAATGATAACAAAAACAAACTGCAGGAAAAGAAAAAAAGAAAGAAATGATAATAAAACATAATTGCAAGATTGAAAAATAATTTAAAAGAAATGATGGAAAAATAGTGAGCTTAAGACATTCCCATCCCAGAAACCCCAAACATAAAGAGGACATACCAGTTCGAGGTTTCTTAGTGGTCGTTGACATCATGGGTGGTGGGGTGGTTGAATCGCCTAGATAAATACCAAAAGTCATACACACACAAAAAAGGCAGGGCAGTGATTAATAAAAAACAAGCATGCATTGTGGTTAAGACAGCATTGTTGGGGGAAGAAGTCATCCAAAAATTCCTTTAAAAACAAACTCTGGTTTCCTTTTTATGTTCTGAATATCTGTCCAAACAAAAAATAATTGTTTATATTTTACTCATTTTGGAATGAAATAAAGTTGGAAAAACATTTGAATGCCAGTTCTGAAAATCTCTGTCAAAATTAGGATATAATGCATGAATTTTTACTCATTTTGAAAACACAAATCAAATATGGTGGTAGACTACTATTTATTTTTTTAATCTAGGTTTTAAAATCTAGTTCTACCTATTTTTTATCTAATTTCCGGATACAAAAAAAGGTTTTGAATGCTTGAACCATAAAAACAAATCAATTAAAACTTGCCCCTTTGTGCAGTGACAAAAAACAATACAGATTAGGCGCTCAAAATCAAACATTATTCAACATGGCAAAATAAAAAATAAAATAAAATTTTCCAGCGCACGTTTTTTTTTAGCTGCAAAATTCTGATAAACCAACACTGTTAAGATTCTATTACAAATTGTAAACTAGCTGCAATCATAATGAACACTGCGATGTGCATTTTGTGCAAGGTGCTGTGCGCTGGCTGGAGGCTCCATGGGTCCATCCAATGGGAGGGCTGCTGAGAGGCAGTTTGCGATGGTGAGTGGGGCTTACGCTTAATAAATTGGTCTTTTGGTGGGGGGGGGGGGCGGATATTTGGAGTTACAGAACAAAATACTGCTTTTCAAGACTTGACATTGTTTTGTCAAACATTGTGGTGTGTTGGGGCGTGGTGGCTTTTTTAAAAAAGTGTAAATCATTGGTGACATGACTGAAAGGGGTCATTCTAAAAGGTAACTAGTACCTGTGACCTCAACCGACAACACCCAGATAATCCTATGGGATCAATTCTGACGAGGTCATGTGAGGTCACAGTTACCAGTTACCCTTTAGTGTCTACTGTCCTTAAGTGTGATCCACTACAACTTCTTTATAAGTCACTGGAAATGCTGCATAAATATTCAAAATTTTGAAAAATGTACCTGTTTACATAATTATTTCATTTATTTTTAAACTGACACAAAACTGATTAAATTGTGATTACTTTTAGCTCAAAATCTGGGTGAACAAAAAACAACTGACTAGATCGGGTGAACAAAAACAACTTAGATCGAGGGAACCGGCAATCTCCAGATTGACTTTGCGGTACTTTACCAACTGAGCTATCTCGCCTTGATGATGGAGGTCTGCCTATTTTGTGATAATATACTTTTACTGCTGCACGGTTTAATGTCGTTTGTTCCTCAAAGTTGATGGTTTGACGTACTAAAAAATGATGAGCTTTTCTTGTGTTTGTTGTGTTACACAATTTATTCATTTATTTATTTGTTTATTTGTGTTTGTACAAAGATATTCCACCGGCATCAAAGCTTTTCCAACATGTGAATAAACACTTTGTGGATTTAAATCAACTCTGAATTGTTTTGAGGTGCGAAAATTTTAAACCAGCATTGGAATTTGTCAAGAGATCTACAATGTGTCTGCAGCACAGCTAAGCTTTCAGGGATTTTTCAAAAACCTGGGCCCAATCTCATAGAGCTGACTTTAGCATTCAATTCTGCTTAACAATTTTCTGCTCAGCAAAACTGAAAGGATACCAGTCAAAGATGGTGCATGTGACATGGTATTTTGGCTGGAAACCTTGTTCTAGTAAGCATATATGTGTGTAAATTGTGTTGTGCTTACATCACAGCTGCCAACATTTGCGTCTTGCATTCAGGGAGATTTCATTCAACAATTAGGGAGATATTTAAAACTAAATTCAACATAATAGGGAAACAGTTTCCATGATCAGGAAGATCTTCAAATTTGTTCATCAGACCTTGTAAAGATTGGTAAATGTTTGGGGAAATTTCTGCAGAATCAAGGAGAGTTGAAAGCTCTGTTACATGAGCTGCTTCTGCACAAAATAAGCTAAGCACAACAAAATTATGCTTGCCAAAATAACGTTACCAGCCTAAATAACATGTTCCATGTACCATTTGTGACTGGTTTCCTGCTCATTTCTGCTAAGCAGGAAATTGTAAGCAATATTTTCTGCTTGAGTAGCTCTATGACATCAGCCCCAGATTGCATGGGAATGTAGCAAAGAATGCGAGGTGGACTTTTGGCCGATAACTACATGTTGAAGGCAGATGATGACATCTAAATCTATAGGACAACCAAAGGGAAAACCCCAATGTCACCCCCAGTTAATCATCACCAGTTCAGCTTGCATCACTGTTTCAAAACATATATACATGTACATGTAGCTTTATTTTGCCCAGGAAGAAGTCAGAACAGAGCATACTTTTTGAAACATCTAGTAAAGCACCAGCAGCCTATTTCACAAAACTGTGTAAGTCCACTTGTGCAACATTTATTGCACAAAATTGTTTTGTGAAATCGCCTTACTGTTCTTTCTTTATAGAGTGCATCATAAAGATGAACAACTGGCCAAGAGAAACGTAGCTTTTATTGAAGGAACTTAGCAAGATTTGACAGAGAAAACTTGACACCAAAACCTCAAAATTTTCTTAAAGAACACCTGTGTGGTAAAACTACACCTTCTTGTCTTGGTAGGCTTTAAGATGATGCTTGCTACATGATTGAATAGGCCAAGACATTGCCATAGGGGGTCAAATAAAATATTATTTGTAGCATGATAGAAGCTGTACCAAGTACCAAGAGGGCAGGCGTTGATGTTGAAGAGAATTGACAAGAAAAATGAGATGAATCAGAACAAATTTCACAAGAGGCTCAATAAGGGTCCAGTTATGATTCGGAGTAAGTACTTACCGTGAGGATCTACAAAATGGTTTTAATTTATCAAAGTTTTGTAAAAGCCATGCACATACACTGTACTGGGATAACCCAAAACCAATATTCCATGCTCAAATTCAAAACATATCAGAACATAAAAAATTAAATTTCGAAACATACTGCTCATAAATTGACAACATGATACATGCGGACATGGAATTTCACCTATGGGAGGGCAAGGTTATCATTCTGCAAAGGGCACCCATTAGAAAATCTTACTTCACACCTACATCATTTTGAAATATGGTTGACACAAATACTAATGTAGTATGTATGACGCTACATGTGTATAAGTTATAGCCTACTATAAGGGTTGGGAACGTACCCAAACCAAAGTGTGCACCCCACACATCAAGTGTCCACCTTACCTTAGTGATTTAATTGGGATATTTTGAGAGGGCAACCGAAGGCCAAGACCAGGGGCGATAGAGGCCAAAACCTCAATGGCTTCTGTGTAATTTATGTACAGCAAAAAACGTGTACGTACATTACACTCGGCATTTATCATTTTATATGCTGTCATACGCATACACATGTACAATGTACATGAATACATGTAGTCCATACCGTAGTCCCAACAGTATCCACTGATAACTCTAATGAATTTAATCATAAATACAAAACATGTACATGTATCACGTACGTACATCGTACACGCTGTACGTGTACAGCCACCAAGATTTCTGGACCAAAAAAAAACATGGATGCCTTCGCCCATGGAGAAAGGCATTACAAATCTTCAATGAACAGATTTTTTAAGCAATAAAACTCCAAGGATATCCTATGTCATGTTTGAGTACAGAGAAAGAAATTGAGAAAAAAAAATCAGGCATAACATTTGGTCCTTGGGGGAAAATAGTAACATTTTATTGAGTCCAAAGGTTGACCTACATATTATGTACACATGGTGTACTGCTTTATAGACTTTCCAGGCAGACTAGTTAATAACAACTTTTCTGATTTTTTTTAGGGCCAAACCAATTGGAAAACAGGTTCAACTTTAATTAGGAAGGATGTCATCCCTGATCAAATTAAGAACATTTTTCGGTGGAAAGAAATGGAAAGTACTCAGGATTGCAAGATGAAAAATAATATAGTCATTGACCTCCTAGGCAATTCTTGAAACGTTCAATGCTACGATGAGTGCCCACAGGTAGAACTGGTTAGTGTATTTTAAGAGTAGAAATGTGCTGGTAGTGTGGTCTCAGCAGAAAGCTCCACAAATGTTACTCCTATACACACAGACCAACAAATGGGACAGTTGAAATTTGCAACATCACTTAAAATGACAGGGCATTTGGATAGACTCACAGCAGATACTAGCACTTCAATAACTACACTAACAGAAACAGAACTGCCAACTTTTGCATCTTGCAATTAGGGGGATTTTGCACAACAATCAGGAAGATATTAAGAATTACATTGTACATTCAACATCCACAAAGTTTCCATTATCAGGGAGATTGTCAAATTTGTTCATCAGAACATGGAAGTATTGGTTTATTTTCGGGGAACTTTCTGCATAATCAGGAAGAGTTGGCAACTCTGCAATCTGCATGGACTTACTCCGGGGTACATAAAAATTATGAACACAACGCCAGCTGAGCAATAAATGTACAGGTGTATACAGTGTACGCCGCTGTCTTAATAAAAAATCAGGGCCCGATTTCATAAAGCTGTTAAGCAGAAAATAGTGCGTAGCAATTTTCTATGCTAAGCAAAAAATTAGTGGGGCACCAGTCACAACAATGTAAACTTCATGGAATTTGTTATTGTGCTTACAGGTTTTATGAAATCCGGCCCAGGACAAAAAAACTGTTATGGTTTGGTGCCAGACAGTAAGATTGATTTAGCTGTGGTGTGACTCGATACATGATCAGTCATGACACAAGGGTTATGATTACAATGAGTCACATGGTTCTAGTGTACTGTAAGTAGAGGACACACCCAAACGCATGTACTGTACATTGTACATTGTACATAGAACCCTATAATCTATTGAAGTATGCACACACATGACACACACAAAACACAAGCTGTCCTTGTGGGACGCTATGGCAGGTGTATGTATAATGGTGTTTTAATGTATGTGCACTACACATAATGGTGACTGTAGATCAGTTGCATGACATACATGTACATACATGTACGTACGTGTACTTGTAGGCCCTACATTGTACATCAGGCCTTGAACTTCGCTTTTGAAGAACAGCATTTTTCCTCTGGTAAGGGGCACTCTATATGTAAATTTGTATTGGAACTTTGCAAAGGGCACCACAGCAAAAGCACAGGGCACCACGGCAAGTGCTGTGGGTGCCGTGGGTTGTTTTGAGGCCTACTACATTGTACATTGTAAATACATGTACTGTTGTGTTGAAGGCAAGATAGTTTCTCTTACATGTAGGTAAAGGGCACCCCTGTGATAGTAATTAGTATGAGGGATATTCAAATTTCTACTAACATTTCAAGGGGCACCACGGCGATGACCGAAATTTCAGACCTGAAAAGTGTGGGGCTTGTGCTTCACTTCATTGTCAAGGGCTAGGCAGTTTTTTTAATTGATATTTTGTAGGGTCTGTCTGGGAGGGAAATTTAAATTCCTACTGGGACATTTCAAGGGGCACGGAGGCAATGACCAGGGGTACGGAGGCAATGACCAGGGGCATGGAGGCAATTGCCTGTGTTGCCTCCATGAAGTAACAAGCCTGCAAGGGGCACAGAGGCAATGACCAGGGGCATGGAGGCAATTGCCTGTGTTGCCTCCATGAAGTAACAAGCCTGCAAGGGGCACCGAGGCAATGACCAGGGGCATGGAGGCAATTGCCTGTGTTGCCTCCATGAAGTAACAAGCCTGCAAGTGCAAGGGGCACCGAGGCAATGACCAGGGGCATGGAGGCAATTGCCTGTGTTGCCTCCATGAAGCATCAGGCAGGCTGCAATAGTACACTGAAATGTGTTTCAAATGTTAATGTTTTTGAAATTTGAGTACACTGTACCCATTATGGAATTTTCAACAACTACACTCATGTAGAACCTTTGTACAGCATGCCCAGTGTACAGTAGTTCAGTTTTTTCCCAATCTATGCATGAGTTGGTCCTTAGAAAAGAATGTAGGAACATAAAGCCTAATAGAGTACAAGGGCTGACCTAATGTACACATGTACATGTACACCGTGTAGGCTCGACCATGTTATTAATAACAATTTTTCTGATTTTTCCCAAGGGCAAACAACATTGGAAAACAGACTAAAGTTGGGAGGATATCATGCCTGCTACTCCAAACAGACTATTATTATTAATGGAATTGTTATTTGTTACTGCTTTGCATGCTTGTATTTTAGTACTGTTAAAACAGTTTCAATAACAGACTACACTGTTACAACTAATGTACAACTTCCGTATGTTCTTGAAATGTATTCTGTGTCAATAAAATAAACTGAATTTAAACATGAACTGGAATCTTCGTCTCGATATGAAGGAAAAAAGAATTGCATGTAAACATCTGAAGTTGACTAAATAAATTTAAAATACAGATGACTGATCAGGGTTTGTCCTTAACTGTTCAGTGACCAGCCAGCAGGACCAGTCAGCTTGTCATTTCACTGGTCCCCAGCTTTGTCACTGGTCCATATTTTGGGGTTTCCTTTCAACATATACATGTAGCATGGCTGCATGGGTCAATGTAATTTGAAGCAATACATGTATGAACAATCAGTGGTTTATGTACATGTACATGTAGCAGTGGCAAGCAATCAACTAGCCAGCCGGACTAGTTGGACAGAATTCTGACCGGTCCTTGGGTGTTTTAACTGGCATTTGGCCAGCAGACCACTGTGAAGGGGGAGCACCTCTGATGTGCAAAAATTCATAATATCAATGACTAGATCTACAGTAGGCCTAGGCCTTATACATGTAGCCTATTGTGCTTCGTCTTCTTTGCATGATCTGCATCTTTTCTTTAATTCCAATCTACAAAGGATGTTACATCACCTCAGGCAGGATGTACTACAGGTTTCATTTTTGCATCCACTGTCAACTGTCTGTGTTGGGTTTAATCTTCAATGTATTACAATTGAACTGGGCAAATGAAATCTGAATCAGCAATAAACAATGTATTCCATGTAATGTGTACTGCATGCAAACTTATCACACAGTATCAAATTGAGTTCTTATTTTTAAAAATTAGTTTTTGGAAACTCTACTTTAAAATAAAAATGTAGACAAAACCTACACTATCTGATCTACAATCTTTAATCAATAGACATTCTACGGACTTGAGTCATGTCCACTTCCCACCAGCCGCATTCCTATTTTTGTCTGTCATCAGCAAGTTAAATTTAATGAGTCTGATCTAATGATTGTTCCCACCACAAAGAGTTCATTGTTGTGGTCACGGTTTGCAAAGTCACTTTGGTGTACACTTGCCACCATTTGGCAGCTTGTTAATCTTCAGTTACAATGAGGGAACAAAATATCCACCTGACCATACATGTACATGTATGCTGGAATCCAACTATTCTAGCGCTGAATCTGTAACTTACACTAACTCTTGAAGGAAGGGTTATACCTTTGGTAATCACTCCACAAAGTAATGATCATAAAAGTTACTTGGTAAGAAGCACTGAAGAGCCCCTAGTGTATAGCATTTTGAGAAACAGTTCCCTTCAAAGGAATGTCAGTTTTAGAGAGAGGGATTCAAAAACATTTTAATCTGAGAAACACACTTCTGCATGAAAAGTTTCTCAGATTGTGTATTCCAATTGCGGATTATTCTTCCTGCGTGGACATAGGCCTAAACACTCCAGATTTTCAAGAAGTTATTGAGCAACGTTTCGTCAGGGATTTTGGTGCAACTTCATGAGGTAATTTTGCAAGTTAAGAAACTACGTCAGGATGGAGGACCTACATTGTACATAAATTGTAGACTTTCTAATTCCTTGCTCTTTGGTTCCATACAGGACACCATGTATTCCCTATACCTGGAACAGCTTATTAGGTGTTCGTGCAATACGTGCACGAACACCTCTTGTTTTCAATTTCATGTGGGTGGGTGAATTGTTGCACTAAAATGTATGAATTCAAGTCAAGCTTGAACCCACCTTAGCTTGGTTCATTCATCAGGGGACACCCCCACTGTTCCAGTAGATTGCATCTTGCATACCAGAAAGTCAAGTCATTCTTGAGGCCCCCCCCCCCCCAGATTGGTTCATCCATTCTAGGGACACCCCCAACTGCTCTACCACAAAATCAGTGAATAAAACACTAAACAGTATAAGTGTGTATAATTGCAACGCCCCTCCCACACAACAAATGGAAGTTGTTTTATAAAGTGAACCCTTCAGCATTTACAATTAATATCCAAGGACTGTAATAGTAATACATGCAGCATTCTCCCTCAGTGGTCTGCTAGCCAAATACCAGTTATTACTTCTCTCTATGCTTCTGAGGACCAGTCACAATTCTGCCCAACTGGTCCTGCTGGCATGGCTGGATAGTCCATTGCTTCCGAAAGCTACATGTATACTGTAAAAACCACTGCCTGCTCTGAAGCTCCTGGTAAGGGGGGCTGATGTACCAACGTCCTGGTTAGGGGGTCTGATGTACCAATGCTATCAGCCCCCTTGTATTAGCTGCCATCTTTGATGAAAAACAATGACCACGTGCACCCATGTACGCACTACGCACAACTCTCAGCCAATGATAGCTCTTCATGCGTGCACACTTCATCAGCGATGGCGGCCAATGCAAGGGGTCTCATACTACGTAATTCGTACATTCTGGTATACATGTAAGATGTATCCTACAAGTACATGTATGTCATACAAATACATTTTAGACAATATTCATAGACTATCAAGGTCATATGTAAGTCAGTTTCAAGTACATGTGTTCACAGCATGTAGACCAAGGAGGAAGGAAAAGGCAGATGTTAGGGTGGTTCCCCTGTGGAGATGACTCATCTGTTTGGATTCAAGATAAAAAGGCAACACCTCTTTTAATTGGTACTGTGTGTATTGACTCTTCATGAGATCATGGTTTTACTACAGTTCTATGGTTTATTATGGTACAGGTGTACACCATCATGTTCACAAAAGCCTTGCTCTTAATCTTTTTTTTCAGTGCCTAGCCAGCAGAATCAGCTAATGTAGCTTGCTGTTTCACTAGTTCGTCAGGTTTGTCACCAGTCAATATTTCATATTAATTAGGGGCGCGTTTCAACACTGGACTAGGCAACTGGGGGATCACCAGCATTCTCCCTTAAAAGTGGTCCACTGGCCAGATGCCAGTTAAAACACCTGAGGACCAGTCAAAATTCACTCCACGTGGCCCAGCTGGCTAGTTCAGTGTTGAAAAGCATCCCTATTTCATTTGAAATATGGACCAGTGAAAAAGCTGAAGGACTAGTGAATTGACAAGCTAGCCAATGCTTCATAGCTGGTCCTACAGAGAATTTTGACTGGTCCTCAGATGTAACTTAAGGGATAACACTGCCATGGAAGAAGTTTAGACCATGGCTAGTGAGTGTATTGTACATGTAGGTACATGTACAATGTACATGTAACAGGCAGGGATACAGGTAGTACAGTCACACTGTGTACACAAGAAACACAGAATGTACAAAGTTATACTCCATCAACTATGACAATGCCAAGTGACATCACCCTGCCCTTGTGGTTTACAGGAAGTCGATAACACAAGCAACGATGATACAAAAAACCTGGGTCTTTCCAAGACTGAGTAGGCTTGAATGTGTTTTATTTCCATAGCATAATGTGTGTGTTCATGTGTAGAAAAATAATATACATGTAGGCACTTTGGAGCACATTGAATTAATGTTCACGATCTCCACATTTTGTACCCCCTATTTACACAGTTTGTAATACACTTGCAGGCCTTGTAATTCGCTCTTGAAAGGGCTAGGCAATTCTCCTGCTGGTAAGCAGTCAATAAATACAAGACTCAAGACCAACATTTGAACATACATGTAATTTCTTTCTGCTAAAGATATTACTAATACATGTAGTGGCTACTATTCAATTGGAAAACACAAGACCGCCTGACTTGTCAGGTCATGAGTTTACTGGCCCCAGGCTATAAAACCACTGGCCTCGGGCCGGCGGTCCAGTGTCAAATTCAAGCCCTGCCGCTGCTCCTGAGCTACATGTATGGAATAACCTCCCTCCTCTTTTTAAAAAATCGTCTTCACTACATGTAGATCTATTGAAATCCAAGCTAAAAACCCATTTGTTTACAATTTGTTCTCATCCAGGAAGTGTATTGTATATTGGTCTCAGTATTTTTATAATGCGTAATACATGTAGATTCAATTGCGCAACAGTATTCTTATTATACCCTTGCACTATCTCCATGCTTGCACAGTCATGACAGTACACTCTACACACCCTACTGGAGTAAATCAAATATTACATGTACATGTACAGCATGTACTTCCTCCATACTAAGAATTCGTTCATTGTTTACAGTTGACTGACTATGGTATTGTGTTGGTTTGGTTTGAAGGTCTTTTATCAATCCATGATCCATCTGACCTGACTAGACTCTAGTACACATTACATAATGTGCATAGTACAGTACAATACATACATTGTACTATGAACTAATGGTGTACATAATGGGCCCATCCACTACGGTGTGTTGCTGGGGTGGTTGTTTTCTTTCTTGGATACCAACAGGTAGATATTTTGATAACCTCTTGTGACCTATGATGATAGAACTTCACACAGGATACCAACATGTACCATTCACACCACACTTAATTGTCATTGTAGTCACAAAAGCAGGGTTTGCCCTTTACTGTTTCAGTGACTAGCCAGCAGGACCAGTCAGCTTGTCTCGATTCACTGGTCCATAAGATTTGTCAAAAGTCCATATTTCATAATAGAGGCATGTTTCAACACAAACCTGGACAGCCAGACCACTTGCAGAGAATGTTCACTGGTCCTCGGGTGTTTTAACTGGCATTTATTTTTTGGGGTTGTGCTTGTTCCAAAAACAGCTCAAATGTGAAACTGTGTGGATAGTGTTCTTCTCATTTTGATTCCGGTCTTGTAACAATTTTTCTGGTCCAGTAAAAGTTTTGAGCCCTGCAGTCTTGTGAATTTTCCCCCCAAATTTGAGCCCTAAAGGCTGGCGTTGAGAAAGACTCTGCTGTGGTCCAAACATGAGGCCATTGTTACCTGTTTTTGCATCAATTCAATCAGTAGTTGTCAGTTGCGGGCGCTTGCTCTATGCTTACAAGTACAATATGTTGAATTTGACCAAGATTTGACCGAAAAAATCATTGTTTGAAATGTTTAAGTCTAAGTCCTACAGCCAATAATTTTCTAACGTTCAAGCATCAGAAGTTCCCACATACCCGTTTTCTAACGAATCTGCTGTTTTGGGTAAATAAAAACCAGTTTAGCCTGTTATCAGTCCTGTTGTGTTTGTTCACTCACTGCATATTATGCAGTGACCTATCTGTCTACATGCTTTGTGAATTGATGTTTGTTTACCTGTGAAAAGAGAGCAGGCAAGATATGAATGTCACATGATATGAATGTTTGTGATGTCACGCATGATGAGATGGTTACCATGGCGCTCTTAGACAACGGTGGATGTAATGTGCCGTTCATCAAGCCACTGTATACTTTATTATTGCAAAGTTCATACAGCAACTCTGTTTACTACTTTGCCACATTGTAAAATAATATATGTAAATTGTGCATTGCAGGGAATTTCCCACAAGCAGGCAAGATTCACGGCACTGTATACAAGTCTGGTGTATAATAAATGTTTTGAAATTACCACAGTATTTTTTTACAAAAGTATTCAGAGTGAACTTGAGATCAGTTTCACCAATATCGTCAAGATCAAACCATTTAGAATGCCCTAGATTGCACAGTAAGTCTTTTAAAACCAAAATAAACACCAAGTAGAAACATTTAGAAGACCCTTGTTTCAAATCAGCAAGCTTAGGCAAAAACTTCACAAACTTGGGTTCACAATTCCTCACACTCCACACTTTTGAAAAATCATGAGAACCAAGAAAGTATAATATGCAAACAAAAATTACTTTCATCACCAAGCAATTGTATCTTGTTATTGCAAATATCAATACAGAAAGAAACCCTGTTACTATAGACATTGCCACCACCAACCAGCAAAATGCCATACATGTACATGTAAGTGCATTCCAAGGCATTTTTCAGGCAGGCAAATGCACTCACTGTTCATGATAAATGGTTTCAAAGTAACCACATGTTTCTGTCTATGGACAGATTATAATCAAGAAAACGCAAAAAAGGGTAAAGCTGAACATGTACAAGGAAGTGTTTAGGAAAATGCTTTAGTACTGTAATACATGTACACATGTATGGTTTGTTTATGGAATGTTATCTAAAAATGTTTTACACAACATTTTAGGAGGCAATTCTGGTTTGAGATGTGTTACAAATTCCTTTTTCAGGCCTGATACATGTAGACACCCAAAAGGCAATCACCGCCATCCCCCTCGAAGACACCCAGCTGCCCCTTAGTAGAGGCAATTTTTGTTTGAACAAAATGTATAGGAGGATACCTACACCTGTACACAATGCCCGTGGTCAGAAAATACCCAGCTGCCCCTCAGTAGAGGCAATTACCTACATGCCCCTAGTCAGAAGACACCCAGCTGCCCCTCACTCTAATACCATGTCTTGGATTGATTTGTGTGTCACGGCCTAGTACTTGGCCGCCCCTATGCCCATGGTCATCGCCTTGATGCCATTGCTACTCCATTTAATGTACATTTCCCTCATTGAAGAGCCCCTTTATCATTGAAAGACTGCCCTGCCCTCACTATTTAGAATCAGGCTTTTTCTTATAAATGGTCGAAGGGAAGTTTATGTTTTAATGGAAAGGTAACATTTGACAAAAAGGTTAGGATTTAGAAACAACTTAGAAAATTATTTAACATTTCAGACAAAAATGGTTAGTATTTCAAATGAAATGCAAGCATGATTTGGAAAAAGTGCAAAAGAGCTTCCAAAATAACAATGTATACAATTAGTTTTGTTTCTATTTTTGTTTAGTTATTTTATTTAATTGTTTGTTTGTTTATTTATTAGATAGTTTCCTTTTTGAGGGTGGGACTTTCAAAAGATGCCATGAAAACCTTCTTTTCTTCAAAGAAGTTCAATATTCTAAAGGCTTTTTCCCCTATAAAAAGTATAAAGTAATACATGTAAACGTCTAATGGGGGAAACTGACTTTGTAAATTTTAGTTAACTTTGAGTTGAACAAAGACAATTTGACTAGAGTGAGATTTGAACCTGCTACATGTACCTCCAGATTACATGCCGACACTCTACCAACTGAGCCATTTAGCTTTTATGATGGCTCAGTTGGTCACGTTAATCCGGAGGTCTCAGGTTCAACTCCTGCTCTAGTCAATTTGTCTTTGTTCAGCCTAACATTGTTCAGGAAGTAGTCAAAGAGAATCACTTATTTTTGGTTTTGTTTGCATTTATTCTGTTGATTTTTTCCCCCAATTTTGATTTTCTTATTTTCCAGGTGCAAATGGAGAGTTGTAGGCTTAGAATGGAAAAGCAAGGTTGAGAAAGAAAGATAGTAAAAGGAAACAGTAAACATGGTAAATCCACAAGAGTTGAACAGAGCAAGTCAACATTTAAAGATGTACATGTATGATTACATGCTCGACAACGATAGAAAGTCAATAAGTAAACACCACTTGACGCATGGGATCTCTGATTAAACGCATTCTACATGTACATGTATAGCACTGCCTGATCAAACACTCTACAATTCAGAATAAAAACATCACTTGATGCTGGGCTGGGTACATGTACATGTGCAATACACATTCTACAATGTACATTTTGTACACTACAACGACGTGCATTCAAACATTATCTCATCAAATTTTGCACACAATTTGTACACTCCACAATACAGAATGAAAACATCACATGGATGCTGGGTACATAATACTTGTTCTACAAGGCCACTACATTACATGCGATTTCCTTATCACACTTTTCAAAATTCAGAACAACAATCCAGACAAAAAGCATCACTTATACTGGGTACATGTGCAAGACATTGTACGTTCTACAACGCTACATATACAATGATGTGCATTCCAACATTATCACACTTTTCACAAACACTCAACTCAGAACCAAAGCATCACTTGGTACTGGGTACATCATGTGCAAGACATTGTCGTTCTACAACGCTACATACACATGATGTGCATTCTAACATCGTCTATTCAAACTTTTCACAACATTTCTACACTCCACAATTCAGAATGAAAACATTACTTGATGCCGAGTTACATGTATAATCTCATCAAACTTTTTCACAAGAGACACTTTTTCCACTACAGTCCATCTTGACAAAATAAAATTTATGTATTTTAATATCAACGGAAGTAAAAGGTGTGACTGTATGAACGCCAATTGACCCACATTGAAGCCAACTTAAAAACCAAAAGCACCGCAGCTATAGTACTGTATGTAAGTGCTCTTGCTTCAGAACAAATATCATGATTGATATCCTTAACCAATGTCGCTGTTGAACTGAGATTATTTGCTTAGAAGTTCCCTTGATTAAGGCAGAAACTAGTCTGCTCCTTTAAGACTGTTATATTTGTTCTGCCCTTTAAGCTCAAGAATAAAGACCATGAGTGACCAAAGGCCCGTTTCTCCTTACTACAGAATTCTACAATTACAACGACCTGGAAAGCCCATGATTCTATGGGCGGTAAGCGAGAATTCCAGGAAACTGGACCCAACAAGTTGGTTTTAAAAATGTGGAAAAAGAAAACAAAATGGACATGTCCATTTTGATGCATATTTTTCTTTCAAATTAGCTTTTTGTTCTACTGCTTTGTGAAGTTGGTCCCCTCGCTGAAGACATGAACCTTGCTTTAGCATTTTTACAAAATTATGCTTACCACAATACAGTAACCAGCCAAAATACCTTTTCATATAAATTGCAATCATTTGTGACTGGTGTCCTGCTCAGTTTTGCTTAGCGGGAAATCGTTAAAACATTAATGCCGCTTAAAGCCCTGAGCCCTGAGCCATTGTAGTGTAACTCTGGGAATGATTTTGTTGATGTTTTAATGATGATCAACACTAATTAATCAACACCTTTGTCAAAAACAAACACTTTGACTAACAGTAACATTCTAAAACTGGAACAGGAAACTTCAAGAAGAAAAACTGAAACTGAAATGAACTGTTAATGAAACTAATGAAGCAAGGCCAGTAAATCTTGGCAATGAAGTTTGGAAATGAAAGGGGATTTAAAAGAAGAAAGCAACTTGAGCTTGAAAAGCAGTCAGGGCCCAATTTCATGGCTCTGCTTACTGTAAGCAAAGATTGGCGCTTACGGAAGCAGAGAATTCTGTGCTTACGTCAAGTGTATTTCACAGGAATTTATGCTTGTGCGCGTGTGTACTCCACGTTTACTAGGCATTCTTCGCTTACATGTACACAGCTAGCGCAGAAATTCCGCACTTGCACAGTAAGCAGAGTGATCGTAAGCGCAGAACTCGGCGGTAAGCAGCACCATAAAATTGGGCCCCAGAATAAATTCTCTTCAAGAAAAACAAAACAACTAAATTCGAGGGACATACCACCAGTGGTTTGCAATTCTGTTGTTGTAGATGGTTCTGTAGGGCCTATTTATTTAAATGAGTGGAATATGAAATGGGGAGAAACGGAAAAACAAGGTTGTAAGTTTACTCATTGAGTTAATTACCAAAAGTGGTGAGGAGCGAGGTCCTGGAAAATGAAACAAAGTACAAGTACTGTACATGTAAATCATGTACTATTATTATTCTATTTCAGGTAAAATGAAACCATGGATCACTGTAACCATAGAGCAATGACTTGCAAGCCTGAGGAAACCTGTAGCCTAAGCAAAGAGTGCTTGCTACAAATGTATGTGAACCAGAAACACCAGGATTAAGTGTGTTCCCAAGGGATTAGTGTTATCAGCTTATAATACATGGCCTGATTAAAGAGGATTACTTGTTGACAATTCACATGTACAACTACACTTACATGTAGCACTAGCAGAGTGTGCACAAAATCCTCACACGACATGTATTATGTAAACTCCAAAATATTACAGAACTATGACTCTTTGGCATATTTTATTTACTTAAATTGCCCTCTTTTGTACATGTATTTCTAATTCATGCTGTTGTCTTTGCTTTATAGATAAATAACAAAGTGGCATACCTATTTAAATATTAAAAAAACCTACGGTTCTTCAGATCATTGAGCAACTTTTATTGACCCGTGTTCACATGTAGCGCGCCATTTTGAATTACATGTAGTGTCTACAGCTCGATCCCTATTCTTTGTCATAAAAAAATGTACAGTATTCTCCTTGTATAAATGAACATTCAATTTGATGCTTTTTTAATAATGTGATAATAAGTAGTTTTTAAGTATGACTTTCTGTTTTATGTTTAACCTGCACCGAAATCAAGAGTGCCCTGAACAACAGGTGCAGCCACCAATTCTGACACAAACTAACTCTGTACTTTATCATTATTTCATTCAAAAACAAATCTCCCAATTATCTCGTGTGGTTTTACATAGTAAAAACAAACGTTTGACTTGAAAGAATTTAGGAGTGTCAGTTCCTTATTGTTTGTTATGACAGGGCTGGAAATGTCCAAGTACACTGGGCCACAGAACTGAGGCCAGTGATTTTAACATCTGGCCATTAGGGGCCATTCAGAATAGTCAGTGTTAACAAATTTTGATTTGTTTTCTCTCGAAATTGTTGGTGGGTTGGTCACTAGAAATAACTGAAAATCGAAATTCAGTTAAACAATTTTTTTTAAAGCATATAAATTAACAAACGAAAAAGAAGAAGTAAAAAGGAACCAGCTGGCAAAGATTGTCAATTTAATTCCTGATTAAACTACAAAGTTGTTTGTTTATGCCTATAAAAACCATTGCAAACTACTGATGTTGGAGACCTTTGGTCTAAAATATCTGGTTCATTTGAGGCATTACTTTGTTCTTCAGTGTATAGATTATATTATGAAGCCATTCAATATTTTAAGAATTAAAATTTGGGGTGGGTGAAAACAATTTCAAAAAAAAAAAAAAAAAAATCAAATTTTTAAAACATTGACTAAATTCTGAATGGCCCTTACATAACATGTCAACTCATGACAAGACTGTCGGAACAAGTCCACTGTTGATTGAAACCAGGAATCCAGGACCATGCTATTATAAGGGATTTCACAAGCATCAAAATATCTTTGGAAATAGATAAGAGTAGAAAATAGTTGACATATTTCCTTTTGGATCCGATACACTTAGCACTTCAAGGTTCAAACAAACAGGTTCCAGTGCCAAGAATTTTATTGTTTTTGTTAGAAGTACTTGTTATTTTATTGATGAATGATTGGACATACATGTAGTGAATATGACAATTTTATAAACCGACCATCAAATAGATTCAGTTAGATATTCATCTTCATAATATACTGGATGAACCTGTCCCAACCACTGTACCCAAAATGGATTGATCCGCGCACGAGGGTTGCCCTACATGTCCAACACTGCTACTCCCCTATAGATGGGCCTGCTTACACAAAATGTAGCTTATTGAATTGCATCACTACCTTCACAGCGTAGTCACTAGTCGTGGCGGTCGGCAGTTTTTGCCACAGCTCACCAAATCAGCTCTAATGAAAGTGCAGTTTCTCTAAGAATAGATGTATTTGTGTGGGTCGAATAAGGTACCAATACACTACGCTGTACATAAACGTGTTGTAAGTCTTACACACAAGTTTCATTACTTTGGGGTTTACATGTGTAAGTATGGTTTAAGACACATTGTTTGGATGAAATGAAAACACAAAAATTAATTGTTTTTAATAAAAACTGACATGGACACTAATCCTGATTTTATGCCTGCATAATGTACATGTAGGCCCACATGTTTCTTATCATAGACACAAATGTACCACTATTGCATGCTACCTGATTTTTGTTGTTTTGTAAATACTTTTTGGTCACTCTATCTTTCTAGAGAAAATAAAGTTATAAACAGAAAAATATGAAATGCATAATTTACATGTACACTATACAATTGTACATGTACATGTATGCCTACACATACATGTATTTAATGCAAGGTAAAATTGTATAATTTTTCAAGGACTAAAATGTATCAAATTTTGTTGCCTTTCATAAGTTTCAAACTTATATTTTTTCTCAAGTTGTGAAAAACAAGAGTTCTTTCGTGAAAAAAAATAATAATCCAGATATAGTGTACTACTTGTACACACAAATTAAGATGTTCATACTACAAATGTGCGCTGATGTGCCCAGGTACAGGTACATACATGTAGTACAAATGTACATTCAGTAGAAAGGGGTTTTCTTGAGGTTGATGTATTTTTGAGGATGAGTGTCAGTTTCAGTTTACCTGTTTAGCTCGGCCCCATCAATCTTATCCAAGACCCTGACATGGGGTGATGAGCTTGTACAAATTCTTGTTCAGGGTGTAGTGATGCATGATGGGAACAGTTGTGCCGTTGATGAGCACAATGTGCACTGAATAAAAACACAATCACATACAGGGTTCTCCCATTACAAGCTAGCGTATCAGGCCGATTAGGTCAACGCACACAAATTTCAGCCGTTATGCAAAAAATAATAATAATAAATAAAATTTTATTATTATCAAAAAATCGAGAGATAACCATAAAGAATGTTTCAGATTGCACAGCAGAGCTTTTTTAAAAACCAAGATAAACACCAAGCAGGAAACATTTCGAAGATGATGTTTAAATTTAGCATGCTTTGGCCAAACATGTATTAATTTTGGTCCAGGGAGTACCCTGACATACTGTACATTGTGTATGATATGATAAATACATCTAGGTATAAATGTATGCACTGATGCTCCATGGATAATGTAAATGATCTTTTAAAACCATTGCAAAAAGAATGTTGCAATTGAGCCCTATTTTTACATTGTAGTACATGGCAAAGAGAGACAATAAGTATTTGCAATAGATATAGAGCTAATGTACACGTGTACACTGTACATTATTATCAGTAGTCAAAACTGTTGCAAACGGGAAGAGGTGACTGGGGCATAATATTGGGTGGGGGGTGAGAATGGTCCAATGAGCACTGTACATGTACGTCAGGCCATCCCCTGGGAATGGAGCAAATTTACCTCAGATGCATTGACATCAATCCTCCATTATGATGGTATTATGCACAGTACATGTAATGGTACAGTACAATGGATTCCCATACACAAGTGTAGTGTGCATATTACAATGTAGTATAAACTACTTGGAATGCGACAAGTACATGTATTTAAATTGCTTTCCACACATTGGTGCAAAAGTAAAACCAACAAATATTGTCTTCATTCCTGAACTGTCTGTCAGTGCTTCCCTTTGATGATGATCAAGTCAGGTACATGTATGATATTTGGTCCTTGGGACAAAAGTAGGAACATTTTACTGAGCACAAGGGCTGACCTACAATGTACATACATGTACATGTACAAACATGTACAGTACTCTCTGTACCCGTATGTACACATGGTAGGCCTACACATGGCCTAGGCTTTTACATCTTTTAAGGCTAATTAATAAAGATTTTATGCTGAGATTTCCGAGGGTGAAAAATATCAGGAAACAGATTAAAGTAGGAAAAACATCATGCCTGGCCAGCAAAGTGGAAAAAAAATAATTGTGGTGTCAATTTGCCATGTTATAATGTGTACACATGTATTCTAGGGTAGTTGGTACATTATGCACATTATACACTTGTACAATGTACATACATAAAAAAAAATATTACCAAATTGCAAATAGAATCTTAGTGGGTTTTTCCCCCTTCTTTTCGTTACTTTTAGGTGTTTTTTGTTTGTTTGTTGGGGTGTTTGTTTGTTTGTTTGTTGTTGTTTTTTAAATCACAAAAAAATGGGAAAAAGCAGGTGTCATAAGGAGGTCTTCAGTTTTAATTATCCTTAAAGGAATACAGTGTAGTTGGTAAAGTCCTGTACAAGGGCTCATTTTCACAAAATACTAAGATTCATCTAAAGAGTTGTTAGTATTGCCGTAGTGATTTGTACTGTGACATTACAAGTTTTGCTTCAAAATTAAGATTGGTTCACATATTACTGTATACATTTTGTAAGTACATGTACATGTACAATGTATCTTGTAACTTGTATCTCATTATACAGAACCATGTACATCTGGTGTGTGTATCTATGTACATGTACATGAATGTGTAGTACACTTACAGTGTAGTACACAGTAAAGCCTTGTTCTTGCTGCCAGTGTATTAAATGACATATTTCTTGTAGCAATTGCAGGCCTGGAATTACATGGAGGGCGTGGCCTCTGTTGCCCCTGGTCTTGGTGCCCCTTTAACCCTAACCCCCATTAGGGTCTCTCTACATACATGTAGCCTGCCAAATACAACAGAATGCAACACAGTTGAAATGCAACAAATTCAGTCAAAGAATTACATCTGAGTTGACTGCCAAATGCAACAGATCTCAACAACTATTACATGTACTATTTGGTGCATATTGTTGCATTTAGCATGGTTAGGGTTAAAAGATTCCCATTTCCAATTGGATTTCCAATTGAAAAATGAAATTGGCCTTGCCCTCTAATAGTTGAAATTCCATGCCTGCAATTGGCAAGGTCCAGTCACTCACATTAAAAGTAATCAATATTTTGGTTTCTGACATTTTGTAAGTTATGTTTTAAAAAGTTAACATCTGTTAAAATTAACACTTTTTAAATTATTAAGTCCTGCACATTATGAAAAAAAAAAAAAAAAAAAAAACACCTTCTGACATGCACCTTTCTAACATGTAGATTAATGTAACAGTGCAACAGTATCAATAACCCAATGTAACATTAAGTAACAATAACTCAATGTAACAGAGTATGAAAGCCATTAACTCATGTATCTGTGGAAAAAAGTAACAAAGAAACTACAAAATTGCACAAGGTTCTGGTTAAACTAAAAAGTGGCTAATTATATACTGCTTGAAAAAACTGCCTCGTGCTTCCACCAAAATCAAATCCAAGCACGAAAAGAAAATATATCCTTTTGTCCAAATCTCCTACTACGGCTGTAGCCTGAGCAGACCCAACTTCAATATATGATCATGATGTGTCGACACGAGTACTTTTATGTTAAATTGTTCATATGTCAGATAACCCATCTGTATGACATGATGAAAATGCAATGTAAGGCAGATCAGGCCGATTTATGTACACGGAACAGCCTTTGCATGATAACACTTTGCTCAGCACAAAACCATCTTGCTTAGCAGAAACCAAAAACCAGCTAAAAGTAATTCACATCGTTGAGATTGGTAACCTACTCTTTTTCGCTCAGAAAATATTTGCTAAGCAATATTCTCTGCTAACCAGCTTTATGAAATTGAGCAGAGGAATCTGAGAAAACCATCTTTAAACTAAAGACCTTGCAACAAACTGCATCCGTAAACTTGAGGATATGAACACTTTCTAAACTAAACGTACCTGGACACAGAGGTTTTTCTCCCGAGCCAGTTGCTGTTCCTATGGCATTGGTAGCGGTACACTTGACTGTTGTGCAGCCATTACTATCAGTATCAGGGTCGTAGGTCAATGTCTTCCCAGTAGATACCTCTGTGTCATTCAGAAAGATGACATACTGGTTGTTAGCTACGGTGGGGTTGGCAACAGATGAGCAGGTGATTGTACCTTCACTGTACAGAGCCATTACTTCAAATGGGGCAACTGTGGGAAGAGTCAAGAAAACATACATCAATGTTTCTAATAATACAAACCAGTACAAATATAAAAACAATTTTTCAAATTTGACAGTTAAACAACACATTATTTAAATCAAATTGATAATAAAAAGGATAGTTTCTGCATTGTTGGTTAAGTTTCACAGAACGCTTCGCCCAAATAAGACTGTTAGATGATTATAATTATTGAAGTCTTGATCTTAAACAAGGGATGTTAGTTAGTGCCTTTAAAGTTTAATTCCAAAACATCTGGGACATTTTATCTGTTCTGATTGGTTGAGAGAAGATCATGAGGCCATGTTTAAATGTAGATATAAAAAAGATGGGGAAGGAAAAAGCCTAAGGAAAGTGAGCCAAAAAAAGGTTGTTATCAGATGAGTGAGCAGAGCACACAAATTTCACGACCCAATTTATGATGGTCAGTGACATAGCTGGCCAGCACAAGTTTGGAACTTGTGAGCGATAGTTTGAAATTTACACAGTTCTAAACTTGCACGAGGAGATACTTTGGAGTGCCAAACATGGATCTAGATATTCAATGCAGAGTCGTGGCCTATGAGGCAAACTGTCAGATTTGTTCCAGCTTGTTAAGGTTTTCGGCTGTTTTTAGGGGTTATTTACGAGTTATTTATGGGAATACAAGAGTAGTGACTCAGTCTCAACTGGTAGTTTAAAACCTTGCAGGGTCACGGCCACAGGATAAAGGACATCGCCTTCCGTTTGGTCCTTTATCACACGGGCAACGACCCTGCCGGTTTTAAACGAATGCTTAAGACCTCCTCACCTCTTTTTTATTCCCTCACAGAAATCCTTCTATTATTAGTAGAAAATAACAGAACGTTTTTATAAACGGATTTCTTTTATAAATTATCTTGGTGATTGATATAATCAGTGCATTTGTCCTACATGATATTGTTCAACACGGAAATTGACATTCTAAAGAAAGAGATGTTAAAATCCTTCAGGTTTTCCCAAATCTGTAAACATTTTTTGAAGTAAACTGACTTACACTGCACATTGAGCATGACTGATTGTGACTGAGGTGTTGCAACTTGCTGTCCTGTTGTTACACATCGAAACTGATGCCCATTATCATTCCTAGTAGGAGTGTACAGCAGGGTGCTAGTAGTATCAGTTGTATTTCCATTGATACTTTCTGTCTCAGTGTCACCAGAGATACTGGTCCCATCATTGGTCCAGTCTATACCTACACGTGGTCTGGCACCGACTGCTGTGCAAACGAGTGTTTGCTCCTCACCAGCCACCGCATCAACTGATGAACCAGATGCTCCATTTACTGTCAGTGTCACACTTGTTACTTGAGCTGTAACATACAACAAATGTAATAACTTTACTCGATGTGCAAAATGGCCACCATGCTTCACTTTAGAAACTTCAGTTTTGTAATTCAATACAACCATACTTTTTAGAGACGTTTTGAAATTAGATGGGGTTGTTTCCATACAAGAAAACTGGAAATCAGAGCTACGTGTGATTAAAATGGTTAAGGTCACGGTATTGATTAGTGTTTAATTAAATCAAGAAAATTTTCTTTAAGGATCTTCTGATAGGATTTTTTTATTGTAGGAAATTTGTAAGAAATATGAGAAAGATATTATAAAATATAAACAAACCTTCTACAGTCAGCATCGCTGAATTAGCAGGATCTACACCAAGCTGACAGGAATACATCCCTTCATCTCCATACTCAACATTATTGATGCGTAGATTAAACTGACCATTAGCAGTATCAGCATCAAGCTCAAAGTTTGAGTATTTGCCAGTAGTTTTTAGCAGGGCTTCTCCTGAGGCAAAGGCGCCATCTTCATCTGACCATATTGCGAAGGTGATTTCCACACCAGACAGTGAGTTGCATGCGAGCGTAACATCATCAGCCTCTTTCACTGTGATGTCGTCTGGACCATTGAAGTTACTAATTACTCCTAGAAAAGTAATACACTAGAAATGAGTTTGCAGGGTTCTCCCCACGTACAAGCTAGCGTATCGGCCCGATAGGCAATTTTTTTTGGCCGATACGCCGGCAAAAAGGCCGAGCATACGATACGCTTTTCAATTTGTGAATACCTTTTTTCATTGACCGCAGCAAACGGTCATACTATCACAGTCTCTGGTACAGTCGACTCTCGTTAATAAGAGCTCGGAAGTTACGAGACGCCGGTTAATACGAGGTATTTCACCGATCCCGAACTGTCCCATGCGTGTTTCTATGTCTTAAAAAACGGAAGATACGAGCACAGTCTTAACGAGAACACGGATAATACAAGGTATTTTTGCAGCCCCATGATGAAAAATTGTATTGTTTTTCATACTTTTATAGCGAGATCGGAAAAAATATTGTTGCGTAAAAGCTTACCGTTCAGTCAGCCAAGTTTCTGAAATTACATGCTTGTTGCCAAACTATTTATCGGATCGGACCGGCTACACGGTTCCGTCCGATCCGAAAATCAGAAACATTACGGTGTTAGTGTTAACTCATCCTTGTTCCCAGGGGTGATCGATCTTGCCGCGCCATTTTTTCCCAGCATGCCTTGCTCGATCATAACCCCTGGAATTGGTTCATTAAAATGTGCTAGAATCTAGCACATTTTAATTAGGACTGGGCCGATCCGTTCTACGCGCGCGCTAAAGTACGGTTACCCGTAAAAGAGGCATCAAGTCAAAAATCAACTGGTCCTCTGTCATTCTTCTTTGATTTTGTGATAGTCTAACTGTATGAAATTAAGGGTGACCGTGTAAAAACATGATTCATTTGAAATGGAATCGCGTCAAAATACCTGCATTTTCACAAGCGCGTACTAAGCGTCCTACAAGCGCCATACATGCGCTCGAAAGTTTTTAACAAGCAGGCACGCAAAGTAGTCACGATTGGGAGCCAATCAGCGTTATTTCTCAGTACATCCCTACCAGGGGTTAGTGACGAGAGTTACGATACGGCGCGCTGCCCATGGTAGCGAGGCTGGTGTTAACCTATGCTTGAAATACTACTTCGCCTACACGCCTAGCGGCTACCAGCGAAAACAACGTTCAGCATAGGCGCTACGCAGTATCGAATCTGTCACATCATGGTCACATGAACGGCAAGTTTGACATCGCTTTGCTATGATTTTTATTTTGAGTTATACAAAATATTAAATTTCTATGATCATACATTCATAGTCCACAAAAATTGCATGATCATTAATATTTGTGTGTACAGGATGCTCGTAAGAACTGTACTAGGAAGCAAACCGCTCCGTTCTAGCCTAGACACGTGTGTAGTGCATGCACTATGACGACGTGTACATGTAGTACAGTACATGTACATGTAGGTACGTGTAAATAGTGCGCTGCATTTAAAGACGAGGTTCGGATAATACGAGGAAAACGGGCCAGTCCGGCGCGGACCTCGTATTAACGAGAGTACTGTACAAAGGTCAAACGATGCCATTCGTGTGGACAATGGGCTATGTGTGGGTATGGCCGTATGCAGTGTGTTACAATGCCTAGCGTGGGAATTAATGGCCGAGTGGTGTACAGCCCGTATGCGATGTACAGCCCGTATGCGATGTACAGCGTCAATTACGTGCAATGTACACACACGACGATCGGCTTGGTTGACGATACATGTTTTTAAATCGTTAATAACGTCAACAAAGGATTAAAAACCCTCAGTCGAACTGCTGCTTAGTCTAATTTAGAGCACCGGCTTTTATTTGATGTTTGTGTCTTTTAAGACTGTAGTTCCTGAGAACGAACGATAACAAATTTCACGCGTTAATGCCATGAGACTTTTTCGGAAAGAAGTAATAATAGTGCAACAACAAAAAATCTTGACGAAAACAAAGGTTGTTTCGGCGGATGGCCGAAGCCCCCAATAAATGAAATATACAGATATATGGCGATTAAAACGTTTTACTGAAGTCATACCCTCCATTGCCTTGCCAGTCTTGGCAGCATTCTACTTTTGACCCTCCATGTACATGAACAAATTTTGGTTTTAAATATTAGCCAATATATACACATATGGTACATTACAGGTACTCTCCTCCCCGCTTCCACTCCTTCCATTTACATGTAGTTTCCATTACACAGTCACCTCCCAGCAGAGTTGCCCCTTGCTGATCTCAACAATCATTTCTTTTCTTTACTTTATGATTCCTCGTCATGCATTTTACATATGATGCCAAAAAAGGGAGGGTTCTGCCTTTCAAAATAGAGTCGGTAGGTAAAATAAACAAAACATTTCGCTGGAATTGCAGTCTTTTTTTCTTTTACTTCAAGTACTTTTTGAATACATATATTTGTTTCTTTCTTTATACATGTATCTTAAGCCAAATGAAAATTGTAAAGGTAAGCTGGGAGCTTTTATGAGCCTAATGTACATATGTATAGTTTTGTTTCTGAACATCGCCATTTTTTTTGGCAGCACAGTTGGGTTTGTGGAGCGATGTAGAAAAGATTGAAGAAAGACTCAAGCATTAGGCCTACATGTACTCAAAACTATTAAACTATTATAAATACATGTATTTTTATTCATCCTTATGTTTCTGCACTGATGCAAGAGACTTTCAAGTCTCCAAATAATTTGTCACCGATGCTACGAACTGACACACACGTATACCAGTAAAAGTAGCAATCGGAGAAAACAGCTTAAAGTTGAACGTTTTTATAATCAAGCTTTCCTACCAAATTCCGGCATACTTTCAACTAGTTTTCTTACAGTGGGGACTGGATGCTTTGAACTTCATATACACCATAAGTTAATATATGGTGCTCTTCACTGCTTTGCATCCTAAATGAATAAGCACTAAAGTAAGAAAAACTTGTGTCAGTTTATGGCGACAAACATTTTTGCAACTAGGCATTTTCCGTCACCACAAACTGACACCATCCAATGTATTACAATCCATGTGTGTCAGTTCGTGAAAATGTAGGTCAGCCCACGCTACACACCAAGGTTTGTGTCAGTTCGTGGAAAAGTTTTTGTTTTCACTTTTGAGGTTTGTGCGCGCTGTGTGTTGCAATGGTTAATTGAACCTCTGTGTCAGTTCGTGGCGACGAATATTGTCAGTTTTGGTGCAAAGTTGCTCAGCCTTATCATCGTAATTAAAAAAGTGAAGCTCCTGAAGCTTTGAAACTTTAGAAATTGTACATGTAGGCCTTCGCAAGAAACTGAGAAAAAAAGGAGGACAAAAAATGGTTTTGTACACAGTGTGTCAGATCGTGGCGTTGGTAACGAATAATTATATGAGTTTCAAACATTGGTAGTTTTTCCTTTTTTATAATATAGTTTCTGTTCTAATAACCACCTAATCTTTGCTCCCCCTGGTCTGATACTTTGTTCTTGAGAGGGTAAGGTCACCAAGTTTTCTCTTTTGTAAAGGGCACCTCTATGAGGAAATTGTCAAATTCCATAAAAGCGTTTCAAGGGGCACAAAGACAATGCCAAGGTGTACATGGTGTATGGCGATGATTCCCTTTGTCGCCTCCATGAAGTATCAAGCCTGGCTTGAAACTGGCTACATTCAAAAGATTCAATCTCAAGACAGAATTACATGTACATGTTCCAATGTCGCCAGCATTTCACGCAAGCATGGTGGATTTACCACACTAGCCATGCAGCAGAGTTCCAGGGGCACGAACTGCCTGCAACATTCACAAGAACTGCAACATTCACAATATTAATTAAACAGTTGCCTACAACCTGAGACAACCTTTAGCCAGACAGTGGAAAGCACTTTACAGTGTTTTCTTTAACAACCGTTTGTCAACTTGCATTGACAGGTACTAGTTTTTGGAAATTAATGTTTTGCTTTGACAATCTAAATCTAAACCAGTATTCTTTTAAACAGCACTTACTTAGTGGAAAGCAAAGACACATTAAACATCCAACCATCCACGTCTTCATGATGATGATGATGACCCCGTTTCACTTAAAAATACTGAGCAATAATTCAGTCAAATCTTCAGCCTCAGAAGTCAACTTTCAATGTTCAGTTCAACAATGACTTTAAATAACTGTCAAAGAAAACAAAGCAAAACTATAAGGTAAAATAAAATTAAAATATGCAAGGATTTATTTCTTGAATCAACTCAACGCAATTCTATTAACCCAATTCACCTGCGGTCACCATCACAATAATCTTAGCTGCACCATTTTGGAGTCAGTGTCCCCATATTACAGAGTAGCACACATCATCTAAGGCAGTGCTGTATTTCAAACCATGTTTATTTTCCATGCAATTTGATTCAAAAAATGGCGAGCAGACAGCAGCCACGTGTGACAATCAGACAATGGAATAAATTAAAATAGTAAACAGTCACAAGTTTTAGTTCTTTATAATTCAAATAGTTTTGTTTGGTCTTTTTGTCATTCCGAGTCATTTTTTTAGGACTGATTAAGACTAACTTAAGACTAGAGTGAGAAGATTCCTGGGGTGCTACTGTAGTAAAAATTATTGACCAAACTTACCTAGAACTATGCGGTTTATTCTGCTATAATTCTAGGAGTAGGAGTAGACCCAACTCAGAAGATGTAAAAAAAATAAATAAATAAGGAGTACACCTTACAGCGCCCCAATTACTTGGTTTAGCATAAAATGAAAGTTTGACTTTAAAGATTTTACATTAACAACAATATAACATGGTTGGTAACTGGTATGGTTAAGTTTTTATTAAATGTTTAACTAAAAAATCAAAATGAATCAATCAATTGTATCAAATTTTAAAAAGAGATCAAATGACAGCGACAACGTGATCAAAAACTCCCAAAGCTTACCCTAGAAAAGTAGAAACAAACTGATGACAGCAAGTTTTTACACACCGTTTCTTTAGGCAATTCAGAAATGTAACGATGAATTCAGTCTCACTGTACACTGGTTCATGCAGCAGTTTATTCTGTGAGTGTGACGTCGTGGGTTGGGCAGCACTGCATCGCTCAGCCGTTAATAGCATGCACCACTCCTGCAGTGTGCAATAAACAAGTTGCGATCCGAAATTCCAAATTGTTCAGTATTGTGTCTTTTATAATCAGTCTTCCCTTAGAATCCAGTTATCTGTACATCTATGAGTTACCAGAAATTTGTGTAGTGGGGGAAGAAACTCCGTAACTTGAAAAAGTGACAATTTTTACAGAAATGCCACTAGCATGATGCGTTTCTACCGTGACGACCTTGCGGTACAGACGACTAACTGAACCAAATTTCCGCCTTTTCACGTTCACGTACGTTCCCGGCCCGGCCTAGTCTTGGTCCAACACGTCACTATCTCATACTCGTAACGTAACGTGATAACCCTACAGAGGGCGCGCTTTTCTTCTTGAATTAATTTCGGTTGACGACTGTCTGTAGTAAGCTGGAAATCGAACCGAGGATAGTGACGCCCTCTGTTGTTTGAATTGATCCATTTCGGTGCGAACTACCAACGATGGGTAGTGGACTCATTCTGTTGTTGGAATTGATCCATGCGAAGGTCTTGGAACCAAGACTAGGCCCGGCCCAACCTACCTCTTAGCAGCTGCGTTGCGTCAGCCTCGCTACCATGGGCAGCGTGCCGTATCGATACCTCTCGTCACTAACCCCTGGTAGTGATGTACTGAGAAACAACGCTGATTGGCTCCCAACATGCCCAATGGTGACTACTTTGCGTGCACGCTTGTTAAAAACTTTCGAGCGCATGTATAGCGCTTGTAGGACGCTTAGTACGCGCGTGTGAAATTGCAAGTATTTTGACGCGATTCCATTTCAAATCAATCATGTTTTTACACGGTCACCCTTAACTGCATACAGCTAGACATACCGAAAATCAAAGAAGAATGACAGGAGGACCAGTTGCTTTTTGACTTGATGCCTCTTTTACGGGTTACCGTACTTGAGCGCGCACGTTGAACGGATCGGCCCAGGTCTAATTAAAATGTGCTAGATTCTAGCACATTTTAATGAACCAATTCCAGGGCCCAATTTCATAGAGCTGCTAAGCAAAAAAGTTTGCTTAGCATGAAATTTCTTCCTTGATAAAAACAGGATTACCAACCAAATTTCCACGTGATTTTCAGGATAAGAAAACAACAGCTGACTACCAGTAACAAGCAATATGCAACACATGGAAATTTGGTTGGTAATCTTGTTTTTATCAAGGAAGAAATTTCATGCTAAGCAAATTTTTGTGCTTAGCAGCTCTATGAAATTGGGCCCAGGGGTTATGATCGAGCAAGGCATGCTGGGAAAAAATGGCGCGGCGAGATCGATCACCCCTGGGAACGAGGATGGCGTTGCGTTGATCCTCCTCTCACCAATCCCGATCCGAACAAAATAATTATTTCATCAAGTAAATTTGTAACCTCAATCGAAACTTTAAAAATTATTTGTTCAAAAATTAATATTTATTTTTACTTTACATACCATTTATACCTTTATTTATATACAAATACATTTATATAAAATTAGTAGGGGAGATGGCCTTAGCTTTCGATCCAATCCGGACCTTCGTCAGAGGCATAAACAAGAACAAACACAAACATATCCATTTATAGCAAAAAGAGGAGCAAAGGATTAAGGGAGAGTATCCAGAAAAAAGCGGGAAAATATAGCCAATCAGAGTTGTAAATTTACTGGCTAAGAACCAATAAGAGTGAAGAGGTGAGAACAAAGGATGGTCAGTGTTAAAGGCTGGATCGCTGGACCATAAAGGTGGTACTGCATTGTAGGCATTACAATGCGGGAAGCATGAAAGGGTAGGATTAGAGGGCAAGCCACGTAAGAAAATGCAACTAACAATAGGAGGCAAGATCAAAGTAATTATAGAATAAAAGAATCAGTGTAAGAAGTTAAAACTAAGCAAGAGGAACCTGCAGAGAGAGCAGGTTATTAATTCCTCTGCAGAGGGAATGGGTTATTGACAGGTTGATTTTTTCAAAACTTTTTGAGAGAGAGAAAAAAGAAGTGTAGGGAACATGTAAATGACAATAACTGTATCTATTTTGTATCAATGAAGTAAGCGAGAAAAAAAGCGTAAAAATAGACTAGTGGAGAGAACTTGTTGTTTACAGTTATTTTGTTTATTTTATATCAAAGAAAAAAACAAGCAAAGGTGGAAGGAGTGTGATGGGAATTTATTTAACACCAGTGTTTACGTTGAGTCCAAAGGGTTGGACTGTCTTGAGTTGGTGAATCCAGTGTGATTCTCTGAGTTTGCGGTGTGTGTCGTCACCATTGCAAGCCTCAATCACGATGAGTTCAACATCTTTGACGCTGTGATTACGGCTGTTGAAGTGGATGGATACGGGGTACAGTTTCTTGGTCTTTATGGAAGAGACATGGTTTGCAAAGCGTAGACTGAGTTTGGTCTTAGTCTCTCCCACATACTGTAGTCCACATCTTTTACAAGATATAACATAGACCACATTGGGTGTGCTACATAGGGAGTCGGTCTTGATATTGTAAGAAGAGCCAGTGCTATGACTCTTCACTTTAAGTGCAGGTTTGATGTAGAGACAGGTTCTACATTTAGAGCGGGTACACTTGTGACAACCCTGTATCTCTGTTAGTGGTGGTGTTTGGCCTATACCTGGGGGGAGTTTGGCCCTGACTAGAATGTCTCCCAGGTTTTTAGGGCGGCGGAAAGCAACCATGGGGTTATCAGGGATTGCTGAGCGCATCCTCTTAGATGAATGGAGAATATCAATTCTACCATTGAGGATTGAGGAGAGTTTGGGTAGGTTAGGGTGGTAGGTGGTGACCAGGGCAACTCTATTGGTCGGGACTTTTCTGGACCCCTTGTTGGCCAAAAGAGTATGGCGTGGTATACTGAGGGCCTTGTTGATGGCAAGTTGAACCCTGCGTTCGCTGTGACCTCTAGAAACAAGGTGTTTCCTGAGGTCCGATGAGCGCCTTTTGTATAGGGTATCTGTGGAGCAGATACGTCTTATGCGCAAGGCCTGACTGTAAGCTATTGCCTTCTTACAGTGACTGGGGTGGCAACTGTTAGAGAGAAGGTACTGGTGGGTGTCAGTGGGTTTGCTGTATACATCCGTAGCAATGCCGCTAGGGGATTTACTGATACACACAGAGAAAAAATTACACAGATTGTGTAAAATTTTACATATTTGAGTAGTTGCAGGTGAACCTCATAACTGTTATGTAAAACTTTACCCAACAGGGGTTGGGTAAGGTTTTAGTTAATAGTTGTGTGAAACTTTACCTCGATATTGGGTAAATGCATTTACTGAATTGTTAGGTAAACCTCAGTTATGTAAAACATTACCCAATTATGAAGTATGGCTTTACCTCGTTACAATGTAAAAGATAAGATCTTAGTAAATAGTTGTGTAAAACTTTATTTCGGTATTAGATAAATGTATTTGTTGTATATAATACATTGCTAAAAATAATTTGGGAAAATTGTACCAAATCAGTGGGTAAGCAGGTAAGTTAGTTCTTGCGACATACACACAGAAAAAAATATACTCGTAGCAATAGTGTAAAAAATGGGGGGGGGGGGTCAGCCCGGCAGACAAGGTAAAAAATCTCTTCTGGAAAAAGGTGCTGGCTCTGAAAAGAGCCGGTTGGTTTAATCAGACCTTTTTCGACGGTTTAATTTGCCCAAGTGCTGAAGCCTTCGTGTTGAAAGTCTTTGCAGCTAGTACGCAATGGTTTTCCTGGATGAGTCCTTTCCCTCTTCGACAGACTGTTGTTCCACGACGACCATAAAGCCAAAGTCCCCCTTGCAACTTTGAACACGCGAACTCCAAGCATCAAAACCCTGCAGCATCAGTGTTCTGTCCACCCCCGTCCATCTTGGATTGTTATGTGTGCCTGCGACTTGCTTACGCTTATACATGCACGAGTGTATTACATTTGCATTATGGGAAAATGTTTTCACGTGGACCAGTTTACTTCAATTTCGGTTACTTTTTACCACTTCCTTGTAAAACTTACAAATTACATGTAAAGTTTACTCTTAACTTTGGTAACTTTACAAAACATAAAGTAAACAGTAAGTTTATCCTTTGATTATGTTTTTATTTTTTTACAAAACAACTTAGTATATTTTTTTCGTGGCTTTTTACTTCAATTAAGTAATTTCTTACACAACTTTTTTTACGTAACTTTTTTTTACCTTTTGTTCTGAGTGTGTAGTTACATCTAGAAAGTTAACACTTGTTAGAGAGTATTCAGTAGTGAACTTTATGGTTGGGTGGAATGAGTTTATATGGTCGATAAACTCAACCAAGCTGTCTTGACTACCACACCAGATAGAGAAAATATCATCAATAAATCTCCACCAAACTAGTGGGCGGCTGGGGGCAGAGGACAGAAGTTTTTCCTCTAAGTCAGACATGAAAATGTTGGCATATGAGGGCGCCATTTTTGTACCCATGGCGGTACCCTGTATCTGTAGAAAATGCCTGTCAGTGAATGAAAAGTTGTTCTTAGTGAGAATATGGCTGATGAGTTCCTTAACATGTATCACTGAGGGGCGGGATTGTTTGTTACCCCTGAGGGCAGAGACACATGCACTTATGCCTTCATTATGGGGTATGTTAGTATACAGTGATGAAACATCTAAAGTAACCAAAAAAGCAGAGTCGGGTATTTGATGTTACATTTATATATATATAATATATGATTTACATTTTTACTTCAAATTATAAATACTTTTAATTCAAATACAATTATTTATAAAACATTAATCATTATTTTCAAACTCGTTGTCACATTACAAGAGGGCGCTATTTTACCTGAATCAGGGCGCACCGCACTAAATAATACTCCCGTAGGAACCAATGCTAAATGATAAAATATTCAAAAATACTCAAAAAATCGCGTAAGTCTCTCGGCCTCTTGAAAGTCAATCGTATATATTTTCGGACAACTAAACTTCAGAATTCTTTTCAGTTTTTGGCAGGTCAGCCGTTTGGAATTTTTGCCAGCGACCCCAGAAAAAAACATCCCGAAAATGAACTTTTTCCCAAACCGCCACTTACTGCCAGTTTTCGTGAAGCACTTCTCCACTTGCCAAGTAAAATAGGGCCAACTCAAGTGCATAAAGTTATCGTCTTCCCAAAAGTTGAAACACAGAGCCCCCAGGTTGTGATAGATTCGTATAATTACACAATCTATTAATTGCATGACCCCAAAAAACCCTTAACTAAAACGATTCTGTGGTATGAAAATTATGATAATTAGCTTAGCGCATGATTTGTGCCTATTTAGTGCGCCTGAATCGCGTCGCAAAAATATAAACTAGAGGGTGCAGTGGTGCACCCCCCAAACCCCCCCCCCCCAACAACAACAACAGCAGCAAACAAACAAACAAACACCCCAACAAACAAAAAAACAAAAAACAAAGTTAGAAGACCTTATCTATGTATCAACCAACGCTGGGTGACATATTTTTTAAACATAAAGCAAGGATTAAAATAACTAACAAACAAATGCAATGGTTGGTTTATGTAGCCTAAATATTTTGTGTCCACAATCTTTGTCTTTTGAATAGATTTGGCAAATGAAAATAATTCAAACCACTGCGGTTTATATACAAGGGCCGGGGTTGCTCCAGCACAGAGCCCTCCCGTAGTGTCCACCATAGTAAATCACAAAAAGACTAATGATTGAAAATTCAATCAACAAAATTACTCATCCAAATCTCGGTTCAAAGGTCACATAGTCTGTATTTTTTACACTTCTTCCTTGTTTGATTTCTCGTTGAACATTATTTTGAACACACATTGAACATGTTCACACATACAGCATGTACAGGGAAAATCTTGCTCAACTGCCTTACTTTGCCTTGCCTGATTCCAACGATTACAGTCATGTCTAGGCTATGGTCGTTGTATATTTACGTCATGTTGCCGGGTAAGTAAAAAATCGTACAGAATAATCGTGGCTGAAAATGTACATAACTATTATTCTGGGTAGTTAAATTTTACAATTTTTTTTAACGAGCACAACGAGAGATACGGACATTGAGTAGAAGGAAGAAAGTCATAACTAGCCCAAATCCGAATTGATGGCTACAGCTACGGCTACGACTGTTCCTAAGAGTGTTGCTATGGATGTCCTGTGCATGATGACACAGAGATCTAGCTGTAGCCAATAGCTGTAGCCACCAATTCGGAAACGGCCAAATTATAGTTAAGTCTCGTACCGCGGCATCTCTACCGTATCAGTGTCAGACATTTTCTCTTTTTGTTGCTAATATAATCCATCTTCAACCACGCCATTCGTAACCAATAATTCGCTGCCAACCTACCTTTAAAAAAAATCAGAAATGTCACTTTTTCTCTTTTGTCGGTTAAAATTTACTTTCCCTATACTGAGGAAAAGCTTCACTAATTTACATTGACATTGTCTTTCAAAACTAGTATCATATCATTTAACTTTTTACATTGAATACTGTTGTGTTTTGAAAATACTTTTGTCATGATCCTAGTTTACTTGTAGGAAATGACGACGAAAGAATGTTCACCTAAAACAATAAAGTGTTGGGTGGTGTCCTACGGAAGTGTATTGCCGCCACATTAATAAAAATATCTCTCTTATCGTGTACGTACACGATAACTTATCGTGTCCGTACATGATAACTTATCATGTACGTACACGATAAGTCCAAACTTATCGTGTACGTACACAATAAGTCCAAACTTATCGTGTACGAAATGTCACAAAGAAACCCTCATTTTTAGTTTTTAATGCATATTCATTAGCTGACATGAATATTGATGACCTGTAACCCAAAGTGCGAATAATGCAAATCATTAGACCAACACCCGATCCAGCAATGCCGTGGTTGATTTAAGCTGAGCAGGTAATGACAACAGGTAGCAGTGTTTGAGGAATGCTTTAGTTTGGGTTTACAGTGTTGTGAGTTATGTATTCATCAGGTCAGTTTTGAATTAGAAAAGAAGTGAGGTGAAAGTTGAGTGCAAGATTGAAGAATGATTGAGATGATGTAAATAAGATGCAAATTTTGAGTTTTGAGTTTTTCTGTGTGAAATGAAAGTCAGGGCGTTGTCTCCAAGATCTTGGTCTGTGAGGATTACCTTACACTCAGCTCTGCTGCAGCGACATTTGTATAAGAATATTCAGGGTCCTAATTTGATTAAATCCAAGCAACCAGGCTTGTGTTTGCTGAAATATTTCTGAGTGTTATTAGGGTGATTTTTCACCTACCATATTTAAACCTTTGGGCGAGAGAGGAGACAAGTCGGGAGAAGTATCATCAACCGTAAGTTGAAACTTTTGTGTACATATTCGTTTGAGTGAAGTAATTTCTTTTAAAACTACTACATACATTGCTAAGTTAAGAATCTTAAATTTGTGGTATTTACGATAACCCTAGTTTTGTGGCTAGAGACAGATATTTCTACTTTAAGTGAAGAATTTCTTGTGCTTTTCACATTTAGTTTTGTGCATTTAAACTGGTTTAAAGAATACGGCAAGTGTTTGGTTTACTTATAAACTTGCAGACGGCTTTGGTTCTGTGCCACAACTTTACGTTGGAGCACCACTTTTTAGGGTGAAGTTCACCCTTCACCAAGGGTGATGTTTGAGCGTCACCATTTAACCTGGGGCTAGGCAAGCAGGAGTGGATTTTGGAACTGTCAATCCCAAGTGGGAAGCTGTAATTTTGCAAGGAGCCTTTTCTTTAACGTGGATGGAGTAGCCAGCAAATACTCTTGAATATTGTTATGGGAACGTTTCAGTACGAATTTGTTTAGAATTGTATCAAGAGTGCCAATTATCAATAAGTGTAACTTATTAGCTTTTTTTTTTTAAACTGCCTTACTTGAGAGTGTAGGCTGTGTATTTAGAACCTTCTGGTATGGTGGCCCTGAAGGGACATCGCATATCGCAAACGTTTGCGCATACGTATGCGATGTCGCGAAATTTATCGCGAATGTGTGCGCACACGGTATATGCAATGTCGTGAAACAATTCGCGAATATGTGCGCACTCGTTTGCGAATTCATTTGCAATGTCGTGAGTTTTATTGCATACCTCTGTCGCATACCTTTGGGGTGGTGTCTTTTTGCGGGCAATTTGTTAGTAACCTAAAGAGTACGCAAGTGGCCCGGTCCCATTTTGTATACCAAAGATACTTCAAGGCAGGAGCTTGGGTACCAGGCAGGTACATTTTAGTGTGGCCATGTCTAGCCGGCCAGCCACAGTGATGGTACAACATCATATCACAAAACAAAAGGTCCATGCAAACAATCGTCGGACTATTCTCACTAAAATGAGCACCGGTACAATGGTTAGTATAATAGTTATCACTTATTAGGAAAGCGTGAGGAACAGCGTGCGCGCGAAGGTAAATTAGTCAGACCCAATGTATATATATGTGTACGTGTCGATTCCAGACTAGCTGCTTCAACTCCCCAGTTCATTGGGAATTTTATTGAATGGTATGCGACAAAGTTATGCAATAAAATTCACGACTTTGCAAATAAAGTTGCATACGTATGTGCACATATTCGCGAATTGTTTCGCGACATTGCATACGTGTGCCCACATATTCGCGATAAATTTCGTGACATCGCATACGTATGCGCACACGTTTGTGATATGCGATGTCCCTTCAGGGCCACCATATTAGGGGGTTGTTCACCTCCACGTAGTTGCAATTTTGCTTTTACTGTTGAGTGTTGCTTTTAGACAGTGGAAAGGCGTTCGGTTTTAAACTAGGACTGTTTCACTGCAAAATTAAAAGCATAACAATATTATTCTGTGATGCTAGGAATATTGGCTAAATTGTGATATTGTTTGAATTTGCTTCAAGGCTTTTGCTAATGTGCCTGAGTGGCAACTCCCTTAGTGGGAACAATTATTTAACATTTGGTCTGAGTGACCTACATTCATGTCTTAGTGACATTTGGTCTTTGTGACCTTCAATTTAACATTTGGTCTGAGTGACCTACATTCATGTCTTAGTGACATTTGGTCTTTGTGACTTTCAATTTAACATTTGGTCTGAGTGACCTATACATTCATGTTTAAGTGACATTTGGTCTTTGTGACCTTCAATTTAACATTTGGTCTGAGTGACCTATACATTCATGTCTAAGTGACATTTGGTCTTTGTGACCTTCAATTTAACATTTGGTCTGAGTGACCACATTTATGTCTTGGTGACCATTGGTCTTTGTGACCTACATTTTGATCTTTGTGATCAGTGGTCTGAGTGACCGACATTTTTTGTCTTAGTGACCCGGTATACATTTTTGGCTCGGTGGCTATTTTCCTTCCAGGAGCAAATAATTGATAGTTGTCTTGGTGACATAGCGTTGAGCCTTTATTCACAAACTCGACATGATTGTGTGGAGCACTTTAGACACGTGCCCAAAATGAAGCGATTGTAAATTACAAGAGCTAATTTGAACTTATGTTTTTATGACCAGTGTATATACTTGTGTAAATGATAATTTTGATGTGAGACTTTGTGGAAAATAAACCTCTAAAAGAAGGATTATTTGTCAGAGTGGATATTTCTTGTAGTACTCATTGTATCCTTTAATTGGACAGGTTACTAGTTCTGACACGTACATGAAACTTATCATGTACGTACACGATAAGTCCAAAGTTATCCTGTACATACATGATAACTTATCGTGTACGTACACGATAAGTCCAAACTTATTGTGTACGTACACGATAAGTCCAAACTTATCGTGTTGGTACATGATAACTTATCGTGTACGTACACGATAAGAGAGATATTGTTTTTATTCATGTGGCGGCAATACGCTTTCGTAGTGTCCAAATTCATAAGGAAGGAATTTTTATTTATTTTGCAATGCAGTGGGCGAAGTAAAGTGTGCCCTCAGTAAAATGAGCAACTCCTCCAACGTAGCCGGGTTATGACGAGGAGAGGTGTGGGGCAAAGAAAAATTGGACCCCGTGAAAAAAGTATGACTTTCAACTTACTGGGGATTTAAACATCAAACAATATTTTCTTTTCGTCGTTGGATTTAGCTTCATAAGTTTAGAGAAAAATGTTTTGCAGGCCGTATGGAAAAAAAAAACTAACTCTTTCTTTGGTGATTACCGGGACGGATAGACTAGAGACTCATATCCAGTTCACACACGCGTATAGATCACCTTGTGTATCTGCGAAACGTGGTGTGACTGAGGTTTGTACTTGATTTTAGGTCTCGTAATCGGTGACTTCAATGGACCAGTCGACACTACAGTGAAAGAGACTGATGATGTACTGTTCGCATGCAGCTCACAGTCTGGTGTGGAAGTCACCTTCGCAGTCACCTTCTTGTAGTTCGTACGAAAAACATGTTTTCATCATCGTGATGTCATCAAGTGTCAAATTAACTATTACATTAATTCAACATTGACAACAGAGCTGAAACCCCAGTGTTTGTTCGTTACAAACTCATTTCTAGTTTATTATTATTTGTCTAGGAGTAATCGGTGACTTCAATGGACCAGTCGACACTACAGTGAAAGAGACTGATGATGTACTACTCACATGCAGCTCACAGTCTAGTGTGGAAGTCACCTTCGCATTATGGTCAGATGAAGATGGCGCCTTTGCCTCGGGAGAAACCTTGGTAAAAACTACTGGCAAATATTCCAACTTTGAGCTTGATGCTGATACTGCTAATGGTCAGTTTAATCTACGCATCAATAATGCTGAGTATGGAGATGAAGGGACGTATTCCTGTCAGCTTGGTGGAGATCCCGGTAAACCAGCAATGGTGACTGTAGAAGGTTTGTTTATATTTAGTAATCAATTTCTTTCTTAGAAACAAAACATTTTGAATGGTGTAAATGAAATCACTACATGTAGTTAGTTAGAATGTAGAACCGAGAATTGTTTCTGAAATAATTTCCCTGATTCATCCAAATACTAATCATTATCATAATGCTAACTGTCAAACACAATTAAAAAAAAAAATCTTATTTAGCTTTGTTTTCCTGTTTCTTGCACAAGAACTATCCATAATTTCAAAAACGTATCCTACTATTATTAAGTGATTAGGGCCTATACAACTGAGGTGGATTTGCGTAACATTAGAATATGAAACTTTGAAATTTTATACTGAAGAATGTGGCTGTTTTGAACACATAGTGAAATTGGTTCAAAGTTTTCTTTATTGCTACAGCTCAAGTAACAAGTGTGACACTGACAGTAAATGGAGCATCTGGTTCATCAGTTGATGTGATGGCTGGTGAGGAGCAAACGCTCGTCTGCACAGCAGTCGGTGCCAGACCACGTGTAGGTATAGACTGGACCAATGATGGGGCCAGTATCTCTGGTGACACTGAGACAGAAAGTATTAATGGAGATACAAGTGATACTACTAGCACCCTGCTGTACACTCCTACTAGGAATGATAATGGGCACCAGTTTCGATGTGTAACAACAGGACAGCAAGCTGCAACACCTCAGTCACAATCAGTCACGCTCAATGTGCAGTGTAAGTCAGTTTACTCAATGTGCAGTGTAAGTCAGTTTACTTCACGAAACGTAAGAGATTTGGGGAAACCTGAAAAGGTACTTTTGAATTATAGCTTCCATAAAGATTTTAAACAATTATTCTCATACAGCTATGTGTAGGGTAGCTTTATGTCAAACTGAAGCTTTTATAAAAAATTTGATCAAAACAATGAGTAGTTTAACTGTCAAATTGGAAAGCTTACAATGTTCTATTTCTGCTGCGAGTTTGTTTTAGAAACATCGTACAATGCACGTTTCTTGGTTCTTGTCCATCACAGTTGCCCCAGTTGAAGTAATGGTTCAGTACAGTCAAGGTACAATCACCTGCTCATCTGTTGCTAACCTCACCGTACTTGACAACCAGTATGTCATCATTCTGAATGACACAGAGACATATATTGGGAAGACATTGACCTACGACCCTGAGACTGATAGTCATGGCTGCACAACAGTCAAGTGTACCGCTACCAATGCCAAAGGAACAGCAACTGGCTCTCTAGAAGAACCTCTGTGTCCAGGTACGTTAAATTGTATTTTAATAGATTTTCTGTTCTTTCCAAAACGCTTAGTGCAGGCGTCCAATTTGAAATACCGAAGTCATAGAGTGGTGTACCCTGGACTCGAGCAGAGATTTTGTTCTTTAAAAATTGGGGAAAAATTACCCAGCCAGTTTCCCTTGTGGTCTTTTACTTGAAAACAAAAGAGATACAGATCGCTGTTGTGTACATGCAAATCGTGTTGTGACTGAGGTTTGTACTTGATTTTAGGTCTCGTAATCGATGACTTCAATGGCCCAGTTGACACTACAGTGAAAGAGACTGATGATGTACTACTCACATGCAGCTCACAGTCTGGTGTGGAAATCACCTTCGCATTATGGTTAGATGAAGATGGCGTCTTTGCCTCAGGAGAAACCCTGCTAAAAACTACTGGCAAATACTCCAACTTTCAGCTTGATGCTGATACTGCTAATGGTCAGTTTAATCTACGCATCCATCATGCTGAATATGAAGATGAAGGGATGTATTCCTGTCAGCTTGGTGGAGATCCTGCTAAATCAGCAATGCTGACTGTAGAAGGTTTGTTTGTACTCAGCAATCACTTTTTTCTCAACAAAACATTTTGGATGGTTTAAATAAAATCATTACATGTAGATTGCTAGATCTGAGCATGTTTTCTGAGATAATTTCCCTGATTAGGCCTAATACTAATAAATATCATGATGAATGAAAATTTGTATCAAACTTAGCTTTGTTTTCCCTTAATTTTAGAAAGTATCTGAGGTGGATTTGCGGAACATTAAAATACAAAACTTTGATTGTTTCATACTGTAGAATGGTGGCTGTTTTGAACACCGAGTAAAGTTTGTTTAAATGTCCTTTTTTTTACAGCTCAAGTAACAAGTGTGACACTGACAGTAAATGGAGCATCTGGTTCATCAGTAGATGTAATGGCTGGTGAGGAGCAAACGCTAGTCTGCACAGCAGTCGGTGCTAGACCACGTGTAGGTATAGACTGGACCAATAAAGGGGCCAGTATCTCTGGTGACACTGAGACAGAAATCATCAATGGAGATACAATTGATACTACTAGCACCCTGCTGTACACTCCTACTAGGGATGATAATGGGCACCAGTTTCGATGTGTAACAACAGGACAGCAAGCTGCAACACCTCACTCACAATCAGTCACGCTCAATGTGCAGTGTAAGTCAGTTTACTTCATGAAATGTTGGAGATCTTGAAAAGCTAAAAGGTTCTTTTATCTCTTTCAATTTACATTTTTTCTTTCATCCCCAAGATAATTTATAAAAGAAATGCGATTATAAAAACCCAATGTCTTTCTTCTTTTAGTTTTTATGGAGCTCTGTATGTGCCATCCGACACAATGAGATTTTGAGATAATTTACTGCATGATGATGACATCATAAACGTAAGATGACGACATCAGGAGATGATTTATCTTGGGATTTCGACATCGTGAAACTAAAACGTCGACATCCAATATAAATTATCTCGAAATGACGACATCCCAATTATATGAATCATTGTGGGAAGACAACAATCCTGAAATTTCAAGAGCCGAAGAAAAATAAAAGAAACGTTTGGAAATCGACATCCTACTTTCAAGATGTCATCATCCCGAGATAAATCATCTCAGGGTGTCATCATCTTGCAATAATTTTCTCCGGATTCCATGTCGGATTGCACTTACAGAGCTCCGTAAGTCTCTTGTTGGTTAAAAATCGTATGCGATGAGTCTTGATTCTTCCTATACAGTTGCCCCAGTTGAAGTAATGGTTCAGTACAGTCAAGGTACAATCACCTGCTCATCCGTTGCTAACCCCACCGTAGCTAACAACCAGTATGTCATCATTCTGAACGACACAGAGATATCTACTGGGAATACATTGGCTTACGACCCTCAGACTGATAGTAACGGCTGCGCAACAGTCAAGTGTACCGCTACAAATGCCATAGGAACAGCAACTGGCTCACCAGGTCTGTGTCCAGTTTCAAGTAAGTACATTTTGGTTGGTAATTGATAGATACTCTTAATGCAAATGTTTAATTTGGAAAGGTCTGGTATAATGATTCGTTTTTTCTTTTCTTGTTTATGGGCATGTCTATTAATAGCAAGAGAAAATTAGAAGCCAAGCATTAGTCCAATGTTATATTTATAGTGTATACAAATTTTAACGATGTCTTTGTAAAATTGTAAAAACTGTTACTGTTTCCAGTTCCTAGTTGTGTGTGTGCTTCTACTGGCGTTGGTGCTATTATTGGAGCCTTTTTGGGCGGTATTGTCATCGGAGCTGTCGCTGTCAGTGTCATTGTCTTCTTTTTGATGCGACGTCATCGGAACAGATCGGATCAGAGACAAGACAAGGTTGTCATAGATGCCGATGGGTAAAGAGGATTTTTGCTCTCACCTTTTCACATGAGTGAATAAAAACACACCTGAGATTTGTTCCTTCGGGTAGATTTGAGATTGCAAGCAGTAAATTCTCGTGAATTCAAAGCATTTTACCCGATTCAAAATCTCTTCTGTGTGAAAGTTCTGACAGATGTTCCCTATTGTTTTTTTTAACAACACTGACATTCATCTCGTTTGTGTGGAGGGCGTTCTGTTAGGGCGGCACATTGCTATGACAAATTAGAGGCAGTACAAATACAATGAAAACATTTATGAAGTAAACTTTGTGAAAAGGGGACTACTTAATTATCATTTGCATTACTAAAAATTAAAATTCCAGGCGCTACGAGCTGTCTTCAGAGCCGCGAAGAAACCGACGAACACCCTATGTTGGCCCTTCAATTAACAAGAATAATCGGTCAGGTAAGTAAGGAATGAGAGACATTTAAACATTGTCCGTTTTGTTTATATTATAAATGACATATTTATTAAACTTGTTTTAATAAACATGTTAATGAAAAGTGAAGCTTTGTTTGTTAAATTTTGAACAACTGCCAATCAATAGAAGGGGGCAATTTGGTCACGATTTTGAGGTTTTTATGTATAAATTTCACGATTTTTATTTTCTTTAGTTAGAAACAAAACGATTATGCTGATGAAGTGACTACAAGCCATTTTGAATAAAAATGTTTAATAATGTTATTTTTTCTTGCAGATGGTCCAACGAACAAGATGACCACGCCCACTGTCTATGAAAGTATCTCAGAGAACAAAATGGCCGACGGGTCAAATGCACCTAAAGATACGCCATATGGCAATGTAGGACCCGATTTGTCATTCTCGCGAGATCTCATAGTGATCGAAAACGAGCTTGGGCGAGGTGCGTTCGGGAGAGTGCTTCTCGGTACAGCGCAAGGGATTATGGGAGATGGGAGTCGCACCAAGGTCGCCATCAAAAAGCTGAAAGGTCAGCAAAGTGACATCATACAGAATAAGCTGGCTTCAATAATAGACATGGTACAAGTCTCGCGTGTTTTTAAACACTGGGACACGTTGAAGTTTGCGATTTGGTATTTCCCGCTTATAAGCAATGCACGGCAATCGCTGGTTCCCAAACGTGTTTGAGTGTCTGCTAGAGTTGCACATTGGATATTTGCATAGTTCTGTTGCTCCCCTTACAAACGTTTATATGAAGTGCAATATTTTGTGTTTTGGAGTAGAAATAAGAAAATGACATCCTCTGGTTACATTTTTTAGATGGTGCTGATGGACAAGCAAAAACTGGACTCCTGCAGGAATTGGACCTGATGAAGAAAGTGGGTTCACATCCACACGTGGTCAATTTATTGGGGTACTGTGTAGAAAAAGGTAAACAGAAACAAAGATTGACATCGGTCTGCCCCTCTTAAGTTTAGTTATCGACCAATAAGAAATTTAAGTGGCATTTTAACACAATCATTTAAAAATGGCTGACTTAGTACATTCATCTAAAGTGTCATAATCCAACCTCGTTTCGTTTGAACATCACACCTGATTAGATCTTTTCATACACGGGGACGAGGTTGATGCAATGTTCTCACATGGTGAAACAACAGTGAGGGATCTGCACTGGCTGAAAAAAAGCGTGAAGGAAGTGAATAAAATGTGTTCCTGTTAAAAATCACTCTGCTTTGGTTTGGCTTGAATGAGAGATCTATTTTGAGTTTAAGGTTTTAGGCACAAACTTCAAAACACTCGAAGGCTCTAAAACAGAAGTCTTGATGTTTGATTGCAGTTAGACTGATTTGGTATCCTTGTCATTTCTATCATCAGATCCCATCTACGTCATCGTTGAATATCTCAGTAAAGGTGACCTTAAGAACGTTCTGATTGGATGTAGATCTGAAGACACAGGTACAGGTTACTCCAACATATCTGGTATGAGTAAATCACTCTCTAAGACATTGGTCAGGTTTGCCAGAGATGTGGCTAGTGGAATGGCATTCTTGTCGTCACAAAAGGTGGGTTAAATTTTGTTATTAAGCTACAATAAGCGAGCGCCTTTATTATAGATCAATCAATGTGGAGAAGTTTGAGTGGTCCTGCAGAATCACCTTCATCTAATGGAAGGTTCTCCGATAAAATAATTTGCCTCATACTGACGTCACGTGTTGAATTTTGAGCCAATACCATACTGACATAAATTCTGAAATTGTGTTATTGATATCCTTTGAGTCAGTTGTAAATCTCTCTCGATCCCTCAGTGTATCCATCGTGATCTGGCTGCCCGTAACGTTCTGGTAAGTGAAGACCTGGTCTGTAAGGTGGCTGACTTTGGACTGGCCCGTGACGTCATGAATGTCCGTATCTACCAGCGGGAATCGGAGGTAATCTCTCAATATGTTTGTTCTGTCAAATTTGATCTTTACTTTACGTGCGTTTTTAAAATTGGAAAGGGAATATTTATCTTTGTTCCACTTTGGGTTGCAGGGAGTTCTGCCCATGCGCTGGATGGCATTGGAATCCCTTCTTGATGACGTGTACACAACAGAAAGTGACGTATGGTCTTTCGGGATTCTCCTCTGGGAGATCGTTACTCTTGGTAAGTTGATTATAATGTAAAGAGGGCGTGATCAGTTAGAAAACTTCTGTTTCCAGAAAACCTTAACTTTAAAATTTCTGTCGGTAACGAGAACTTATGAAAGCAATATGTGACTCATAAACGGTGATCTTTGTGGTATGCGTTAGATGTAAGTTCCAATCAACGAAATAATGTCATTAGTCCCGAGGTATTTTGCAAAATTCAACTTGAACAATGTCACACCTCCAATAAAGTTTAAACATAAATTTGCATATCTAATTGATAACAGGTGCAAGGCCATATCCACACATGACTGCAAAGACAATGGTTGCCAAACTCAGGGAGGGCTACCGTATGCCTAAACCGAAACACTGCAAGAAAGAGCTGTGAGTAAAAGACGAGTTTGTCATTTTATACAATCAGAGTGTTGTGGACTTATTTTCTTTCTTTTTCTCTTTTCCTATTATCTTATAAAGTATCATCAAAAGGTATCTTAATATTAAAATTATTAATATCGTTGTACCGGCTCGTCAGCTTCCTTTACATATTGTGAGGATGGCGATGTAAAAATGGGTTGGTGTGATGGGCATCCCCACAATTTGAAAACAATCTTTAGTTTTGAATAACTGAACATCTGTCATAAAAGCTCAATGTTCCTGTGAGTAACTCAGTATTCTCTACTTTTAAAACCTCTTTTGATGTTCATTATAAGGTACTCCATGATGACCAGCTGTTGGCTTCAAAATCCAAACAAGAGACCAACTTTCCGTGGTCTCTTCAAGCAGTTGGATAAGAGTCTGACAAGTGAAGCGGTAATCTTATAATTTATCTTTCATAATTCATTTCATGGCGCTAGGGAGGGAAAAGGAAGTGGTTTATGGCATCATTATTGCTGACTTAAGTAATTTTATTCTCAATATTTCTTAAAAGTGTTCCTCCACTAAACACCAGAATAAACCATACTTTTTAATTACAATAATTAACACTTTACATTTGCAGTGTGTTGGTTTTATTTCGGACCACCCCCTTCTGTTAGTGGTGTGAACCAACGTGAAGTGAGCTCACGCCACGCCCCAATACTCATCCCATTCTTGATTACAATGTGGACAAAGCAATAATCCACCTATATAGGATGTTCGGCCGCACTATCGGATTCACGTAAAAACTCTACTCAAAGTGATTGTGTATCTATTATACAGAAGTTGACATTTTCAAATTAAAGTTCGGCCAAAAATCAAGGTCTTTCAAAACGGTTCAGATGACAAAAACTGCGCACGAAGTTCGTACAGGAGACGGCACCAGTGATGTGGAGCCAAGTGCCAAGTTGTGCACGATGTGAGATATCAATATATTGTGAGTTTTTGTTTGTTTTGAACACCATAATCAATATTCAATAAACCGGATTTCCATTTGTTTTGACAGGATTACATCTCACTGGGTGATTTAGATGAAAATATCTACGAGGTGACAAAGATAAGGGACGAGAAAGAGAAACTGTGAGAGTTTGCCACCAGCTCACGCGAGAAAAGACAACAAAATGTGATATTTAAAATTGGCTCATCAAAAGAGTCTTTATGTTGCAAACAAAATATAATAATTCCAACTAAAAATAGTATGCAGGGTTCTTATAAAAAAGACATTACACTCTAAAAACATCCGGGTCCGTTTGAGTCTGACCCATTCTGGGTCAATATGACCCAGAAATAGACCAAACAAAATCTCGTAGAATCTGAGTTGAAAACCTTTTTGTAGCCACATTGTTACCCGTGAGTTTTTAGAGTGTACTAATTAGGTCTACAGGATGTATACCATTATTTTACATAATATTCAGACTATATACCCAGTGAACTTATCACAGATTGTTGCATTGTGTGTTTAGTCAAATTTGATTTGGTAGAAATCAGTTTCCTCTTCCGACAAACAGTTCAGATGTTAATGAATTTAAATACACACCGTTAACACTACAGTTCCATTCCAATTATGTGCTGTTTCCGCTAAGTGCAAAGTGTAATACACAACGTACAGTTCATGAACACCAACTACACCATTAAAACACACATTACGCTATTGTATGCAATGATTTCCTTATTTTACTGCAATATGTTTCAACAATGTGGTCAGAAGTGGATGATATGATTTTAACTACTTAATATTGCATAATTGTTAAGAAAATAATTTTTATAACCTTATTTTACTGTAAACATATAATTTTAATACTCAGTTTTGAACAATTGAATTAAAGAAATTCTATATAGTGTAGGGCAACGCCAACCAACATTAGGCTATTTCTTTCTCTTATACAAGTTTACACATTTATAATACCAACTATAAGATGAAAACCTATTTATACTTACATATTTAAAATTGCATCATATTGAATGTGCACTCAAGTTGTTAAAATTCATTCAAAGTCAAGAATATTGATTTATTTGAAAATGGTGGGAACCTTGACATTGATTTATAGCGATTTCAATAACTACATAATTCAAATTTCATTAATGTTTACAAAAACATTGATTATAAACCAGTTTTACCAAAATATGCTTGTCCAAATTATATGTGATTCACTTTTGTCTCAACTCCAATAGACCTTTATCATGGTGCGGCCATCTTGATTTTCTCCTATTCAGCTCAATGTAACCAAACCGAGGCTGGAAGGAAAAATAATCTGGTACCTTTTTTGTACAGTGAATATTAGCATCCAATACTGTTACTGGATACAGGGAACATGACCAAGATGGCGGCAGCATGATAAAGGTCTATTAAGTGAATTCTTAATCTCAACCGATCTCTAATTCAAAGTTTTGTGAAGGTTCAGAAACAGCGCCCTCAATTGTACAAAAAAATACTTCGCTGAAGACGGTTTGCACACACACACACACAAATTACACCGCACTGCAATGGCTTTACTTATAAAAGGGTTTTGGACCTTCCCACGTGCTGAACAAACAGTGAGGCTGGGGCTGGATTTTAAGCCCAGTCACGCCTGAAAACACTGAGGAAAGAATCGAAACGTCTTTAGGCCTATGTTAACAGTAAACACCTTCACATTTAATTGCAAAATTTCACATTTGCTTGTTATTCAATAAATTGATGCTCTATTTTTCATCTTTTTAGCAAACTTTTAAAAAATATTAAAATTTAAGCAACAAAAACAAACTTGTTGTTTTCGTGTGAATAATCTTTAAAAAGTTTGCACGTAAATTAGGTTTAATCGTTACTTTGCAATTTTCAGGGTACAATTTTTTACTATTTACCATATCATAGGATTACGTTTGAAAAAGTCAAACTGGCTGCTCAGTTTGTGTCCTTTTTCCGGGAAAAATTAGGCACTAGTTTAATCATAGAAATATTTGCTTTAAAAATGAATAAATAAGTTTACATCTGCTCTAATTTGAGAGTCACTGAAAACAAATCTCTAAAGGGTTCGAATATTCTATCCCCACCGGAAAAAAGAACACAAAATCTCTAAAGGGTTAGAATATTCTATCCCCACCGGAAAAAAAAGAACACAAAATCTCTAAAGGGTTAGAATATTCTATCCCCACCGGAAAAAAAAAGAACACAAAATCTCTAAAGGGTTAGAATATTCTATCCCCACCGGAAAAAAGAACACACAATCTCTAAAGGGTTAGAATATTCTATCCCCACCGGAAAAAAAGAACACAAAATCTCTAAAGGGTTAGAATATTCTATCCCCACCGGGAAATGCTTACACTGTCGCTTAAGGGTTACAATATTTTCATCCCAACATAAATTGTATACACCCAAAACTTAATTTGTGTGGGCTTGTACAAAATATATGACCCTCAATCGTTGTTACAAAAACTATTTATCTGAAATGTAATAACAATGCTAAGGTATTTAACTTGTGACAAATACTGATTAATTTTTAGAACATGATGCATGTAAATAGTACAATAAATAACAAGTTGGTAAACAGTTGCTATTGTCTGAATATTGTGTTTCTTTTTTAATGTTTTTGTGTAAAAGTCATCCTTTATGTATTTGAGGGCTTCATATTGTACTAATATTATGGCGCAGTCGACATGTCTTTGGCAAGATGAAAAGGATTGCATCGAAAATGTGTAACTTGACTTGAAATTGGAAGAGTTCCGAATAAATGATTTTTTTTGTAACCACGCAACCTAAAAATGTATGCACAAATTTTACAGTTTCTAGACTTTCCCTAAGGAAATTGAATTTCCAAGCATATATTTCGTACTTTTTCGGAATATATCATGAAAAATTTATATTTAATGCAAAAAAAATGAAAAAAGGCCAAATGTGAAAATTTGCAATTAAATGTGAAGGTGTTTGCAATAGTTTATTTGATGGTCTACCGGACTCACAATTATCTAGACTGCAAAAAGTTCAGAATGCCGCTGCTAGGCTTGTATGTGGTACGCCTAGATGGAGCCACGTTACTCCCTTACTCCATCAATTACACTGGCTGCCTATTGACTTTCGTATTCAATTCACAATTATTTTATTGACATTCAAGGCCCTTCATGGCTTGGCTCCAAAGTACATCATTGATATGTTGCATGTTAAAGACCATTCTAACTATTCTCTACGTTCCAATAAATAACAGGTTACTCTTAAATTACCCAAAAGGTAAAATGCAAAAATCCACTGGGGACAAGTCATTAACTCAAGCTGCACCGACATTTTGGAATGGATCACCCTCTCACATTCAATTGATACAGTCTCTTTCGGTTTTTAAGGCTAAGCTAAAGACTTTTCTTTTTAAACAATCTTTTGGCTAATTTGTTCTTTTATGTGTAACATTGTTATTTTTACTCTTTGCTGTTTTACTCCATTGTGCTGATTTTTATGATTTTGTAGATTTTTGTAATGCGCTTTTGAACATTTTATGGTGAAATGCGCACAAAATGTGGTTTTATTATTATTATTATTATTATTATTATTATTATTATTATTATTATTATTATTATTATTATTATTATTATTAATGTATCATAAAATAGCCTTTCTCATTCCTTCGCATGGAAACAAGAGTCATCGTGACTGATAAGTCATGATGACTGATGTCTCCATGGCAAAGGTATAGATAAACGGTTCTAACTGTATATTCATCACTTCATGGTCTCTAGATAAAACAAAATATTTGGTGCGTTATATTGTTCGTAATGCCTGATGAATGTTGACACGAGAAGTGTATGGTCACATGTCATTGTTGTTTTTGAGTCGTGTAAAAGAACAAAATGTAATGCAAAACACTGTCGAAAGGACAATTTTACGAATCACAAGTCTTCTCCAATAATAACATACGCCTACGTGTCAATGTCCCATATTTATTAATTTATTTATTCAATTATTAATTTGTATAATTTGTTTTTGTTTTTTGTCTCGTTCTTTCGTCCGAACGTCCGTTTGTGTGTTGGGGTGTTTGTTTGTTTGTTTGTGTTTTTTTTTGTTTTTTATTTCTATTTTGTTTTTGGGTTTTTTGGGGTTTGTTTATTCCTTTAACTTTGTTTTTACTTTTTTATACTGGGTAAAATCATCTCACCAAAGCTGTTTTCCACTGATCCTCAGGCCATCCAACAAAACATACATACAAGAAGCTATGTTAAAACGAACCAGAAACAGTGCAATGTACAGCCAACGAAAAAGCAATGAGAACACAAAGAAAACAAGAGAACTTGGGGATTGCACATAGTTGATATCCATGTTGGTTAGTTCGATTAATTAAATAACAAATAAATAAATTAATAAATCGATGATGTGTTCAAAAACTTATGAAAAAAAATAAAGAAAAATATTATCTATTCAGTTTCCCTTGTGATTTGTTGCTTGAAAGCGAGAGAGGGGGGAGTAGGGAGATCACCTTGTGTATCTGCAAAACGTGTTGTGGCTGATTGTTAATTTTTGTACTTGATCTTAGGTCTCGTAATCGGTGACTTCAATGGACCAGTCGACACTACAGTGAAAGAGACTGATGATGTACTACTCACATGCAGCTCACAGTCTGGTGCGCCAATCAGCTTCGGAACATGGACAGATATTTATGGCACTATTTCCTCAGGAGAAACCCAAATAAAAACGACTGGCAAATACTCAAACTTTGAGCTTGCTGATGATTATGCTAATGGTCTGTATAATCTACGCATCAATAATACTGAATATGAAGATGAAGGGATGTATTTCTGTCAGATTGGCAGAGACCCAGCTAAATCAGCGATGCTGACTGTAGAAGGTTCGTTTATACTTTGTAATCAGTATTTTTTCAAAAATATAACCGGTCAATGTGAAAATCTTAGTATTGAATCAATGAAAACTATCGTACAAGAAGATTCCAAGAGATAATGTTTTTGATTCATTTAAACATTAGAAATAGTACGTGATGTTGATCATTGTGATCATATTCAGCTTCGATTTCCCGGGGTTTTTTTTCTTCTAAAAATATGTTTGAATCGAGTTGCAAAACTTTGAAGTTGCTAAAGTGAAGCATACCACTGGCCACTTTGCACATTGAGTAAAGTTATTAAATTTGTTGTATGTTTCAGCTCAAGTAACAAGTGTGACACTGACAGTAAATGGAACATCTGGTTCATCAGTTGATGTGATGGCTGGTGAGGAGCAAACGCTCGTCTGCACAGCAGTCGGTGCCAGACCACGTGTAGGTATAGACTGGACCAATAATGGGGTCAGTATCTCTGGTGACACTGAGACAGAAAGTATCAATGGAGATACAATTGATACTACTAGCACCCTGCTGTACACTCCTACTAGAAATGATAATGGGCATCAGTTTCGATGTGTAACAACAGGACAGCAAGCTGCAACACCTCAGTCACAATCAGTCACGCTCAATGTGCAGTGTAAGTCAGTTTACTTCACGAAAGATATTTGGAAAAACTGAAAGGATCTAACATCTCCTACTAACTAAAGAATGTATGTTATTATGTGCAACAGTACACATAGGTAAAGAGGAACGATGCATATTTAAATATCAATAAATCAGCATTTTTATTACATCACCAGGATGATTCACAAAAGAAAAACGTCTATATTATAATAGTTTCATCTTGGTTTATAACAACGTATACAAAAAGTGTTTTCTCGTTTCTTCACACAGTTGCCCCAGTTGAAGTAGCAGTAGAATTCAGTAAAGTTACAATTACCTGCTCATCCCTTGCTAACCCCGAAGTACCTGACAGCCAGTATAACATCACTCTGAATGACAACTATACATTTACTGGGAAGACGTTCTCCTACAACCCTGAAAGTTATGGCTGCATAACACCCAAGTGTACCGCTACAAATACCATAGGAACAGCAACTGCCTCAGGTCTGTGTCCAATTTCAAGTTTTAAAAAACCCAAGTAAATTTGTAATGTTAATACGTTTTTCGTTCTTTCCAAAACTCTTAGTGCAGTCTTCCTATTTGAAAAGGGAACCCTCGATCTGGAACAAAAAAAATGTGTTTCTTCTTGTCGATCAAAACAAGAGACAATTTAAAGCCAATACATGTATACCCCAGCCTCGCTACCATGGGCAGCGCACCGTATCGATACCTCTTGTCACTAACCCCTGGTAGGGATGTGCTGAAAAACAACGCCAATTAGCTCCCAATGGTGACTACTTTGCGTGCACGCTTGTTAAAAACATTCGAGCGCTTGTATCGCGGTTGTAGTACGCACGTGTTGAAAAGTCAAACAAAATTATACAGAAACATTTCTCAACCTCATTTTCTTGTTGACCCATCAGGAGCGACATCAATTGGGGTTGCAACAAGTGCTACCAGTCCTACAGGTAAGGCAGACAAATTAAACCAACAAAGTTAGTTTTTTATCTTTAAATAACCAATCAGTTCTTAGATTTATGAAGTTATTGTTCATTTATTTATTTACACACACTTGCTATAAAGTGAACAATTGTCTCCAGTAGAGAATTAAAGTAAGTTAAGTCTATACCACTAATACTTAAACACATATCTACTTGCAAATAACAACTCGAACGTTATATCAAGTAAATATTGAAATTTATGTACAAGTTGTGAAGGGAACACAAAAAGTCAAATAGACTAACATGTAGTTCGTAATCGAATTAAAGGATAAAATGCATTTATAGATAACATACCATTCAGAAAATCAGCAGAAGAACGATGCGAGTCATTTTGTTAACAAATCACTGTTGAAATCACCAGAAATGTAACCAACGTTTCCTTCAGAATTGATACTATCATACATGGTAAAATTGTCATCATTAAATAACCAAGTTGATTGACTAGTTAGTAGGCGACCGATATATGACGCCAACAATTAAAATTAGACACGTTATCGCTAACAACTTCAATAAACAAATTATCGGTTCCAGAGTTGAAAATACCTATATCAGGTCTAAGAACGAAACTAATTTCATTCCGTAACAGCTACAACGGTAAAGGGGTGGTCAAGTAAATCTAGTGAGTCCAGAAGTTTGTCAACCTTACCGATGATGCTTCTAACATTTATATGGTACAAGGAAAAGTTAGTTTTTGCATTATATGACTTAGACTTCGCAATGCTATTAAATTTGTCATGCAGGAGACAGTCATGATATATTACATTGGGAATTATAAAGAGATTGACAGAAATATAAATCATTCGCCAGAAATATACCAATCCCCAGAAATATATCAATCCGCAGAAATGTATTATATCAACCCCAGAAATATATCAAGCGACCCAGGATACGGGATCTCCTATGCGGTTATTTTGTACACGGCCAAGTTGATCCCGCTATAGGCCTAAGCCTATGAGCATAATTCTTAGACGCGGTCTAAAAAATCAATTTGATTAAGGTCCCCTTTCCTCTGCGACTCCGACGCTTTTGAATTGCTCTGTTGAGAGGTGGTCCGCGCCCTTTTTATCGAGCTGTTCAACCACGACCCAGCCGTAGGCTGTGTACAAAATGACCGTATTGGAAATCGCCTGTATCCTGGGTCGCTTGATATAAAATATCTGTGATATATATAATTTCTGGGGGAATGATTATTTCTGGAGTTTTATATATTTCTGGGGATTGATATATTTCTGGGGATTGATATATTTCTGGGGATTGATATATTTCTGGGGATTGGTATATTTCTGGGGATTGATATATTTCTGGGATTGATATATTTCTGGGGCGTGATATATTTCTGGGGCTTGATATATTTCTGGGGATTGATACATTTCTGGGGATTGATATTTTTCTGGGATTGATATATTTCTGGGGATTGATATATTTCTGGGGATTGGATATATTTCTGGGGATTGATATATTTCTGGGATTGGTATATTTCTGGGGATTTATATATTTCTGGGGATTGGTATATTTCTGGGGATTGGTATATTTCTGGGGATTGATATATTTCTGGGGATTGATATATTTCTGGGATTGATATATTTCTGGGGCGTGATATATTTCTGGGGCTTGATATATTTCTGGGGATTGATACATTTCTGGGGATTGATATTTTTCTGGGATTGATATATTTCTGGGGATTGATATATTTCTGGGGATTGGTATATTTCTGGGGATTGATATATTTCTGGGGATTGGTATTTTTCTGGGGATTGATATATTTCTGGGGATTGGTATATTTCTGGGATTGGTATATTTCTGGGGATTGATATATTTCTGGGGATTGATATATTTCTTGGGATTGATAAATTTCTGGGGATTGGTATATTTCTGTGGATTGATATATTTCTGGGGATTGATATATTTCTTGGGATTGGTATATTTCTGGGATTTATATATTTCTGTGGATTGATATATTTCTGTGGATTGATATACTTCTTAGGATTGATTTATTTCTGGGGATTGGTAAATTTCTTGGGATTGATATATTTCTTGGGATTGATTTCTATTCCTGACAATCTCTTTATTTTTGTAGTTGTCTTTTTTGCCCCAATAGCCGCCCAAAGGTAACAATGGGTCTTCATGTTTTCATTGTATACGTGACATTACATAAAACTCTACTTTCGGATGACACCGGAAGTGCCAATTTAGAAGTGGCAACTTTTGTGGAGTGCTTTCAACGATGTTGTAGTCTGTCAAAGGTCTGGTAAAAAAAAAAGGACCAGTGACGTCATAAAATTCAAGAGTGCCCTCTAGCGGCAGGTTAAACACAGTTCAAAATACAGTTTTGCTAGATGTCTTTGGCAAATTTTATGATAATTGTTTCAAAATTGGTATACATACTGACCTTCATGCATATAACTTATGTCTGGAGTCGTAGATTGATGACTTTATGAAATGGTTAAAACTATTACTGTTTTCAGTTCCTAGTTGTGTGTGTGCTTGTACTGCTGGTGGTATTATTGGAGCACTTTTTGGCGGGATGGCCATCGGAGCTGTCGCTGCCGGTGGCGCTGTCTTCTTCTTGACGCGACGTCATCTTGACAGATCGACACCGGGACACAACACAAATACACCTCCTGAGATGTGACCCCCTGATGAGAGGTGTTCCCCGCCAAGCTCTGACATTTGACAACACTGACATTGATTTCTGTTTCATTGGGGCGTCCTGTGTAGGGGCATGCACTGATTGGAATTACACACATTTTGCAGTTCAAAGATCAGTAAAAAGAGAAAAGGGGAGTTAAATAGTTACTCATCTGAACCGTTTTGAAGACGTCGTCGTCGTCGTCGTCGCCGTCGTCGCCGTCGCCGTCGCCGTCGCCGTCGCCGTCGCCGTCGCCGTCGTCGTCGTTGTCGTCGTCGTTGTTGTTGTGGTTGTTGTGGTGGTCTTGTTCTTGGTGTTGTTCTTGTGCTCGTTCTCGTTCTCGTTCTCGTTCTCGTTCTCAAAACGTTCTCCCCTCGTTCTCGTTCTCGTTCTCGTTCTCTCGTTCTCGTTCTCGTTCTCGTTCTTGTCGTTCTAGGTCTCCTTTATATAGTTGTAGTTTTATTGCCAATAGCTGCTGACCAATCAGAAATACATAAGTCAAGCTTATTGGAGTTTAACATTATGTTGTATTTTGTTTTTATTTATTTTAGTTTGTTGTGATCTTCCATATATGAGGGGGGAGGCAGTGTGCTTTTCCTTAAGCTTAATTTAAAAGGGCATTGACCCAGTGAAAATACACACTGGATATTCACCTGTATTTAATAGAGTGCCAAAACATTGGGGGCCTAATTGTGGGGTGCACCCTTGTTTCTAGTGTGTACTTCTAGAGTCATAGGGTCCGTTTGTATTTCTCTTAAACAAACCCCTTTTCAGCTTGTTGTGCCAATTACCATTGGATTTTTTCGTTATAAGTTTATCTGACGTGTGAAACCAAATAGACTGTCTGTGTGTGTGTATGAGGGGGGGGAAATAGTTTTAAAAACATAGAAATAACATTCGGTCTGAAGCTAATAAAATGTAACATTTTACTCTCATGTCTTAAAAACCTCTTGATCAGACTTGACCTGAATATGGGTCCCGTAGGGCCTGACCAATTTCTTGGTCACTATGACCTGAAATCCTAAAGAAAAAGAGGAACTACATTCAGAGATTTCTTAGGAAAAACATTTAATGGCGGTACAAATGTACAAAATCAGCAATGTTCCTTTGTCTGAAATCTGGACAGTACTTTTGTACCCTCCTCTTTTGTTTTCTCTCATTACACTTTTGAGGAAAGCTATGGGCTGAATGCACATGTAGTCATCATAGTAAATTAAATTAAAATTATCAGTCAGTGTGGTTTAAATTCAGAACTATGCTGCTCGTATAATTACCTTGACTAAAAAATCCTGCCATATTACGCCGATTTTGAAAGAATTACACTGGTTACCGGTAAGCAGTAGGATTAAGTATAAACTTCTGCTTTTTGTGTATAAATCACTCACTAACAATGCCCCTGCATATATTGATGATCTTCTCCACCCATACAAACCTCCTCGCAAACTCCGGTCTTACAATTCTAGCCTCCTTATTGAGCCCATTTCCAATCATTCATGGGGAGACCGATCTTTCTCACATGCTGCCCCACGCCTATGGAACAAATTGCCTGCACTAGTAAAATCATCTGTTTCTTTAACCCAATTTAAAAAAAAAACCTTAAAACACATCTTTTCAATCAGGTATTTGAGTAAATGGTTGGATTTGTTTTTTACCCCTCGATGTTTCTTAGATATTGCATTTGTAATTGTATTGTATTTCTATAGCATATGTTCTGGATTTCTTCTTAGCTTAGGCTTACGTTTTAATTTTGGTTATTGTACATATTTATGTACGTTATTGTTTGTATTTAGCGCCATGAGCACTTTGATGGATTTGTGCGCTTTATAAGTTTTCATTATTATTATTATTATTATTATTCATATACGAACACTACCCATAATACTTGTGTGTGACCATTGATGTATCGCTCTATAAACCCACTTGAATGAGAGGTCGCCTAACGTCACAAGGCCGAACGGCCCTTCAAGGTGATGGCTACACTTAACTGATTTGGGCCATGACCCAAATCAAGTGCACGTTGCCAGTACCTACTCCTGGGGCTGAAACACGGTTACCCCCTTCACAGTCCGTAAGGATATAGGCATGGGTATCATTTTCTAGGAGTGTGTTGGTAGAGCAGATTGCACTACCTTCCCAACTCTGCTACTGAATGACACAAACCTTCCGCTTCATGATGTGCTTGCCAGCCAGCTGATCCCAAGGTCTGGGCCCAATTTCATAGAGCTGCTTAAGCAGAGAATATTATTTATTTTGTTTATTTATTTTAAATCTTTAAACATTATACACAATGATTACAAGTTGGACAGGGGCTGTCAAGGTTATACAAAAGTATAAAAACTGTCATCTTAAGCTGTGTACAACCAGACCCCTGCAAAGGATAAAATAATTATATAATCATAAAAAGGAGATTGCACTCAAACGCTATAAAATCACACAACGGTAAACATATAAAACAAAAGCAAATCCAAAACCTTTCAAAAGCAGCACCCATAAAACTCCATAAAAACAGTAGGCAGGGACAAACATTTAAAAACCCATATTGCTTAACAATTGTCTGCTAAGTAGAAATAGCAGGATACCAGTCACAAATTGAACATGTGACATGGTAGTTTGGCTGGTAACCTTATTCTGGTAAGCATAATTTTGTTCTGCTTAGCTACTTTTTGTGCTTCAGCAGCTCTATGAAATTGGGCCCTGGTCGTATGCGAGTGCCATATGCTGCGACAAACCGGTACCCATCCTCCTTTATCCCTCGTGCAATAACACATCACAATCTTACTTCAAACGTTAATTATAAATTGTATTGTCCAGTCCCGAGGTATTTTCTTTTCTTATATACTTATCGATTTGTAGTGTGCTTTCTTGTAAATGTATATATACCAAAAACTGATTTTAATGTTTTTAATGTTTCAATGTTTTTACTGTATGCGAGCATTCGAATTACCCTTTTTGAGATACAATGTAATAAAGATTAATTGAATTGAATTGAATTGAATTGTTGTCTGTCTTTATTTATTTATTTATGTATTTCTGGTCTACGAATCCGGATCAAAAAGAGCCAGATGTTTGTGTGTGTAATAGGCTACAGATATCTGTTCTCCGGTAATTCGTGTTGCGATATCGGCGACTTCGCCAATCAATGCTAATAAAAACCCAGAACCCTACACACAATAACTTTCAATATATTACACAAATATTGACTGCGTTCAAACTACGACTCCCGATCCGGCGAGGTGGTCCCCGGCGCGCACATACTCGAGTACTAAAAGCATGCATGTACTTATATTGTGCTAAGACGTCTAGGTACCAAGAAGCTGATGTTGCTATGGGTATATTGTACATTGATTACTATGGGATAGTACATTGGTTGCTGTGCGCCGTGTATAGCGCTTAGTGTTTGCGCGGTCTAGTAAAAATAATACATATAATGTGACGTGCTCTAAACCAATCAAACGGCAGAATATTTGTAAGGGTGTTATAACGTGGTATATTAAACGGGCCCTCTAAGCGAAGTTTGAACAATCTGACAATTCCCGGCCCAGAATTAATCTGAAAAGGGGTCAAAATGAGTCGAATCCGTTCCCAGGTCAGCCTTGACCCTTTTAGGAGTCAACTTGATGCGTAGCCTATAATATTATACTCTTAAGGCAACACCACCCACCCCTATTATAATAGTGTGGACACTGCTGGAAAACGGACATTGACCCAGTTGTGAACTTAGTTTGGTTTTATCCTTACGCCGATGTGTAATAAGCACTGTATTCTCAGTGCTGTCCCTATCAAATTCAACACCATTGGCCGTGGGGGAAATTATATTATAGGGAGACGTTAAACTTGTTACTAAGTCGGATCTGAGGTTAAAGGGTACGTGTTTTTGTTCCACAGGTTTGATGGTGGGCTAGAACGCATAAATAATTTTCTCAATGACTTGCCAAAGAATGAAAAAGGTAGTGTCAGAGCGAGGCGATGAGTTTAGGGTGAGTGGACCTGTGTCGTGCATTCAGAGATCAAGCATCCCTGTAACTTTGTTGCCATAGCTTCCATGTTACCTGTGCACTATGATCATTAATTACCATAAAAACTTACTTGGTAAAAAGTACCGCTGCAGCTGTTGATTTATAGTATAAACAATTTTGAAAATGGAAATTCCCTTCGAAGTAATTGATTTTGGAGAATGTTTCACCCCACAGCATTTGAATCTGAGAAACGATTCATGCATGAATCATTTCTCAGGTTTCTAAGGGTTGGTGTCTGTTCGCGAATCGTACCTGCTGGTGTACCTCGCTAAACGAATCGTACCTGCTGGTGTACCTCACTAAACGAATCGTACCTGCTGGTGTACCTCACTAAACGAATCGTACCTGCTGGTGTACCTCACTAAACGAATCGTACCTGCTGGTGTACCTCACTAAACGAATCGTACCTGCTGGTGTACCTCACTAAACGAATCGTACCTGCTGGTGTACCTCACTAAACGAATCGAACCTGCTGGTGTACCTCACTAAACGAATCATACCTGCTGGTATACCTCGCTAAACGTGATGGATGGATGCGACGTTCTTGTGGAAATACTGCGAGTTTCTTTCTGGGTTTTTCCCCTTTCTCTCAAACTATATTCAGACTTTATTCAGCTGGAACTTTCACATGTGACTTTCATTGTATCCTTCTTTATAAGTGTGCCTATAAATCAGCATTACATTGACAAAGAACCAAACAATGACCTTAGCTTAACTCGTTTTCATCACCTTAATATGAGCGGAAAACAAGATGGACTGCTCCTAGAAGTATTAAACTTACACATTGTTAAAATCGTCTCAATTGATATGAATTGTTTTTAATAGTATCTCTTTTTTATTACAAAACACATGAACACAAACATTTGATTTGAGCTGTTTCTCATGGGTAGGGGCCTACATCTTTTTTATTGCTCAATAATGTGTCAAGACGGTCCCTTGCCCTGACATCATCGAAGCGTGGTAATTTTCACCATGGGGGGGGGGGGTGGTAATAAGGGATTTCCCCGAGATGTGAAATTAGCAGGAAATGGAGGGTTTTTTTAATATGGGGCGCCGTTTGTCAATACTTTTTAGCGTGTTTTTGACTTGTTTTTACCATGGTCTGTAACAGTGTTGTCAATGGCTTACGTAACAACCAACACTTATAAATCATTGTTTATAAACCATGAAAATTAAACACCTACAAAACATGGTTAATAAACCATAAACATTTAAATATCGTAAAGCGTGGTCTACAAATCATGGTTTATAAACCATAACAATTAAAGCACCATAAAACGTGGTGAAGCATCTTAAAACATTGTTTATAAACCATAAAAATTAATCTGTGTAAATGGCCTTAGAAGTGGCTATACGACCAGGACGCCCAAAGTGCTATAATCTCCAACATTGTAATATCCAACAGCCATAGCTGCAGCCAAAGTCGCTTGATTCCGAACGGATTCAGTTTACACTGACATAATGCTTTATTAGGTGCATCGAATCGAACAACAGTGTGAAACTCTGGTTTTGTAAAGAAACAAGTGGAGCAATCATTTTTGTTTATTCTTGAAAGGATCGTTTGCTTTGCTTGACTGATTGTTCTCCTGACGGTTCCAGAACGTAAAACCGCATTACTTGCTTTTCATTGAAAGCAATTAAGCATTGCAATGAAAGCAATTACTACATGGCATAGTAATGTTATAACTTACACCGAAACTCGTGGTATCAGATAGATTTATTAAAAGTAAACCCTGAAATACAGTCGAAAAATTAAATAAAATCACCATTCATTTTGTATAAACCTTTGCAACGCCACAGCCCTAGTCTAGGTTCCTAGACCATGGTGTTTGCACGTACACACAACCAACGTTCAGATGTAATGGTAATACCATAAGAGTGGGGACCGTAGAACAAAGGAATACATGCGCTTAGTCTACGGAGAGTGTTAAGTTAGAGGGACAAAAGAAAGTCCTTACATAGATAGCAATAAATTGATACATAATTATGTACACCGCACACTGTACACGTTTGTAATGAATAAACATATTATCATTATAGTTTAAGATAGAGGGCGCTTTGTAATTCTGTTCCCCGGATCAATGATCTCTACCACTGATCTGATCTATCTGACAGTATAATAGAGATCAGTGATCTCTACTGACTGGGTAGCGTTTCGGGTTCGTGCGATGAGGGCGCCGCTTCGATCGGCCGCCATTTTAGTACGCACATCATCACTTTTTTGGTCCGTCCTGTACACTCTAAAATTTAATTTGTCAAATTGACTATAAAAAAAATTGTCCTGCGCAATGTCTCATACGACTTACTAAAACAAGTCAAATGAAGGCCATTACTAGTAACAATTTTGTCAGATCCGACTTGAAAATATTTGTCGTGTGACAAGAGGAGAAACCTGTCTCATACGACTAATCTATAGTCAAGTGACTTTCGCGCTTAGTAACCCAATGTCTGACTAATTACACATTAGTCATTAAAAAAATTAGCTGCAACAAATTAAAACTAGTCATGTAACCCAATGTCTGACTAAATACACATTAGTCATTAAAAAAATTAGCTGCAACAAATTAAAACTAGTCATATCAAAACCTGACAACACATTAGTAACAGCAGTGGCAAATCCCAGGGAACTGGACAGGGGGGGGGGGACACTGCTGGCTTTAGGTAAATAAGGTTGAAGAGGGATCACAAGAAAGCTGAATGTGAAGGGTATTGCGGAACCACAAATGCTGCTCCTGGGATTTGCCAGTGGGTCTGATGATAATGGATGATCAGATACTCAAGCCTGTAAGAAAGACAATAGGACAAATGATTCAACATTTCATAAAAGTAGTTTAATAAATAAAATTCACTGCTCTTTCAACTGCAACAATACAAATCACATTATTCTAAAAGTAAATTGGATCAATACAACTATGGTAAATTCAACTTCATCAGTACAAATCACATAGATTAAAAAAAAAATAAACAATTAAAAACCACAAATTCAATTACCAATGACGGGACCAATATCTACAATGTCAAATCAACAAATTGTACAGAACCGAAGGGTTGTTTCTCCAGAAAGTGCGTTAAAATTGAGATTTTACTTCATTACATTATTAGACCAACCTATTACAAGCCCCCCTCCCCCTACTGTACAATACAAGCAGCTCTCCAATGCTGCACTATTCGAATGTGGATGTAACAAGTAAACTCATACAAACTTGAAGTTTTAAGTGTGGAACCTTCTTTACAATGCAATAAACGTTCAGCAAAAGGACAAGTCAAGGTGTCCAACAGACTGATGCAGACCTGGGCCCAATTTCATATATATTTTAACACCCTATGATGTTAATTTTGATTCTTTTTGGGAAACAATGTTGACATCAAAACCATTTCAAAATGCAAAATGTTAGCATAAATGTTTTCTTTGGGCTTCATGCTTTGACTTTGGTTTTATTTCATGAAATGGAGACCATTCAAAGATACTTAAAACGATGAAATTATTTTGTTTTAGGTGCTTCGTGTATATTTTGTATAAGTCTTATACTATTAGTCAGAGGTTCATTGTATATCAAAGACTAACCACGAGCCTCCCCAATTTTTATATTTTTTCATAAGTCAACAATCATCACACCATTATTGTTCTTATCCCTGTGTGTCAAGTTCAGTGTAGTTGGAAAGGTTTCATATCCGGCCGGCACTTCCTAAGGGATTTATTTGTTTTTATTATTTCGTTTTGATGGACGTCATATTCTTGAACGCAATGATGACACGGGAATCCAGCCGTATAGCCGTAGCCGCCAATCAGACACGGCCTGTAGGAATACAGTTCATGACTAATAATATGGAAATCCCCAATGTAATTCGCAATGTGGTCTTCATGGCCATATACACTTCCTGGTGTAGTGATTTGTTTGGCATAGCCTTTTTTGAACTTGTAGAGTCAACATATCACGATAAAAAGTCTGCTTGTTTTTGTTCCCAATAAGCACACAAATCATTCACGAAAGCGTAAAAAGACTATGGATGTGTTGTCGTTTCTTTCCTCGGCCTTTTCAGCCGTGACTGGACTTAAGATCCACTCACCAGCTTCCATGGCGGGAGATGGAACATGTTCATTGTGTGGAAAGGTCCACGGTGGTGATATAAGTAAAACCAAATCATTGCCACCAGCTGCAGCAGCAAGTCGTTCTACTGCTTCAGGGGCGGATCCAGGATTTTCCAAACGGGGGGGCGTGAAAATTTACCAAGCAACAAAATGGTGAAAAAAAGTGTACGAGGTATGGAATATTAGTAGCTTTAAAAAAAACAGGTAAGGCCTATGTCTTTAATTTTGTCTCTCCCTTATTTTTCCCCTCGAGTTTTGTTTTCCCGTTTTTTTTTTCTCCCTTTTTTTTGTTTTTTTTTCCAAGCAAAAGGGGGGGCGTGCGCCCCCCACGCCCCCCCTGTATCCGCCGCTGTGCTTGCTTTGGAAAGCCGTATCCCAGACCTGGCGTGGACCATGTGACCGTAACAGACCTGGTGTATTTAACCTACGGGATGATGCAGCCATCATCAACATCATCATCATCAAGCGCCGACCTTGATGATGAACTGCGTCAACTGACGGTGCAGATGTTGAAGAAGAAAGCGCAGGTAACGGTGGAGATTCAGTCAAACTCGACCGTCCAGGATCTGAGAAAGGTAGCCGCTGACAAACTGAAGCTATCCCCTGATCATCTGATGCTCATCTTTAACAACGAGCAGCTTGCTGACCATCAGGATATAAAACACCTTGGTCTGACATCAGACAGTTTGATCATTGGGAAAAAGTGCGTTCAGGGCGAAGAGATGGGCAAATTTGAATTAGACCCCTCTTCACTGGACCCGAAATATGACTACGACCTGACCAATGTAACCAAGCCTTTGTTGGGACAGAAGTTCATGAGGGGTCAGTACCAATACGAGCGTCCGTACGGCTGGATGCGGACGGCTTTAAAAGTTGTTGACGAGTACGAAGACAATACATGGCTTGGCCCTGACGGACTGCGAGCTGAGACAACCAGCAGCGAGTGGCCGGTTTCCTACCACGGGACATCGAAGCCAAATCTCCGTGGAATCGTCCAGGGTGGTTACAATATCGGACCCAGAGATCGGTTCGGCCCAGCAGTATACAGCAGTCCATCATTGGAGAACGTTGATCGTTATGGTTACGCCTCTACGTTCACACACCAAGGGAAGACCTACCGTCTCGCTCTTCAGAATCGCGTCAACCCGGAACACTTGACCGTCATTGAGCCCGAGATGACCGGTATACCAGGTTTCCCATACTGGCTGTCCCCACAGCAAGATCCAGACCACGGAATCTATCACGTCCGTCCGTACGGGATTCTCACGCGTGAGGCGACAGGTAGCTGGTCCGACTATTTCTTGTCTTTTTTTGATTAGGTGCTATTAGCAATAATTGTGTACACCTTAAAGGGGCACTGTCGTCGTGATCGTAGTCTGTTAGTGGCTGGACATGGAAATACAAATTCGCACCCGTCAAACTACACGCGCGCGTGTGAACTGTCACATCACGTGTGCAGTAACTGGGTGAGAGTTCAGAATTTAATGTCTGGCTACAGACTCAATGTTATCACGGCGACAGATTGGTAAAGGTCTCAATCTGAAAGCTGACAGATTAAACAAACAGATTGTACCAAAACCAATACTTCGGCGGAAACTGTTTCATCTAAAACTGTCAAAGCAAAAGCGTGCGTGTTCGATTGCCGCAACTGAAATAAGAATGATGGAATCGTAACTTATTGACAAGCACAAAAAAGGTCAATAAAAAATTTGCAGATGTAAGAGTCAAATATACTACCGTGAGTTTTATGCTAAGTTTGTACGCCTAATACCCCCAAATAAGATCACGAATTCATAAAAACCTAGTCTTGATTGGCGACGCTGTTTTATACATACATGTAATATACATTACTTACCGGTAGAGGGCGCACAATAAACTGGCTCGGAGGCTGGCTCAGGGGGACTGTACAAGTCTACGAATCTGGATCAAACTGAGCCAGGTGTGATAGGCTAGCTACAGATAGCTCTTCTCCAGTAATTCGTGTTGCGATATCGGCGACTTCGTTAACAAAAATGAACGTCGCCAATCAATGCTAACAAAAGTCAAAATAACTTTCATTTTGGATGATTTTTAACTTCGAATTGGGCTACTGGAACTTTGCCACCGGGAATGCCATTTTACCAGTGCAATACATCGCTATGTGGAACTACGCATCGGCGGGTTAAATCTTTTGCTACGTTTCCCATCTGGAATTTTTTTTTAATCATCGCGCAATATCTCAGGAAAATTACAATGGGATGTGGAAAGAATCATCTTAATCACAACGGTGCTGTGCTTATCTATGTTATCACCAGATTAATTGTAGGATTGTGTGATACTTCACAAGGGAATTGGGACTCGCAGTCTGTAAGTACTTTTGACTTATTTTCGTCATGCTCTTTGAGAAATAAATCGTATGATGGGTACCTTCACTACAAGAATGTACATGTACCTTCGAACTGCATTTGCCTACCAAGCCCAGACAGAAATGCTATCATGTGGAACTTTCTCAAATCAGATAGAAAGAAATGTATAATTGTAGATCACGTCACATTGATCGGAAGTAGGACATGTAGGAGATGTGTTTATACTCGACCTAGAGTTGTTGTCATTGGCCTACTCGCCTGTGCAGGGGATGTACATTTAAATCCAGGGCCTGCTGCATGCACATCACGTGTCCTACAAGATTGCATTGCATGTAGTAGGAGGGTTAACAGCAAATATAAACTCAGATGTGCAGACTGTAAAAATTTTGCTCATCCTAGCTGTGTTGGGACTACACAAAAACGGGCTCAAATTATCATGTGTGATGCCATAAACTTTTCGGAGTCATTTTTCAATGAAGGGGACATTTCCGTTGATAATTCTGTGGATGGAGAATTGACGGTTGTCGGTTCTCCTCGAGGTAACAAGCCAAATAATGACCATTCATCTGCCATTAATGATCAAACTAAGAGGAAAACGAGGGCAAAGAAAACCACTCCCAAGCTTAGAGACAGAATCAGGATCGTGTTGACTAATTGCCAGAGTGTTAAATCGAAAGCTGGTGACATTGCCGTGTTGTTGGATACCATCAAGCCTGATTTCATTTGTGGGACCGAATCGTGGCTTGATCCAAGCATAAATAGTGCTGAGATTTTTCCCGAAAACTACGCTGTCTTCAGAAAAGATCGGAAGACTACTACTACTGGAGGGGGTGTTTTTCAGACTGTGAAAGGGGACTTACCTTCAACTCACTGCAGTGAGCTAAACTCAGACTGTGAAATATTATGGACTGAAACCAAAGTAAAGGGATGTAGACCTATGCTAATTGGTGTTTTCTACCGCCCACCCAAGGATAATGGAGAAGCAATGGAAATATTGGGACAATCATTTGCCAACCTGGGAAATAAGATCAACTCTCATAACATTATTTTGACTGGAGATTTTAATTTGCCCAACATCGATTGGAGTGACAACAGTGTGTCAACCAGAAGTGGGTACAGCTCTAAAGCTGCAGAACAACTGGTCACCCTAGTTGAAGAACATGGGCTCACTCAACATGTCAATCAACCTACAAGAAAACAGGGAAACGCCGAGAACATCTTAGACTTGGTTTTCACCAACAATCCTGACATGGTGGACAAGATCACGGTTGTTGAGGGTATTTCTGACCACAGCTCGGTGATAGTGGACTTAAGGATTGCCCCGATTAGGAAACGACCAGTGAAGCGAAAAGTCTACTTGCGCAACAAAGCTGACACTGATGGTGTCACACAAGCATTGGAAGATTTTACAGACGAGTACTTCAAGAACAACAAAGGGAAGACTGTAACAGAAAAATGGGACTGCATCAAGACAGCAATTCTCCAAACCATGGACAAATGTGTTCCTCACAAGATGACATCTAGCCGTTTCAACTTGCCCTGGTTTGACAGGACACTGAGACGGGCTGTTAAAAAGAAGCAACGTCTATACAATAAGGCCATCAAATCAGGAAAGGCTTCTGATTGGGAAGTTTTCCGTGAATGCAGGAGAAATACACACAAACTTATCAAAAAAACTCGCTCTACATACATCAGAGAAACCTTGGGATCTGCCATCAAGGAGGAGCCTAAAAAATTCTGGACGTTTATCAAAAAGTTAAGTCAAGAAAACCCAGGAGTTGCAGACCTTGAGAAAGATGGAAAGATTATCAGCGATGATACAGAGAAGGCGAACATCTTGAATGAACAGTTTCAGAGTGTGTTTACCAAGGAGCCTCCTGGGGAATTGCCCCAACTTGGTACTAGCCCGTACGAACAGATTGGTAAGCTCATCATCACCAAAGAGGGAGTTGAAAAGCTCCTCAGCCAGCTTAAGCCCAACAAAGCACCAGGTCCAGACGGAATTCCACCTTGGTTTCTGAAACTTGGAGCTAAGCAACTAGCCTCACCACTTCAGGACCTGTTCCAAAGTTCAATCAACACAGGTGAAGTACCACAAGATTGGAAGGAAGCAAATATTACATCAATATTCAAGAAGGGGAGCCGTACTTGTGCAGCAAACTATCGTCCTGTTTCACTCACTTTAGTGGTTTGCAAGGCCTTGGAGCACATTGTGCACAGCCATGTGATGAAACATTTGGAGAACCAGCATATTTTAACTGATTTTCAACATGGATTCCGGGCTAAAAAGTCAACAGAAACACAACTCATCCTCACAATTCATGACATTAGCATGGAACTCAACAAGAACAACTTGGTTGATGTCGCAGTGCTTGATTTTACCAAGGCCTTCGACAAAGTCCCGCACCGTCGTCTTATTTCCAAACTTCAATATTATGGATTAAGTGGGGAGATCTCAACATGGGTTCAGGATTTCCTGACAGGGCGTACCCAACAAGTCGTAAATAATGGGCATACATCACTCCCAGCAGCCGTCACATCTGGTGTACCACAAGGCACTGTCACTGGTCCACTTTTGTTTTTGTTGTACATCAACGACCTGCCAAACAACATCACCTCCCAGATCAGGCTTTTTGCAGATGACTGCTTGCTTTACGCCCCAATTCCTACCAACGGGGACACTAGCACTTTGCAGAAGGACCTGAAGCTCCTGGAAAACTGGCAAGACACTTGGCTAATGAACTTTAATCCAAGCAAGTGCTGCACCATGACCATAGGCAAGAGAAACCCACCTCAGCATGAATACAAGTTTTGCAATCAAGTTTTGGACAGCGTCTCATCTCAAAAATACCTTGGTGTTCACATATCTAATACCCTCAGCTGGAACATCCATGTTCAGGAGTCCATCAAGAAAGCTCAAAGAGTACAGAATGTTATCCGCAGGAATTTGTGGAGCTGTAACAGTGAAGTGAAAGCAACTGCCTATTTGAGCTTAGTGAGACCACTCTTAGAATATGCTGCATCTGCATGGGACCCCTCAACAAAGCAGATCATTAATTCACTTGAAAGAGTCCAACGTCAAGCAGCTAGATTTTGCACAGGAAACTACCAAAGGGATGCGGGAACTGTTACTAAACTTCTGGATGACTTGGGATGGGACACACTACAGAACAGAAGAAATCAAAAGAAATTATGTATGCTCTACAAGATGAAAAATGGGTTGGTCGACATTCCACTTCACAACTATGTTCAGCCTAATACCAGAGATACAAGGGGAAACAACCAAAAATTCATTCAAGTCAGTCACAAAGCTAGGGCCTTCAAAGATTCATTCTTCGTATCAACTGTTAAACACTGGAACTCACTCTCCTCAGCTGCTGTGAACAGCGCAACACTAGCAGAATTCAAGGGACATATCAGTAATTAATATCCACCAGTAGTCTATTTCCACACGCAGTGCGCAAGTTAGCGTTGATGTATCCGGCAGGATATTTTGCTGACTTAATCAATGGAGATGGAGATGGAGATGGAACTTTCAATATATTACACAAATATTGACTGCGTTCAAACTACGACTCCCGATCCGGCGAGGTGGTCCCAGCGCCAATTCTATTTTCCTATATATTTTCCCGTACTCGAGTACTAGTATAACAGCATACCTATATTGTGCTAAGACGTCTGATGTCTGACCAAGAAGCTGATGTTGCTATGGGTATAGTACATTGTACATTGATTACTATGGGATAGTACATTGGTTGCTGCGCCGTGTAGCGCTTAGTGTTCGCGCGGTCATGTGACGTGCTCTAAACCAATCAAACGGCAGAATATTAAGGGGTGTTATAACATGGTTATAAACAGGCTCTATGAGCGAAATTTGAACAATCTGACAATTCCCGGGCCAGCATTAATCTGAAAAAGGGTCAAAATGGGTCGAACCCGTTCCCAGGTCAGCCTTGACCCGTTTACGAGTCAACTTGATGCGTAGCCTATATTATACTCTTAAGACAACACCACCCACCCCATAATAGTGTGGACACTGCAGGAAAACGGACATTGACCTAGTTGTGAACTCAGTTTGGTTTTATCCTTACGCCGATGTGTAATAAGCACTGTATACTCAGTGCTCTCCCGAGCTCTGTGGAAAAATCCTCAGACAAATCCATAAGAGCACTGAGCATACACTGGGTACCGGTCAACTCGGTCCGAATCCAACTCGGTCCGAAGTCAACTCGGTCCGAATGAAGTATATAGCCACTAGTATTCCTACACTACTAGTGTCGAAGGTGCGGGTTACGTGAATTTTGACACAAATAAATCTCTCTGGCATGATGTGGTATGATGACATCAAGTTTAAGTGCAAATCATTTATTATCCATATTAATTATTATTTTCATTTTAAAAAGACAGAAAAATAGGAGAGATCGATTTGTAAGAAATAAAAACTAGCTAGGCTCCCGAAAATGACAAAGTATTCTCGAACTCATAAAAACATAATAATAGAGGCACGCGTTCTTTAGAACAAACACTACAATTTACCAAAAAGGAATATAAGATTATTTGGTGAGATTTATGGTTATACTTATATATAAAGTTGTTTTCTAATGCAATTTTGCCAATCATTTGTTATTCAACATGTCACTGCCCAATTCAAACTTATATTTCGTATATTATTGTCGGACCGAGTTGACTTCGGACCGAGTTGACTTGGACCGAGTTGACTTCGGACCGAGTTGACTTCGTACCGAGTTGACTCTGAAGCCATACACTCATAGTAATACACAAAGTCATCGGTGTAAGTGTAAAACTAAGTTCTTTATCCCCGATGCAAATATTTACATCTGTTAGACACAATGTTGACAATTTTTTATCTGGTCAGTTTTGACCAACTGCTAAAATAGTAATAATAACAATCATTAATAAACCGATCTTTTCCAGCTGATGTGATAACATTTTTCAAAACTTCCTTTACTTTTTTTGGCTTTGACAGATGTTAATATTATTTTGTTTCTTAATTTTAATAAGTATGTAATACTTTTGTAGATATTTTTTACCCATAGTGGAAATTTTAACTTTCATTTAAATAATTTATGTAATACTTTATGATAATGATTATTGATTAATGGCTTGCTTTGTAAAAGGGGATGTATCTTTTACGTCAAAATCAAAACCTGTATAATACTGTGTTTTCAGTGTACACCGTACGTTATTAATAATTATATACGAGTGTATTATACAAGCATACACACAAATAAAGGCCTATAATAATTATACAAGTACACATATAAAAATATATATAGATATAAAAAATCTGAGCAATTCTTTAGACTAATATGGTGACATTTAAAAAATCTCCTTTAGTTCTTTTGGACAATCACTGAGGGCTTTGAAATTGTTTGTTGCTTTTTCTTCTTTTTTTCTTCTTCTTCTTTTTTTTTTTTTTTTTTTTTTTTTTTTTTTTTGGGGGGGGGGGGGGCTTAATTTTACTGCCCATTAATTATGTTTTGCTTTTGGAGATATTTTTACCACTGGCGAACCCCTTTTAGATTTTATAATGTTAAAACCCTATGATAATGAATGTTATGATTAAAGGCTTGTTATGTAAACGCGGTGTATTTAAACGTCAGAGTTCACTACATGTTACACGAATATATTTTACAAACATTTATAACACAAATTATATTTGTTTAAAAAAAGAGGGGATGTAAAATTAAAGTGAGGGGGGAGGGGCGAGGGGGGAGAGGGGAAACTTTTTGTCTGTCTAGAAAATGATTACTGGCATCATCTGACATTGGCTTGAGTACGTCAGCCTATATACAGGCTCTAATTGCGTAAAAACTGTAAAATAATTAAATGTATGGACACAATATATTGACTTGTCTTGTGTTTGCTTTAATCAATAAGTTGTTATTGTTTATAACCTGTGGTTAATGCCCGTGATTTTGAAGTAAAATGAAAGTTAGTTATCTGCACGCAGCTGATGGTTAAAAAAGCATAATTGTTTAGGCCTAAATACCGCTAGTTTTTCCCGTACTATCGGTATTTCAACTTTGATCCTAAGAGCTTTTTACATTTTCTTGTTCCCGCTTTTACGTATGAAAAGACGCGTCCTCGTTCCACGTCCCTCGTTCCCGGCAGCGGCGCCCCATGAGCATTACATGTGACGGTGGTACGAGGACCACCCAGTATGTCATGCCATTAAACGTGCAGTAAAAATACTCCAACATGGCGCGGTTACGTTTCCCAGGTAGACCTGGCCAAAGGTATGGCCGATCCCTCATTCGTTTCATGCCACACGAAGCCAGAAATTCACAGAAACTGTTCTTCAATCTCACAGCTAATATCCAGAAGAATTTGAGGTGGTTTTATGATACTTTCGGTGATTCTGACGAGGTAAGTTTTCCAAAATGACACGAGTTAATTCTCCTTTTGATTCTGCCAGATCAGATCAGATGATACAGCACGGCTGGCCATCATGGTGGAACACAAAACGTTTTCATGCCGAGAGCATCATCATTTCCCACTTCGTTATTTTACGAGTGGAGTAAATAATTACCCAAATGACCAATCCGAAATGGCGTAACACTCCACCATTTGCACAGTTTTGAACGACCACAGAGTTTGTCTTTTCACCACTGAAAATTTTGCGTCCGAACCCGAAACTTGATTTAATCAGATGTTTCGTTTTTTTTATTTATGGTTTGAGTCAGATTTTTCAAATTTATTCTGAAGCATCCAATCCTAAATACCTTAATATAATATTCACAGTTAGAGTAGCAATTTTGCCAACTCCATCTCCATTGTTATGTATGGAACCATCTGACATGAAAGACAGTCATTGCAACAAGTTACTTCAATCAACGTTGTTGTTTTTTTCATACAAATTTGGCGTGTTTGTGCAAGGATCCAATTTTGTATTTGTATTTTTATTGCCTGGAATTTTTCTCTGTTAAGCTCTGAGAGAAGTTTTGTTCACTATACAGGTGTCATATTCATTCATTTATATGTCAGATTTAAGGTATAAACAAGAATGAAGCAGTTTAAATTTCGTCCAGAAACAAACATGAGAAATGTCCAAGACGTGGTTGTTTACAATTGTTTACTCTAGTCTACATGTATGTAGTCCGAAAAGTAATTCAAATTTATTATTTGCCATGATTGACATAGCCGTGAGATTGCCATTTTAATTATCATCTCTGTTCAGTATGGTACTCAGCAGGCACACTGCTACTTGCTAGCTGCGATAATCGTAGATCTTCTTCATGCTCTTCTTGGACTTGGTCATGTCCCTTTTTTGACTCCAGTCTATGACTGATTGACCGTTGTAGAAACTGGGCTCCAAATTCACACTGCTGAATCGCAGACCAGAAGCTAGCCCCACTTGTGTGGCCAAGGGACAGGAAACCTGAATCCTTGGCCACACGTCGTCACCCATATTTTCGTCAGCCCACCGATTAAAAAATAGAGGCGCATTCCCTGAGAGCGGGTCGGCGATTTAAACCACCTCAATGTGTTCACCTACCTCTTAGCTTGACCTGGGTGTTTTGGGTGATTACATAAATAACAATTTCAAAAGATATTTCAATTCAAAATGTTCAACTTCATCCGAATTAGATTTTCGCGACATGTACTAAGCGCGGCCATTTTGGATTGATTCTAATCGTGCCAATCAATTAATGACGTCACCGGCCGACCGGGCTGTGGGCGGAGCGAATACATAAAGCAACCATTGCAATGTGTGCATCTACGCTCCGCCCACAACCCGGCCGGCCGGTGACGTCATGAATTAATTGGCACGATTAGAATCAATCCAAAATGGCCGCGCTCAGTACATGTCGCAAAAATCTAATTCGGATGAAGTTGAACATTTTGAATTGAAATATCTTTTGAAATTGTTATTTATGTAATCACCCAAAACACCCAGGTCAAGCTAAGAGGTAGGTGAACACATTGAGGTGGTTTAAATCGCTGACCCGCTCTCAGGGAATGCGCCTCTATTTTTTAATCCGTGGGCTGACGAAAATATGGGTGACGACGTGTGGCCAAGGATTCAGGTTTCCTGTCCCTTGGCCACACAAGTGGGGCTAACCAGAAGCCAATAATGAGTGACGGGCCAGTAAACTCATGACCAGACAAGTGCAGTGGTCTAACTCTTGTGTTTTTCAGTTACACAAGACCTCTCTGTCTGTGTAATATCTGATGTCAATGAACAGAAACAAACTACATGCATGTTCAAATGTTGACTTTGAGTCGGATAAAATACCTTTCACTTCTTGCGAGTAATGAAGTATGCTTAATACCCACAAAGACAAGTGACATAAACCATCTCCTACTTGTCTGGGTCTCGTTCGAATAAAAACAGTCAGCACGTTAAACTGTGTAAGCTTTCATTCTGGCCTATTCTGACACTGATGTGATTGTTATCAAGCACATTTTCATTTATAACATAAAGAATATAGAATTTGAAGTCTGCATTTTCATGATACTCACGTCAAAAAGTGTACAAAAGGGAAATTTGAGACCTCTGGGTTAGTTAGGATAGAGAAAAAAACAAAACAATTTCCCCCGCCTGACTGCCATTACCCAACTATGATTTTACGTATGTTTCTGACCATCATTAACATGTGAATTTGTAGCCCTCATATTCAGCATCTTTTAAATAAATATAAAAACATAGTGCAAGGCCTGAATATTTCTTTACAACATTTCTGAAGATGATTCTCTGTGTTTGATTTGTTTTGTAGGAGGAAGAATTTAGTGGCTTCACTTTGAAAGAAGATGAGCTGAATGCATATCAGAGACTCAGGGAGGAGAGTTTCTTGGAGCTGCAGAGCAACAATGAAGCTAAAAAAATTCGTACCACCTCTTACCTACCACCTCGAGTTAACAGCTCAGGTCGCATGGTTAGGAATGTCGTACGACGATCCTATGCTGCCATGCTCCGTGGCGAGGAAGATCTGTCCCCCAAATCTTACATCGTCAGAAGACCTGAGGAGCTGGTGGGATACGGCGTGAATCAGAACGATGTGAATCTATCTTCAGATGGAGCACCAGAATCACCATCTAAACCTCTTACCACCATCAAGATTAAACTCCTACCAGATGGCAAGAAAGCCAAGATTGTCCGACACCGCCGTCCCCCGACCTTTAACACTGATTTTGTCCGGCATGATGTTTCGAAAAAAAATGAGTTGACCCAGCAGGAGAAAAGAACGAAAATGATGCAAAATAAATTCATGCGAGACATGAAGGTACGGCAGAAGAAAAGGGAGAAGCTAGAACGAGAGAGGCGGCGTAAGCAAGAGAAGCTGCAACGAGAGAAGTTGAAACGACAGAAAGAGAAAGAGAAAGTTAGAATGAAGAAAATCAAGGAACGAACCAAAAAACAGCAGATCCGAGAAAAGAAGAAAGCTAAGGCTTTGGCTAAGAAGGAAAAACTCATGGCAAAGAAAAGGGCCAAGTTAGGGTTACCGCCTCAAAAAACAAATGTAGACGGAAAGGTTCGTCAAAAATCTGTGGTCGTAAAAACTGAAACCCAGCATCAGGCCGAGTCACAGAGATTACCCAAAAGTGTTAGTGTAGCGCCAACCAAAAACAAAGCTGCGAAGCAAATCTTAGCCCGAGCCAAGGGACGAAGAAAAAAACCTAAGATGGAGTTGGTCTCCTCGTCGTCGACCAAGAGGACTTTAAAGAAATCTCTTATGCTGAATGATATGGTTACAAACACAAATTTCCTGCAACGTTCCATCAGTCCAACAGCACCGATGGCTACAGGATTGCCAAGTAAAGTGTCAGACAAAATGAAAAGTAAAACGAAAGTTTCATCACAGGTGATAAAAGAGGAGAAACTAGTCAAAGTCAAGACGAGTACTCAAGTTGTTTCTGGTAAAAAAAGAAGAAAGCTAAAATCTTTATCAGGAACACGATCTCCGTTAGTATCTGATAGAAACAGTAGTGACATTGGTAGCCCTCCATCTTCAAATAAAATCGCTGGGGCATTCTTCCTTCCAAGCTTCAGTGCACGCTCGTCACGTGTCATCAAGCCTTGCAAACGATATCTTGAAGACGAGATGGTATCGCCGTCTTCAAAACTCCCCTGTCTCCCTGTATCTCCTCAGTCAGTGTCTTCAATCTCTGTTAAAAGGGAGTCACTTGATGAGCGGGAGGAACTATCTTCTTTTGCAGATATTTCAAGTGATGACGACTTTGAATGTGAGCCACTCAGTCCCATCCATAAACATTTCCATATGAAGCACCAAATTAGGAAAGGAAAAGTTAATTCCAGTAAGATGCACAAGTCTAACTTATCTTCAATTAAAGGATCTAAGAGTAAATCAGCTGTCCGGTTTGTTTCATCTCAAAAACTAGCTTCGGAAATGTCACAGGCTGTCCGCAAACGGGTAAATAAAAGTCAGAATCAGTCACAGTTGAAAAGGACAAAAGGAAAATCACTTGAAACCAAAACATCTTCCAAGAGTGTCAAACCATCTAGGACGAAGACACCACCCCGGCGATTCCTGGAGGATCGAGAGAACTGCGTGTTGGAAATTGTGGGCAGAAGCGTGGTGCTGGGCCATCAAGAACCAAAGAAATCGTCCTACAATTATCATAAAATCAAATCCAAACTACCAACCTCCGTACTGCAAGAAATGAAAGGTAGCCATCGGGCACACTTAATGAAACTCGCTAGAGACAAAAAGACCGTTCCATTGTCGGGAGAGGTGAAGACACCACAACACTCTCGACCGATTATGGGTGGAGATAAAAGTAGTCATCTCGATGCAGGTAAGACAGATATCAACATGGAGGTTCTCCAGTGTAGTTGTTGGGACAGTCATACCAATGATCAAACCAGAGGGGCATGGGGGTGGGGGGGGAACATGTGCCAAGTGTCCAAGTTGTTTGTGCAAAACTCCAAAAATGTATCAACTTAGTTTTCTGGAGACCAACTACCTATCTTATGGGGTTCTGATATAATGCATGGATAATGGTAACAATGTTTTTAAGTTGCAAGACGGATGATGCGATTAAGCCCTTGTACAAAGCAACAAAATACAATAGTTATTTGCAATGTTACACAATAAAGCTACTTTGTTATCGATTGTCAAGTCTTTTGTGAAAAGGAAGATGTGACCGGTCTATTAGGTATGGGACATGCCCCAATATACTTTGTGGTACATGTGTCAGCCCTGAAACCAATCCTCTCACCCCTAGCAAAGTTGCACCCCCCCCAAGCAAAGTCTCCCCCTGGCAAAGTCTCCCCCTGGCAAAGTCACCCTATTAACTAAAATTGTTTAGAAAATAGTATACAAAAACTGGAAATACTATCCAATAAAGGTGTTGTTTGTGGCCTTTGGATGAGGCACTGGGATCAAGGAGAAAAAACTCAACGTGGCTTGTATTTTTTATTTACAGTGTCTAAACAGATGGCAGAGGCGATGGAAGCGGATATGTCTCCTGAACAAATGGCTGACAAACCAACAAAGGTACGCAATGATGCCTCCTTCCTCCAGGGCTCCAAATAAACGCTGGACTGCAGGATAGCCTCGGGCCAGTAAACTCAGAACCGGACAAGTCCGGTGGTCTTCTGTTTTTCAATAGACCGATTTTTAGTAAATGTCTGTCAGTCTTTTTGCCAGCAATAATTCTTGTTTTACTGATTGAACAGTCTCTAGCCTGGTAAACACATGCCAAGAGTGATGCAGCCTAATCAGTCTTGCTTCTTAGGTAGCCTGGCAGGCTAAACGAAAGTTTTCCGCCTACACGTGTGATACTTTGGGAGGAATTACATTGCCCTGGTCTTGGCCTTGGTGCCCCTTCAAAAGATTCCCACAGGCTTTAAGGTTTTCCAATGGAAGTGCTTTTAGCAAAATGAAAATGGCCTTGCCCTCTCAAAGATAACATTCCAGGACTGGTGTTTATTTTGCTCGAAAAAAACCCCCACTATTTAATGTGGGCTCTTCTATGGTACCCAGCCCTGATGTGTGTTCAACTATTGCATAACTCACTTCTCAAGTCACTTTACAAAAAGGCCAGCTGATGCACATAGTTTATCATCTGATCATAACTGAATAAATTTTTTTCTGTGTCGTACAAAGATTCTAAAACAAGAATTTCAAGTTCAACAACAAGAAACGCCCGTCGGCAGAGGCCCAAGAATCAAACATGTCTGTCGTCGTGCCTCGGTGGCCTTGGGGTTAGAGGTCGCAACCTTTACCAAGTCGGACGTAATGTCTGAACTGACGCTGAGTGCCCTACCACAGGACTTTCAGGAGTCTAAAGATGAGGCAGTCAAGATTGGTAAGTATTGATAAAGTCATATCAGTGTACAAATGTTGTATCTCCTAAAATAGCGCTTACGTTACGTACAGGTTTTTAATTGTCCAAAAAACAGATCGACACTGACACCACTTTGACACATTTCTGCGAAAAAGCTTTCTCCAAAAACAAATTTGAACCTGGGCATGAAAATTGTTGTATTTTGGCGAATTTTCGTGCCGAGGTACAAAATTTTTGCAAAATTGGAGAAAGCTTTTTCGCAGAAATGTGTCAAAGTGGTGTCAGTGTCGATCTGTTTTTTTCATAAGCTCATTCATGCAAAAGCGAATGTGGACATCAGCATGCCCCATATCAATCACCAAACCCACTATCCATTTTTCATGAGTGTTCTCATTAATGCATTCTTACCCTTAGAATTATAATCAGTGATAGAAGATTATTAATAGCTTATGCACTGACTTAACAAACTAAAATGTCAATGATTGATTTAGGACGGTACATGATTCAAGATTTGTCTTTTTTTTTCTTTTGCCACCCTTACAGAAACTCCACAAGGACTTGACAATCAAGAGTCTCCCAGCAAGTACTCTCGCAAAAACCGAGGAGCGAATTACAAGAAGATCCGAGATGAACTCATTAATGACGAACGAGTTGAAGAAAGGGTACCATTCCGTCGGTCTAAGAAAAGTAAATTCGATCCCAGTGAAGACCTGCCATTTGGGCACTCGTCTCGGTTCCGCGTTGCCCCCTATACATGCCCCAAGGTTCCAAATACTAAACGACACCGATGTGGGCTGTGCACACCGTGCCAACGGAAGGAAGACTGCGCTGAATGTGAATTCTGTCTGTAAGTAGATTACTGATCAAGGACTGACAGGACGTCAGTCTCCGTTGCACTGCACCGACGTCCCGGGCGTAAAGTTTCTCTACAATGCAAACTTTGAACAAATTTGAACAAATGTTTGTAGTTTTACTCTGATTTAAGAAGCTGAAATTTCGTTGTACATTCTTCATGTCCAAAACTATACTTTTGATGGGTTCAGAAAAACAAAATAATATCCATTGGGGACATTATTCCAGAAAATAAAAGCCAGAGCCATGCTTCACTTGTAAATATCTTGTACTATTTGAACTTTGAGTATGTGTGCGTATGGGCAAGATGCTTAGCGACTTCGTTGGACTGAAGCAAGACATTCCATTAGTGTTAGACTTGTGTCGATACTACATACTTTGTACATAAAGCGAATGTTTGGATACCTGGTGATGTTACTCAAATTACTGTAGTTTTTTAGTGAGTGCATGTAATTTCATTTGACCAAATTATGATCTCTACCATAAATGCATCAGAAAGACAACTTTTTGACAATACATGTTTCATATTTGGGCTAGTAAAACTTCCTGCGGGCAAGTAAAGTTCACAGTTTACCGGCCTGGTGGGCTATTTACAAAGAGTTTCATCGCAAGGCCTGTGCATGTATCGTTCACAATACCTGCATGGAAGAAAAATCCTTGTTGTAAAGCTTCTGTTTTTAACTTGTTGTTTATTTGCAGAGACAAAACCAAGTTTGGTGGACCGAATACAAAGCGACAGGCTTGCATGTAAGTATAGGTTAATGTTCAATGTGTAATGTTTGGTTAACTTATAAGGTTTTATCCTTAGACACAAGGAAAGACCTGTCCACAGTAACTTCTTTAGTTGGAGAATGTTTTGTTTGTTGAGGTTTTTGGGGTGAGAACAAGTTTCAGTTTCACCTACATGCCTAAATATTGTTCGGGTGGCTTTAAAGTGACATTTTCAGATTACTGCATGTGAGAATCCATCCTGTGATTGGCACTTGTTCTTTATACCATGCCCGATATGTGGCAGAGGGTGGCCCCTCAAATGTTCCTATACCTTAACGCACCCTTTTCCTCTTGTACAGAAGTACCCCCAAAATCCTTGAAAGAATTCCAAAGATTCCCAGAGCACAATGTAGAGACAATAGGAGGGTACACCATTCCACTTATAGCCCGAACATCTGACGTCACACTTCCAGGCTCGTGAATAACGCCAGATACCTGCCAGACCGGATGTTGGCAGATGTACCTTTGACCTAGCATTCATTTCACACGAAGACTCGCAGTCTATTCACACGTACCTGTTCACATTACATAGTAAATAAAACCACACTATATGACGCTAGTTGCAGCAGCAGATGATCGAAAGTGCAAGCTGACAAACTACATCCCCTCGTAACCTCGACCAATCATAACGCAGATAAACAAAGCTTACGTCACAGCACGTTTATCCAATGAAATCGTTGTATCCAATGAAATCATTGGGTTTTGTAAAACCAGTGCCTGTCTTTATCCTTGCAGATAAAGACAGGGGACCAGTCTATTCCACTTATAGAGCACCAATTTTGCTTGATGGATGCGGAATAGTATCAAAAAGTAACAAGGCAATCCTAATTCTTAATTAATTTTTATCTCTACTTTGCAGATTCAAGAAATGTTGGAATCCAGTCTACAGAGATCGAAAGCAGCAAGCAGGTATGTTAATATTTCTGTTAACATTTTCCTTGACCAAGAGTAAACTGCTACCCATTTTCCTTGACCCAGAGTAAACTGCTACCCATTTTCCTTGACCCAAAGTAAACCGCTACCCATTTTCCTTGACCCAGAGTAAACCGCTACCCATTTTCCTTGACCCAAAGTGAAACCGTTACCCATTTTCCTTGACCCAGAGTAAACCGCTACCCATTCTCCTTGGCCCAAAGTAAATCGCTACCTAATTTCTTTGACCCAAATGCCAGGTTGACTTGCTTTCATGAATCATTTACTTATTTTTCTTTTCACAGTGAGCAAGAGACCTTCGCAATTCCAAAGGAAGAATCTCAAACAGAATGCTCGAGACGGACAAATGACGCTTCAGTCCCAAGGCGGTCAGCAAGTCCATCACAGGACGTCACCCTTCAAGCAGAGAGGTAAGCATGGCAAGCTCAAAGCCAGGATCAAATTACCGACTCATCGCGGCTCTGTGAAGGTGTTGACGTCCAATGTTCCCATGAGCAGATTGCAACGACAGCGTATGGAGAAAGAAATGGTAAGATTCAAAAGGATAAGTTCTGAAGCTTTGAAAGACTAATTTTAACAACTTTAATGTGGAAATGTTTGTTATGTAATTTGAACAAATTTATACTTGCTGGTACTTTTTGGGTCAATGGTACTCTACCCTGGGTTATTGGTACTTTACCTTGGGTCAATGGTACTTTACCTTATGTCAGTGGTACTTTACCTTGGGTCAGTAGTGCTTTACCTTAGGTCAGTGGTATTGTACCATTGGTCAGTAGTACTTTACCCTTCATTGGTGCTTATCTACATCATGAACAGCTGGTTTATCACTCATTACATTTGTGACAAAAATACCCTTTTATCGATAGGCAAAGCTGAGGAAGTTTGAGGCAAACAGGAACAGTTCATCTAACTTGACCGTTGCAAAGCAGAAAGCCAAAGTTCCTGTTGTACCTCTGAAGGTGAAGCATCATCGAATTAATATCGATTTCAAGGTAAGGGATGATCATCCAATTTTACCAACAAGTTTGTTGTTATTATGTTGGATTTAACATACACCGATGCGCGATAAGCTCTCTGTACTCAGTTTGCTGTACTTTTTAAAAATAAAATTACCACTTTCACCAGACATTTGTAGATTGTCTTGATTCTGTTTAACTACAGCCATTTGGCGTCTTGGCTAATCAGCTGATTCCAAATTGTTTCCTTTTCTGATTTCATAATCCACATTGTGTCCAAGCCTGTAGCTTTGTATTTCTGGTGATGCACAGAGTCTATAAATCTCCTGTAGTGTAAGATTTCGGAGGTTCTGGGTGTAGGATAAGGGGGACCCAGGCATGCACGCCTCGGAATTTCAGGAATTTTCAAATTCGTCAAAACATCTCATTCCTGTAACTGGGTAAAATATTTAAGTACAAACCAATTAAAAAAGAAGATTAATGAACAAAAAAAAATTGTTGTAGAAAGATAAAAATCATACTATCATACATTTTGAGTCTGAAGTTGCTCAGTTTGGTTTGTCAAAAGACTTTAGGCTAAATGTTTATTAAGATGGAGGTTAAACTTAAAACATTAAAACATTATTTGATCCAACACTTAGGAGGATTACGACATTGAGGTAGCTTGGCTCCGAGGTATGGCCATACTGTCATCAGAACCAATGGTACCCCGCACTGTATGTTATCTATGTGGAAGCACTGGTAAACATGAGGTATGTATGTACAGTTTTAACCCTAAAGGTTATGTATAATTGTAACTGCTGGGAATTTGCACAGAGCTTTGACTATTTGACCTTTGACCTTGTGACTGTCAACAATTTCCCCACAGGACTTCTGCTAGTCCAGATGGAAGTTTAATTTTTTTAACGAAAGTGACTGGATTTATTATTGCACGATCTGTCTTCCTTTTTTCGAATGTAGTTGATTTATTGCAATGTGTGCTGTGAGCCGTTCCATTCCTTCTGTTTGGAGGATGAAGAGCGCCCTCTGGAGGGAGAGAAGGAGAACTGGTGCTGTCAACGCTGCAAGTTCTGTCACGTCTGTGGAATACAGGAGAAGGTGTGTAGATGGAATCAGCTGTTGCTAAAAAAAATTCCGGTGTCTTGTGTCATAAAGCAAACTGAGGCCATGTCTGAATAGTTGGCTGTGGCTGCAGCTTGATCGCCATGGTAACATGTATTGAACCATAGGAGACTCGTAGTAATTCCCTTGGCAACAGCTGCAGCCGCCAGTTCAGACACTGTAGGGGCATGTCCAAATTAACGGCTACAGCTATGGCTAGGGCTAGATTTCCGCATCATCATGCATTCAAGTATAGTACGCCCTTAGCAACAGTTGTAGCCGTAGCTGTAGCCGCCAATTCGGAGATGGCCCAAGGCTGAAATCAAATAGTCTGATCCCTAAGTGCGTTAATAAGCAATAGCCATGATTACTGTTGAACACGGGAGCCATGTCAAAAATGGTGGTTGTATGGTGCAGGGAAATGAAGTGGTATTTCAAGAGTTGTTCATTTCAGACTCTCCATTTCATAATTTTGTTCATTATTTACTGCCTCTCCAAAAAAACATACCCCCGAAAAAAATGTATACTGTTGGAAAGAGTAGACAATTTTCTTTAATGTGATATATATTTTGTAATTTTTCTCGTCTCATATAATAATAATAATAATATATTGTATTTGTATAGCGCCTACTGCAGGCCAGCCTCTAAGCGCTTAACATTCAGTATTTCCTGCAAGGTATTTGGGGCTACGTTTGAAGTATGAGACCTACTCCTTTACATAGCACCATGTAATGGTTTACAAGGTGCTGTGGCGCAATATGCAGCCGATCAAACCAGGAACACCGGGGCGGACCCCTTCTCTTTTCGATAAGTGCACTGGGTTCTTTTTCGTGCGTTACACAACACACGGGACCAACGGCTTTACGTCCCATCCGAAGGACGAAGCAATCATGGTTAAGTGTCTTGCTTAAGGACACAAGTGTCACGACCGGGGCTCGAACCCACACTCTGCTGATCAGAAACACCAGAGCTTGAGTCCAGTGATCTTATCCACTCGGCCACGACACGCCACATATCACTAGTAATGAGAGTATAAAGAAAGACACTAACTTCTTGTTCATCTACAGGTTTTCTCGTAGTTAAGACTTACAGTGCTTATGTGTTCATGGGGAAATCCCGTAGTTAGGCAAATACAGGTTGAACAATCTTTTGAATGCCAAGCTTCACATTGCGTACCTCAAACAAGCTTCTAAGGTTCCTGTTGTATTTTTGTGTTTTTGTTGCAGCTTTTAACGTGTGATAAGTGCCACAGCAGTTACCATCCTGAGTGCCTTGGACCTAACTATCCGACCAAACCGTCCAAACGAAGACAGATATGGGTGAGATCATTTTGCTGTCTTTAATCCCAACAATCCTTAATCCCCTGTTATCCCATTCAGGATTATCTCTGACTTAATAGGATATGGTACTGCAGTCCCATCATGGCATGTTGCCGATGATTGGTCAAGCACACTGGACTCAAGGTCAGGGCACAATTTTATATTTTGCTTAAGAATTTCCTGCTTAGCTGAAATGAGCAGGGTACCAGTTGCAGATGGTACATGTGACATAGCATTTTGGCCGTTAACCATCATCTGGTACGCATAATTTTGTTGCGCTTGGGCTACTTTTGTGCTTAAGCATATCTGTGACATACATCGGCCAATTATGTGAAGACTACAACCTGACCTGTAGGACGTAGGCAATTGCACGCTGGACAGGAACATTTGGAAAGCCATCTCAAATGTCTGGGGGAAGCCGTTGGAAATGGGACCCTGATGTTCTGGTCAGCAAAGTGTGGGTCCGAGTCCCGTTCTTGACACTTGTGTCCTTAAGCAAGGCACTTTACCATTTTTGCTGCATCCTTCTGATGGGACTTAAATCTGTTGGTTCTGTGTGTGGTGTAATGCTCCTTAAAGAGACAAATGCATTTATGGTAAACGTTTTGAATCAGGCACTGGGAGTTTCATTTGCGACAGACACGGCATAAATGTACATTATTAAATAATTACAACATCGCTTCCTTGAAATTGCAAATTAGGACCTTAAGCACTAAGCCAAGGTTTTGCAGGAATCAAGCACTTTGTAAAGTACTGTTGACTTGAGGTGGACAGGTCAAGTGAGAATTTAAAATTATTTAAAAGTATTTATAATATATCATGGTGACATTTTTCTTTACCTAAAGGTCTGCACAAAGTGTGTTAAATGTAAGAGCTGTGGAGCCACTACGCCGGGTCAGGGGTCAAATGCCCAGTGGTCACATGACTTCTCGCTGTGTCAAGACTGTGGCAAACTTTTTGACAAAGGTAAGAGCTGTGTTAGGGTGGGTGGATTGGTCAACATACTTTTCGAAGAAAAGATTGAAATTGTTTATCATTGACTATTCCGAGTTGCCCCTTATTCTGATATCTATTATTTTCCGACAGGAAACTACTGTCCGATCTGCAGCCAGTGCTACGAAGACGACGACTACGTCTCTAAGATGATGCAATGTGCAAAGTGTGACCGCTGGGTCCATGCAAAGTGTGAAGGTCTCACCGGTAGGTGTCTTAGCTCCGATGTCATACAAAAATATTCTTTTTGTCTTCAGTTAAGCTTTTCTAAGAATCCTGGGCTTCACAACCAGAATAAATAAACAAATGAATAAATAAATGAATCTTTAGTGGTCAGTGTTTTAGAGGTGACCATCTGTTTCTCTCTACAGAGGACATGTATCACATCATGACTGATCTCCCAGAGACTGTACCTTACATTTGTGTCAAGTGTAACCCAGTCCGACCGGCCAAGTGGCAGATTGAATTGGAAGAAGAGATGGAAGCTGGTTTCCAGAACGTCTTACGAGCCATGCTCAACTGCCGAAGTGCCTCTCACCTTGTTAACTTAGAGAAGAAGGTACAATTGTTCATCTTTAGGAATATGAGACCGGGGGTCGATTTCACAAAGATAGTCCTAACTTAGGACTAGTCCTAGGAGTTATTAAAAACTTGAGGCTAGTCCTAAGTTAGGACGAGTAACTCGTCCTAACTCGAGATAAGACTTGTCTTAACTCTTTATGAAATCCACCCCAGGGCCCAATTTCATGGCTCTGCTTACCGCTCAATTCTGCGCTTGCGCAGGGCAAGCGTTGAATTTCTGTGCTAGCTCCGTAAGCGGAGAATGCCTGGTTAGTGAACTATGCACGCGCACAAGCAGAAATTCCCTGCTTACCTGTGAAATTGGCATGACATAAGTGCGGAATTCCCTGCTGTAAGCACTGCTTTGTTGCTTACGGTAAGCAGAGACACGAAATTGGGCCAAGATTAAATAGTATGAAAAAATTAAAATAGTTCTTTATTTCGTGATTTAAAACTAGCGTATCGGAAGCTGCCTCAACTCCTTTGGAGTTTGCAGAACTCTTGTGTTTTGCTGAAAGATATTTTAGTGTCATGACCAGGATTCGAACCCATTCATTAATGACTTGGTCACCTGAACTTGAGTCTTGTTGTCTAGAACGCAATGCCAAAGAAAAGTTTTTGACTCGCCCATCCTTTAACCCCCACCCCCCAAAAAAAAAATAAATAAAAATTTGATTTTCAGACGTTGAGTGAATTTGATTTTCAGACGTTGAGTGACTTATTTAATAGACCCTATACACTGAAGAACAAAGTGATGCCTAAAATTAAGCAGATATTTTAGTTCAATGTTCTCCCAGCTCAGGAGTTTTCAATGGCTTTTCCCACCACTGTGCAGTTGAAACAGAAGTGGAAATTGCCAAACACTCAAAAATCGTAATTGTTTGTTTCTTTTATTAGTTGAAAACTGAATTTGGATTTAAATGATTTCTTATGACCTACCCACCCAACATTGATTGTTCTAAATGGCCCCTTAGTTTGGTTTGTTTTTAAAATAAGAAAGGAATACACAATTTATTTTGCTCATGCTGCTTTAGATTATGTCCTTTGAAAATGCTTATTTTTTTTGTGTCAGGTGAAGTCTAGTAGACATCGTTCCTCATCACCAGCAAGCTCGTCAGGAATGCGGCGAGATCTCACTCCATCGCCAGCTCTCAGTGACACGCTATCAGGGGACTCTTACTCCAGTCAAAGTGAATCCAAGACTGATTTGATTTCACGCCGAGTGTCTCCTAGATTCTTGAAGGAGCAGAAGATCAACATTGGACCTCCAAGTTTTAGACCAAAAGAGAAGACGGAAGTTGGAGTAGACCCTGTCACCTCTGAAACAACATATAAGAGTGATAAGATTAGAGAAGGCAACAGTTCAGCAACCATGGAGATTGATAGCAGCAAGAGTGAAACAAACTCTGCAAAGGTTTTACCAGATGAAGAAAGGACAGAGTCCATGGAAGTGCAGTCAGAGCATGATCATGTACCATCTTCCACTCCACCAGAAGCCTCAAAACAGGATGTGAGAGAAGTCCAAGAATCGACAGAAGACGCATCATCCAGCCTTGAATTACCGGTACCCATTTTCTCAGAGCTTGCTCCAGAAACCAATAACTCTGGAATCTCAGGTGAGGGACAGGCTCAACAACAAAGCGACTCATTTCTCTCGGAATCAAGGTCTGACATAGGCCTTGATCTCTCAGGTTCACAAGACATTCAAGATCAGGAAGGTGGTGTTGATATTTCTGGTGTTGGTAATCTTGGGAAGGATCAGGTTGAACCCAGTATGATTTCTGATTCTGCTGTGGCAGATCCCACTCCTGCAACCGTCATGGATGCTTCTCCAGTGCAAGATGCGACCTCTACTCAAGGGAGCAACCAAATCCCTGCAGCTGACTCCACAGTGCAATTGCTTCAAAGGCATTCCCCAAACAAGACAAAGAATCAAGAGGAGAAGAATTCTGGGCTCCCAGAACAAAGTTGTGACATTCAAAAGAGCCCTGTGTCAACAGCATCATTAGAACACGACCCCTCGGGCTGTGAAGCTGTTGTACATGTGCAAGGGGATGAAAAAGATTCTATTGGAAATGCACCAAAAGAGGAGGAGCCCCTGAACATGGATAAATCTGATTTAGATAAACCTGTTCAGGATGTTGCGGAGACAGGTGTTGAAGACCGATCACCACAAAGTGACTCCACATCAGTCATCCCTCAACAAGTCACAGAAGACAGAGCAATCCTGGCCAAAAATGAAATATCTGAAAATAAACAAGTGAAAGACAAAACTGACAGAAATGATGATGCAGGAACAATTGATTCCAAGAACCTGGATGATTCCATTACAACAGAGGTAGAACAGTCTAAAGCTCCGATAGAGAAGATACTGAAGGAGGTTAAACATCCAAAAGATCTCCGTTTGGTGAGCAAAAGAGTCAGTCGAGGACATTACAAAACTGTGGTAAGTGGAGAAGAAAGTTTATTTGAGATAAATTTCCGTAGGCTGCTAAATTTGTCCTAGTCCCACCAGACTACAACCCCGACCCAGTTTGTTAGCCCTCAGCACCCTATCTAATCAGGGCTCAAACTTGGAAGGAAGACTGCTGGGCTTGCAGCTCAAAATATTTACTGGACCAGAATTTGTTTTTACTAGACCAGAATCAAAAGTGAATTGAACAAGCACCAAGAGAAGATCGTCTCATCTTTCTTACAGTTATGTGTCAGTTTACTTCGATACTCAACAGAATTGAAATATATTTATCAGATTCTTAGTCATCATTTTTTTCACAAAGATATTACACAATGAATTTTGATTGTTCAACACAAGATCAGCGGGATTGTCCGGTCTTGAATTTATCGGCCTGGTGCTAAAATAACTGGCATCCGGTGTTAATTTCGAGCCCTGCTTTTCTCGTATGTGTATGCTTGCTAGTAACTATTAATTGAACCTTCTATGTTTTGATATGGGTATTATTTAAACAAGCAGTAAAGGCCAAGACCAGTTCACACAAAGCAATGACCTTTATTGATGACCCAAGTTTATCTCTTCAGAGAACGGTTTTAAACTTGTGCAACTTTCTTGCCGATGACTAATAATTGTGCGTTCAATTTGTACAGGCTGAGTTTTGCGATGACTGCGTTCGTATCATCCAACAATCACTGTCATCTGAAACGGATCAGTCGTACAACCTCAAACGCAACAATCGAACGGCTTGCTCCATCTTCCTCAAGAATATGAATAAGATGTTCCCCTGGTACCAAGTGGAAACGTCCAAGTCCTGGGAGCAGAACCAGAAGTACCCTGAGTAAGTGGACAATTCCATTAGTTAGTTTAGGGGTGGGAGGAGGGTCTCGTTTTAGACAGTTGTTTTTAAATTTGACAAAGATTTTTAAGAATAAGGTAATGAGTTTTTTTTCAAAATATACTAGAGTGTCTCGTCACGTGAAGTGAATAATGTGCAAAAATTTACAGCCAAATTTGACCTTTATTGGACAAATTATTTAACAAATTGTTTTGTACGTCCTAGTTAAAGCTCAGATTTCTGACACTTTAAATGAATTTGTTTATGACGTTTGGTTCTTTTTTGATAACTTGACATCTGATTGGCTCGTAAAAGTCCATTTACCCTCTAATTAACCAATCATACATGTATTTCTCCTCTCTTATTTCAGCGGTATGTTATTTCAAGCTTTTTTTATAACTTGACATCTGATTGGCTCTTATCAGTCCATTTGACCTCTAATCAACTAATCATACTTCTCCTCTTATTTCAGTGGTATGTTATCTCAAGCTGTGCTCCCACCACACAGTGATCATGAATATGCTCAGTGGATGCAGAGGAAACACCCCTTGCCCGGAGTGGTACAGCCCTCCCCTCTTAAACGACTCCCCTTCTCGCCCACGAGTAGGGCACCGGCTAGAATCATCGGTAGGTGACTTTTTCATTTAAGAAAAAAAGAGGGGGATGTAAAACATTTTCTTTGGGAATTTGAAGGACCTTTAAATTGTAAATATTCAGATGGCAAAATATCAGGCTAGACTTTTTGTCATACCACTTTAGCAGCTGTTCAGCTGACTTTCTACTCCTCTTGTTTTTCATTCCTGTAAAAAACTGTTTGTTTAAAGGTTTTTTGTAGATTTTTTGCTTTTTTGTTTTTATAAAAAAGTTGCATGTCTGTTTGCAATTTACTCAGAGCTGTAATCAATGACAACACATGCTATCAATATTTCATCAGTCGCAGGATTATTCAGGAGTTTTGACAGTGACTGATGCAAAGCAGAAAGACAGAGAGATGCATAAGGAAATGTTCACTTAAAAAAAACCTGCTCATGTAAGCGTGGAAGTTTTTGCTAAGTAAGCGTTGATTTTAACTGTGTATAGGTGGAAGTGCTCAAGTAACTCCCTTAATAGAGCCAAACACCGATGACACCAGACGATGCTGTTTATGCGGGAGATTCTCAGATGAAGATCCTAATGATGGAGGGAGGTTGCTCTACTGTGGTCAGGTAAGAAAACCAACTTGATGGTTTGGTACACCAGAATGCTTCACCAGGTGCTTGGTGTCAGGACATATCCAGCTTCGATTACTGTCTTGAGTTCCCAAAGCTTAGTGCCGAAATCTGCGCAAGAATAGTCAGGTTTGCAGGGCACTGCTATCGCTGCATTGAGTTTCCAGTCAGCAAGCTTGTCCTCTGGGGGCCCAAGCAAGGTCAAGCCCAAAGAGGTCGAGGTCACCTGACTTATGTGGACGTACTAAGAATGGACACTGGGTTTGTAAAAGGCAAAAGAAATATTTACATGCATGAGGGTCATGGGGATCAGGGGACAACTCTGTCGTGACATCATTGACCGAGGACACCTCTCGAAATAGAAAAAGGAGAAGAAACACGAATCATCTTGGAACCAAAACCAGTTTTTATCTGAGAAGAAGCTGAAGAGTTTGAGTAAATTCATGTCCATACAGGATGTCGGAAGTTGCTGACAAATCAAAATTAGAGGAGATAAATTGTTTGCAGAGACATCTCATGGCTAACTTTTTCCTGTAAGAGTTTTTTCAGAATGTCTTCCTGGTCATTTAAAAGTTTGTCACCACATTCTCATGAAGATTCATAATCTCATGAAGATTCATAACCTCATGAAGATTCATAACCTCATGAAGATTCATAACCTCATGAACATTCATAACCTCATGAAGATTCATAATCTCATGAAGATTCATAACCTCATGAAGATTCATAACCTCATGAAGATTCATAACCTCATGAAGATTCATAACCTCATGAAGATTCATAACCTCATGAAGATTCATAATCTCATGAAGATTCATAACCTCATGAAGATTCATAACCTCATGAAGATTCATAACCTCATGAAGATTCATAACCTCATGAAGATTCATAACCTCATGAACATTCATAACCTCATGAACATTCATAACCTCATGAAGATTCATAACCTCATGAAGATTCATAATCTCATGAAGATTCATAATCTCATGAAGATTCATAACCTCATGAACATTCATAACCTCATGAAGATTCATAACCTCATGAAGATTCATAACCTCATGAAGATTCATAACCTCATGAAGATTCATAATCTCATGAAGATTCATAATCTCATGAAGATTCATAACCTCATGAAGATTCATAACCTCATGAAGATTCATAATCTCATGAAGATTCATAACCTCATGAAGATTCATAACCTCATGAAGATTCATAACCTCATGAAGATTCATAACCTCATGAAGATTCATAATCTCATGCAAGTTCTGAATTGTGTTTATTTCAGGATGAGTGGATACACATTAATTGTGGTCTGTGGTCGGCGGAGGTATTTGAAGAGATTGACGGGTCGCTAGTCAACGTTCATGCTGCGATTTGGAGAGGCAGGCAACTGGTAAGTCTGTAAAAGACTGTAGATGATAAATGAAAGCAAATAATTCATCTTCTTATTTCCTCCCAGGGCTCCCTGTTTGCACTAGCCCAGCAAACAATGTTAAGTAAAAAATGCTGCAGGCTAGTAAACACCACTTCTCAACTTGCCTTGTGGGCTACTAAAAACTGCACAACCTCCTTTTTTATATTGCTCATATTTCTTCCTAGTTACTTTTCTTTTGAGTGTGTGAATGTAGCACCATTTGACCATCAGAAAGACATTTATCGCTAGTATTTATGGCTACTGGTTGTGTTCGGTACAATGAATACATCAGAAAGACATCAATGACTGGCTACTAAAAATCTGGCTACTAAGACTTCCAGGGGCAAGTAAAATGCACAGTTTACTAGCCTGGTGGGCTACTTGTCAAAAAACTGAAGTGCAAGGCCTGTCTCCCTTTCAGTTCCATTAAGCCTGCCTAGGGCTGGAATTCTACTCTGGACTGCAGGCCCGAGTCCAGTGGTTTTAGCATCGGGTCAGTAAACTCATGACCAGACAAGTCCGGCGGTCTTGTGTGTGTGACCAAATGTTGACTTTCACTCTGACAAATGTAATTTTTCTGATTATTGAAGAATACTTACCCATAATACAAATGAGATAAATTTTCTGTTAGTGCTTTTTCAAATTCAAGCAGTTCAATTATTATTAAACCTTGTAGGCATTTTTTGTCTTCTCATTTCAATTCTGGTCTTGGACACAATATTCTAGTTCAGTAAATATTTGGAGCTACAAGCCTTGCAGTCTTGTGGGATTTTCCCCTAAATTGTAGCCCTACTGCCCTCCATAGCTACTGTCTATCATCAGTGTATTGGTAGTACATATGACACGTGCATCTTGCTTCTGCCCTGCTTTACATAAAGACATAACTCAGCTCTGTGTTGCAATCACTGTGTGGACATTCCTTTGTTCTATACACTTATGGAAAATCCTATTCCTCAACACTGTAAGTAACACTGTGTGGACATGTGTAAGTCCACATAGTGTTTAAGTCCAGAGGATTAGGAATTAAGTGTATAGAACAAAGGAATGTCCACACAGTGACTGCAACACAGAGCTGTGTGTGTAGACGTCCACATAGTGTTTCAAGTCCTTACAGTATGTGGACTTCTTTTGTTCTCAGGTTAAAGCAAACCCAATTCACTAAGACACAACACAGCTATCCACACGGCAAAAACTTGTCCACACTTTGTATTTGGATTTTATCATGTCCCATCTGCAGGATAAACTGTTACAAAATATATCATTTTTTGTATTAACTCCACAGCGTTGTGAGAACTGCAACAAGTTTGGAGCGACAGTCGGTTGCTGCCAGCGAGGGTGTCCTGCAAACTTCCACTTCATGTGTGCTCGGGAAATAAAATGCGTCTTCCAAGAGGACAAGAAAGTGTTCTGCAACACACACCGTGATAAAGTGGATCGAGATGTAAGACTCAGTTTGAGGAATTTAATAATAATGAATTATCTAGCACTTACATGTGAAGCTCAGTGACGCTCTTAGCGCTTCAACGTTATTACTCCTGGTCACTGAGCCATTCATTTCATTCCTTAAGAACACAGAATTGATGGTTTAATAAGTATGATCTGATGTTAGTTCAGTTTCTAACGAGACTGTTTTGTGAAGTCTTTTTTTAGACAAGTAAAGTTGTTACACTTATTTAATCTTGAAATTGAAGTTCTTCGATTTTTCTTTTTTTTTCCGTCTTCAGATCATCCAAGACGGTAACTTCGCAGTGCTGCGTCGTGTCTGTGTCAGCCTAGACAATATGAAGCTCAATCGCAACTTCACTCAGGGACTTGAAGTCAGTCGTATCAATGTCATGGTGGGGTCATTGACTGTGGATGACCTAGGACGTCTTGGCCCTTCCTCTGACCAACAAGATGCCCTGTATCCTCTAGAGTTCAGGTGAGATAGCAAGTTTTAAATCCTAGGGTTGTGCTTCTATGTTTATTTTCCTAAATGGTTAAACGGGACTTGTGACTTCTGTTTAACCATTTAAACGTTGAACCATTTCTACCAATTCCAATCAAAACTATGAGCAGAGCTGTAAAAGAAGCAAATTTGAACACACTTCAAGATCGAACAGGACTAGAAATAGAACACTGTAGCCAGTCTTCACAGTAACAAAACTGCAACTGTGGGCTTTGTTTTTTGTTCGGGGATTATTTTTCTTTCTTTTTTTCCCCTGTTGTTTCTGTTTACTGTCGGCTTCGAATAACCGTTAAGACAATTTGTAAATGGATTTTAACATTGTTTACGATTGAACGATTGAACGATTGAACGATTGACTGGTTAAATGTTTCAACCCTATTTATAATAAATCATGACTCTGTCATAAGCTTGTCTTGTCACTGACAAAGCCAAGAGAACCAGTCACTTTGTTGCTCTTAAAGCCATCAGGCTTTTTCACTTGTCCTTGTTTCCTTTAATTGCTACAAAGGGGATATTTTAGGAGGACTAACCAAGTATGGTTGTAAAGTCTTTCAGTGTTGTAACTGGCTTTTGGGCAGCATACCTGTGGTAAGGGGGTAGACATTTTGGAGCCAAAGTATGCATGTTTACAGCAAAGTTTACAATTGTCTGTGCTTTTTAAAATTTGTTATATCCCAGGTGTCAGCGAGTTTACTGGAGTACCATTGATGCACAACGACGTTGTGTCTACACCATCCGCATCTATGAATGCAAAGTTGTCAGCACCCCCAAGTCGCCTCTGGATGTCAACCACACCACAGCCCACAGTCCGGGTGTCCTAAATAGTAGGAAATCTCAGGTCCACATCGCAGAGCTTCCTAATGACATGCCGAGCATTCCTGAAGAAGATGAAGGCATACAACTCAGAGGCAAGGAGGAAGGAGTTGAGATGATCGACGGTGTCTTTGAGTTATCTCTTGACAGTACAGGACTAGAGTCATTGCTGGATCCAGAGACTCTTCTACAGTGTGAGGCTGATCTCCGAGAGGGTTGTATCGATCCAGAGATGGCTCTGAATGCAGCCTTTGAACAAATTAACTCAGAAATTGCCATGGAGATCGGAGAGTTTGATCTCTCGCTTAAAGATCAGCCGCCTATGCTACACCAAGCTCTGATGAATTTACCTGAAGATTTGGACTCCAGCAGTAAATTAAACAAAAGCTGCCCATCGTTCGGACTTCAGACTCATGACCCGGATTTCCAATCTACTGCTGGCGATGCAAGACTCACCCAGTCTTGGCCTATACCGCCGTCTAACATCTCAGGTCTCTCGGAGAAAACACTGAAGAGCTTGCCTCAGAGCGCCCTTGCCAACCCAAGCTTGACCATGGTGAACCTCTCTGAGGAAAGTGACCTCTCTTCTGATCTGAGTAGGATGGTGATGAGCTTGAACTATGCTGCCCAGAGCGGCAGAACTGAGGAGATGAAAAGGAGATCTTCCCAAGACAGTAGTGTGTCTGCAGAGAGTGTTTCCGCAGCAGCTGTTCAACTAGGCCAACTTGAAGCTGTAGGTTTTCAGGAAGGACAATCTAAAGACATTGTAGGTTTATCACAAATTGAAGGAGCAACAAGGATGGGGATTCCAAGCTCTGAATCAGAAGTCAGTGCCACTCTTTCAACAGGCTCTCCTGCGATGTCAACGAGAGAAGCCTCAACTGGGGCTCCAGCAACTTACGATTCTGTCGTGAAAAACTCTGAGTTAATCTCAAGAACTTCTTTGTTGACTTCTCATCCCATTGAGGAGGAGTCATTTGGGAAAGGCACGATGGAAAGGCCCGACACGGCTACAAGTTTGTTCCAGTCAGAGTCAGAGACTGCAGTAACAAGTAATAGACCACAGTTTAGTTCAGGACTTACTAACCAACTAGCCACGTTACCAGAGTCTTCACTTAACACTCCCACAAGATCAGTCTTCAATTTTATGGATAGTTTGCTGACCCACTCCCCAGAAGATCCGCTCCATATGGACAAATTACCAGAAGTAACAACCAATGCTGAATACAGCTCAGTTATTGCAAACACACACACAATCTCTGCGCAAGAGAGCACCACTACCTCAAACCTGCAAGAAGAAACTCTTGTTAAAAGCAACATTGCAAAGGATGAAGTGAAATCATTTTGCCGCCAAGAATTATCTGACTCGGCGTCAGACTTAAATCTCCACCCTAAGGACAGTCAAGAGAATGTTGAGAGTAGGGACAACACTGACAGACTATTGCAAGAAAAGGCTGGACTTGGTTTGCAAGAAAGTACAGATGATGATACCGATTTGAGCCAACTCACACGAGACATTGTTACTGATGTCATTGCAATGGAGAAATTGGCAGAGCAATCAGCTGTTCAATCTGCAAAGCAGTCACCCCTATCCTCTGCAGAAATGGAACAGTCAGAATTAAGTCAGAATAGCAAGGACTCTTCCATCAGCAAACAAAGGGGAGATGAAGCCTCTTTGGAAGGGGATGCAATTCTGCACCTGAATGAAAGGAACTCTTTTGAAAGCAGTCTACGTGACCTTGTACCTCAGAGTTCCACACCACACAGGCAAATACATGCGCCTATGTGTGGAACTGGAGAGACAGAAAGTGACTCACAAACAGAGGGCGCAATTTTTGCTAGTTCTGCGTTCATAGATGATCTTACACTTGAACAGGGTCCTGGAATAGCTCCACATCAAGACAGATCCCAGGCCCAGTCATCATCTGAAGTATCAAATCAAACGACAGAAGGAATTGATTTAGCATCAGATCCTGAACCTATGATTCCTTGCCAAATAGACCACGCTGACGTAAACCTGCCTGAAAAATGTGCCGACAGCGCCTCGCTACTTGTTACACCTCATGGTGAGATAGCTTATAGTGAAACAAAACAATTTGCTGCGATTGAAACTCCTGCGGTGAGCTCATTGGGCAATAATGCCGGGGTAGCCGCAGATCCTGACCAGTTGGAACACATGGATGTGGATGATGACCTCCAGCTTCCAGCACAGGAGGTAAATAACTGGGCCTCCAAGAGAACATCAGTAACTCCTCCGGCAGGAGTAAACATTTCTTCTGAGCACCAGGCCCCTGGCCTTGGAGGACATATTCCAGAAGAGGTTGAGCTGCTCCTGAACTTGTCAAGTAATACTTCTGAGGAAGTACAAGCAGATGGTTGCCAAAGCTCCTCCAAGAGCTCACTGGAAGAATCCAATGAAGTCATGTCACCCTCTGAGGAAAGACTAAAAGAGAATGCAACCGAGGAATTGTTGGCTTATTCCCATTCTTCTGATGAAGAAATCGGTGAGCCAGCTGCAAAAAAGATCAAGTTCGAAGATTCACCAACGATGTTTACTGAAACTTTGGAAGCATGTGTTCATCGGGAAACTCAAAGCCAGGGAAGTAGTTGTCCTGTAAACATGAAAATTGCATCTCCTCCACTCCCTTCAGAACCACCAGATCAGAAGGACATTGAGAGAAAAGAAACAAGTGTGCAAGATAAAGTGATGGACGAAGTTGATGGTAATGTCAACGAGAATCAAATTGGGGTTGACAGCTCATCAGAACTAGTTGCTGTACCCTCTGAGAACATAAAGAAAGACAGTAAAAACAGTGATGCCAATGACTCTCCAGTTGTTGAAGTTCTGCCATTAGGGACTTCAGATGAAGACGTTTCTTTAGTTGAAAGCCAACTCAACTCTGATGGCATTAATTTATCCAAGGATTGCGAAGCCGAAAATTTCAATGCAGACAGTCAAAGCAATAAGGAACAACCCGGAAAAGCCAAGAAGCTCAACCCAAGGGACACCTTTGTGGCTCTGAGGAAGGCAATTGTTGTTCTCCATGATATCTGTGGTGGGCAAAGCAAACAGGCTCATAGTCTTTCTTGCAGCCTTCCTTTAACACTTTCCACAGACCTAGGGAATTCATTGCCAAGCACGCCAGAACATCACCAAAGCTTTTCTGACGGGTCTGCTCCACTCAAATTTGACAAATCTCAATCACTACCAAGCACACCTTGCTTGGAGAGTAGCATTACAACTGATTTACCAAATGTTCTGGAAGAGTTCAAAGAAGATAAACATTCTGAATCAGGAGTAGTGGTGATAGCTCATGACAGTAACAAAGTATTTGAGGAAAACATTCCAGAAGTTCGTCAGCAGTCGCTTGAAAAGTTCCAACAAGACGATACTTGTGAGAGTTCAATGGATGTACATCATGAAAATGACTCACTGATCACTGAGGAACCAAAGGAGTTGGGAGACTTTGTCCTCGATGAAAAAACTGGCATCTTTGTTCAAGGCCCGTCCGATTCAGAGTCCAAAAAGGATAATGAGGACGATTCCACTGCTGACATAATGGATATTGAAGGAAGTCCCTCGTCAAGGAAAAAGTACCCAATGAGGGCAACCTTCTCCCGTCTTACTCGCCTTGTTGACACACCAAAAGAAAAACAACCAAGGCAACGAAGGACCTCCAGTGTTAGTATCTCATCGGAGGAAACTCCTTCAGAGGATCAAGAGAAATTACTGTCAAAGGAAGGCACATCCCAGGAAGTCGAAATGAGAGAAAAGGTTGCTGAAGAAGAGATAACACCTGTGGTGAGAAAAGGACCAGGTCGACCGAGGAAAAACAAAGTTGGTAGCACTCCAGTGTGTGTAGATGGAAAATCTGAGTTAAAAGCAATTACACCCAGTCTCAAGAAAGGACCAGGTCGACCGAGAAAGGTGAATATGTTGCTTACATCTGATTCAGAGAAATCAACGCCTCCACCATGTCAACGAAGCCTCAGAAAAAGAACGCCTCAAAGTCAACCTCAAACAAAACACGTTGAGAAATCCAGGAAAAGACCACTTGAAGAGGTTGCGTCAGCTGATGTAGCCACGTCTTCGAAAGATCCAAAAGTAAAAGTGCAAGGAGTTCAGGAATCCCAACAACTCCAGGATTCGATCGGAGCTTCTGAGACTCAATCTAAAACAGCAGAAGAAGAAACCCAATCTGCCTCATCAAATTATTTAAAGCCTGTCCGACGTTGGCCACTCAAGCGAGTCATGGGAGACTTTGTGTCAAACAAGGAGTTGTTAGACCTGTGGACAGGACTTCAACCAGATATGGGACCCTTGAAACCGAATAAAAAATCCCCAGTAAAGACGGATCCTTCTCGAGTATCTGTTGCTGATAAAGAGTTACTCCAAGATGATTCTATTAAGGGAACTATTTCACAGGAAGTCAAAGTTGCAGATAGTAGGACCAATCAAGTACCTGTCATTGCAGATGCATCGAACAGGCAGAGTCAGCTCGCAACTTCAGAGGCACCAGAAACAAGTGTAAACATCAATTCCTCAAAAGACTACCTGAAGGTAATCTTTCGCAGCCACACAAGCTCCCAACGAGCTAAGCTCTCAACAAATCAAAGTGCTCCCAACAATAAAGGAAAACCTGGCGATTGTGTCATCACAAGTCGGAAGGTCATCTCAGTGACATCGGAGGAGTTTACTAGACTAAAATCAGAACTAAAGAAATATAAAAAAGGTGGAACCAAGTTTGGAAACCATGAAATTATTGAAATGATCCAATCCACATCGAGAGAGTCAGAAAAAAATAATATGTCGAATGACAGCATTGGTGCTCAGTCTGCTGATTTAAGTCTTAGAGCCTCTTCGACCCCAAGGGTTCCTCCAGAGTCGGAAGTGCGGCAAAGACAAGTAAATGAGCATCCTGAGATGGGTAGGAAGCCGGAAGAGGAAATACTTCCACCCGTTCTTCCCATACAGCTCGATAAACAGATGGCTGAGAATTCATGGGAGGAGCTCCTTCCACCTGTTCTGGTTAGACATCTCGACAAAGAGATGATTGTCAAGTCATCAGGGAAAAGTCTTCCACCGGTTCTAGACACTCAACCTGGTGAACAGATCTCACGGAAGGCACCGGAGGAAATCCCTCTCAATTTAGGGCTAAACATTGACGGGGATAATCTTGCCCTGAAACCGTCAGCGGTGGATCTGAAGAGCTTTTCTACTCCAGCAACATCGGTCCAACAATCAAGTGTCCCCCCTGGAAGCATCAAGTCTACCATCTCGCCACTAAGTACTCCTCGGATTGCTCCATCTGTTCTTAGACCCTCCTTACAACCTCTTGTGCCAAGAACTACTCCGACTGTCATGACCATTGCCATTACCTCACATAGTACAATACCTAACTCGCATATCTACAATCAACAATGTCCTGTCATAACCCGTGTAGTTTCCCCGGCTGCCTCAGTGCCTGGATCCGTAATAGTCCCTTTCAATATGCCCCTAGCCTCCTCAACTTTCCAAGTTGCTCCGTCCTTTGTTTCATGTACTCTGCAGCCGCCCATTTTTCCACCACCTCTTAGTTCGCTGTTGTCTGTCCCACATATACCACTCGCAAAGCCTTTTCAAAGGAACTCACCACCAGTCAGTTCAGTGTCTTGTTCGATGTCTGTTCCACAACCTACTCTAAATGCCTCAGGTGCTCCTGGACTGCCATGGAGGCCCAAACATTTCCCTTCGCATTCTGACCTGACTCTCTACCCATCTGGTTTTGGACTTCAAACCAGAAGATTAGAACCTTTGACCAACCCATTACATAACAGCTTCCCACTCTCTTCGCCAAGATCCATAGTTTCACCTAGTGGGTCTTCCCTAGAGGGTCATGTGACACCATTGCCGTTTGCTGGACTAAGTACAGAGCCTTTGCCTTTCGCATCCCCCCAGCCAATCATGTCCATTCCTACATCATCTGCCGTGGAACAGCTTTGGTCATTTATACAACAAAAGGCAGATCAAACTCAGAGTGAACCTCCAAGTCTTATTCAACAAGAGATTAACAGATCAGCACGTTTAGAGCACACCTATGCTGCACCCAGACCCAGTGACAGCAATCCTTTAAAAAGACCAGCAACAGAAGACCTCCCTCCAAGGGTAGGGGCCAAGAGACGAAAGAGCCCACACAAAGTCTCCCAAATGTGGTTTGATGAGTTTGGGATGCTCCAGTCAAAGACGGACTCCTCAGATTGGCTGGAGAAGCTCGAGCAGCAAGAAGGTGCTAGTACTGCCAAGAAGAAGTTGCTCCCGAAGAACAAGGCGCCACGGTCATCTCGGCCAAAGCCCAGGATTAAGAACGCCTCTGGTCCTAGGATGAAGATGCCAACGATCAGCGATGTGGTCAAGGCTGATAAGCAGAGTATCCAACTCATTGACGACAGCAGTGCAACGGAAGCAAAGCCAATCAAAGATACTGCCAGAGGTGAGACCTACTTTCTCCAACATTTTCTTCTAGTAGCCCTTTATACCAACAGTGGCTTTTTAGCCTGGTTTGGGGGTGAACTTTCTTTGTAACAAAGGAAAATGTAAAAATTATCAAATGTGGGATAAATTATTATAATAATAATAACTAGTTCTTATACTCACTTTGTTTACAATAACGTATCAATGCGCTTCACATTAATGCCCTGGTCATTGGGCCGATAACATTCCTGTAATCTTTCTCAGCTCCCTAGGGAGTATACAGCCCGGGGCTGCCGTGGCGCTCCGAAGGCTTTTTCAAACACAATATCACTTGATACCCTCGCAGGTACCCATTTATACCCCTGGGTGAAGAGAAGCAATTAAAAGCATCTTGCTTAAGGACACAAGTGTCATGGCCGGGCATCAAACCCATACCTTGATGACTTTACCACCAGTACTTCAGTCCAATGCTCTAAACCACTCGGCCAAAACGCATCTTTATGTTGCATAACAGCAAAAAAGTATTATGCAGCAACTGAAGACACACCTGTTCACACTTGCTTTCCCTACCACTTGAGATTTGCCTCCTTTCCATCTTGACCGGCGCCTTTGAATGCTTTTTATATCAGATTCAGTGCGCCTTTACAAATGCTGTGTAATTATTATTATTAATTATTATTATGTCAACCATTGATGACATCTAGATCAATTTTAGTAGTATGAGATGTGATCAAAGAAACTAGCACCTGACCTTAAGGAAGACAAGTTTACGTCAGCTGGCAACAGAAAAGGACAAGTTTGGACAAACTATGAAAGTTGTTTTTGTACACTCCCATTATAGCCAAAGGCCAGCGTACCAACAGATCTACAAAAGGACCATCTAGGATCCCTCCCAAGCTAAATCTATCCAACACCCAGCGTGGTCAGACTCAAGAGAATAAAGAGAACATTGCAGATGACAACCCTACCCCAGTGCAGGCCAACAACGGCTACAAGTTGATCTTTGAAGTCACTAGTGACGATGGGTTTCAGACGAGAGCGGAGAGCATGGAGGAAGCGTGGCGCCAGGTTGTTGATAAAGTTCAAGAACGGAGGATAGATGCACGAATGAAAAGCTTGTCTTTTGCCGGTAAGTTAAATTGTTTAACCCTCCTACTGTCGTTCCATTTAATATCATCTATTGTGGTTTTGAATGATAGATAAACTGTGTCAGCCTGCAATATGATATCATGTGGTGAATGCCTCTGCAAAGTACACAGTCAGTCCTCCTACTGTTTGACCACTCGATTTCATTCATGGTGGTTGTGAATGATAGATAAACTATGCCAGCTATCATTATGATATCATAATGGTGTATCATAATACACAAGTAGTTCTTTGCGCAGTGGTTTTGCCCTACAAAATTCATGCAGTTGAATGGTTCACCAACTTGCCGTTAAATGTTATTTTAGAGCAAGAGATTTGACAACTGAAAGGTAAAAGTTTTGTCTGCCTTCCGAAAAAATATTTAAGTGGAAACTTGATTCTGAAATGACTTTGCATTGTTGAACTGGTTTGATTTTAGGTGTGGACCCAGTGAAGATTCTTGGAATCAAGCATGATGCCTTAGTGTTCCTCATTGAGCAGCTGTATGGAACCAAGAACTGCAAGAAGTATGAGTTTAAATTTCATCAACGCCAGGGAGGAGCGGCTATTGACGAGGTTAGTCAAAACCATCCTCTGTACAGACCCTCTTTAACGCTTAGCACAAACAGTAAGCGTTTCATTGGAAATATTTTGCTAATTACATTCTCACATACATGCAGACACTATTGGTTTGCAAACGCCTTAGAGTTGTGCACTAGTGCTGGCAGGCTTTTTAGCCAGGATGTGAAAATAGGGTTTCCAAATTTGACTGGGTTGTCAAAATTTTTAGCGGCGATTAGCGGGGGTCCAGAGAGTAGAGTGTAGTCACAACAATGGTATTCGGATGTAAAATTGTTATATTTACTGTATGAAAGATTTACTTGGCCAAATAAACAGGGTGTCTTCAAGGGTGTCTGACAGTTTTTCAGGCCGTCCAAAAATAAAACAGGGCGTCCAAAGGACGACCTGATGCATTGCTGGCTAGCACTCCGAGTGCTAGCGATTTTATTATTTTTGAGAACTTTTCAATTGTACTTGGAATTGTTTGCTTGATCAAAACTATGTCACACCCGGTTCAGACAGGCACTCCAGAGTCACGCTACTTACCAAATAGATTAGGAGTGACTCTGGTCGACCCAAATAAATGTTGGTTGTAGACAGGTGAAATTAACATAACATTTACATTAGGTTCGGCTCATGACAAGATCGACATCTGAAACCAAGACGCTCCCAAGTCGTTCCGAACGACTGCAACATTTGATCTTTCGACTTCCAGCACGTCCAGTCACTCCTAACTGTTTCAGACCTCAAATTGTTCATGTACTTTAATTCAATAATGTAGTTTGACGCGACTCTAAGGTGCCTGTTTGAAATGGGTGTAACCGATTGAAAGTTATCTTTAATGTCCGCTTTCACCTAGCATCATAAAGTCTCCCATTTCTAAGTTGCATTTCTCTCTGCTTGAATTCAGTGTGGAACTTTAGACTCTTTCAAGGAATTTGTAATTCTTAGAATCATCCTCAAATCATGTTCTAGTCAAATTTTCTTTGTTCACTCTCAGTTGATTTAAAGCATCCAGTCAGTTTGTTTATTACCTGATAATTTTTCAAGAAAGTTTGCATCCCTTAACCCCTGTTCATGCTTCTTGCGAGTGCAAAAGCGAAGCGAGTTTTGGTGACGCAATAACCGGTACACGTAATTGAGACGCAGGCAAAATTTGCATCGCACAAAGTATTCGCAGGAAGAATAAACTTGGCTTTATGGCGATCCCTGTAATGCCACTTCTCAGGTTGTTTTGGTAATCGGGCATCATCCTGGGCTATGGGGCAGTACAAAGTTGTCTGACTGGTACCCTCCTCAACAAAGATATTGACAAAATAGGGAGGCCATCAAGATAGGGCTAGTGGTAGAACAATGGCATTGGAATCCTGTCGTCACAGGTTCAGACTCTGTTCTAGCCATTTTTTCTTTAATAACCCCAAATTGTTTTGTCCTTTTTGTAAAAACTAGGAGCCACCACTCAATCCACATGGCTGTGCAAGAGCAGAGATGTTCACGTCACGCTCTCATCACGATATCTTTGACTTCCTGGCATCTCGGCATCGGAAGGCACCAGAGCTTGTTGAGGATACACAAGAACAAGATGTGCAGCACAAGTCATCAAGGTAGGATCCAATCAGGACAGATAATCTTGATCATGTGGTTATTATCAACCAATCAAGAGTCCTTGTCACTTTGCTTGGTCATGTGATTCTTATCAACCAATCAAGAGGCTTTGTCACTTTGCTTGGTTAATTATTCAATATGAGAGGCACTTGCGTCACATGGTTTTGATCAACCAATCAAGTGGCCATTTTGAAATGTCTTCTTGTTGATGAAGGTGTTTGTCAAAGAGCATTTTTTACTGGACCAGAAATTGTTTTACCCAACCAGAAACAAAATGAGGCAAAACTTTCACATACTTGAACACACAAACTGTTTTTATTTGAAGTAAAGCACAAAGAGAAGATTGATCTCGTTTGTCCTATGGACAAAATATGCATCTATACTCAACAGAATGATAATTTTAACATAATTTTTGTATTCAAGATATCACACGATGAGTAAAAATACACAAGACCACCGGACTTTCGTCTTAATCACCGTCAGCATTTTTCATGAAACATGCGTTTTGTCTAATCTAGTTCCATTGTTTTTGACCCTTAATTTGTTTGTTTGTTTCTGTTATAAAGTATTAACAGATTTCATACTTTTATTTGTTTTAAATGTCAACACATAAATTGTAGTCCTTTCAACTACTATCATGTGATTTTTAGTTGAGTGATAAACCTAAATGAATTGAATTGAATTGTGAGATTATTTCCGTGGTGTTGTGGTCCAGTGATTCCAGTTTTGTTTGTTATTTCCATCTGCTTTCTGTACCTGACCCTGAGCAGTAGGTCTTCTGATCACATTGATTAGTTTGCTTTTATTGCCCAGCTGGTAGTTTTGCCTTTATAAATTAATTGTGCAATGATTATGGCTGAACGAGTATTTTGTATTCTGTTCCCTTGATTTGTCTGTCTGTTGTTCAATGTTCTTCTGTCTGCCCAATCGGGACAAACTCAGCTTCTTACTTTCCCTACATACTGACAGGATGTATACATTTAATACTAAGATCTTTCTGTATATAGTAATATCATATATATGTGTATTAATTCTGAAAAGTTATAGTGTATGTACCTTGCACATGTATATTCTGTTAGTTTAGAATAATTGTCAAATGGCAGCAATCATTTCCAAGGAGTGCGTAATTGATTAATTGATTAATTGATTGATTTGTTTCCTTCAGACGAGCAACAAGTCTTGATCTTCCCATGGCAATGAGATTCAGACATCTTAAGGAGACGGCAAAAGAAGCTGTTGGTGTCTATAGGTGAGAAACAAAGGATAGGCAGACTTTATTGACCTTTGTGGGTGGCAACCGGGGCGGGAATGGGGGGAGGAAGCATCCACTGAAATACAGGGAAAACATTGACAGTTTTCTCTTCCAACAACTCACTGTCAGCGTCACACTGTTTAATATAATGCGCTTCGATTGTTTGGTTGTAAATTTGCTGTTCAAGAGTTTTTCCTTTAATTAAAAAAAAAAAAATCAAAAATATTCCAGACTCTTGTCAATTTGCCTGACCATAAATACAATTTTATGCTGTAAACGGAGAAAATTACATTCTTGCTACTTTGCAAGTGAAGAACGAACTTCAACTATCCGATCAGACGCTGCCGAAGGACCAACATTTTGCGTCTTTTTTCCCAAGTGCATTAATTGCCTCTCCAGGAAAACTCTAGAGGGCGCTATGTAAAGCGAATCGCCTTTGGACACTGAGCTCTCCAAGTGATGAGGGAGGAATCAGGTTGACTCAGCGGTTTCTTTCCCTGCCTTTCACCTCTGTGGACCCCGGTTCCAATCCTACTTCAGACCGGAGCCTTGCATGCTGATTGGGTTTTCAGTCCCTACCTGATTGTGTGGGTTTTCCCCATTGGGTTTTCCTCTCCCACATCCCAAACTGAACATTTCTTGTTTTCTATTCATCCTGTTCTTGGTCCTAGTTGTGCTGTTGGAATGTGTCATAATTAAAAACAAAATAGAAATGGAAATAGGGACACAGAAGTTCATGGGTTCAAATCAACACTAGGTGCCTGTGGAATTATGTGAGGGGCAGGACCTGGGGTGGTGGTTGGGGTTATGGGACAGAGGGTATCCCCCCCCTCGATGTTTCCATACTTAAAAAATCTATGTTCCTCTTCTACAGAACTTGTACCCTTCCTAAAACCCTCTGAAGAATTCCTGAGATTCCAAGAACACAATGAAGACACAATTGGAGGGGATGGGGTACACCATGCCCCATATGGAGCACCAAATGATAATGCCATGAATACAATGCTAGCCAGACAATTTCTAGGACCAGACAGTTAAGTTCATTGATTTAAATCCTAACAGGTCTTTCATCCATGGTCGTGGTTTGTTTTGTAAGCGACCCATCGAGGCTGGTGAGATGGTGATTGAATACTCCGGTAATGTCATCAGAGCCATCCTGACCGATAAGAGAGAAAAATTCTACGAGAGTAAGGTATGGGATCACAAGAAACATCAACTTTGTTTACAACTTTGTGTACAACTTTGTTTACATGTTTATTTACAACTTTGTGTACAACTTTGTTTACATGTTTGTTCATAACTTTGTGTACAACTTTGTTTATATGTTTGTTCACAACTTTGTGTACAACTTTGTTTATATGTTTGTTCACAACTTTGTGTACAAGTTTGTTTACATGTTTGTTTACAACTGACTCAACCATTATTCAACCCTGTAGGTCTGTTTGTTTGGTGTATTTCTATTTCTTAAACTTGTTTTCTGTGTTGTTGCCGTTTGTCCGTGAGGATTCCAATGAGCTTAGGTCTCTAAGTTACTGGCTTTTGGGGGCTATCTTTGGATAAATTTGTTCAGTTTTTCTGTCTTGTTTTCAACTTGTGTTTATTTAATTCCATTGTTAACCTTCTGTTTACTGTGTAGGTATTTTTGCCATGTTCTTGCTGTTTTATCCTGGGGAAAAATAAAATCAAATTGAATCAGACTAGCGTAGGCTAGCTTGTTTGGTTCATGCAGGAACTTTAGTTGAAAGGCAGCAATATGGTTATCAATAAAAACATCTACCACTTGGTTTGACAATAAAAGGTCTCGTCGTAATTGTGTTTATTTGAAATTTTGCTTTCAGGGCATTGGTTGTTACATGTTCCGCATCGATGATTTTGATGTTGTGGATGCAACAGTGCACGGCAACGCTGCTAGATTCATCAACCATTCATGTGATGTGAGTATACCCACCCCCCCCCCCCCAACCCCCTGACGGGTCAACTTCAAAAGCATTTTTTTTTTATAAAAAAAAGAGAGTTAAAACATTTTAAAATATGCAAATAGTACCAGCCCAGTTTTTTAACTACTAAAATGAAAAAGCAAAGTTGAGTAATCACATAGAAATAAAGCTTTGGATATCTGGTGTATATAGGAAATACGCCCCCCCTTTTTTGTCCTGCTATATTATTGTTTTTGCAGTTAAACTTTAATTTCAACAACTTTTTTCTTCAACTTTTCTTTGTGTGCAACCTTTGATAGTGTACAACATTATTGTCATGTATTTGTATTGTTAGTACCAGAGAAAAGACAAAGTCAAGTAATCACACATAAATAAAGCTTTGGATATTGGTTGTGTATGGAGGAAATATTACCCCCTCTTTTGTCCTACTATATCAATGTGCCTTATGCATTGACGTCATCCAGCCGCCATCTTAGAGGTAAAACGGTGATGAAACAATAGAAACGCACAGATTTGTACACGCGGTGCACATGATTGGCCAATGAACAACCTCCTTTTGACCTCTAGGCGAGGGCGCCCTACTGAAATGACGTCATGTGCATAAGGTCTATTGTTTGTTCCTGTATAACATTAACTTCAACAACTTGTTTTCACTCGTTTTCCTTAAACTACCTTTGATAGTTTACACAAATATTGTCATGTATCAGGCCTGGCATTTCATCTTTGAGAGGGCAAGGCCATTTTCATTTTGCAAAGGGCTCTTCCATTGGAAAAGCTTAAAGTCTGTGGGAAACGTTTGAAGGTGCACCAAGGCCAAGACCAAGGGGCAACGAATGCCATGGTCTCCGTTGGCTTCATGTAATTCCAGGCCTAATGTATTCTTTTAATACTTTAACCAATGTTTTATTGTAATGTAAATAATTTTCTATTTTTATTATTAATTGCCTTCATTTTCTTTTCTTTTTTGCAGCCCAATTGTTTCTCCCGGGTCATTCAAATCGACGGCAAGAAACACATCGTGATCTTTGCCAGTCGTAAGATCCACAAAGGGGAAGAGTTGACGTATGACTATAAATTCCCAATTGAGGATGTCAAGATACCTTGCAACTGTGGAGCTCCAAGATGTCGCAAGTATCTGAACTAAATATCCCTACTGAAGATGGCAAGATCTCTGCAATTGTAGAGTGGTAAGATGGTGCAAGTATCTGAACTAAATATCCCTACTGAAGATGGTAAGATCCCTGCAATTGTAGAGTGGTAAGATGGTGCAAGTATCTGAACTAAATATCCCTACTGAAGATGGTAAGATCCCTGCAATTGTAGAGTGGTAAGATGGTGCAAGTATCTGAACTAAAACTCCCTACTGAAGATGGTAAGATCCCTGCAATTGTAGAGTGGCAAGATGGTGCAAGTTACTGAACTAAATCTCCCTACTGAAGATGGTAAGATCCCTGCAATTGTAGAGTGGTAAGATGGTGCAAGTATCTGAACTAAAACTCCCTACTGAAGATGGTAAGATCCCTGCAATTGTAGAGTGGCAAGATGGTGGAAGTATCTGAACTAAATCTCCCTACTGAAGATGGTAAGATCCCTGCAATTGTAGAGTGGTAAGATGGTGCAAGTATCTGAACTAAATCTCCCTACTGAAGATGGTAAGATCCCTGCAATTGTAGAGTGGCAAGATGGTGCAAGTATCTGAACTAAAACTCCCTACTGAAGATGGTAAGATCCCTGCAATCGTAGAGTGGTAAGATGGTGCAAGTATCTGAACTAAATCTCCCTACTGAAGATGGTAAGATCCCTGCAATTGTAGAGTGGCAAGATGGTGCATATTTTCTTTTCTTGAAACTGTAGAGTGGTAAAATGGCGCAAGTACTGGGTTCATACACTACACTTAAATAGAGGATGGCAAGACGTTTTGCAGTTGTAGAGTGGTAAAATGGCGTAAAGACTGGGTTAATACAGCACAGTCTAATGGAGGATGTTAAGATCTCAGGCAGTTGAAGGGGTAAAATGTTGTCAAGAAAGCCACAGCTGCATAAAAGGTTTATGAAAAGCAACACCCTTTTACAAAATTGTTACTGGAGCAACAAGTTATTTGAGTAAAATATGCGAAACCACTCAAGTAATTGTCTATGGGGCAAGACTGCCAATTCGTGTACTTAGGCTCAGCATTTATACTAATATTTAGTGTTAAGTTTTATATAACTGTAAGAACACAATAAAGTCCTAAACAAATCACAGCCCTGGAATGCATACATGTGACTCGCAATCAACCAATCAGGGCAGTTTTATTTCTTCCATATTTTTCAATGTTCATGATTATTATTATAAAATACTGTACAAAAATCAACTTTATAATTTTAAATTTATATGTAATTTAAGTTCATTTACTGTTAAGAATTGTCCAAGTGTTCTGATTTGTAATTCCATTTATTTTTTAGTAAGGTGCAATTTTGTTTGCAAGCTCAAAACGATACAAAAATTGTGCGAAAGCAATTTTTGTTCATAATAATTCCAAAACATTTTTATTCTTTAAGCTAGAAAATTGCAAAGACAAATTATTGGCCTTAATAATGCCTAAAATGCAAGAATTTTTCTGACAATTTACAAAAGAATTCAACTGAAAAAAACCAACATCGCTCAATTGTACATAGTTTTAAGGAGATTTTATACATTACTATGCAGGAATGCCAACATAGAAAATCAGTAAAAAAAACTATTTTTCCATCGAAAAAAAAATGTTGGGGAACAATGTTCAGTGTGGAGAATGGTTTAGAGTTTACATAACTACAGGTACATGCTTGCATTGTTTGTATTTGAAGGAAATTTGGAATACATGTACTGTGAAAGACCTTTGAAATTATAAATATGAAAACTTAAGCAATCTGAAAGTCAAAAAGAATTCCAGAAATAAATATTCTGAAAATTGATGGCAGGTTTGATTGGAATGTTGGATTCAAAAATTGGCTAATTTAGACAGAATACATAATTACTTTGTTGTCCACTGTTAGGTCAATGTGGCTGGTGGCTTTTAGACACCGATACACGCCTGCAGCTTGACCGCTAGGTCAATGTGGCTGGCGGCTTTTAGACGGCCGATACACGCCTGCAGCTTGACCGCTAGGTCAATGTGGCTGGCGGCTTTTAGACAGCCGATACACGCCTGCAGCTTGACCGCTAGGTCAATGTGGCTGGCGGCTTTTAGACAGCCGATACACGCCTGCAGCTTGACCGCTAGGTCAATGTGGCTGGCGGCTTTTAGACGGCCGATACACGCCTGCAGCTTGACCGCTAGGTCAATGTGGCTGGCGGCTTTTAGACAGCCGATACACGCCTGCAGCTTGACCGCTAGGTCAATGTGGCTGGCGGCTTTTAGACAGCCGATACACGCCTGCAGCTTGACCGCTAGGTCAATGTGGCTGGCGGCTTTTAGACAGCCGATACACGCCTGCAGCTTGACCGCTAGGTCAATGTGGCTGGCGGCTTTTAGACAGCCGATACACGGCTGCAGCTTGACCGCTAGGTCAATGTGGCTGGCGGCTTTTAGACAGCCGATACATGCCTGCAGCTTGACCGCTAGGTCAATGTGGCTGGCGGCTTTTAGACAGCCGATACACGGCTGCAGCTTGACCGCTAGGTCAATGTGGCTGGCGGCTTTTAGACAGCCGATACACTGCTGCAGCTTGACCGCTAGGTCAATGTGGCTGGCGGCTTTTAGACGGCCGATACACGCCTGCAGCTTGACAGCTAGGTCAATGTGGCTGGCGGCTTTTAGACAGCCGATACACGCCTGCAGCTTGACCGCTAGGTCAATGTGGCTGGCGGCTTTTAGACGCCGATACACGCCTGCAGCTTGACCGCTAGGTCAATGTGGCTGGCGGCTTTTAGACGCCGATACACGCCTGCAGCTTGACCGCTTCTCAGCTGGCAGTAAAGGCCATGTCATACTCCGCAATTTTTACTAACCCCCATTGAGGCAACCAAGTCCACTGCTTGCAAAAGGAACACTTAGAAGTATATTTTACAGACAATATCTCACCCTGCATGTTTATGTGGAAATTAACATGTGAATGTTTTTCTTCTTGGCACTGGTTGCCTATAAATCGCCTCTTGTGACATGACCTTAGGGATGGATCCTGGGGTCGATTTCACAAAGCACTAAGATTTATCTTAAGATGAGTTGTCAGTATTACCATAGTGATTTGTATTGTGACATCACACTTTGCTTAGCAATTAGTATTGATTCACAGTTAAGATCAATCTTAGCTCTTTGTGAAATCGGCCCCTGGGGTGGATTTCACAAAGCACTAAGATTCATCTTAAGATGAGTTGTCAGTATCACCATAGTGATTTGTATTGTGACATCACACTTTGCTTAGCAATTAAGATTGATTTGCACTGGAGATCATTCTGAAGTCTTTGTGAAATCGGCCCCTGGATCTTTTACAAGATTATTATTATACATGTACTAAAGGCTCAGTTTTGAAGTCGCCCAAGTCTTATCTACTATTTCAGAAGACTGCATTTTATTAAAGAGCTTCCAATTTTCTTTTCTTGCTGTTTTTGTTTTTGTTTTTTTTACTTTGATTAAAATTTAAAATCTCACTGTTATATTGTTAGATTTTCTTACTTTGTATTGGTACTGTATCCTTCAAAATATGTATTAAAATAGTTGTATTTATTATTTCAAGTACTTTTCCATGTGACTTATTTTGAGAGAGATATTAAATAGAGTTTGTTTTATAAACTGTGGTGTCAAACTTTTATTTGTCAGTACAAAACTGTGTATACATACACAGAAATAGAAAAAGAACCCTGATGCCACTGACTGATTGAGCCAGTCATTATTACTTTTTTGACTGCAGAGAGCATTAGACGATGCTCCCGTCCATTCAATTATTACACTGCATTTACACACTTATTATGACACACTATATTGGCAGGGCCCAATTTCGTAGAACTGCTTAAGCAGATTGCTTACTATTTTCTGCTTAACAAATATTAGCAGGATACCAGTCGTAGATTGTACATGAGACGCAGTATTTTGGTCGGTGACCTTATTCTGTTAACAAAAATTGTTTTGTGTTAAGCTAACTTTTGCGCTTAAGCAGTTCTATGAAACTAGGCCATGGTGTGTACAGCAAAAATTGTACATTTACAAATAATATATACACAAATTCCGTAATATGATTCTTAATCATATTTTTAATATGAAAATAATAATAACAATGTAAGGCATTTATAAGGCGCCAGTGCCTTGCAGTAAAATCTATAAAACTTTGGCAATACAAGTACTTCAATTACAATTTGAAATTTACATGACAGTGTACAGATAATAATAATAATGAACACTAATAAAGCGCACAAATGCACAAAAGTGCTCATGGCGCTAGATGGCAGTCAAGTAGCATGATATTCTTCCTACTGATGTCAATTTGTCATTAAAATTATCAAAAAAGGCAAAACAAAGTACGTGTATTGGACAAAAGTTATAAGTAATAGTGGTATTGCAAACCATAATAACTTAAGGATTGTTCAAATCCATGAAGTACTCTGAAGACTTTTAAACACAAAGTGAAAAGTAAAACATACAAAGCATGGGAGGCACTTTACAAATTTTAACAAATTCTTTTAATCGAAAATAAGAGAGTCTTTAACACGTTGACGGCTGCCTACGAGTATATTCGTAGTAACAGGTGTAACGGATTCTGCCACTACGAGTATACTCGTAGAGAATGAAAGGCTTTTGTATTGTTAATTGAACACACTGGCATCACTGAGAACGCAACAAATACGCTTCTGGCAGTGGTGAGGACATACATCCTTAGAATTTGTATGGTATGTTCAAATGATTTTTTTGAGTGTTTTTGCTGTTGGTATGCGCGCATGCGCACCACACTTGACAAATGGGAACGCCCTACGAATCTATGATCAGCAGTCAACGTGTTAAGGAGTGAGTTGAATGTGTCCAGCGACTCATATCAGCTGAGCCAAATTTTACACAGCTGATTAAGCAGAAAATATTGCTTATCAACTTTCTGCTAAGCAAAAATTAGCAGGGAACCAGTCACATACGTATTATTATGCATTTAGGTACGCTATTCATAGTAAAACTATATCACAGCGTTTACAATAGTAATGAGCAATATATCAACAAATCATTAAACATTATACAAACAAAACAACGATAATACATCAATTAGGAAAGAGCTATGTTTTGAGGATCTTCTTACAAGTAACAAGTGAAATGGTATTTTGGCTGGTAACTAAGCTTATTTTGGCAAGCCAAATTTGTTTGAGCTGAGCTACATGTACGTACCTTTTGTATGAAATTGGGCCCCGATGTGCATGGCAAAAATTGCCTCAAAGCAGATTTGAAAAAATAACTAGACACATGGCAATCTCCTGGTTCTAATTGTAGGGTTGCAATCAATTGCCAACCGTCGATTTCACCAAACTCTTCCTAACTTAGGATTAATCTTAGGACTTGGGACGAGTCCCAGCCTTGCACTGTAACATGTAAACCTTAAGATTAATCCCAAGTTAGGACTAGTTACTCATCCTAACTCGAGATAGGATTATTCCCAGCGTTTTATTGAAATCAACTGCAGGTACACAAATTAGATTTGATATGAAAGTATCAGTGTTTTTTTTTACTTCCTTAATATCACCCCCTTCAAGACTGCTCAACGCACTTACACGCCCCTTAATGTACAGGAATGGTCTCCCAAATGAAAATGGAGGAAATGGTAGACACGCTAAGTAAGACACGCAATATGCGTTCCGCAGTGGGCAAGGTGTAGATTGGATAGTTCAAATGTGCCAGAATCGACCTCTTGCTCAACTGGGAATGTATGGGAGGCTAGATACTACTACAATGTTTTAAGTATGAGACCTATTCCTTAACACAGCACCAAGTAATGCTTTACAAAGTGCTGTGGGTGGCGTAAAACAGCAAATCAAACCAGATGCACCGGGGCAAACTCCTTGTCTTTATGATAAGTGCACTGGGTTCTTTAACAAGTGACCTAGTGCTTTACATTCCATCTGAGACGCATTTTAATCGAGAGCCAGTACAGTTTGTGGAAGTTTGTGGCGTGTCGTGGCCGAGCGGATAAGATCACTGGACTCAAGCTCTGGTGTTTCTGATCAACAGAGTGTGGGTTCGAGTCCCGGTCGTGACACTTGTGTACTTAAGCAAGACACTTAACCATGATTGCTTCGTCCTTCGGATGGGATGTAAAGCCGTTGGTCCCGTGTGTTGTGTAACGCACGTAAAAGAACCCAGTGCACTTATCGAAAAGAGCAGGGGTTCGCCCCGGTGTTCCTGGTTTGATTGGCTGCATATTGCGCCACAGCACCTTGTAAACCATTACATGGTGCTATGTAAAGGAGTAGGTCTCATACTTCAAACGTAGCCCCCAATTACCTTGCAGGAAAATACTTAATGTTGAAGCGCCTTGAGCGCCACTAAGTGGCGGATATGAGCGCTATATAAATAGTCATTATTATTATTAAGATGGATGTGCACCCTATCTGTTTACTCCTATGGGGCTACGAGGGCCATGGACTCCACCAAAATTGTGAGAACTTTGGAGCTTTTGTAGATTCAAATAATTATTTATTCCTCATAGCAGGTAGAAAGGTAGACCAAACTTGAGTCTTCCTTCTTGCAACATCATGGGAGAGGAGGGCATCATGATTTATTCCAAAGGATTCTGACCATGGAAATATCATTGTCACTCTCCGTCTATTATGTTGATCTGTTGCATCTCCATTGGTAGAATCACGTCTTTTCTTTTTTTGTGTTCCTTTTCAAACAGCATAATTGATGACACAGTAAATCTCAACGCCGCCAACACCAGGACAATCGAAATAACAACACACACTAAAACACACCAGTAAACACTTTTCTTGACATCAACTGAAACAAATGAAAATTACCTAGTTTATTTTAAGTTTAGAATTGTTTTTATTATACAGGGATGCCAGTGACTCTTCCCTTCAGAGCCTGAAAAAGGCTGCGAAGAAAAGGGGGTCACCGCCCCCCCCCCCGCTCAGATCAAAAAACAATTAAAAAACATAACAGTGATTTTTTTATAAAACATAAAGAAAAAGAAAATTCTGACCCCCCCCCCCTGCAAAAATGCCTGGATCTGCCCTGTCGAATGTGTATGTACACACTTATTTCATGGTTTATCTCATAATGGTTAAAAGAAAAAGAAAAAACAGTCTTATAACTTGACATTTACATAGGCCTACCATTTATTTATTTTTTTTTTTTTTATAAAAATTATGATTTTTTTTTTTTTTTAGCGCTGATCATTTGTTTAAAAACGCGGAAATCCGCGGAAACGCGGAGAGAGTTGCATGCCTGACTCTTCAACATCCATAATGACTCAATGGTAACGCCAAAAACTCAGTCGGTATGTCTCAATAGTAACCAATCGTCCGCGAAACAAAATTCTCAGAGCGATTTCACGTACGGTCCAAAGATCGTGTATGGATGTACACACAAAATACATCGATACATACCATACGGCACCACGCACACATTCGACAGAAAAGTATAGTCTTGGCTTGATACTTCCGGCATTTACAATACATGTACGAACGCTTGAGGGCGCTTTCAAAACATATTATCATTGAACACGAGTCGCTCCAAACGAGCGCCGGAAATCTGTTTTCAATAAAAAAAAAAAATTTCCGGCCAGCTGAAATACGGAGTGCCGGAAAAATTTGGGGAAAATTTTAAAAAGCCCGAGTTCCGGCAATAGCCGGAAAATTGGCACCCGGTCATTTTTTTGCCCCTCCAAAAAAAAAACAAAAAAAACCCAGCCAATTTCACTTTCATATATACAAATGTGTAAGGATTTTGCTTTTTCAGTTGATAAATCTGTCACCGATCACTTTCACTTTGAGGCATTCAAATATGTAAAGCATTCTATTAAATTCATCTTATATGGTGTACTTTTTAGCAACATGAAATCGGTGTACAATTTAGCAGAGTAGGCGTATCAGCAAGATGTTTCTATCAAATTGTTACTTTTTCTTTTGTTTAAAACAAGAACTTCTGTAAAATGAGCATTAACAAAATTAACATAAAAACAAAAAAGCAAACACAGATTTCATTATTTCTTTGGTTCTTTTTGGCTGAATTTAGCGACAAACAAAGAATTCACATTGGACAATGTCAAGAAAATGTATCACTGTTTTGGGACATATTTATGTTTAGCTAGGTTTATACCACTGCTTACATTTCCTCACAGATTCTTCAGTTTGTAGGTTTACACTAAATAGCAATCGTTGCCAAAGAACATTAGGAAATGTGATTCTCATACAATAAATGGACTATTATAGACCTTTTAAAATCTATAGGAGACGCCACAGCTATAGAACAAATGCACATAGCGTACCTTAGTGGCACAATTCCTACAAATGCCTGCCTGAAAATTAATTTGAACGACAAAATGATCGCTATGAAAAGCTGCTGTGACTTTGATTACTGTTCGAGTGAATTGTAAAATTTAATGGTCACTTTTTTGTATGCATGATGAAAAGAATTATTTGAATTATTATTGCAATGGACAATAATGTGATTGTTTTTTATTTTTACTGAGAAATGTTTGTGTTCTGATAAAACACCACTGCAATCTGACAATTGTATTTAATACAAGCAATCAACTGTTGCGCTTAGTGTGCTTACCATGTAATCTGACTTGAATTATTAATGTGACTTCAACTGATGGCAGCAAACCCTTAGAGTCAGTCGTGTTAGCAAGGCATTTTAGTTGCTTATTGCATTCCTCAGTAGTATTAATAAAGAAGACACTCGTCGTGTTTATTAGCTCGTTTTCACCTCCTGTTGTTGACTCGAAGGTTTGTAAGCGTTCTTTACCAAGGTAGCAGTAGATGGAAACTTTTGGTCTGGTTCCGTTCACCTCAAAGAAGAAAATGTACAGCTTGCCCGATCGTGCTGTTATCGTCGCAGTTCTTCCATCTGCTAGAGGATGATTTTCATCGGAGAGATGCAATGATGACTTTGTCGGCAACACTGCAGTAGTCCAAAAAGGAATTGATAATTAAGTTCAACTTGTTTGAGAGAGGAGTTATCAGCATTTCATTTTCCTGCCCAAAGATACCATTAGAAATTGATGATTTGAAGACAAATCGAATCCTAAAACAAGATTTTCAGAAGATGCCAACTCATTCATTTCAAATAAAAACTGTGTAACTGATAAACCGATTTGTCTTCTTTTGGCTGAAAATACCAGGATGAGGTAAGTAAGGCAGGCACAATCATTTCCAGCACAATCTCTGCAGAAACAAAGACTGTGCAAGTCTCGTGCGTATCAGAACGAGAAAACACGTCAAACGAAGAAACAATTTCTTTCTGAAACCAAATCCTGTTTTAAATTATATCTCATTACAAAATCTGAACAACAAAAATACTCATTACAATTTATATAAAATTAGTTATAGCTTTTATAATAAATACACAAAATAATGTGTTAATTATTGTTGAAATAAAAATTAAAACTCTGAGACAAGGATGTTTGCTTGATCTTAACTTTTTAGAAACCCTTTACGTGGATTCGCGATGGTCAATCGGACATAAATTGACACGTGACGTGTCGCGTCAACAACCATAGACTGCAATGCAATGAAAAGAATTCACGTTGCAATTACAGCATCTGGCGATTATCATCGTGCATTTAAAACAAGTGTTTACATAAGTTTTGTGATCGGAGCCGGTGAGCACAAAATTCTAAATTTTTTGCAATTAACTGAAAGTAGAGGTCAAATTTTCAGGTTTTTTTCGTTATATTGTTGAACTGATTTTATTTTCATGTTTTGTATCACTAAGTATTACGTTCCCTACACTTTATATAACTAAAATAATTGACGAAACATTCTCGCCCAGGTAAAACTCCATATGGTTGGGACCAGAATGGTCCCGGAAGTTCGAATGCGCACGAGACTTGCACAGTCTATTGCAAAAATAGCACCACACGCTCATCACTAAATCTTCAGTCATGTGTCAGTGGCAAAATCAAGTTTGATGCACAGAATTGCATTTATAGATTTTTGTTTTAAAAAAATACCTTTGACGTCAAGAGTTACATTGTCGCTTTTGCCGGTTTGGCCTTCCATATTTGAAGCCCTGCAACTTAAGACCTCATTGTGGTTCTCCCAAGCAACTGTTAGGATGACTGTGGAAGTAGTTGTAGTCAATCCAGTGGACTTATTGACCGGGCTTGTTGGATCTACTCGTTTCAGAACCTTGTTCCCTAGTGTCCATTCTACTGATGCATCTGGATGGATGTTAGGTACCACACAAGTGAAACTATTGGCCTCACCTGCGATGATATCAATTACGTCCCCAGTGGGTTCATTGGTCCGGTAAAAAATAGTGACATCTTTGACCGGTACTGATGGGAGGAAAACAAATCAAATAAATTAGGTTTCATTGATTCTCAAACGATAACTAAACCTAAAGAACGAACCGTATCATCAATACCGCGCATAATAATTGGAATGTCCAACAGACGAGATAAAAATTGACCACTGATCGAAAAAGCACTTGTTGTCAATGGTTGTGTCTTCAGAAAATAGAATTAGCTGTTGCAAACTGTTAACCAACCCAAAGGACCTACGATAGCAAAATCAGTTAATGGCCCGACGATCAACCCTAGCAGAGTCTTCCTTTGGCCTTAGAGAAAGACTCCACTCGGATCAAAACATGATGCCATTTTAAAAATGTACAGAGTGTTTAGTTTTAAATTACAAGTAACTGAAGAGAGTTTATAAAAGGCTCAATGGGCAGATATAGATCAGCAAATCATTTGTATTTAAGGTAAAGTGCATTACGTCCATGATCGAGAAGATTTGGCACTGGCAATATAGCAACTGTGCTAAGAGCCACTGTATTTTATTAAGCAGAAAATGTCTGCTGTACAGGTTTATGTAATAGCCCCTTTTCTTTTATGAGCAAACTCACCTGTTACATTAAGCAAGGCTGTTGCATTTCTCTTATGGGTTGTTTGAGATGACTGGTTGAGACACTGTACCTCACAGGTAAAGTTTTCTAATTCCCTTGAAAGGTTTACAAGAATGCGTCTGACTCTCAGATCACTGCTTGATTTATCGATTTTGCATTCATAATTGCTTTCATTTTTTTTAGGCCTATGCTTTAAATTTGAATTCCCAAAAAATTCACAAACTTTATGCCCATTGTGAAACCACTTGAGATATTTGAATTTTAAGTCCGAGGTAAAATTGTATCTGCATTTCAATTCAACTGAATCTCCTTGGACAATCACTTGATTAGGCTTTTCCAGCCACACATTGATTGGATCTAGGCGGGAGAGAGAAAAAAGAAAACAGAAACATAGTTTTATGTTCAGTTGACTCTAGCATTTGGCTTTTATGGATACACATTATTACCTTTAAAAAGTCTCATGTTGATCAAAAATGTTGTTGCACATGCTTGCAATCCATGGGTTTGCCTAATTACTGCTGAGTGCTGATGCAACGCTGATCATAAAATGCAAATTTGTTGCATGAACACTTGGCCAGTAGTGGCATCCACACTCACGTGTCATCACAGACTCGATGATGATGTCACTGCACATTGTGCAAGTCTCGTGCCTACTCGAACATTGGGACTCATTAAAGTGGGCGAGTTTGTTTTCTTCACGCATTTAAGCAATGTAAGTTGGATCAAAGTGGTCCAAAAATGTTCACTACACGCAAGACTTACGGGGTCTATACATGGAGATGTTATTAAGGTTTAACCATGGAGGTAGAATTAGATTCTACCTCCATGGTTAAACTAAACCCAACTGCAGGTTTAGACTCCACCCAAGCATGTCTAGACTACAGGCCTATTTGAATTTATTGCCAATCTGTCTGGTGTTTTTTACCACAGAAAAGATCATTGTGTGTAAAGAAAAAAAGAAAGAAAACAAATCATTAATAAATAATTAATAGCCTTACCTTCTAATTTGTGACCGCATAAAGGGACGACAACCATGACAAGGAATATCATGAATTCTACCGCTGCGTACTTCATCTTGGTCCGTAGTAATGATAATGATAGACAACAGAAAACCAGAGGGGAACTTCTACTGTCTCAAAATGCCATGAATTTTTGTGAAGCTAAAAAAAAAGGCAATTTTAAATTACTTATTTTTCTTCACATTGTATTGATTTGATAGAACATACGGAAAAATTTCCGTATCCAGCCACCACTTTTTCATTCGTTTTGAAATAAAATAGTATCTAATTTACTCAAATGAGATATTCCTTTGGGTAAAAATGAGTGAAAAAGTGGTGGCAGGATACGGAAAATTTTCCAAATGCCGTAATAAAGTATCAAATTTATTTTGGGGGCATTTATGATACAGTTTTAAACCCCACCTACCTGTTTGAAGTACACACGTCAGGCCGGAAGAGAAGCAAAAAGAACTTTCTAGTTAATGAATGGAGCGCAGTACACTATATCCACTAGCACTACCGATTACTGACGTCTAGGTACGTCCAATGACGAGAACTTGGAACAATCACATCCCTATCACGTCACGTGAACTTGAACAAACATCGCCCTCTGACGTTCATTATCACCGGTCTCAATGTGAGGGGCTGGGACTGACTGAGAACTGATCAATCTCAAAGCTAAAAAATTAAACTAAATGTGACAAACGAGTCAATACAAGTCAAGATTTTAGTCTAAACAAAGAGTAAGCGAAGCAATCAATTGAAGAATGTCTTAAGCCAAGATATTGTTTGACTGTGGTGGGAGCTTAATCCAACGGTCTTAGAAGTAATAATCGGCCTTGACAAAGGTTTATAAAAGTACCTTTTCAAAGGATAAAAATGGGGCCTAAAAGAGGAAATTTTTGTAGAACTGACGTAAAGACAATTAAGCAGTCATGTCAAATTATATATACAATACTAAAAAAAATAGATCTAATGGAAAGTTTTAGTTTGATTTCGGTCAATAACTAAAATTTATCAAAAAAGAATTCAGTTTGAAATGCTGTTAAAGTGGAGGCTGGAGGGGACATGCCACCATGAACTTGTCTGTCTCATTGCTTGCTCTTGGGATGATTGGTGACCGTATGCTTCCCGTAGTACCTGATGAACTGAACCAGCTTTTCGTTGTTTGAAAAAGGGGTGATCTCTTTCACAAAGTGGTGAATGTGTGGGTTTGGTTGATTTGTTTATTTATTTATTTATGTATTTATTTATCTGTCTATTTATTTATTTGTCTATTTTATTGGGTTTTTTTTCTTTAGGCCCCCTATTTATTTATTTATCTATCTATCTATTTGATTGGTTGGTTGATTGATTGATTGATTGATTGATTGATTGATTGACTTTTGACTTTTCAAAACAATACTTTATTCAAACACAGAATATACAAAATTTACAAACAACAAAGAAATATAAAAAAGAGATACATTTACAAGACAAGTCTGTTACAAAGAACAGCTGGGGACGAAATTACATCCAAATTACTACATTATTAAGCAATTACATTAGAAGAACTGCATGGTAGAAAGAAAAATCCGCAAGATTACAGAATCCATTCAATTTCATTATCAGTGATTTGGAATATGTTGCAGAGATCCCATTTCTTGAGGAACATTGTTCTGTAGCTGGTAGTAGCGGTGTTCTACTAAGATTTTACTCTTAATGCGATATTTCCAGGTCTCTAAACAGTCTTTAAAGTTCGAGTGTACATATAACCAATACACGCTTGCTTTAAAACTGACAATTAAATAGTTAGCTAGATCTACTTTTTCTCTCTGTCGGCCCCTGCCATGGTGGATCAGGCACCAGTATGTTTCAAAAGTTAGTGTCAGTTCAGGAAGTAATTGTCTGAGGCACCGATGCAGTAAGTTCAGCGCTGGTTGAATCGATGGGCATTGGAAGAAGAGGTGTAGCAGGGTTCCCCTTTCTGACGGTCCACACCAACCGCAAGTTTTTGGTAGAGTACGGTCTATGTAGTGGAGAACTTCCTGCGAAGGTAAGATCTTATGCAATAACCGGTATTGTACGTCACCCTCTTTCTTGGAAATGGGTGGTTTGTAGTGTTCATTTGAAGGGTGTCCCTGTGCCAGGGAATTCGAGGATTGTCCGGTAAAGTGTTGAGTTCTTTGTTGAAGACGGTGTACATGTGTTTGGATGAGAAGTTGGCATCGCTGCTGTTGCCGTTGATTTTGATATCTGGCGTTGGGTGGTTCGACTGGAGAAAGAACTCAATTCTTTGGTCTGGTGCTTTTGTCGTACCCCTTTTGTTGAAGAGTTTTGGGAAGGTTTCACTCAGGGTATGTCTTATGTGAGACAGTTCTGCTTCGAGTGTTCTGGAAGATAGCGGGCGCAGTCCCATCCGGTGCTGTGTTTGGATTTCGTCAGCTGAGATCCAGGTTCCATCCTTGCTGAGTAGTTGTCGGACTAGTGTAACACCACATGACAGGAGCCGACCAGAGAGAAGATCTTTGTTACCATGACAACATAAGAACGAACTATTAATAGGTAGGTTCACTACATAATTAACAGACTCATGTGGTACGCTCGTGATGGCTTTTGATGTGATCCAATCTTTGAGCATTTCTGCCTGGAAAACTGGGAGGCTGGTAAGGTATTTCGTTTCAAGATTGGTATAAAATAGCTGAAAATCGTGCCCTAGATTACGATACATATGACAGTAGTGAATAACAAAATAAAAAGCAGGGTGTTTAGTTTTACATAGCAAACGCTGAAGTAAAGAAAATCTATATGTGAGAACACGGGATTTGAGACAGACAAGACCTAGTCCCCCTTTCTCTGGAGACTGGAACAGCACTTTTCTGTTGAGCAGGTGGCGTTTTTGAGACCACACAAAATTGATGAGAGTTTCCTGGAGTTCGTCTAAAACTTGTTCTGGTAGAGGGAGAACAGCGAGGAAATGCAGCAATTTAGATGCAGCTATCTGGTTGGCTATGATAATTTTGCCTTTGAAAGACATAGTCCTTGCTAAACCACTCCACCTCGAAAGTGCGTTATTTAGTTTTTCTTTGCACAATTTCCAGTTTTTTTGTCTGGAGGTTTCTGTGTTTCCAAGATGGACTCCAAGAAATCTAACATCTTTGCTGTTCCAGAGAAAATTGAGTGGTTGGTCATGTCTGTCTATCCACGCTCCGACCCACAACCCTTTACATTTGTTCAGATTAAGACATGATGATGACGCCCTGCTGTAAATGGTGTAAATATCATTTAATACTTGAAATCCTTTGTTGGATGAAATAAATACAGTGACGTCATCTGCATATGCAGAAACAATCAGGACCCTATCGGAACCTGGTAGTGTCAGACCATGCTTATTTAAATTACTTCTGATGGTATGTAGAAGGGGTTCGATAGCAATGGAATATAACAGCCCTGAGAGGGGGCATCCTTGACGAATACCTCTCTCAAAGGGGAGGGGGGCTGTTAACGTAGATTGAACTTTGACTGTGCTTTGAGCATCTGTGTATAGAAGACGGATGAGGGAGACAAAATGTTCACCGAAACCCATCGTTTTCATCGTTTTGAATAAATAGTCGTGGTCAATGCTATCGAACGCCTTCTTTTGGTCTAGGTTGCACAAGGCGAGAGGCAGGTCGGAATGGTTGGCATACATTATGCTGTCTCTTATGACATTGATGTTGTCATAAATGGAACGCTCTGGAACTGCATAACATTGATCGAGGTGAACGACGTCGCCGATTACATTTTTCAGCCTGTTGGCTAAAGCTTTGGCAAGTATTTTGTAATCGGTGTTCAGGAGGGAAACTGGTCTCCAGTTGGAGATTTCGTGAAGGTCCCCTTGTTTCGGCAGGAGTGTAATGACAGCTCTCCTGCAGGATGTAGGAAGGGATTGGGAGTGAATGCTTTTCTGCAGGACTTTAAAAAGGTCGTTTTTCAAAATTGGCCAGAAACATTGGTAAAATTCACAGGTAAGACCATCAAGGCCAGGGGTTTTGTTTTTGTTAAGTTGTTTGACGGCTTGATCTAATTCATCAATAGAAATTCGTTGATCACAGGTTTCAGAATCAGCAGGATCAAGGGTAGGCATGTTCTTGAGAAGGTAATTTTGAGCAGTTGGGGAAGTAGGAACATGGGAATAGAGGTCTTTATAAAAGGAATGGACGTGCTGGCGTATTTCACTTGGATCTTCTGTGACAATGCCGTCGTTTAAACGCATTCCGTGGTGAGTTTTGGCTGAAGAATTTTGTTTTTCCAGATTGAAAAAGAAAGTGGAGCACGAGTCACCCTCGCTTTCAAATTGAAAACGAGAACGAACCAGGGCTCCTTGGGCTTCCTGTTTGTAGATTTTGTTCAGTGCACATCTCTGATCGAGAAGGAATTGTTTCATATCTGGGGTGAGATTGGGGGAAGATTGAAGGTTGTCTATATCATTCTGAAGTTTTTGGATCAGAGCACGTTTATCATTCGCACATTTTTTTCCATAGGTCTGGGTGATGTTTTTGATATGGGCTTTGCCCATGTCCCACCATGTGCAAATATCAGGGTAGGAGGGAAGGTTGTTTTGCCATTTAGTCCAAAATTGGGAAATGATTTGTTTAAAATTTTCGTCTTGAAGGAGTGAGTTGTTAAAGTGCCAATAAGCACTTCCTTTGGGGCGCTGAGAGCTAGATTTACAAACAACACTGACAGCACTGTGATCTGACAGGCTGCAAGGGATTATGTTGCATTTGGAAACTGTGGGAGCAATATGGGAAGGTAGGTATATGCGATCAAGCCTCGCTTTCGACATAGTCCCAGTAGTTATGTTGTTAGTGCGGAACCAAGTATATTTCCTTTGTTCTGGATTGCGTTCCCGCCAAATGTCGCAAAGAGTGTTTTTGTTGACCAGATTTGAGAGGGTAGAGGCTAATTTGTGCCGTTTTTCGTGAGTGATTGCAAGGCGGTCAAGAGAGGGATTGTGGGTACAATTAAAATCACCTCCTATAATTATTTCACCTCGATCATGCCGTGCGCAGTGATGTTCCAGAGCTTCCAGCATTATTCCTGCCTCTGCGTCTCCCTGTGGAACAAGTAAATTATACAGGTGATATATATTAGAATCATGTTCAATTTCAGTATATAGAGCGTAACTTTGAAAAAGAACAGCATGACTTAGTACAGAGATATTGTTTTTGACAAGAGTAGCCACGCCTGATCCCCTCGTTTTGCCCGGCGTACTATTGATTTGACGTTGCCAATGTTTCCACACAGATGAGGATGTAGGGTAATCATTGACTTCTTGAAGGAAGACTATGTCAGGGTTGAAACAAGTCTGTTTAACAAACTCATGGAAAGAGGCATTACGAGTCGGATTGGAGCATCCTCCCGTGTTTATTGTTACGAGAGAGAGTGCCATACTGAGCAGAATATAATTTGTCAGATTCATTTTGGCATCAGACGTGACACATCTTCTGTGTCTAGGCTTTTGACAAGTTTACGAACCCTCATTTGCATATTTCTGTTTAGGAGGGGGGAGCTACGCAGGGGTTTCAGTTGTTTTACAAGCCCGGGAGTGTCGCCAGTGATTTTTTGGCGATTTCACCAGGTCTTCTGCGGGCTTTTACACACTTCAGAAAAGCTGTCATTTGTTTTTGCGAGAGGGGGCCTGTGGGGATGGACAAGTCTCCTTCTTCGTAATCCAACTCACTAGGTTGCGAGTTAGTTTCGGATATGGTGGATGCCGTGTCGTCTGTCTCAATGTCACTCATCTCAACGCTCTCCTGTGTTGTGTCTGAGAGTGGCGGTTGAGGTTGATGGGACGCGTCGCTGGCGTTGTCGTCATCACCATCAAGAGCTTGAGTGAGAGTGGGCGTGTTTGTGTGGTTATCAGTTGGAGGTTTCATTATCTTGTTCGGAGGAGGGTTGGAGGTGAGTTTGGTTAGTCCTTGACGGGGTGGAGAAGGGGTCTTCTTTTTCCGCTTTGTCAGGACTTCTGAGAAGGTTGCCCTTGATGGTCCAGGGGGTGAACCCCAAATGGAGACAAGGGCTGATTGGTCTGTAGCTTTTGGGTCTTTAGTAGTGGGTGGATCCGGTGGGTGTGGATTGGGGGAGGGGTTTGCTTGTGGGGAGGGGCTTGGGGAGTTTCGGGGGGTGGGGTTGGGGGGACGAGGTGTGGATGGGGTTGGGGAGGGCTTGGAATTGGGTTTGGGTGAGGAGGGGGGTCGTACCCCTACTTCGTCTTGAGCTCTGGGTTCTTCATTGCCATTTGTTTGGTTGTGTTGGTTTCTAGCTGATTTCGGTGGGTGTTTTGGGTCAGATTTGTTTCGGTGCATGAAGATGGGTTTGGGGTTGATGGGGTTTTCGTCCTGAGATCCGTCATCTTCGGTATCACTTGATGCTTGGGTTTTCTGTTTCTTGCAGTTTTTCCGTGTGTGTCCATGTTCCCCACAGGCAAAACATTTGACAAAATCTGTGGATAGGAAGACCCTGTAGTTCCCCCCTCCGTAAGCAATGTTAATGTGGCCTGGGATATTGATATTTGGCTCTATGAATACATGCACTTGGCGGCGAAAGGACAGAACATGGGCCAAGTTTTCCTTCATGCCGAATGGTATGGATCTAATGGGTGAAACTATATTACAAAAATCTCTAATGTTTTCTTCAAGGACATGGTCGGGAATTTCAGGGTACACATTGGAAAAAACTAATCGGGTTGTCTGACGTACAAGAGGTGAAATATAAATCAAAGAGTTGTTGACAACCATACCTTGTGTAACCGCTTCTTCAGCGTGTTTTCTGTCGTTGAAATACATGGCTACACGGTTTCCTGCTATACGGGAAGCATAGAGGATCGTCTCGGGTGGTAAGGTTTTAGCCATTGCATTGACATACGTTGAGATCGGAACATTCTCTCTCACATCGAAAACTATGCCATTGTTGCGGCTCATTTTGGAATGCATTTGGCTATTGTTATACAAGGTTCCATTGTTGGTTCTGGGCTGGTATGCCCTGGCTCTCCCACCCCGGCTCATGGTGCCGTTGGGGTAGTGAGGGCGAGATCACACATTTGCCACAACCAAAAATGCAAGGAAAACTACACTAAAAATAACAGAAAAATCCCCCAGGATAGTCCTGTGGGTTCTACATCATGATTACAATACAATAGTAATAGTTACAATACATACAGTAAGTCCGAAGACGTTCAAAAATACACAATCTTAGCAGCCACGACATACGAGCGTACCACCGGTTGTCTGACTGATTGATTGATTGATTGATTGATCGATTGATTGATTTACTTATTGACTTATTTATTGACTTATTTATTTATTGACTTATTTATTTATTTATTTACCCATTTATTTATTTATTTATTTATTTATTTATTTATTTTTTTTTTTTAACTTTGCTTTCAGGGCTTTGCTAAAACGTCGCACTTTCGCCGTGTCGAACACAGTTGATTTTCACACGGCGCACAAATAATAATAATAATCGATTCTTATATAGCGCTTTGTCACAGCCAGAATGCCGTATCAAAGCGCTTCTGACATTATTACCCCTGGTCACTGGGCCATATATTTCATTCATTAAACCATCTCAGCTCCCTGGGGATAATAAAATTATACAGCCGGTGCTGCGAGTTTACCGCGCTCCAAGCTAATCATTCACATAAACCATCTCTGCCCTCACAGGTACCCATTTTACCATTTTTACCCCTGGGTGGAGAGAAGCAATTATGGTTAAGTGTCTTGCTCAAGGACACAAGTGTCACGACCGGGATTCGAACCCACAGAACTTGAGTCTGATGCTCTTATCCGCTCGGCCACGACACCCCACAAGTGCGACGTTAGGCACAGGCCTGTCAATCAGTCAACTCAACAATCATTTCTGGGTCCCGATACGTCGTGGTGATTTGATTGCATCCCATGCACGCGTATCTGTTGCACGCCTGTTACGCACCATTATGTCCTACATTTACCATAATGTCCGACTTAATTTTTGAACCATTGTGTCCGCCCCATTGTGTCCGTAAAACCATAGTGTCCGCCCCATTATGTCCGTAAAACCATTGTGTCCGCCCCATTATGTCCGTAAAATCATTGTGTCCGCCCCATTATGTCCGTAAAATCATTGTGTCTGCCCCATTATGTCCGTAAAATCAATGTGTCCGCCAACAATGGTTTTACGGACATAATGGGGCGGACACAATGGTTTTACGGACACAATGGGGCGGACACAATGGTTTTACGGACACAATGGGGCGGACACAATGGTTTTACGGACACAATGGGGCGGACACAATGGTTTTACGGACACAATGGGGCGGACACAATGGTTTTACGGACACAATGGGGCGGACACAATGGTTTTACGGACATAATGGGGCGGACACAATGGTTCAAAAATTAAGTCGGACATTATGGTCCATGTAGGACATATCGGTGTGCAACACACGCCCAAGGTGTTCCCCACGGCTTACTCGTTTGTATGTAGGCCTAAAACACAAATGAATTTTAAAAACATCCATTAAAAGCATTCGTGACAGAAAACTGTCTTAAAAAACGTTAGTGAAACTAAAAGCCAAGTTCATTTATGATAGTCAATCTTTTATTGCACCCAATAAAAAATGTAGGCGTGGAGGAGGCACTTTGTGTGAAGTGGTCGTGGCTTACACTGGAATTACGTCATACGAACGGGTACGAGGCAGCGTCAGTGCCTCCTCCCCCATCCCCCACGAATGTTAGCGAAGGTATCCAGCCCCCATGACCCAGGACTGAATCCAATTTGGTAGTTTATTGTTTGTATGCTGATTGTTAGATAATAACAGACATAATGAAGCTAATTATTTTATACAGATTAACCGGAATTTACCAATTTCAGTTTTAATTCAACATGCGTTGAGATTGTTTCACTTTCACTGTGTTAACATAAACAGAAACTGTGAGTGCAATTTTATGAGGAAATATTATTATTGTCCATTGACCAAATCCCAGCACAGCTGTCGATTCAAACTAAGGTATGCTGATCGGAGAAACTTTAAACAGAAAATTACTGACAGTTGTTTTCAATGATATCCATCGAAATAGGCCTATATATGACTCTCGGCAAACTTAGGGAACAGGTTGTTTTGAAGTGAGTTTCACCTCATTTTTGACTCTCCGGTCTCTAGGATAGAACTCAAATGGACCTGCAGCCACAACGTGTTTTTGTCTTCTTATTTGTCTGCGGATGTTGTCAGGGTAAGTTAAGTGTATTAATATTTAATAATTTGGGGTTGAGCAACGAAAAGTTGACTAGAGTCTAGACTTTGGTCAGTTTGTCTTTGTTCAACCCCCAATTGTTTAAATGTTTTTGTCAGTTTCCCTTGTGGCCTGCTAGACCGGTGCCTGTCTTTTTCCTTATAAAGACAGGGGACCAGTTTACATGATGGGTGGCTCTCGTTGATGTACCAGGATCCATTGGAAACCATAAAGGTCATGGGAACAAGTAGAATTTTCCTTTCTCACTACGCTTAAACCGACCCAAGAAACTAAAATTTATTTTATGACAAAATCCCACCTAAACTTGGTGCAAAGTCTTTGTCATTGTGTTTGATCTAATGATGAACCATTTCAAGTTTAAGAAGGCCTTAAGATTTCAGTCCTCGTTCGTTCGTTCGATCTGAATCTTCAGTAAATTTAAATGTGTCTAATCGGCTGATTTATTTAATCTGCTTTAGGCTTGTCTTGTAAACAGGAATCTCTCTACCTTGAGTCTGCTTTATTTGACTGAATTTATGGGGTATTTCCTTCTCAAGATTTGGTTTTTCATGTTTATGCTCGCCTTCCAGTTATTGTATAAATCTGATTGCTGCACCCCTACCCAAAATTATTAAAATAAGTAAACAAAAACATATTCAACAACTTCTCTACTTTGTGCCCAGAGCGTTTTCACCTTCAAGATGTGCTTGCACTCCTTTGAAAGTGAACAAGAGTGGTGAACACAAGTGTTGTTTTATTATTTGCATTTCAGGAAACGCGGTTGATAGCTTTGGTGTGACTTATTGTCTTCTTGTTTCTGGTACACGTTTAATAATAATAATAGTAATAATAGTCTGTTTCGTTTTGGGATCTAAACTTTTAGTCTTTGAGAAAGACACTGAACGCGCATGTTAGGGTCAAAACATGAGGAAATTAATTTTTGTTGCATTTGGTTAAGGGATCATCTAAAATTCAAGAACGATGGAACGACTCCTTTCTGAAACTCGGCCCGAAGGGGGAGGGACGAAGTTGTTTGTATTGAAGGCGTTCGTTTATTGTCACGCGAGTGCTATAGTATTTCGGTTTGAACTTTCAAGGAAAGTGTGTGAAAGTATTTAACGCTTGCCTAGTTTTCAGATTGTAATTCACATTTCGTTCCTACTGAAGCTTAAAGTGACCATTTGAGTTTCCATGTTTTGGTGTGACCGGATGTCCAGCCAAGACTGCGTGAAGCAGATTGTCTCAGAAAGTTTAACAGATTGGCACAGGAAATAAGTGGAACGGGAAGAGCTTCATATAGGGCAGATCTTTGCCACCACTCAACCAATTAGAGCTGGAGTGAATGGTATAGGTCATAAGTCAGGGTCAACCTGGTTACCATAATGGCCGTGGATTATTGTGGGAACTGAAGTTAACTCTGAAGGCCTCTTACTTAAAGACTAGGAACCCTGGAGGACATGCAAACTACTCGGTTCACTAATGTGCGCTACAGCCGACATTCAACACGGTATCTGTCTAGCCAATGCAGCCTTCAACACATTTACAAAACTCTGGATGCGACCCCGCAAAATATCCATCAGCTTACTGATGCATCTTTACAATGCCATGGTATTGTCTGTCTTCCTGTACAACTCCAGTAGCTGGGCTGCACCTAAGAACGTGCTCGAGAAGTTAGACACCTGCCACCGTCGCCACCTTAGACGAATTCTTCGATGTCGCCGACCATCTGCGATTTCGAACAATTCCCTATATATTCGATGTGGCGCTCGTCCCTTATCCGAATTAGTAAAGAAAGCAAGGTGGCACATGCTCGGACATGTGCTTCAAATGCATCCCGACTCACCCGCTCAGAATGCTCTCATGTTCGCTGTAGTTGGATTGGGACACCTGAGAGGCCGTCGTGGCCGTCACAAAACTAACTTACTCGACATTCTTCGGAAAGATCTCAATGCTCGTCAGTTGTCCCTCAAAACCCACAGTGACATCCTACGGCTTCGTGACGTAGCCAGTGATCGTTTGTCCTGGAGAACTCTATAGAGACTGATAGGATATTTATTCAGCGTTCACTCGCTAATGTTCCTGTGTACAGTTTATATATATACAGTAAATTGGAAATATTATAAAAATTTAAGTCTTTGTAAGCTAATCTGCTTGGAACATAGACAAGGGCTATTACTTTAATATGTCAAGCCTCCAAGATTATATTCAAAACATCGATGTTTCTCAAGTTTATTATCCATATCGACTTAAGTGAGCTCATAAGTGTGACAGTTTGCAATCGGGTTGCTTTATTATGCGAACCCAATTGCGAATCGCCTCAGATTAATGTAATAATCCTTATGTGGTGCTATGATTGGTGCAATTTGTTCCTTTTTCGGCAGTTTCAGATGTACAGCATGTGACTGTCACAATGCCACCTACACTTACCGTTACCGAGGGAGCATCTACCAACATTACATGTGTCTACGGAATCTCCGATGCGACATACCAGTTCGATAGCCTAGCCTGGGCATTTTACGATGAATCAATACGTTTTTACAGAACCTTCTCTGTGTTCGACAAAGGAGACTCTGCTCCCCGTTTTATAGGTGACGTGCCGTCTAATAAGTACCGCGTTACTATGGGTCCCACGACGAACCAAAGTATTCTGACCATTACTTCGGTTCGTTTTCGTTTAGACAATGGTACAATCTATAAATGTTTTGTTCACTTCCGAATGCTTAAAGGTGCAAAGCCTGGGAAGTACAGTATAAGCAGCACGCAACTGCTAGTAAATGGTAAGTAAAAACAGCCGACGGGTATGAAGCACATTCTTAAAATTTGATATATTAATATCATAGAGATATTTGTATTAAATAAAGATCATAGATATCTCAATTATTGATAGAGATATATCTATTGGATTAAATGTCAAGTATGCACAACACGGCACATCATGAGGCCTTTTCACAACATTTCAACATTTTTTATTTTCGATCCGTGTTGAGTGAGCGTGGCGCAATCCGCACATTGTGTAGTTGTGACTGCGTAAAACAAAAGTCGTCGCTTAGAAAAGGTCACAACGCGTCACTTTGCGTCGCGACGCGTCCCACTTTGATCCTTGTAGGACCCCGTCAGTGAGGAACCCTACACAGATTGAAAGTTACACGTGTAAACCCAAAGGCTGATTTCGCGCATCAGACTCAGTGTTAAAGCAGAGCATGTTTTATCCGTGTTGAAATTTGAGCTGAATCAACACAGACCCGCAGACCCGATCCGTGTAAATTTCGACACGGAGCAAACGTCGATAGTGTGAAAAGGCCTATTATCTTTAACGCGTAGAGGGAACTAACTCGTGTATGTTTCAACGGGTCGCAATGTCCTTATACGATTTAGAGTAAGCCTTAATTCATAAAATGATCCTCTTTTTATTTTAGTTCTCCCATCTAGTATCACGCTTTCTGACTCGACGGAAAACTACACTTCATCTGATGGTATTTCCTATCTGGTAGAGGGAGAGGTTCGACAATTAACCTGCTCAGTACCAAGCATTAATCCCGGGGCGTCAATTGGTTGGCTGATTGATGGGCGTGGCCTGTCAGAAATGACGTATAGCAACCAAGACGATATTGGTATGGACGGTTTAACAACTAGTACAAGTCAGATTTTGTTAACGGCCACTTGGTTCCATCACGGTAAACTACTGAAGTGCCAAGCTTCAAATAGAGAAGGCCATCCGGGTATTTCCATCAGTGTGGGGCTTCGTGTTTATGGTAAGAGAGGTTAAAGTTCAATTCTTAGCAAATTAACACCAAACAGAGTTGCCTAACTATACCGGAATGATATTTTAGTTAGCTATTTAGAGTACCCGTGCAAATCTTAAGAAAGTGATGACGTCAGATGCTCGTGTCAATGCCGTCTTCGAATACGACCTCTCCATGGGAAAACTCTCGGTGGCGCACTGTATTCAATATCCACAGAGCTGTGTACTGAGAAAGTCGCCTACTTGAAGAAGACGTTTTCGGTTAAAACAGCAACAACAACAACAACAGCAACACTGCATTGGTGCGCACAGGGTGCAACAAGACTGCTCATGTGGTTGTATGGCTTCTGACTGGCACCCCCTGAGCAAAGATATTGAAAAAATAGGGAGATTGCCAAAAAAGGAGTAGAGAGCTCAATTGGTTCAAATCCCGCTGTAGTAAATTTTTCTTTGTTTAGCCTAACCCTAAATCATTATTTTATATAAACAAATTTCGCCTTGCATGGGCCAAGCTTTTGCTGGCAGTACATGCTTGCTTAGTCATTCTGCAGTATATTGAAGCAAATGCAGCCATTGCCAAAAGCGAGAGCCATTATTTTAGATGAAGCATTATATTCATTAAAAATCCTCTTTTTATTTTAGTACTCCCATCTAGTATCACGCTATCTGACTCGACGGAAAACTACACTTCATCTGACGGTATTTCCTATCTGGTAGAGGGAGAGGTTCGACGATTCAACTGCTCAGTACCAAGCATTAATCCAGGGGCGTCTTTTAGTTGGCTGATTGATGGGCGTGGCCTGTCAGAAACGACGTACAGCAACCAAGACGAGATTGGTATGGACGGTTTAACAACTAGTACAAGTCAGATTCTGTTAACGGCCACTTGGTTCCATCACGGCAAACTACTGAAGTGTCAAGCTTCAAATAGAGAAGGCCATCTGGGTATTTCCATCAGTGTGGGGCTTCGTGTTTATGGTAAGAGAGGTTAAAGTTCAATTCTTAGCAAATTAACATCAAACAGAGTTGCCTAACTATACCGGGATGGGATTGTTCTGAGCCATTTAGAGTAGCCACGCAAGAGTGATGACGTCACATGCTCATGTCACTGCCATTTAAAAAAAATGCCTGTCAATGGAAAACTCTTGGTGGCGCACTGTATTGACTATCCACAGAGCTGTGTCTCAGGAAAGTTGCGATACGACAACTTGCTATGAGAAGCATTTTCGGTACAAAAACCAAAACAAACGCATTTTGCGCACAAAGGGATGTGCCAGACTAGACTGCACATTTGGTTATGCTGCATTTTGGACAAAAATTGCGTCCCGTTACCACGTGACCAAGGAAAACTAGTCCCACTAAGTCGCAACCCTCTTAATTCACAGCACTGTTGATCCCCGATTAAAATCATGCAAACATAATACACTGACCTCGATTATGTATTTTTTATTTTAGCTGATGTAACAAATATTACGATAATGGTTGATGGTGAACTGACAAAAGCTGGTACACCTGTTTTGGTCGTGGAAGCGGATAGAGTGACACTTAATTGCACAGCTTTTGGGGCCAGGCCTCCAGTGTCAGTCATTTGGTACGACAGTGAGACATCCACGATCATGAACAGTACTGAAACAACACGACTTAACAGCAGAAATGCAAATACAACTGATGTGATCGGGACAATGATCACGAGTCTTTCTGCTCGAGGATGTAACGAGGGCTATCAGCTAGAATGTCGTATCACTGGACACCAAATTGTAAACCACTACTCCAGACACGTTACTCTGAACGTACAAGGTGAGTTTACAGGTTACAGCTGTTTAGTACAAAACAGAGTTCCATCACACGGCTTACCTTTTGGCTGTAAATTAGACACCTGAACTCCCGGATCAGAATTGACCCGGATTCTTGGTTCATAGGAACTTGGTTTATAACCGGGTTAGGCTAAATCGGAATTCAGGCTGACCTGCAAAGTGGTTTTTAAAAAATGGGGGTTTTAACTCGGATTCTTGGTCATTTTGACTCATTTCTGGGTCATTTTTCCACGAGAACTGGATCCGGGTCAATTCTGACCAGGACAATTCAAGTGCAGTGTAAACGTCACATCATTTGAAACTGGTGGTAAACGATACCTAGATAAGAAGAAACTTCATTGAACAGTTGGACGCTTACCATTTTTAAAGCTATTCAGGCTAGAATTTGAACCCATAAAAACAACTTAATGAAAAGACAATTATTAATATAAGCAATTTTAGTGGTACTGTTTATTATTGGAGACTTACTTTGACCAACTGGAATAGGTCTCGTGAAACAGTCTGGTGCATTCATGGTGTAAACAGAGCCAGGTGTCTAGACCTAAGACACATTCTTGTGTATGCAGCATCGTTGGTTTCAACCAATGATCTCTTTTATATTGAGATCATTCAGGTCAATGATTTCAACCCCGTCAAAGTAGAGACCCTCTTTTATATGACGTCACAAGCCCAAACAATCCCCTCAATCTTTTGCTCATATTGTTTGTTTTTGTCTTTAGGGGACATTGGGAACTTCACAGGGCCGAGTGACGTCACAGTTATGGCAAATGACACAGTCCGTTTACTCTGCAGAGCGGGCCATTATGTATCAATTAGCTTCTCCGCCTGGGTAGACAGCAACGTGAACTTTGCGGCGTTTAAAGGCATCTTGCGAAATGATGCCAAATACGATAATTTCGATATTGTAAATACCGATTGCTGCCTTGGTCAGATGGACCTCCGTGTCACCAATGTCAAGCCTGAAGATGCAGGGGTCTACATGTGTCAGATCAATGGCGAGTATCAAGAAGCAACGCTAAACGTAGAAGGTAAAATGTTAATAGATAGATATAGAAATAGGTATATCTACCTATTTCTATATCTATCTATTAACATTTTACCTTCTACGTTTAGCTCATCAGTTGGTAGAGAGCCGGTGTGGCAGGGGATTTGTCTCCCGTATCCTGTGCCCCCTCCCGCCCCATACGGCGAACTGTGTACTACAAATTTCTACTGATAGCGCCCTCTTTTGAATCATCCTCTTTTTCAGCACATACCACGTGGGACGGAATCTCCGGGGACATGTTTCCCTCCGACACTGGCACTTTAGAGAGGACAAATTCAAGAGTTGCAGAATCAAATTATACCGCACTATGTCTATTTTTTATTTTATTTGTTTGTTGTCGCCCAAATCCAAGTAATGTTATTCTGATGATAAAAGTAACTCTAAACTCATTTTGCATTTATTACGTCATCTTACTAGTTTGTAGATGCTCAATCCAGATCCCATATAATTAAAGATATAATAAGTTAACCGGTCCCATTTCACGAGAACTAGAAATCGTACTCAGCAAATACGAAAAGCTAGCTGGAGCACCAGATTGTTACTGTCACACTAATGTAAACTATCTTTAGTGCCATTTTTGTTGGTAACCCGTTTCTTGCTAAGCAAGTTTTATCTACGCTCAGCAATTTAGTATTGTTTCACATTTGGTTTAACTGTACATCGGCGTCTAACTGCTTGTCTCTTATTTCATCCTCAAGTTGCTTTGAAACGTATCGCAATATCTGTAAATGGTGTGACGTCATCCTCTGACGTGCTGGTTCACGTGACGTCATCTGTCCACGCGCCATTTTACCTGAATGGATCTGCAGCAAACACGTTTGTCTGTACAGCCATTGGAGCCAGACCAGGTGTCGAACTTCACTGGGACATCGGAAATAGCTCCTACCAAGAGGACGAAGAGAACGTTCGACAAAACACCGACGATCGACACACAATGGATACAATAAGCACAATGACCTTATCTCCAAATAGTATAAGTGACGGTGAACATCACGTGGTGTGTACGTCATCTGGACAGGTTCTTGCCCCATCGTTGTCTCAGGCCATTGAAATCAACGTAACTAACTATGTTTTGCCAACCAGACCAACAAAAGGCAAGTTTGAATATCTTAAAATATTACGCAAACTAAATTTGCGACTGTGCCCCCAAGTGCGAAGACCCAAGACTAATAACTGCCTTGAGTAAGACTGAAATGTTTGGGAATTGTTTCCGAATCGGTGGCCACAGCTACGGCTACGGCTACGGCTACGGCTACGGCTACGGCTACGGCTAAGCCTAGACTTCTTTGTCATCATACATTAAAGTACAAGACGTCCTTAGCAACACCCTTAGCAACATCTATATCCGTAGCTATAGCCGCCAATTCGGATACGGCCATCTTGCGTCACCAGGTCAAGCCTGGTTCACACGAACTGCGAAGCCAAGCGATTTCTCTGACGTCACAATTGGAAAACGGGGCAGCCTGACTGCTAACGTCACGTAAATTTGCTTTCCCTGTAGTGAAAACTGCCCCCCCCCCGAGATTCGTTCCTCCATGGGATGGGTCAAAGGAGGTTGATTCTAGAGGGCGCTATCAGAAGATATTTGTACACAATTCGTTGTATGGAGGGTGGGGAAGAAACTCCTGCCACACCGGCCTTACAACACAACAAGTACACTCGTGGAATGCAACCAAGAATGTACATACAACAATGGAATGGGACCGTCCAGTCAGTATTGAAAAACGTAGTTCAGTTGAGTTGCAATGATCCCTGTTGAAACCAGTGTGGATTTTATCCACTCACCGTACTGTTTAAATTTGTATAATTATATCCACAGAAGACGTTGAGCAGGTAGAGGAGAATCCTTATTTAACTCAGATTATCACATGGATAGCAGGACCGTTGGTGGCGTTTCTGGGTGTGATCGTGTTGACCATTTACGCTGGAATAAAACGAAAAACTCGTATCAAACAGCGAGCAGTAACTACTGCAGGTTGCGTCACTTCCACGGTAGCTGTTGAAGATGACGGGTAAGCGTAGTTCATAATAAGTATTATCGTGGTCTAGCCTTCACCAGCTTGGACACAGCGGGAAGATACCTTTTGGTGTTCGATATGGGGCAAGGTGTACTCCATTGTGTCTTTATTGTGTGCTTGGAATCTCAGGGAATTCCTAAGAGGCGTTTAGGGGGAGGAGCGACTTCTGTACTAGAGGAAAATAGTGTGTTAAAGTATATGGTAACAATGGGGGATACCCTCTACCCCGTATCGGGCATTGTATACTGTGAGATATTTTATGGGAGTCTACTTGGGAGCAGGCTTTCCGGATAAATCTAGTGTTTTGGGAAATGATGTAAATACATGTACTCCGAAGGACGTCAATACTTTGTGTATATGCTGCTGAGACACATGAGCGGATCAAAACTTGCCTCGTGATCACGTAAGACATTGAATTCTGACGTCTTTATTGGGGTCTAATGTTGATGTACTCGTTGTTATTTTTTTAATTGGAAGGGCATATTTGGAACCAAATAGATTCCAAGAAAAAGACACCTATTTACTGAAAACCGACAGCGATACATCTATTAGTGCACCAGAGAGTGAGCATCCTAATGGTAAGTAGGCCTATAAACAATCAGGGCTCAATATCATAGAATGTGTTTAAACAGCAAATGTTGCTTACAAACAGTTTTCTGCTAAGCAATTAATAAGCAGGACACCAGTCATAGAATGAACGTGTGAAATGTTTTTTGGCTGGTAACCTTAATTCGTTTAGTATTAGTTTGTTGTGCTGAGCTACTCTCCTCTCCAAATAGCCCAATCTAATTGGTATGAAATCATCGCAAGTTCCTTTCGCAGTCCAAAGATTTATTTATTTTAAAAAATTATTTATTGATTTATTTATTTATTTAATTATTTATTTATTTATTTATTTATTTATTTATTTATTTATTTATTTATTTATTTATTTATTTATTTATTTATTTATTTATTTATTTATTTATTTATTTATTTATTTATTTATTTATTTATTTATTTATTTATTTATTTATTTATTTATTTATTTATTTATTTATTTATTTATTTATTTATTTATTTATTTATTTATTTATTTATTTATTTATTTATTTATTTATTTATTTATTTATTTATTTATTTATTTATTTATTTATTTATTTATTTATTTATTTATTTATTTATTTATTTATTTATTTATTTATTTATGTATTACATATCCAACAGCACTATGAGCTAGCACCAGAACATGATAAATAGGAAACGAGAAGCAATATTTTGGTTTAGATGTCGGAGGAAAAACCCAATGGGGAAAACCCACACAATCAGGGTAGGGACTGAAAACCCAGTCCACATGCAAAGCTCCGGTCTGAGGTAGGATTTGAACCAGGGTCCACAGAGGTGAAAGGCAGGGAAAGAAACCACTGAGCCAACATGATTCTCCAATGCGGTATACCACTATTCAGAACGAACTGGAACCCATTCTTCTTGTGTTTTTAAAACACCAGAATGTCATGAAATTTTAATTTATGATGATACAAAACATCTTATACTCTCCTCCAGATATCCCTCTAAAGGAAATTGATTGTCTAAGAGCGTATGAGACTCAGATACACGACCAAGCCACCTGTCTCTCTCCAAGACTTAATGAGTATTACAACGTTGGACCTAACCTCAACTTTCCTAGACAAAGAGTCTCGATAGAGAATGAACTTGGCAGAGGTGCTTTCGGACGAGTTCTCCTGGGGACAGCTCTTGTGATTGACAGCTCACAAGAGCGAAGGAAAGTAGCTGTAAAAACTCTCAAAGGTATCATTTCGGTTATACCATATCTCGCTAAAAAGTCTGTAAAATGATTTTTTTGAGTAAAACGTTGGCATTATTGGAGTCAAACGTTTGGATTTATGTGTTGGAGTAAAACCTTGTGCTTTATTTGTTGGGATACATTGTTGGGGTAAATTTGTTGGAGTACAACGTTGGGGTTTATTTGTTGGGGTACAACTTTGGGGTTTATTTGTTAGGGTACAACTTTGGGGTTTATTTGTTGCAGTACAGCATTGGGGTTTATTTGTTGGAGTACAACGTTGGGGTTTATTTTCAGAGGATGCGGATGAATCTGCAAGAGGTGAACTTCTTGAAGAGTTGCGACTCATGAAGAAACTTGGCCCACATCCGAACATAATCGCATTGCTTGGACATTGTACGCTGATTGGTAAGATGCATTTATATACTAGTTTTATTGGCAATCATTTATCAATTGTTGAAAAAAAAACTGCCTTTGGTAAATAAACCTGTTACACTTTTTGGTTGAGAAAAGTTGAATTAAACCTGGGGTTTTTAATAAGAAATAAATGTCTATATAAGTATGGGTTAACCTGGTGCAATTGTTACACAAATTAACGAAAACACGTTAGACTAATTAAAACAAATTACGAAACCAAAATATTTGAACAAATTGTTCGTTGTCTTTCTTTAAAATTAAATTTTGATTTAATTATTTTTGTTGTGTTTTCCTCACTTTGGAAACAGATCCGATTTATGTTATAGTTGAGTACATGTCGAGAGGAGACCTGAAAACGCTACTGGGATCCTGTAAAGAGACTGTGATGGGTTCGGCGTCTACCAACCTTCCTGGTTTCAACGAAAACCCTTCAAAGACCTTCATCAAGTTTGCCAAAGATGTAGCCAATGGAATGGAGTTTTTATCTTCGCAAAAGGTAACTGTTCGGTCGTTTCATACACGCCACCAGAGCTCGCTTTAGAGAGGCCATGAAATAAATTTGACTGTCATGGCCATCTTGGTCATGTTCCCTGTATCCAACAGCAGTAATGAGTTCGATCATTGCACAAACATGGAACCAGTCTCGGTTCGATTTGAGTTGGATTGGAGTAAAATCAAGTGACCGCACCATGATAAAGTTCGATTTACCTGCGCATCTAATTGGAAACATGGGCTTGCAAAGTTATGTATAAAAGTCATATTCAGCTTGGAGGAAAAAAATAAGCTCTGTATTTATGATCACATTTTTTGAAAATCTCTGTAGGCGTATTGGTAACTATATGTAAAGCTTTTGTGGTTTTCTTAGCACCAAACTGAAATTTTCTTCTGCGTTGTTATTCCTCCCTTTTTGAAAAAGACCTCTCCAATACAATCTCTTGGTGGCGCCCTTCATTGTAAATTCATCTCCACGTTAATACAATTAAATGGTTGAACAATTAAAACATGGGAAAGAAAACAACAAAATATGTAACACATTTGTTTTAAATATAACTTTGTGTTTTTTCGGTTCATTTTATAACAATAAATTAATAAAACTATCAAATCGTCACCGTTTTCACGAAGGGACAATTGTCCCCTGCAGCCAAAAATGTATGTTTGGAGAAAACCGCGTTTGAAGTTATGCTGATTTTGAAATCATTGTTTGGTAGACTTTTCGCTATTTAATCTTTGAAATTTTTACATATCAGGAAATTACAGATCCTAAATCATACAAATCTGTTTCCAATTTTTTCCATAACGGTTTAATTAACGAGTAATTATTCAATTAACAAAATGTTCTCTTCGTGAAAACTGTGCAAAACGTGGTCTGTGTGCAGCGCGTCGTGTTTAAACGAATTGGCTGTTCGTGAAAACGCAAAAGCCGGAGCACTTACTTTTTAAGCTGTGCCAGGGGAAAAAGTCACGCGTTAGAGCAATGCACAATTGGCTCTTCGTGAAACCGCAGAAAACAAGTTTTGGCCGTTTGGGGCGCGCGCGTAAAACTTTGTAGGTCAATGGTTTTGGCACTTCGTGAAACCGCAAAAAGCCGGAGCACTCGTATTTGGCGCTGTGCCAGCCTTGTCTTCAACGCACAAAAAGGATTTTGGCTCTTCGTGAAAACGCAATTCCAGGTTCTTGAGGTTTTTGTCTTTCACCATCTTAGCATAATTAAGAAACTAGACGACTTTTAGGTCTATAAATTAGTGAATTGTTAGATACCGTTAAACTAAATGGAAACCACCAAAAAAATCAAAATGAGTTTTTTATCGATTTTTTACAATATTGTCTCTTCGTGAAAACGGTGACGAAATGTAGACGACAGATTTTCTCACAAACATTGCACCATGACGTAAAAAAAATGATTTAAGTGACATTTCCATTTCATTTGTGTTGACCCCTCAGTGTATCCACCGTGATCTGGCTGCCCGTAACGTTCTGGTAAGTGAAGACATGGTCTGTAAGGTGGCTGACTTTGGACTGGCCCGTGACGTCATGAATGTCCGCATCTACCAGCGACAATCACAGGTAGGTCCCTTTTTTATGTGCGAAAAAATGTCTCAACCCATCAGTTAATTTGACGTTTCATTTTATAGAAAGAAAAAAGGGTTCTGTCTACTTCTCTGGTATTGAAATAAGTGACTTTTCCAAAGGTGTCTTGGTTTTAACCAAAGGTCAGAATAAACTCGTAAAAAGAGAAGATTGGTTGCTTGAATTTAGACGTGGGAAGAAAACTTAAAAGGGAAGAAAAACCGAATCAGTACAGAGATTGAGAAACTGTTTCACGTACGGGAAAGATGTAGTTTCTAAACCGAATCAGTACAGAGATTGAGAAACTGTTTCACGTACGGGAAAGATGTAGTTTCTAAACCGAATCAGTACAGAGATTGAGAAACTGTTTCACGTACGGGAAAGATGTAGTTTCTAAACCGAATCAGTACAAAGATTGAGAAACTGTTTCACGTACGGGAAAGATGTAGTTTCTAAACCGAATCAGTACAGAGATTGAGAAACTGTTTCACGTACGGGAAAGATGTAGTTTCTAAACCGAATCAGTACAAAGATTGAGAAACTGTTTCACGTACGGGAAAGATGTAGTTTCTAAACCGAATCAGTACAGAGATTGAGAAACTGTTTCACGTACGGGAAAGATGTAGTTTCTAAACCGAATCAGTACAAAGATTGAGAAACTGTTTCACGTACGGGAAAGATGTAGTTTCTAAACCGAATCAGTACAAAGATTGAGAAACTGTTTCACGTACGGGAAAGATGTAGTTTCTAAACCGAATCAGTACAAAGATTGAGAAACTGTTTCACGTACGGGAAAGATGTAGTTTCTAAACCGAATCAGTACAAAGATTGAGAAACTGTTTCACGTACGGGAAAGATGTAGTTTCTAAACCGAATCAGTACAGAGATTGAGAAACTGTTTCACGTACGGGAAAGATGTAGTTTCTAAACCGAACCAGTACAGAGATTGAGAAACTGTTTCACGTACGGGAAAGATGTAGTTTCTAAAGCCTGGTTTCACAAAGGGACAGTTTAGCCAACGATTCGATCCAAGTTATTGCCAAGTATGGTGGTAGTTGTAATTTGCATTTCAAATTGAATGGTATCTTATTGTGTGTTTTTTTTCGGGGGGGTGGTAATTAAATCATGATTCATCCTGTGTTGAGTGAGCAAATTTGCACAAAGAAGACGTGACCAATAAGGAACATGTGCCCCCCCCCCCCCGTGGGTTATTTCTTTATTTCTCATCATATTTGAGTTTGTGTATTTAACAGGGTCCACTGCCCATTCGCTGGATGGCTATAGAATCAATATTTGATGACGTGTACACAACAAAGAGTGACGTATGGTCTTACGGAATCCTGCTCTGGGAGATCGTAACCTTCGGTGAGTTTTCACCATAGTGATTGTGGCTTAGGAAACAACACCTGACTTATCACCATAGTGATCGTGGCTTAGGAAACAACACCTGACTTATCACCATAGTGATTGTGGCTTAGAGAAAACAGCACCTGACTTATCACCATAGTGATCGTGGCTTAGGAAACAACACCTGACTTATCACCATAGTGATCGTGGCTTAGGAAACAACACCTGACTTATCACCATAGTGATTGTGGCTTATGGACAACAGCACCTGACTTATCACCATAGTGATCGTGGCTTAGGAAACAACACCTGACTTATCACCATAGTGATCGTTTTGGGTATCGTGGGATTAAGAACAAACTCCACTTTGGTTTCGTGTCTCCTTTCTTCATGGAGCATCAACTGACTCAATTTTGAATCATATCACAAGACAAAACGTATCGCAAACAACTTTAAAAACAAACCTTGAATCATCTTTTGTCTTCAAGAAGGGTTGAAGTTATTTAAATATATACATTTTCGCATACACAATGCAACCATCTGTATTTCCTTACAAATTTTGATCGACACTTTTCACAACTGGTCACATACTTGTAGAAAAAGAACTGAGTATACGTCTACGACTTGTCATTCTCGCGATTACCAGCAGTATAACGAGAACAACGGCAGTACCTTGATCTATATTCACGTCGCCTTGACAAACATTGTCCGTAAGTCTAAGGACACCTCGCTCGTGGCAGTATTCATCTGACGTCTCTAGAAGCCTTAGATGGACGATTTGTATAAAATGACGAAAAATGACTGATATTGCTGCTTTTAATCAAAAACTATGTTTTCCTCATTCTGTAGGTGCCCGGCCATATCCACTTATGGGTATCCAGACGATGTTGAGTAAGCTAAGAGCGGGGTACCGTATGCCCAAACCAACGTGCTGCAAGCAGCAACTGTGAGTTCATTTTTATTTACTGAACTTGTATCGGCTACAGGAGTCCCTTCGAAGAGTGTTATGCCATGCAATATTAAATGTTTATGTATTATTTGTAGTCTTTATTATTAAACTGTTTTGTCGCATCGTTTTCAATATCATGATGTTATAGTCGTTTTCTCTGAAAGTTAAACAAATTGAAACACTGGTAGACAAACAAGCAGAGAGTCTTATTTGACTTCCACGTGTTTGTTTCTTTAGTATAATTTTACCTTGGTACTTTAGATATCATAGCCGTAGGGAAAAATGTAGCATAGTACTTTTATGCTTTTTCCTTTGATTTCCATGATGTTTGTTTCTTGCAAAGATTACAAGTAAATCCATTAATTTGACCTTTTACATCAGATATTGTATCATGTTGAGTTGTTGGGAAAAAGAACCTCAGGAGCGAAGCAGTTTCAAAGCAATTTCGAAGGAGTTGGGAAAATTGTACAGCGATGAAGAGGTAAAAAAAAAATATATATAACAAATACAAATCAATATGATAAGTAAATAAATACATGCAAATAAATAAATACAAATAATATTAGCAAGTATAAGGCAACAAATAGGTCAGAGTATTATGGTTTTTAGTGACCTCCCCACCCCATGAAAATTGACCTGATGCATTGTCGTCTTCTCGCCGCCATCTTAGAGGTAAAAAGATGATGCAACTATGGAAAACGCACAGGCATGTACGCGCAGCGTACTGATAAGACGTCATATTATGCATAAGGTTTATAAATTGTTTTACGTATTGTGAAATTTTAGGACGCTAGGTGGCAGCAGATATAAATTTCAATTTACTTTGTAGATCTAAGCCTGTGTTCGAAACAAGTGGCTTTAGCTAGGGCTATGGCTGTTGAGTACAGCGACAACGTAGAATAGGCCTATCAGCAATCTGGCCATAGCCACTACCGAAGCCGTCAATTCGGACCTGCCTAAGCATGGCCACATTTACGAGAACATTGTGTTCACTAGGTAAGTCTGCTGCCACCTAGCGTCCTCAAAAACCACCCAGTTAATGTTGGTGTTGCGTTAATTATTGTTTAGAAGATAAATCTCATGAGAGCCCTAGTACACATTAGAAGTAAATTGTATATTAATACGTAATATATGCAATGCCCAAGTGGAAACCTGTTTGAACTTAACGGCCATACCCTGGTAATAAATGACCAAATGCAAATAGTTAATAGATTAATTAAGAAGCTAAAGTTTTATTCGTTCATTACAAATGTGTTTACATACTTGTTTGTTGTTTATGTTGATACAGGAATACATTCATGTTGATAAGTTGGCCGAAGTGATATACGATGACGTGGAAGTACCAGACGAGAAGCTTTGAAAGAGATAGACATCGACGAAAGGGGCCCTCTCTAACAGCAATTGCATTAGTCCATCAAAAGTCAAGTATATTAAGCACTCTGTCTACGAGTATTTTGGTTTGCTTTTTGTTCCAAAGATCGAGAAACGTCTTAAACACAAAACCACTGATACCTGTGTATTACTCTCTTTATAGATAAGGTACAGCGTTGATAATGTAAATACAACTATATTGTTGTATATTGCTCTCTTTGAATCAAGCTAAGGTACAACTTTGGTAACCTAGGCGAAAGTATATAACGCTCTTTGAATTAATAAAATGTAGAGCTTTTGTAATGTAGGTGAAACCATTGCTGCTTGAATATTTCGCTCGTAGGGATTCAATTGCTTTTTAAAATATGTAAAAACTAAATATTTCAGAGCATCCTAGAGCATATCAGAACCGCTCTATAAGGAATAGCTTTCATACTTCAAAACTTAGATTGGCATACCATGCAGGAAAAAAATACTGAGTGCTTTGATACGCCACTGTGTGTGATAAAGCGCTATTATAAGAACTTAGTACTATTATTCTTATAATAATAAAAAGTAAAATTTGGGTTTTTTTTACAATTATTTCCAACTAATGATCTGAATAACCAAAACAATTGTGTTAATTAAATAAAATTTACACTATTAATATTAAAGCATTGAAACTTTGCTTCGTTTAAAAATAATACGCATGGTTTGTCTAAACCTGTTTAAATCCTACCTCATGTTTGATGACTTATGCAACTCTAGGGATTAATGCTGTACCATCCCTTTGACAATGTCGACTCTTAATGGTAACCGGAAGCCGCGACCTCGCTTTAACCCCATCATTACTGACCTCAGAAAATGCTATATAGATCCTCATTCATAAGGTCAAATGAGTTCACGGCTACCGGTTTGAGTATATCAGTCAACCTCGATCAAAACTAGCAGTGCATTCGAAAATATGAACGACCATCGATGGCAATAAAGCCCCACGCATAAACCTAGACCCTCGTTTAGATTTTCTCATCACCATCTCGACCTTCGACCCCGAGAGCGCGAACCACGGTCGTAAGATGTGTGATAATGAGCGACCCCCAACCAGTTTTATTATGATTTGACTTGATTATTTGACTCGCGGGGTTGAGAGATCATTTGAAGGTTGTATAAACCACGAATCCACCCAATAACCCAACTAGAAGTAGCGCCTGCAACTTAAAGGGAATGTTGAAAGGATTTAATGTTAAGTGTTTTCCCCCTTGTTTTCCTTTCCCCCCCCCCCTTTTGAATCTTGGACAATAAAAACACCTTGACCAGGCGTACTCAAGGGAAGTACAGACATTTAAAAAAAACCTTTCATCAAGAAGATGTGTCTTCAACAAGCCCCTAGTTTTAAAAATATAGAAATATAAGAATACTAACAAATTGTAACCAAATTTCCCTCCACATATAATATTCCTGACTGACACGTTTTACAGCAAATGCGTCGACAAAATTTGTATTGATTGTTTGCCTAAAGAAACAACTCCAAACAATTCGGATACTCTTGGTTTTCTTGAAGCTAAGACTATTTCCAACGGACGGGATTTACTTTTTCAAGACGTGTCGATTGATAATAAAAGCAACGCATACCAAGTTAATATCAGGTCTTGAAATCTACAATAAACTTAATTTTCACCTAACCTAAACGTTGCCTTCAAGTTATTATAATCGAATCAGTTACTTCTGTTTGGTGTGCGGTTATATGGCTTGATTTCGAAACATCAGTTTTGTATTTACGTATTAAACTGAGGAAATTGACACGAGTATCGAAACTGTTAGATTTTGACGACACAACGCCAACGAAAAAATGATTGATTGGAATAATGGTTAAGATCTCTGCAATTGTAGAGTTGCAAGATGGTGCAAGTATCTGAACTAAATCTTCCTACTGAAGATGGCAAGATCTCTGCAATTGTAGAGTTGCAACATGGTGCAAGTATCTGAACTTAATCTCCCTACTGAAGATGACAAGATCTCTGCAATTGTAGAGTTGCAAGATGGTTCAAGTATCTGAACTAAATCTCCCTACTGAAGATGGCAAGATCTCTGCAATTGTAGAGTTGCAAGATGGTTCAAGTATCTGAACTAAATCTCCCTACTGAAGATGGCAAGATCTTTGCAATTGTAGAGTGGCAAGATGGTGCAAGTATCTGAACTAAATCTCCCTACTGAAGATGACAAGATCTTTGCAATTGTAGAGTTGCAAGATGGTTCAAGTATCTGAACTAAATCTCCCTACTGAAGATTGCAAGATCTTTGCAATTGTAGAGTTGCAAGATGGTTCAAGTATCTGAACTAAATCTCCCTACTGAAGATGGCAAGATCTTTGCAATTGTAGAGTGGCAAGATGGTGCAAGTATCTGAACTAAATCTTCCTACTGAAGATGGCAAGATCTCTGCAATTGTAGAGTGGCAAGATGGTTCAAGTATCTGAACTTAATCTCCCTACTGAAGATGACAAGATCTTTGCAATTGTAGAGTGGCAAGATGGTTCAAGTATCTGAACTAAATCTTCCTACTGAAGATGGCAAGATCTCTGTTGTAGAGTGGCAAGATGGTTCAAGTATCTGAACTAAATCTCCCTACTGAAGATGGTAAGATCTCTGCAATTGTAGAGTGGCAAGATGTTTCAAGTATCTGAACTAAATCTCCCCACTGAAGATGGCAAGATCTCTGCAATTGTAGAGTGGCAAGATGGTTCAAGTATCTGAACTAAATCTCCCTACTGAAGATGGTGAGATCTCTGCAATTGTAGAGTGGTAAGATGGTGCAAGTATCTGAGCTAAATCTCCCTACTGAAGATGGCAATATCTTTGCAATTGTAGAGTTGCAAGATGGTGCAAGTATCTGAACTAAATCTTCCTACTGAAGATGGCAAGATCTCTGCATTTGTAGTGTTGCAAGATGGTGCAAGTATCTGAACTAAATCTTCCTACTGAAGATGGCAAGATCTCTGCAATTGTAGAGTTGCAAGATGGTTCAAGTATCTGAACTAAATCTCCCTACTGAAGATTGTGAGATCTCTGCAATTGTAGAGTTGCAAGATGGTGCAAGTATCTGAACTAAATCTTCCTACTGAAGATGACAAGATCTCTGCAATTGTAGAGTGGCAAGATGGTTCAAGTATCTGAACTAAATCTCCCTACTGATGATGGTAAGATCTCTGCAATTGTAGAGTTGCAAGATGGTGCAAGTATCTGAACTAAATCTCCCTACTGAAGATGACAAGATCTCTGCAATTGTAGAGTTGCAAGATGGTGCAAGTATCTGAACTAAATCTCCCTACTGAAGATGACAAGATCTCTGCAATTGTAGAGTTGCAAGATGGTGCAAGTATCTGAACTAAATCTCCCTACTGAAGATGGTGACATCTCTGCAATTGTAGAGTGGCAAGATGGTTCAAGTATCTGAACTAAATCTACCTACTGAAGATGACCCTAAGGATGGTTAGTCTCCTGAATCTTTTACAAGATTATTATTATACATGTACTAAAGGCTCAGTTTTGAAGTCACCCAATTCTTATCTACTATTTCAGAAAACTTAATTTTGTTAAAGAGCTTCCAATTTTTTTTTCTGAGTTTGCTTTTTTACTTTGATTAAGATTTAAAATCTCACTGTTATAAATATTGTTAGATTTTCTTACTTCGTATCCTTCAAAATATGTATTAAAATAGTTGTATTTATTATTTCAAGTACTTTTCCATGTGACTTAATTCAAGAGAGACATTAAATATAGTTTGATTTTATCATTCTTTGGTGTCAAACTATTAGTTTTTAGTGTATGAAATAACCAGCAAAGAAATAGAGTCGGTCAATATTATCTATGTGACTGCCGAGAGCGTTTAGGAGATCGTATTTTGAACGCATGGTGGTGCTTTCAACAGAAAAGCTCTTCATGGACTATTTCCAGACTTATCGTTTGTCTTGTGTAATGTATACTCCTGTTCTTCCTCCTTTTTCTGCTGGGCAATCCTTACTGACTTGATCTACTGTTTCCACAAAATGCTATGGACAAAGAGCCTTCAACTTCACTGCACCTTCATTATGGAATGACTTACCAGTTTATATTTGCCAAACTGACTCTCTTCGGATTTTTTAGGGACTTTTAAAGACCCACTTGTTTGAATCTACTTTTTGTAAACTTTCGTATTATTTTGTTTACATGTAGGCCTATGTTGTATTCTTGTAACAATGGCGAGAAAACAATAATGAATGAAACAGTTCGATTTCATGTTTAATAGCACGAGATTTTGCGGTTTACATACGCCCTCACGCGTTCAAATAATATACGACGAATTGATGCACGCGCCCATTAAATTACGCACATTATTTATGCGCGTTTGGCAAATGATATCAGCAGGTGTGTACGACAAAAAGCAGATTTTCACCAATAACTAGAGACATAGCAAAAAATATTCTAGTTCTAACTCTGGGGTTGCAATCAAAGTTACAAAATACACAAATTCCTTATGAAAGTGTTTGTTTTTATTTATTAATTTGTTAATTTTTTTTTCAATACTGAGGAATTACAAAAGAAAACACTTTTCTTTCACAAGCTCTTGGTTATAAACATTATAATTTCGAAGAGTACTTAAATATATATATATATATATAATTTTTTTTTATATTGCGATGTCCAAGGTCACTTGGCATATGAAGTCCACCAAGGACGAAATAGGAAGTGGTTACAACATTACACACATTTCGGTGGAATGACACTTTGTCCAGTGATTAATAGATTGTTTTAAAATATATTGATACTCTTTTCTGTAAATTCCACAATTCATCAAAAACTTGCTTTTTACAATCATACCCAGTAACTACAAAAAGTGTAGATTACAATGATATCATTTTAAAGGGACATGATTTACTAGAATGGTTTTTGAAAAAGTGCGCCTTGAATTTCATCTTTGAGAGAACAAGATCTATTTCGTTTTGCAAAAGGTACTTTCGGAAAATCTTAAAGTCTATGGGAGACCGTTTCAAGGGACACCAAGGCAAAGACCAGAGAAGCAGAGGCTTTGGCCTCCGTGTTAATCCAAGCCTGGTTACATGTGCTCACACACTGTACGGCAGGACGTTTGTAAGTAGTGTTACCAATGCCACTTTGATCAAGTACGAAGGCACAATATGAATACAATTTACATATAATGATTGCATGTAAGTAGTCTTACCAATGCCACTTTGATCAAGTACGAAGGCACAATATGAATACAATAATGATTGCATATTAGGCTATTAAATTTAAACAAAATGATACAAAGCAAACCCTTATTATGTGCACCTTTTTGTGTAACTACTATTCTAGGTTCAGGCTACTATTCAAACAATACATGTAACAAAATGTACGAGGGTCCAAATGTGACAAAATTATCAGATTGACTTTTCAATTAATGTGACAAGTACAAACTAACTGATGAAGTAAGTGTTACTATTAAACTTGCGGGTACAACCATGCTCATGAATGAATCTCTTTTGAGATGAGTGTTGCCTGTGTGAAAAGTTGTTGTTGTGGTCTTGACGTTTCCACCAGTAAACCCTACTCGTCTAACACAAATTCTCCTGATTAGAGCCTATATACTCTTGAACACGACAGAGTACACTTTTTGAATCGTCGAGACCACCCCGCGGCTCAATCAACCCGATAAGAGATTTACACACGGCTGTACACAAAAGTTTAAAAGTAATAATGTACTTCCTAATACAAAGAGAATCATTTTTCAATACAATGCAAAAATCAATAACAAACTGGCTTTTTTACGAGTAAACAATAGTAAAACACAAATAATCAAACATCACGTGTATAACGAGCCTATTGCAACATAGTCAAAATAGTATCATACCCATATTGCTGTATAATAAAAAGAATTCGGGAAATGATAGCTTGTAATACAAAGAGACATGAATATTACAAATACAATAATAACGAAAGACCTACTCGGTAGTTTGAATAATAAGATTTAACTTTAACCTTTCTTAGTTTAAGCTAACCATAGAAACTCTCAACACAGATTCGCATAGAATAGAAAATCTGGACTTTATATACACAAGTAAATGTCATAACAAATTTATAATTAGAGCTATTACAAAGGCATTTCTGCGTGGTTCACATTACATAAGACCATGGTTACCTTTGAATGTTGTTTTTATAAATGAGATATCGCGTAACACACAAGGCCGGACGGCCACTTCGAGGTAAGGGTGATTTGGGCTGTCGACCCAGATCAACTGTCACCACGGGCACGTTGCCACCTACTCCTGGGGCTGAAACAGGGTTACCCCTTCACAGTCCGTAAGAATGTAGGCAAGGGTATCATCCACTAAAGTGTATTGATCAGTCCACAGCATTTCTTGGTGGGCAAGATACTGTACATGTATGTTGGGCATTACGAAAAATTGAAGATGCGTTCAATTTCTTCACATCAAAAGCTGATAACAATGATAAACTGCTATCATTTCCATGATACAACTTTGAGTGTTTTAAAAACTGTACATATAAAATGTAATCGGTCGCTGGTCAGCAAATTTTTGAATGTTTTTAAATAAAACATAAATCATCTTAATTTCATGTTTTTTTTCTTCATCAATTGAGTTGTGCTGTGTACAAGTTGTGCCTGCAGAAAGATGATGCTCTGTGGCTGTTTATTACCTTTCAATGTCACGATCGTGCCATGGTCTACGAAGCCACCAATGGACCTACTATGACATTGTAAGAGCAATACAAACAATTTAGACTAATTAAAAACCAATAGAATGCCATTTTATCAAGTGATATACCATTCAATTAAATTAGATTGTAGTCATGTTAAAAAGTAGCCAATTAAAGTACTGTTGTGAAAATTTTATATAAAAAAAATAAAACACCATTCTAAATAATAATTAAAATAAAATAAAAATAACTTTTTTTTACAAGACAACACATACAGACAGGAGACAGCAGCACAATAAAAACACAGCCTACGACTAAAATGAATAAAATATCTAAGTTAAATAAATAAACTGCATGGAATATAATTTTGAAAATTTCTGTGTCACCCATTCATCCAAATATCACCTAAAAGTTATTTGGAAGATAACTATCAAAAGTGTAGAAATGACAACGATTGTCATTTTAAAGGGACATTTACAGGAAAGGTGCGCTTCACGGGCCATTACAAATAAAAAAAATAATAAGTAAAAGTAAATAAATAACTAAATAAATAAATAAAATAAAATAAAATAAATTTTTGGTCAATGTTGAAAGCCATATCTACGGAAGTGTGTACAGGACATGATTTTTAAAAAAGCTGTTCCGCCCGGGGAGATTACTATTTCGTCCGGGCAGATTAGTAACCTGCCTTGGCGGAATAGCTTTCTTTCTCCCGTTTCCTTCATACACTTACGTACATACCTACCATTATCAGTTGAATTCGGCTTCTTTCAAATTGTTCCTTTTTTTGAGGTACTAAACGATATAAGCCAACGACATAGTAAACAAGCAATGATCGTCGCGACAACTGTCGTTATGATCTGCCCGAGACAATTACACGAAACATCCGCTGGGTCTTGATCAGCAACACCTGAAACAAACGAAAATTGTATGTACTTTTTTTTACAAAAATAAAACATGAAGTAATTCGTTTTTAATTAACGGTGTAAGATATATTTCTTGATTATGATGGTATTTTGTTATTTATTGATGTTGATTGATTTGAAATTAAAATGTTATATTGATTTTGAAATTATTTAATTCGATTTGATCTGTTTTTATTAAGTTTAGTGATATAAATTTGATAAGCAAATTTTAGAGGATGAATTTGTTCCTATAAAAGTTTTATTTAAACAAAACACTACACAAATTGTACGTGATTCAACTAATAAGATTATTTGTTCAGTGCAATCTTGCTTTATCCTGTAATAAAATTCCACACTACAACCTCTCGACTGGGTTACCTCATGGAACATGTTGGAATCTTGCAAGTTTGTTGCAACGTTGAAGCAAAGATCTTTTCGCGGCTTTGGGTGAGACCAAATTGTGTTTAAGACATATAAGTGCATGATTGTAAGTTGAATAACCCAAGGGACAATCGATTGCGAAGTGAAGCAAATCATGAGCAACAATGTTATGATCAATAATAAGATCAAATGCCTCATAGTAAAATCTGTGACAACCAAGGATTTGCAACTGGCTTTGTAGCTCAGCATTGCGCAATAGTCAGCAAGTTTAACTAGACAATGAGATGTTGATATACTCCCTTAATCTGTTACCACACTGAATGTATCTATTTCAATCCATGCAAACAGTTTTGAGAGGGCTGGACCCGTACCCCAAAATGCTTCATTATAACTCACCTTGCTTTGCAGGGGTTGCATCACTACATAAATCTCCCTCACAGTTTCGTATCCGTACATCTGCAAATGACACATTGGACATGTCTTCTTTCAGGCTGTCTCCAAAAGTAACCCACTTTTCCTGACATGCAGAGTAACGTTCTATCCTCACAGAAGATGAAGAACTCGATCTGTAGTTTGCAGGAATCCCCTTCGAAGATATAGCACCATTGGTGCCGACATACACACTGATGCCTGTAACAGTAACCATAATATTATATGGATACTGATTTACACAAGTTTATGTGATTAGTTAGGTCGCGTAGTTTAATTTTGGTTTGCGCCAGTTTGAAACTTGCGCGCAATTGTTTGAAGCTTGCGTGAGGAGCTCATCGCTCAACACATGCATTCCAGCTGAGGTGAGGCTAAACTGTCAGGTTTTTTTTTTTTTTTTTTTTTGGGGGGGGATGGTTTTTTGATGTTTTTAACTAAAAGGCATTCATGAATGGGAATCAAAGTGTGTTGAATCGGTAAAGATATCAAGAACCAGGCCTCAGCGTGTTTAAACCAAAATTTAAAACCTCTTCAACAGATAACTTACTAACCACCACCCCCTTTATTATGAAACAACTGAAACATGTCAGTTTCAACCATTATATGTATTTAGCTCTGGTTATATCAGCGGTGAGAGACATTGCTGACAACAAGGTCTGAAACTAGATTCATTTAATGGAAGTTGAATAGATTTCCACCTTATGTCAACCTCTGGAGTTATAGATTTCAAGGAGCTTTTGGGAACAGTACCCTCAGCACAAGAGAAGTAGATCAAGAGCAGGATTTCTTTATATCGGTAGGAAATTACAGCTACTTTTTCACCGCGCAGACATAAAACAATCTGAGAACATTGTAGAGTTTTACCGATGAGAAAGGGTTCCGACGTACCTCGATATTTTCCGCGATGATACATTAAATACTATACACTCACGTATTTGAATGTTAAAGTCTTCTATTTTTCGGTCCTTTCTCTTTTCATCCCATGAGTTAAGTTCTCAACCCAATAACACACAGTACCTTCTTGAAGTGATAATATAATATGTGGCTGGTATGTTGAAGGATTTATTTCATTGCAATCATAGTTTTCAATAATACCGATTACCCTTTCACAAATTTCATTTAAGCATTTGTGAGGAAAAGTGTTAGTTTAAAAACAAGAACAAAACTAAGGACAGCAGATTCAAATTAGTATGTTTTGTTTTCATTTATTTGTTTTAATGTAAAATGTTAACATCCGTTGGTAGGCTTAAGTGAAGAAGGAGGAAAACAGTTTTCAATGGTTTACTTGTTAAACTGTACACTCACCCAAATATTTAGGGCTCCTGGCTATGAGAGACAAACATGAAACAACCGCGTTAGAGGAAATAATTGTTCATAGATGAAAACGATGATGCAAACTATGCAAATCAAATGTTCATGCTGAATTATCGTATTATAAAACCCAACCATGGGTTAGTGCAATGACCTTCCTTTGAATTCCATTGTAAGTGTATGGACACAGGTCAATTCACGCGCAGGGCAAAACTGAGAAAAAAATACTCCTGTGTTACCAAATATTTGATTGTTCCCTTTAAATGTTAACTTGTTATCTTGAAATATTACTTACAGGAAACAAAAGAACATTTGAAGGGGTGGAAATTATTAATATTATTATTGATTTAAAAAACAATTTTTTACAACCTTTCACTTTGTTCCTTGTATAGGGGCTCGTTATGCTTGCAATATACATGTACCCAAATATTGAAGTATTGCAATAGATATTTAAAAGCAAGCAAAACAACACTTTGAGGCCCAATATATAAATACCATCGTTATCAATAAGGCCACAAAAAGTAAATCATAAATAAATGATAAATGATTCTTCAAATATTGTGCACCAAATTTCACTAATTAACCACAGCAGAGGGTTCCGTATGCACGTCGCCAAAAATATTGACGTCTTCCTAGTATTCTTTAAAATCAAAAGCTTATTGTGAAACGCTCTCAGATCATACTTACGTAATGTGGTGAATGTCTTTATAGAAGTTGCGCTCAACCCAAACGAATCATTTTTAAACACCTCGAAGGCGTAGTTTGTGAAAGGTTCTAGGTCAATCAGGGGGAATTCCACTGTGCCGCCTTCCTTGACGGTTTTATTTATGGGTGGTTCGTCGTTTTTGCAGAAAGTCAAGTGATATTTCCTGATATCAAATGAGTCATAAGCCGGGGAACACTTAACAACTGCAGAAGATGAGGTGATATTTTCGATGTCACATTCTGGGGCGATTGTTTTCACTTCAATACAAGAAAAAAAACGAAACACAAAACTTAGCATTAAATGAAAAAATCTTTCTAAAACTTTAGATGTGTATCATGATAGTTGTTTTGTTGTGAACAAAGATCACCCATACTCCTCTACGGTATTCAGTTGCAAGGGTGACATGTATATTTTATCACAAACAATGTCACGCTCCACATAGAGTGATGTCAAAGAAAAAAGTTATATATAAAAATAACTCTTGCCAAGGGACAAAATGTGACGTCCATTCGGCACTCGAGCACCTCTGAAGTAAACTTCTTACAAAGAGAATACTTTTGGGGTTGATCACAAAAAAAAATTACCAGAACGGCACGCTAATCCGGAGGTTCAAATCCCGCTCTAGTCTGTGTCTGTGTCTGTGTTCGAACCTAATGAATTCAATCGATTTACCCAGTTAGTTTCCCTTTTTGTTTATGACTTTATTATGAGAATACTTTTATAGACCACAAGATCGAGGCTGAAGGTCCAACACAACAGCTCTCGCCTTTTGGCGAAGGACCATCTGTGATTGTTTTCATTTTGGCAATAACACTATTTTGTTCTGATAAAACATCTTTACTTTTGTATTTTAACATTAGTCCACTGTGGGTCTTATTGGTTGTGTGCATACCATGTAGATTGACTTGAATTTTTGGATGTGGATCCTTTGAGAAAGCTGTAAAAGCAGTACATTTCAACTCCTTGTCGTGATACTGCTCTCCAGGTATGGTAGACCAGTAGCTCGTTGTGCTAACTAACGCATTTTCTTCTCCTGCTGTTGACGACTCAAATGTCTCTACGAGTTCATCACCAAGGTACCATTTGATGGTAGCTTCCGGTCTGGTTCCCCGCACTTCACAGCTAAAATTGTGCAGTTTGTCATGTTCCATGGTCACAGTTGTTCCATTAGCTAGAGGACCACTGTCATCAGAAAGGTACATTGATGAGACTGCAGGCAGCACTATCCAAAAGGGAATTCAAAATAATTATGTTTCATTTTTGAGAGATGAATTTATAAATTATCTGCACACGACAAAATAAGAAACTAATGACAGCTACCAATACGAATCCAAATAAACTTGATTAACAAAATTGTAACAATAAGTACCTGCATGACTATTGAAAAACCTTGTTATGCATCAAATTCTAAACTCGATTGTAGCTTAAATTACCGGGAGTAAGTGAGGGCGGGCCCAATCATTTCGAAAGCTGTTTTACTGGTACCTACCAAAATAATTGTTCTAATTAAATGCAAATAAAAAGCACGGTACAATCTGAGAACCTTTTTGTAATTTTAGGCACTGTTTTATGAGCAAACTCACCATAAACTGTAAGCGAGGCATGTTTAGTGTCACTACGGATGTCTTCGGATGACGGGTCGATAAATTCTACCTCACACGAATAGTTTCCGTTATCCGGTACAATCTGAACCTTATAAAGGTGTAAAATACTATGTGTGTCATTACGGGACACTGTATAGTTTGACACAACATCTGTGGTCTTTTCGACAGGTGCTAATGAACTCGAAGGAAAGTATACAAATTCCAAGTCGTTGTGCAACCACGCCAGATTGTGCATTTTAAAGGATGAGGTAACGTCATTTATGATGGTAAAATCACACACAAACGTAGCCGCGTCACCTTCCTCTACGATTTGAGACTGCAAAGTCATAAAAACTTCTTGACCTAAGTATCCTGAAAAAGAATAATAGGGTGTGGGATAAAGAAAAGAAAACAGACACATAATTTTATCTTCAACCCTATTTCAGAACGTTTTAACGTTATGTAACCTTTGACAAAAGTACCCCCAAAATATATACACAAAAACAAACTGCTTAGACTTAAATGTTGTAATCAACTTGTAAATTTAGTGGGTTTGCCACCCATGCAACATAGAAAACACCTCCTCGGTGGTTTCAAGTTCTTGGGCATTTTTACAACCATTTGGGAAAAACTGCTGACGTGACGGGTGCAAAGTGGTACACACTTTGTTGTATTTCATTTCATATGCAAGTCGCATATATTCAATACGTTTGGACAAAACTTTCAATAAAAATTGCCTACTTTAAACAGGCCCAAGGCTCAAATATGCACTCAATTTTAGAGCCTAGTAACAATATCTTCCCAAAGTCATCACACGATAAATCTTGTTGACGCAAATTTTAGAGTCAAAGTCCCGTTTCTTTACAATGTATAGTGCCCGTAGGTGAAACGAGCACAAAATCCTGAGATTTTGTTTACACAAAATGGCAGACCGGGGCAGAAAGTATTTGTGTGTGTAGTCAGTGCAAGGAACTAGGTCTTTGTATGACAGATGTGAATAATGTGTCCGTGTAATGGATTACATATAATTAGCATTGTGTACATTTGTATTAAAAGCTAGTAATTAATTGGTGTATATGCTGCACAGGGACTTGACATTGAGGTTTAAATAGTACGTAAAGTTAAACCACAGGTTTGTCTTTTTGTTGAAAATTGAGAAAAAACTATTTGGATTTATTGCTTCAATTTTATTTTATACCTCAGAGATACACAATGAAGGTGACTGATAACAGAAATTGAACAAGGAAAAGAAAAAAAGGCTGCACAAATGTAAGAAATATATACAGACTATAAACATTACCTTGAATGTGACTGAACACAGTCAGAATAATGTACGCTGTGCGTTTCCAATTGTCACCCATACTGGTTGACTGGAGATTTGGCAACAATAGACGAGTTGAATCGGAGGTGAAATTCTATACGTCAAAAACTCAGTCGATTTGAACTCGTTCAAAGTGCACGAACCAGGAAGTCTAGAAAGCTTTAAAAAGTATATTACATACGTTTATATTTTAAACTAACAAACTAACAAGTGGTTTTTTTTTCTTCAAATGAAACATTAGCTGCGGTTAGTAGTCAGGTTTGGTAAATCACAGGAAAATGTTGTTTTACTAAACAGCTTGTTTTTGCTAAACACATTAAATCAGCTTGAGTTATTGATGTTTCATGCTATACTGCCATATCATGTAATAATGCTAAAATGTGAACACACGGAAAGCATCCTGAACTCCCAAGTTCCTTCCGCACAGAGGAAGAGAGCTAGTTGTCTTGTTTACTGACATTTTGTGTAGTAACAGGCTCTTAAATTATAAACAAAATACAGTTTAGGCCTTACCCCGGTACGGTGTTTCTGACACGATTTTGTAGAAACATATGCAAGACCCTGGAGTGTATCTGTTTATTACAAATTATTCGCCACAAATTTTCGCCTGGTTTTACAATTCAGTACCAGGAAGTGGCATTAACGTTAATGACGTTATCAGACATGCTGCATTGTAAATGTATATTATTATAAATTTGTATTATTATCAAATTAATTAACTTTTTACAATTATGGCAAAAAAATTACATTATAAGGCTGAGATCTGGCGTACGTGCTAGACAACAACAACACTTGTCAAAAAGTTCATTCATACATTTTATTTTACGATTTAGAAGGTTCCATAAATACCATGTAATTAATTTATTATTTGATTTTCCTTAATTGTCATTCACCATGAAAGCAACAAGAATCGTGTACTGGAAATGTTGTTTTAAGAGGCAAAAGGATTTAAAGAAAAAATATATTTAAAAATACAATATTATACACATTGAATTGATTCTGCAAATTAGGTGTCCCTGGCATTGCACTTACTAACTGTCTATATAAAGGCCATAATTAGGCAGATCGGGTGAGTTAATTATAAAGAAGAAAACATGGCTGAGGTTTTACTTACCTCTGCGGTTTTAAGAGTCACCTGTTCACTAGAATACAGTATTAGAAATGGTGTGTACTATACGACAACGTTCAGTCATGGCAGAGTATAAGCCTCGAAGTGTGACGTCAGATGGTTGACGGGCTATGGTTGAACTTGAATCACGCCCTCAATGTTTTAATCATATGATTCGTAATAATAATAGAGATAACACTAACCGTAACTGACATGTGCACTCAGCGTTGGTGTATTATGTTTTGTTTATTCCGACCAAACATTTTACGGTAAAACAATCAACGACAATAATTCTTAATAATATTTGCCCTGTGTCTGGTGTATTATTCGAAATAACTTTTAAATATTAAATAAGCGAAAACAAGCTGTCATTTATCTCTATAATGTCTAATGTGCCATTAAATACAATAACTTGTTTCAAAGTACAATAGTAGATATTGAAAGACAATAATGCGAGCTAAATGCTTATCACTTTCACTTTTACCTCAAATCAAACATTCGTTATGACTCGACCTTAAATATAAATATCTATCATATAGTTCTACTTTCATTGTGCTCAACTAAAATTACGGATAAAGTGGTTTTACAAGGAAGTAGGAGGGAAGAGGAAACCCCTCAATTGTTGTATTAGCCTTCTGCAAATGTGTCAACATGATATATTGATATCAGTGAAATAAAGAAACATATAAAACAGTTTTCTGAAAACTGATCTCACTGTGATTTTCTCTTCCTGTGTAACAGGCCTGTGAAACTCAAACAGATGATTACAAGTTGTTTTAAAGTATAGAGTCCTAATCTCCGGTCTCCGTGAACAACTCAAATGGGGCTACAGTCGACTCAACGTGTTGTCTTCTTCGTAATATCCATGTGGAGATGTTCTCAAAGTAAGTAATTGCAAAGTGTTAAATTAATATTGTAGGCATTATGTTATTTTACAGCTTAACTAATGTGCGCGTCTGTGGGGACGGGTGGTGTGCCATCTGTTGTTGACTCACAACACAGTTGTCTTCTGAATCTGCAAATGACAGTGTATAAACCAACAGCTTTAGACGCATGACCGTCCCAAAAAGAAATCTTATTTTGCATCTTAATAGCAAGCTACCGTTCAACCCAATGGGTTACTCTCATTACGATATCAGTATCCATGGGAAGTCACAAAGGTGTTGGGAACAGGCGGAAGTCTTTTCTCCCTGCGTTAATTGATGATCGAAGCAAATGAAGTTTACGTCATAAAATAACCCCGACCCAAATTGGCATAAAGTCTTGGTCACGGTTAGATCGTGATATACCTAAGTTCAATAAGGCCTTAAAGATTTCAGTCCGTGGTCGTTCATTGATCTGAATCTTCAGTGAATCTCAATCGGTCTAATCTGATTTATTTTGCATGTTTCTGCGTGTCATAAACCGATACTTTGAGTATTTGTATTAACTTAAGTTATGTTAAAGTTATTCCTCTAACATAAATCGACATCTTTTCATGTTTACTCTCGTCATCCATATCCATTGTTTTGTTTAGGTCAAACAAACAAACACCCCGACAAATAAACACAACGATGGGAAAAAATTACATATTACTGTCCATACTTGGCTTTGAAAGTGAAACATTCTTTGGAAAAAAGTGCACAAAAATACGGTTCACTTTGGCCTGTTTCGTTTAGGGATCATCTGAAATTCAGGAATGGAATCGATTTTGTATATTTGAAACAATAAATTCGGCGCTCGATTCTTGTCACAGTGCTATTTTAAGCAAATCCGAATATTTGGGGACGAGTCGAAAACAATATTTTGTTTGCGAAGAATTGGTGTGGTAAGTCTATCCAAGGTTAGTTTGTTAGGGTTGTAACTCATTGTAAGCTAGCATGAAATAGACTAGGAGCACGGACCCCCCAAAATGTGGGTGCTCAACTCTCACTACATCCATGCTACATCTAAGGTTTGATTGCTTTAACTGGTAGAATAGACCTAGTAGAACATCTCTAGGTAGTATGTGGTATTAATTTAGCGCTGCACTTAAAAATTTAATTTAAAAATGAATTTGATAAAAACAAAAATTAAAAAAATGAAGATAAGATTGACACAATGATAGGATATAAATATGACTTCTTTTCAACAAATGACGCTGTCTTATGAGTTCGTGACTCAACCCCCTTAATAATCTCATTATCTAAAAAGCTAGCACCAAAGGTTAAAGTAACCATCCAAGTTTCCATCCAAGTTTTTGAGTGACAAAGAGAATGGTCACACAAAAGATGGCCAGTCTCTTTGTTTACCGATTGTCTTAGAGATGCCACCACTTGACCCTTTGAAGTTGGAGTGCATGGCACTTGTAGGTCAGGGTCAAGGTATCAGGTTAACATGACGTCATGGATTACGGGAACCAGATACAAGATATTACGTTTTTGTACGCTAACTTTGCTGGTTTTTCATGCAATAACAATCAGGCAATATTACCTTTAAGACTCAGACAATGTTCAGTTTCAAAATAACTGTTTCTAAATTAATGTATTATCCATACCAACCTAAGTGAGCGAGTTCGCAATCGGGTTGTTTTATTATACCAACCCAATTTGGAATCATGTCAAATTTAAATTGATCATCTTTATGTTGTGCTACGATCGATGTCATTTCTTCCCTATTCAATTTTTGGTTGAACATAGACAAATTGACGCGATCGGGATTTGAAACTGCGACCTCCGACTTAAAGTGTCGGCACTCTACTGATCTAGCTACCTAGCCCTAATGTCGAAGGTCTCCCTATTTTGTCATCTTGTCAATATCTTTGTTTGTGGGTGCCAGTCAGAAGCTGTTCAGCCTGTAACTGCTGTGTAGCCAGGATCAGATCCAACTCAACCTGGGCAGCCGTACAGCGCCAGCGCGTAAATTCAGAGAGCACAGGTTCCAAAACCCGCACTTTTATCAGTTGTCTTTGTTCAACCCAAAATTGAGTTCAAGTTTTCCTTTGTGGTTTAATGCTTGTTCTATTTGCGACAGTTTCAGATGGACAAATTTTGACTGTCAAAATGCCGCTTACACGTACTGTTACCGAGGGAGCATCTACAAATGTGACATGTATCTACGGAATCTCCGATGCGACATACACATTCCACCGACTTACCTGGAGCACTTACAATCAAGCAACAAGTTTTTACAGAACCTTCTCTGTGTTCGACAAAGGAGACTCCGCTCCACATGTTATAGGTGGCGTAGCGTCTAAGTACAGTGTTGCTATGGATTCTACAAAGAATCGAAGTATTCTTACCATTAGTTCGGTTCGTTTTCGTTTAGACAATGATAGAATCTATCGATGTTTTGTTCAGTGCAGAAAGATTACTGATGCAAGGTTGGGGAAGTACAGTAAAAGCAGCACGCAACTGCTAGTAAATGGTAAGTAGTTACACCCGCTCGTTTCCAGGGGTGATCGATCTCGCCGGGCCATTTTTTCCCATCATGCCTTGCTCGATCAGTGTTTCCCTCCCAGGGTTAGTGACGAGAGGTATCGATACGGCGCGCTGCCCATGGTAGCGAGGATGAGGCTTGCATATATTATCTTAAACGCGTTAAGAAAACTAACTCGCGTACGCTTCAATGAGTCGCAATGTCCTTAAACGCTTTAGATTAAGCCTTTATTCATTAACAAAACCTCCTTTTATTTTAGTTCTCCCATCTAGTATCACGCTATCTGACTCGACGGAAAACTACACTTCATCTGACGGTATTTCCTATCTGGTAGAGGGAGAGGTTCGACGATTCAACTGCTCAGTACCAAGCATTAATCCAGGGGCGTCTTTTAGTTGGCTGATTGATGGGCGTGGCCTGTTAGAAATGACGTACAGCAACCAAGACGAGATTGGTATGGACGGTTTAACAACTAGTACAAGTCAGATTCTGTTAACGGCCACTTGGTTCCATCACGGTAAACTACTGAAGTGTCAAGCTTCAAATAGAGAAGGCCATCCGGGTATTTCCATCAGTGTGGGACTTCGTGTTTATGGTAAGAGAGGTTGAAGTTAAATTCTTAGCCTAATTTTACCGGGATGAGATTGTACTGAGCTAATTAGAGTAACCGTGCACGAGTGATGACGTCAGATGCTCAGGTCCGAGCCTTTTTTGGATATGCCTCTCTTTGTAAAACTCTCAGGGGCGCACTGTATTGACTATATCCACAGAGCTGTGATAGACCTTGTATGCATTGACGTCATACAGCCTAGTGTATGCAACATCGTTGTTTTCAGCCCCATCGAAGTATAGATACCTTGCATATGAGACCACAATTAGCTTAAACAGTCCCCTGACTGCAGTCAATGAAGAGCTATCATTGGCTGAGAGTCATGTGCACAGCGCGTACACGCGTGCACGTTGACGATAAAGATGGCGGCCAATGGGGGTTCAATTTTAAGTCATAAGGCTAGACGTGGGCGTGGCCTAACAGCGTTACTTGGGTGTGAGGATTGTTGTAAGGATTAGTGCAGCACGAAGAGAGAAGCACATATAAAATATAAGTCTATGGTTTATGTTGTTTGTTTTTGTCTTTAGGGGACATTGGGAACTTCACAGGGCCGAGTGACGTCACAGTTATGGCGAATGACACAGTCCGTTTACTCTGCAGAGCGGGCCATTATGTATCAATTAGCTTCTCCGCCTGGGTTGACGGCAACGTGAACTTTGCGGCGTTTGAAGGCATCTTGCGAAATGACGCCAAATACGATAATTTCGATATTGTAAATACCGATCGCTGCCTTGGTCAGATGGACCTCCGTGTCACCAATGTCCAGCCTGAAGATGCAGGGGTCTATATGTGTCAGATCAATGGCGAGTATCAAGAAGCAACGCTAAACGTAGAAGGTAAAATGTTACTAGATAGATAGAGATAGGTAGATAGCTCATCAGTTGGTAGAGAGCCGGTGTGGCAGGGGATTCATCTCCCGTATCCTGTGCCCCCTCCCGCCCCATACGGCGAACTGTGTACAAATTTCTACTGATAGCGCCCTCTTTTGAATCATCCTCTTTTTCAGCACATATCACGTGGGACGGAATCTCCGGGGACATGTTTCCCTCCGACACTGGCACTTTAGAGAGGACAGATTCAAGAGTTGCAGAATCAAATTATACCGCTCTAGGTCTATTTTTTATTTTATTTGTTTGTTGTCGCCTAAATCCAAGTAATGTTATTCTGATGATAAAAGTAACTCTAAACTCATTTTGCATTTATTACGTCATCTTACTAGTTTGTAGATGCTCAATCCAGATCCCATATAATTAAAGATATAATAAGTTAACCGGTCCCATTACACGAGAACTAGAAATCGTACTCAGCAAATACGAAAAGCTAGCTGGAGCACCAGATTGTTACTGTCACACTGTTACTGTAAACTATCTTTAGTGCCATTTTTGTTGGTAGCCCGTTTCTTGCTAAGCAAGATTTATCTACGCTCAGCAATTTAGTATTGTTTCACCTTTGGTTTAACTGTACCTCGGCGTCTAACTGCTTGTCTCTTATTTCATCCTCAAGTTGCTTTGAAACGTATCGCAATATCTGTAAATGGTGTGACGTCATCCTCTGACGTGCTGGTTCACGTGACGTCATCTGTCGACGCGCCATTTTACCTGAATGGATCTGCAGCAAACACGTTTGTCTGTACAGCCATTGGAGCCAGACCAGGTGTCGAACTTCACTGGGACATCGGAAATAGCTCCTACCAAGAGGACGAACAGAACGTTCGACAAAACACCGACGATCGACACACAATGGATACAATAAGCACAATGACATTATCTCCAAATAGTATAAGTGACGGTGAACATCACGTGGTGTGTACGTCATCTGGACAGGTTCTTGCCCCATCGTTGTCTCAGTCCATTGAAATCAACGTAACTAACTATGTTTTGCCAACCAGACCAACAAAAGGCAAGTTTGAATATCTTAAAATATTACGCAAACTAAATTTGCGACTGTGCCCCCAAATGCGAAGACCCAAGACAAATAACTGCCTTGAGTAAGACTGAAATGTTTGGGAATTGTTTCCGAATCGGTGGCCACAGCTACGGCTACGGCTACGGCTACGGCTACGGCTACGGCTACGGCTACGGCTACGGCTACGGCTACGGCTACGGCTACGGCTATGCCTAGACTTCTTTGTCATCATACATTAAAGTACAAGACGTCCTTAGCAACACCCTTAGCAACATCCATATCCGTAGCTATAGCCACCAATTCGGATACGGCCATCTTGCGTCACCAGGTCAAGCCTGGTTCACACGAACTGCGAAGCCAAGCGATTTCTCTGACGTCACAATTGGAAAACGGGGCAGCCTGACTGCTAACGTCACGTAAATTTGCTTTCCCTGTAGTGAAAACTGCCCCCCCCCCCGAGATTCGTTCCTCCATGGGATGGGTCAAAGGAAGTTGATTCTAGAGGGCGCTATCAGAAGATATTTGTACACAATTCGTTGTATGGAGGGTGGGAAGAAACTCCTGCCACACCGGCCTTACAACACAACAAGTACACTCGTGGAATGCAACCAAGAATGTACATACAACAATGGAATGGGACCGTCCAGTCAGTATTGAAAAACGTAGTTCAGTTGAGTTGCAATGATCCCTGTTGAAACCAGTGTGGATTTTATCAACTCACCATACTGTTTAAATTTGTATAATTTTATTCACAGAAGACGTTGAGCAGGTAGAGGAGAATCCTAATTTAACTCAGATTATCACATGGATAGCAGGACCGTTGGTGGCGTTTCTGGGTGTGATCGTGTTGACCATTTACGCTGGAATAAAACGAAAAACTCGTATCAAACAGCGAGCAGTAACTACTGCAGGTTGCGTCAGTTCCACGTTAGCTGTTGAAGATGACGGGTAAGCGTAGTTCATAATAAGTATTATCGTGGTCTAGCCTTCACCAGCTGAGACACAGCGGGAAGATACCTTTTGGTGTTCGATATGGGGCAAGGTGTACTCCATTGTGTCTTTATTGTGTGCTTGGAATCTCAGGGAATTCCTAAGAGGCGTTTAGGGGGAGGAGCGACTTCTGTACTAGAGGAAAATAGTGTGTTAAAGTATATGGTAACAATGGGGGATACCCTCTACCCCGTATCGGGCATTGTATACTGTGAGATATTTTATGGGAGTCTACTTGGGAGCAGGCTTTCCGGATAAATCTAGTGTTTTGGGAAATGATGTAAATACATGTACTCCGAAGGACGTCAATACTTTGTGTATATGCTGCTGAGACACAGCGGATCAAAACTTGCCTCGTGATCACGTAAGACATTGAATTCTGCACATTGATCCTACTAAAGAAATCCTTTTTTACTGGAACTGCCTCCTTCTGCCTCGGTGAGGGCGCTGTTGGATTCTTTGACGTCTTTATTGGGGTCTATTGTTGATGTACTCGTTGTTATTTTTTTAATTGGAAGGGCATATTTGGAACCAAATAGATTCCAAGAAAAAGACACCTATTTACTGAAAACCGACAGCGATACATCTATTAGTGCACCAGAGAATGAGCATCCTAATGGTAAGTAGGCCTATAAACAATCAGGGCTCAATATCATAGAATGTGTTTAAACAGCAAATGTTGCTTACAAACAGTTTTCTGCTAAGCAATAATAAGCAGGACACCAGTCATAGAATGAACGTGTGAAATGTTTTTTGGCTGGTAACCTTAATTCGTTTAGTATTAGTTTGTTGTGCTGAGCTACTTTCCTCTCCAAATCCAATCTAATTGGTATGAAATCATCGCAAGTTCCTTTCGCAGTCCAAAGATTTTTCATGCAATTACAGAGTATCGAGGAATATTACATATTACATACAGTTTATCCATTTTTTTTTTTTTTTTTTTTTTATTTATTTATTTATTTATTTATTTATTTATTTATAAATTATTTATTTATTTATTTATTTATTTATTTATTTATTTATTTATTTATTTATTTATTTATTTATTTATTTATTTATTTATTTATTTATTTATTTATTTATTTATTTATTTATTTATTTATTTATTTATTTATTTATTTATTTATTTATTTATTTATTTATTTATTTATTTATTTATTTATTTATTTATTTATTTATTTATTTATTTATTTATTTATTTATTTATTTATTTATTTATTTATTTATTTATTTATTTATTTATTTATTTATTTATTTATTTATTTATTTATTTATTTATTTATTTATTTATTTATTTATTTATTTATTTATTTATTTATTTATTTATTTATTTATTTATTTATTTATTTATTTATTTATTTATTTATTTATTTATTTATTTATTTATTTATTTATTTATTTATTTATTTATTTATTTATTTATTTATTTATTTATTTATTTATTTATTTATTTATTTATTTATTTATTTATTTATTTATTTATTTATTTATTTATTTATTTATTTATTTATTTATTTATTTATTTATTTATTTATTTATTTATTTATTTATTTATTTATTTATTTATTTATTTATTTATTTATTTATTTATTTATTTATTTATTTATTTATTTATTTATTTATTTATTTATTTATTTATTTATTTATTTATTTATTTATTTATTTATTTATTTATTTATTTATTTATTTATTTATTTATTTATTTATTTATTTATTTATTTATTTATTTATTTATTTATTTATTTATTTATTTATTTATTTATTTATTTATTTATTTATTTATTTATTTATTTATTTATTTATTTATTTATTTATTTATTTATTTATTTATTTATTTATTTATTTATTTATTTATTTATTTATTTATTTATTTATTTATTTATTTATTTATTTATTTATTTATTTATTTATTTATTTATTTATTTATTTATTTATTTATTTATTTATTTATTTATTTATTTATTTATTTATTTATTTATTTATTTATTTATTTATTTATTTATTTATTTATTTATTTATTTATTTATTTATTTATTTATTTATTTATTTATTTATTTATTTATTTATTTATTTATTTATTTATTTATTTATTTATTTATTTATTTATTTATTTATTTATTTATTTATTTATTTATTTATTTATTTATTTATTTATTTATTTATTTATTTATTTATTTATTTATTTATTTATTTATTTATTTATTTATTTATTTATTTATTTATTTATTTATTTATTTATTTATTTATTTATTTATTTATTTATTTATTTATTTATTTATTTATTTATTTATTTATTTATTTATTTATTTATTTATTTATTTATTTATTTATTTATTTATTTATTTATTTATTTATTTATTTATTTATTTATTTATTTATTTATTTATTTATTTATTTATTTATTACATATCCAACAGCACTATGAGCTAGCACCAGAACATGATAAATAGGAAACGAGAAGCAATATTTTGGTTTAGATGTCGGAGGAAAAACCCAATGGGGAAAACCCACACAATCAGGGTAGGGACTGAAAACACAGTCCACATGCAAAGCTCCGGTCTGAAGTAGGATTTGAACCAGGGTCCACAGAGGTGAAAGGCAGGGAAAGAAACCACTGAGCCAACATGATTCTCCAATGCGGTATACCACTATTCAGAACGAACTGGAACCCATTCTTCTTGTGTTTTTAAAACACCAGAATGTCATGAAATTTTAATTTATGATGATACAAAACATCTTATATTCTCCTCCAGATATCCCTCTAAAGGAAATTGATTGTCTAAGAGCGTATGAGACTCAGATACACGACCAAGCCACCTGTCTCTCTCCAAGACTTAATGAGTATTACAACGTTGGACCTAACCTCAACTTTCCAAGACAAAGAGTCTTGATAGAGAAGGAACTTGGCAGAGGAGCTTTCGGAAGAGTTCTCCTGGGGACAGCTCTTGGGATTGACAGCTCAGAAGAGCGAAGGAAAGTAGCTGTAAAAACTCTCAAAGGTATCATTTCGGTTATACCATATCTCGCTAAAAAGTCTGTAAAATGATTTTTTTGAGTAAAACGTTGGCATTATTGGAGTCAAACGTTTGGATTTATGTGTTGGAGTAAAACCTTGTGCTTTATTTGTTGGGATACATTGTTGGGGTTTATTTGTTGGGGTACAACTTTGGGGTTTATTTGTTAGGGTACAACTTTGGGGTTTATTTGTTGCAGTACAGCATTGGGGTTTATTATTTGTGTTTGGTGCACCGTTGGGGTTTATTTGTTGAAGTACAACGTTGGGGTTTATTTTCAGAGGATGCGGATGAATCTGCAAGAGGTGAACTCCTTGAAGAGTTGCGACTCATGAAGAAACTTGGCCCACATCCGAACATAATCGCATTGCTTGGACATTGTACGCAGATTGGTAAGATGCATTTATATACTAGTTTTATTGGCAATCATTTATCACTTGCTGAAAAAAAAACTGCCTTTGGTAAATAAACCTGTTACACTTTTTGGTTGAGAAAAGTTGAATTAAACCTGGGTTTTTTAATAAGAAATAAATGTCTATATAAGTATGGGTTAACCTGGTGCAATTGTTACATAAATTAACGAAAACACGTTAGAATAATTTTAAAAAATTACGAAACCAAAATATTTGAACAAATTGTTCGTTGTCTTTCTTTAAAATTAAATTTTGATTTCATTATTTTTGTTGTGTTTTCCTCACTTTGGAAACAGATCCGATTTATGTTATAGTTGAGTACATGTCGAGAGGAGACCTGAAAACGCTACTGGGATCCTGTAAAGAGACTGTGATGGGTTCGGCGTCTACCAACCTTCCTGGTTTCAACGAAAACCCTTCAAAGACCTTCATCAAGTTTGCCAAAGATGTAGCCAATGGAATGGAGTTTTTATCTTCGCAAAAGGTAACTGTTCGGGCGTTTCATACACGCCACCAGAGCTTGCTTTAGAGAGGCCATAAAATAAATTTGGCTGTCATGGCCATCTTGGTCATGTTCCCTGTATCCAACAGCAGTAATGAGTTCGATCATTGCACAAACATGGAACCAGTCTCGGTTCGATTTGAGTTGGATTGGAGTAAAATCAAGTGACTGTACCATGATATAAAGGTCCAATTATCTGCGCATCTAATTGGAAACATGGGCTTGCAAAATTTTGTATAAAAGTCATATTCAGCTTGGAGAAAAAATAAGCTCAGTATTTATGATCACATTTTTTGAAAATCTCTGTGGGCGTATTGATAACTTATATATGTAAAGCTTTTGTGGTTTTCTTAGCACCAAACTGAAATTTTCTTCTGCGTTGTTATTCCTCCCTTTTTGAAAAAGACCTCTCCAATACAATCTCTTGGTGGCGCCCTTCATTGTAAATTCATCTCCACGTTAATACAATTAAATGGTTGAACAATTAAAACATGGGAAAGAAAACAACAAAATATGTAACACATTTGTTTTAAATATAACTTTGTGTTTTTTCGGTTCATTTTATAACAATAAATTAATAAAACTATCAAATCGTCACCGTTTTCACGAAGGGACAATTGTCCCCTGCAGCCAAAAATGTATGTTTGGAGAAAACCGCGTTTGAAGTTATGCTGATTTTGAAATCATTGTTTGGTAGACTTTTCGCTATTTAATCTTTGAAATTTTTTACATATCAGGAAATTACAGATCCTAAATCATACAAATCTGTTTCCAATTTTGTCCATAACGGTTTAATTAACGAGTAATTATTCAATTAACAAAATGTTCTCTTCGTGAAAACTGTGCAAAACGTGGTCTGTGTGCAGCGCGTCGTGTTTAAACGAATTGGCTGTTCGTGAAAACGCAAAAGCCGGAGCACTTACTTTTTACGCTGTGCCAGGGGAAAAAGTCACGCGTTAGAGCAATGCACAATTGGCTCTTCGTGAAACCGCAGAAAACAAGTTTTGGCCGTTTGGGGCGCGCGCGTAAAACTTTGTAGGTCAATGGTTTTGGCACTTCGTGAAACCGCAAAAAGCCGGAGCACTCGTATTTGGCGCTGTGCCAGCCTTGTCTTCAACGCACAAAAAGGATTTTGGCTCTTCGTGAAAACGCAATTCCAGGTTCTTGAGGTTTTTGTCTTTCACCATCTTAGCATAATTAAGAAACTAGACGACTTTTAGGTCTATAAATTAGTGAATTGTTAGATACCGTTAAACTAAATGGAAACCACCAAAAAAATCAAAATGAGTTTTTTATCGATTTTTTACAATATTGTCTCTTCGTGAAAACGGTGACGAAATGTAGACGACAGATTTTCTCACAAACATTGCACCATGACGTAAAAAAAATGATTTAAGTGACATTTCCATTTCATTTGTGTTGACCCCTCAGTGTATCCACCGTGATCTGGCTGCCCGTAACGTTCTGGTAAGTGAAGACATGGTCTGTAAGGTGGCTGACTTTGGACTGGCCCGTGACGTCATGAATGTCCGCATCTACCAGCGACAATCACAGGTAGGTCCCTTTTTTATGTGCGAAAAAATGTATCAACCCATCAGTTAATTTGAGGTTTCATTTTATAGAAAGAAAAAAGGGTTCTGTCTACTTCTCTGGTATTGAAATAAGTGACTTTTCCAAAGGTGTCTTGGTTTTAACCAAAGGTCAGAATAAACTCGTAAAAAGAGAACATTGGTTGCTTGAATTTAGACGTGGGAAGAAAACTTAAAAGGGAAGAAAAACCGAATCAGTACAGAGATTGAGAAACTGTTTCACGTACGGGAAAGATGTAGTTTCTAAACCGAATCAGTACAGAGATTGAGAAACTGTTTCACGTACGGGAAAGATGTAGTTTCTAAACCGAATCAGTACGGAGATTGAGAAACTGTTTCACGTACGGGAAAGATGTAGTTTCTAAACCGAATCAGTACAGAGATTGAGAAACTGTTTCACGTACGGGAAAGATGTAGTTTCTAAACCGAATCAGTACAGAGATTGAGAAACTGTTTCACGTACGGGAAAGATGTAGTTTCTAAACCGAATCAGTACAGAGATTGAGAAACTGTTTCACGTACGGGAAAGATGTAGTTTCTAAACCGAATCAGTACAGAGATTGAGAAACTGTTTCACGTACGGGAAAGATGTAGTTTCTAAACCGAATCAGTACAGAGATTGAGAAACTGTTTCACGTACGGGAAAGATGTAGTTTCTAAACCGAATCAGTACAGAGATTGAGAAACTGTTTCACGTACGGGAAAGATGTAGTTTCTAAACCGAATCAGTACAGAGATTGAGAAACTGTTTCACGTACGGGAAAGATGTAGTTTCTAAAGCCTGGTTTCACAAAGGGACAGTTTAGCCAACGATTCCATCCAAGTTATTGCCAAGTATGGTGGTAGTTGTAATTTGCATTTCAAATTGAATGGTATCTTATTGTGTGTTTTTTTTTCGGGGGGTGGTAATTAAATCATGATTCATCCTGTGTTGAGTGAGCAAATTTGCACAAAGAAGACGTGACCATAAGGAACATGTGCCCCCCCCCCCCGTGGGTTATTTCTTTATTTCTAATCGTATTTGAGTTTGTGTATTTAACAGGGTCCATTGCCCATTCGCTGGATGGCTATAGAATCAATCTTTGATGACGTGTACACAACAAAGAGTGACGTGTGGTCTTTCGGGATCCTGCTCTGGGAGATCGTAACCTTTGGTGAGTTTTCTTGTCTGCCTTCTCACCATTGAGATTAAGAATCGGGAAAACGGCACCTGACTTATCACCATAGTGATCATGGCTCAGGCATTTAGCACTTGACTCATTTAAGAACCCTAGTGGTACGAGAAATCTTGGGAAGATCGACAAAGCAGACCTACAAACCTCCTTTTAGGCCAAGATTTGTTTTGGGTATCATGGGATTGGGAACAAACTCCACTTTGGTTTCGTGTCTCCTTTCTTCATGGAGCATAAACTGACTCAATTTGAATCATTTACAAAACTTATCGCAAACAACTTATCGCAAACAACTTTAAAAACAAACCTGGAATCATCTTTTGTCTTCAAGAAGGTTTGACGTTTTTATATATATACATTTTTGCATACACAATGCAACCAACTGTATTTCCTTACCAATTTCGATGGATACTTTTCACAACTGGTCACATACTTGTAGAAAAAGAACTGAGTATAGGTCTAGGACTTGTCATTTTCGCGATTATCAACAGTATCACGAGAACAACGGCTGTACCGTGATCTATATTCACGTCGCCTTGATAAACATTGTCCATAAGTCTAAGGACACCTCGCTCGTGGCAGTATACATCTGACGTCTCTAGAAGCCTTAGATGGACGATTTTTAATAAAATGACGAAAAATGACAGATATTGCTGCTTTTAATCAAAATCTCTGTTTGCCTGATTCTGTAGGTGCCCGGCCATATCCACTTCTGGGTATCCAGACGATGTTGAGTAAGCTAAGAGCGGGGTACCGTATGCCCAAACCAACGTGCTGCAAGCAACAACTGTGAGTTCATTTTTATTTACTGAACTTGCATCGGCTACAGGAGTCCCTTCGAAGAGTGTTATGCCATGCAATATTAAATGTTTATGTATTATTTGTAGTCTTTATTATTAAACTGTTTTGTCGTATCGTTTTTAATATCATGATGTTATAGTCTTTTTCTCTGAAAGTAAAAAAAATGAAACACTGGTAGAGAAACAAGCAGACAGTCTTATATGACTTCCACGTGTCTGTTTCTTTAGTAAATTAATAGTTTATAATTTGACCTTGGTACTTTAGATAAACTTAATACAATCGGAGCCGTAGGGAAAAGTGTAGCATAATGCTTTTATGTTTTTCCCTTTGATTTCCATGATGTTTGTTTCTTGCAAAGATTACAAGTAAATCCATTAATTTGACCGTTTACTTCAGATATTGTATCATGTTGAGTTGTTGGGAAAAAGAACCACAGGAGCGAAGCAGTTTCAAAGCAATTTCGAAGGAGTTGGGAAAATTGTACAGCGATGAAGAGGTAAGTGGGTTTTTTTTAATAACAAATACAAATCAATATGATAAGTAAATAAAATAGATGCAAATAAATAAATACAAATAATATTAGGAAGTATAAGGCAACAAATAGGTCAGAGTATTATGGTTTTTAGTGACCTCCCCACCCCCATAAAAATTGACTTGATGTATTCTCGTCTTCTTGCCGCCATCTTAGAGGTAAAAAGATGATGCAACAATGAAAAACGCACAGGCATGTACGCGCGGCGCACAGGATGAGCCAATGAGCAACCTCCTTTTGATCTCCAGAGCCGAGGGCACCATACTGATAAGAGGGCATGGTCTATTATTGTTTTACGTATTGTGAAATTTTTTGGGCGCTAGGTGGCAGCAGATATAAATGTCAATTTATTTTGTAGATCTAAGGCCGTGTCCGAAACGGCGACTTCGGCTACAGCTACGGCTAGATCGCGCGCGTCTGCCTATTCTTCAACAAGTGGCTTTAGCTAGGGCTATGGCTGTTGAGTACAGCGACAACGTTAAAGAATAAGCCTGTCAGCAATCTGGCCGAAGCCGTCAATTCGGACCTGCCTAAGCATGGCCACATTTACGAGAACATTGTGCTCACCAGGTAAGTCTGCTGCCACCTAGCGTCCTTAAAAATCCACCATTGTTGGTGTGGCGTTAATTATTGTTTAGAAAATAAATCTCATGTGGGCCCAAGTACGCATTAGAAGTAATTAAACTGTACGGCCATACCCTGTAAATAAATGACCAAATGCAAATAATGAATAGATTAATTATGAAGCTAAAGTTTTATTCGTTCATTACAAATGTGTTTACTTGTGTGGTGTTTATGTTGATACAGGAATACATTTATGTTGATAAGTTGGCCGAAGTGATCTACGATGACGTGGAAGTACCGGACGAGAAGCTATGAAAGAGATAGACTTGGCTCAATACATCGCGATATCGGCGAAAGGGGGCGCTCTCTAACAGCAATTGCATTAGTCCATCAAAAGTCAAGTATATTAAGCACTCTGTCTACGAGTATTTTGGTTTGCTTTTTGTTCCAAAAGATCAAGAAACGTCTTGAACACAAAATTACTGATACCTGTGTACTACTCTTTTTAAATAAAGATAAGGTACAGCGTTGATAACGTAAATACAACTATATTGTTGTATATTGCTCTCTTTGAATCAAGCTAAGGTACAACTTTGGTAACCTAGGCGAAAGTATTGATGATGGTATATAACGCTCTTTGAATTAATAAAAGGTAGAGCTTTTGTAATGTAGGTGAAACCATTGCTGCTTGAATATTACGCTTGTAGGGATTCATGATAACTGTTTCTATTTCTTGGGGACTCCATCTATTTAAAATATGTAAAAACTTAATATTTCAGAGCATCCTAGAGCCGCTCTTTAAGGAATAGGTCTCATACTTCAAAACGTAGCTTGGCATAACTCGCAGGAAACAAATACTGAGCGCTTTGATACGCCGCCGGGTGTGATAAAGCGCTGTTTACACTACGTCGTGGCATCGCACAGTCCGTGACTGTACCGTTGTAAACAAATTGTGTTTACTCATTAACGGTACACTCAAAAATCGCGAAATTTCGCAAGTTCCCTAATGGAACATAGCCGGATAAGTCTATTACCGACAGAATTAGCTTGGGGTGAGTCATCGACCTACAGTCACCTTTAACTTTGAAGCCCCTTAGAGAATACGTTGACATTGGATACACTCTATAAGGTCTAAGATCTTGATCTCAGATCCCTGTTACCACAAACAATCAATCATTCTGTCACTGGCTTTGCTATTGCAGACATCATGCAGACCCCAGATGTTTACTGTAAGGCGGTCAAGCTGTGGTTTCAGGGTAGGCCAAGTAAATAAGATACCTTGTTTCTCAAAAGACTGGTAAGCAGTGCAGTCAAATGTAAAACAAAGTTGGATTTGAGTAACATTATTTTCTTTTTGTAGCGACTGAGTGTGCATGATGCACACAATGAATTTTTTTTTTTTTTTTTTTGCCTTTCGTGGGTTCTTTCGATTCAGTGAACCTGTGTAAGTCTATTGATACCATGTTAGAAGAGTTGGAAGAGCTTGTGAGCAGCCAAAATCAGTTTTGCACGTAATTTGTAAACGGTACAGTCGACGAATGTACTACCATGTTGCACAGCATGGGACAGTAGCACACTACAGCGCAGGGTTGATCTTAATATTATTATTCGTATAATAATATAAAGTAAAATTGATTTTTTTTTACATTTATTTCCAACTAATGATCTGAATAACCAAAACAATTGTGCTAATTAAATACAAACTTACACTATGAATATTAAAGCATTGAAACTATGCTTCGTTTAAAAATAATACGCATGGTTTGTCTAAACCCGTTTAAATCCTACCTTTGAAGACTTATGCAAGTCTAAGGAATAATGTTGTACCATCCCTTTGACAATGTCGACTCTAAATGGTAACCGGAAGCCGCGACCTCGCTTTAACCCCATCATTACTGACCTCAGAAAATGATATGATAGATCCTCATTCATAAGGTCAAATGAGGTCACGGCTACCGGTTTGAATCTATCAGTCAACCTCGATCCAAACTAGCAGTGCATTCGAAAAAATCAACGACCATCGACGGCAATAAAGCTGCCCCCATAAACCTAGACCCTCGTTAAGATTTTCTCATCACCCTCTCGACCTTCGACCCCGAGAGTGCGAACCACGGTCGTAAGATGTGTGATAATGAGCGACCCCCAACCAGTTTTATTATGATTTGACTTGATTATTTGACTCGCGGGGTTGAGAGATCATTTGAAGGTTGTATAAACCGCGAATCCACCCAATAACCCAACTAGAAGTAGCGCCTGCAACTTAAAGGGAATGTTGAAAGGAATTAATATTAAGTGTTTTCCCCCTTGTTTTCCTTGTTTTCCTCTTTTTTAATCTTGGACAATAAAAACATCTTAACCAGGCGTACTCAAGGGAAGTACAGACATTTAAAAAACCTCTCATCAAGAAGATGTGTCTTCAACAAGCCCCTAGTTATAAAATTATAGAAATATAAGAATACTAACAAATTGTAACAAAATTTCCCTCCACATATAATATTCCTGACTGACACGTTTTACAACAAACGTCAACACAATTTGTATTGATTGTTTGCCTAAAGAAACATATCCAAACAATTCGGATACTCTTGGTTTTCTTGAAGCTAAGACTATTTCCAACGGACGGGATTTACTTTTTCAAGATGTGTCGATTGATAATAAAAGCAACGCATACCAAGTTAATAAATTATCAGGTCTTGAAATCACCAATAAACTTAAATTTACACCTAACCTAAACGTTGCCTTCAAGTTACTATAATCGAATCAGTTATTTCTGTTTGGTTGGCGGTTGTATGGTTTAATTTAGAAACATCAGTTTGGTATTTACGTATTCAACCGATGGAATTGACAAGAGTATCGAAACTGTTAGATTTTGACGACACAACGCCAACGAAAAAAATGATTGATTGGAATAATTGTTAAGAGAAAAACTGCCTCCGGCGACGGAAGCGGGTTTCGTGGCAGGTGTTTGTCCCGTTGCCATGCTTACCAAGTAACTAGGTCAGAATGTCAAGTTTGTTGATTGTTCCGTTCTCCGCACGCTCGGTGTATCCATGTTAAGTCAGTTCTTCATTTGTTTTCTTTTGACAAAGTAATATTACATAAATTTTCACAACAAATGCGTGAATAAACTGATTAGTCCTCGACACTGGTTTGTTCGTTTGGTGTCAAGGTTGAGTTCTTCTAGTGCCTTTTTCATCGTAGATCTGAGGCTACCGCGCATCGCTAAGAATCCGTTACGGACGATGGATTCAAACTCAATAATCTAAATTGAAAACGAAAATTATGACGACCTCTTAATGAATTTGTTGAATCACCCGGGGGCGTTTATGGTATTGAACTCGGTGCTATATCAATATGCTGTTATTTCTTTGTGTGTGTGCATTTGTTTGACCTGAAACCTATTTTAATAAATATCATGAATTTGGAAAAGAAACGCAACTTTTTGTAACATATTTGTAAAGTGACCCCCCCCCCCAAAAAACAAACAAAACAACAACAACAACAACAAACAAATAAAGAACCCAACAAACACCCAACACCCCAACAAACAAGCAAGCAAACACCCCAACAAACAAATACAAAAATAAACAAACAAACACCCCCAACAAACAAACAAACAGCAACGCCAACAATAACAGGAGCAACAGCAGCAGCAGCAGCAGCAACAACAACAACAACAGCAACAACGTAACTTCTCATTTGCAATTGGAAATAATTTTCCAAGAGAATCTCTGGCTCTCTTCAGCTTTTCATCGAAGTCATAAAACCGGCAACTTACGTTCGCTTTAAACTTTCCACTGTTCAAAAGCAATCATCTAATATAGCTTTTACCTTTTGGTTAATATTTATAACTACTAGTACAGACATGAAACAATTCCCATACCACATGGGGTTTTTTCCAGCAAAAGCAACCTGATGAATTATGAAAAATTCGCCTATTGTATTAGTTTATAAAGAGAGGCTATCTGTGTTGTGGAACGAGCGCTTGCCACGGTCCACCACGTTTGAAAAGACCGTGGGTTGTTACACTAGCAATTGCACGTGCGTTAAAAACTATTTTTACCCCACAGAGGCAATACTGGAGCTGTGCAATATCATGTTTTTGTGTAAAGTCAGTAGCTGTGTTGATCAATTGGACAATGTGTTGAGTTACGGCACTTTGCTCTTGCACTTGGAATAAAATACCAAAAGGTGATGCCACAGCATGGTTGGACTGGTAACCAGCCGGGAACGCTTTCAATTACGACGCGACAAGTGCACCAAGTTTTGACTTGATCGAAGGTAGGTTAAAACAATTTATTTCAAAATGTAACGGGAATTCGCTGGGTTTTCCTATTCAGTACAATCTTTTTCAGTTCATAGTTGTTTTGGGTACAATGGCATGTTCTGTTGTAGTTTTCAATACCACACTATAGCGCACTATCAAGTTGAGAAATGTGATCAGATTCATTTGGTGTGGACGTCTATTTAGAAAAGCACAGTCACTGTGTTTGGTCAGGAAGTGTGTTCAGGTTCGTTGTGTGATGAGCTGTTGTTTCGGTGTCAAATCAAACGACTTTTAGATTTGATGGCCTCGCAAAATTCTGACTGGAATAGAGTCCGTAAAAATAAAGAGGCAGGGTGTACTTTTGGTAATTACTCCACAAATTAATGACCATACAAACTTATTGGTAAAGAGCACCGGAGAGCTGTTGATATTATAAAACATTGTTAGAAACGACACCCTTTGAAGTAGTATAGTTTTTTAGAAAAACTTCTGTCATCAAAAAAAATTCAAGCTGAGAAAGGCTTCAGGGATCACCTTTCTCAGGCATCTGAAAAACACCATTCTAATTCAACATTGTATATTTTTTCTTTCATTATTTTCCAACTGCGATGACCATAATTGAGCCCAATATTTCACAGGTTTGTTTTGTTATGCATTATTATGTTGGGATGCACCAATTGAGGATACTGGTCTTGACAGTATTACCCAAAATAAACCTTGCCTTTTTAAACCCTTAAGCTTTAACTTGACTAGCCTGAAGTGAGTGTTAACCACGAAGTTTCCTGTGATTCTGGATTACTGCGAGAGTCTGTGCGCTTTGGTGACACATATGGGCTATTGCAGGCTCAAATAGTAAGCTAGCGAAAGTTTTATCGCATTCAAAATGATCTGAACATCATGGTAAACCATTAAACTTTATAGTGTCATGTCAAGAGATAAAAAGAACAAGTGTTTTCATTAGAGCGAGACAGATGACATTTTTGATTTGATAGCAATAGGCCTTGGCCCGCAATCCTGCATTGATGGGAGACCATTGTGAGATGATTACCCCCCCCCCCCCCTCCACCCTCACCCCCAACCAGTGTTGGCTAAGGGAACTATCTGTTCATAGAAATCAGACTCATTCCGGGTCGCGGCGTTAGCCTAACTGTGCTGTATAGTGGCTTCGACCTGGAAACTCACTGCTTTGTTCATAATTCAAACCAATTTCTCAATATATCAGTGAAGTTAAACATTTAAGGACCCCCTCGACCCCACCTCCCCAGATCGTCGATGCTAGTATCGAATGCAGCAATCCAAATAAGGCCGACGATCGTGAACAGCTCACCCCTGACAAAAATATTGATTCAAAAATGACTAAAAATGAGTTCACTTTATTTGAAAATCATTTTACAAGTGGTTTTACGACATATTTATTGGAAACTAGAGCACACAATGCACTCTTCTAATCACTATGTTAAACATTAAGAAAATCCCTTTAAATACAAATAAAAAAATCAGCGTTTCTGTTTGCTATTAACGCGAGCCAACCACGGAGTGCCCCTTTAACCTTTTGCCTAGACTTCGAGACTTCGAGACTGTTTTGTCTTGATTTCAACCGACAGGTGAAACTTGAACTGAGCGCCAGAGGTAAAAGTCAGTTTGGCAGAAGTTACTTTCTGGCTTCTGCTTTGGCCACAAGCACTCGGTACATCCTCTGACCAGTTCTCCGTGTTTGTTTTAGAATTTTATCAGCAATTTATCGACCTTCAGACCTTGCGATACGGTGCAGAGAAAAAGTTATCATAGTGCAAATTCTGAATGAGGTAGCCTTTGGGAAGTGTGGTTGGCGCAGTGCTGTACAGAAAGGTAGGGGACGTGATGCAATACCAGGGTAGAATTGGTTTAATGTACAACTTATGTTGTTGCTGTTTGACTTGATGGAAATACGCTGTGGCACTTTTTCACAGTGGTGGCAGCGTGGGTGATATCAGAGCCTTAATACTGTGGTGAAGCGTACCTGGTCCGCGGGGATCAAATCATGAATGTGGTTTACTACTGATTTTACCATGTACTAATGATGCAACAAACGGTGTAAACTAGTATGGAACTCACGAGGGGAATGTTGTGGCGTACCGCGGGACACATGAGGCCGACGTAAACGGTCAAATCACGGCGCGGTATCCCCGTCGTCCACGCTACCTCTTCAGATACGTGTTTGCACCGTACTCTGTTTACAAGAGAATGGAACCAAAGCTATGGTATGCTTTGCATTGTTCAACTTTTCGTGTTATCTCTCCGCCAGATAAACTACCGGTAAGTACTAAGTAGGGGTCACAACGTTAGTCAATTTCAGTTGGCATTTCTTTCCATGGTCTAAAACATTTAAAATATACAAACTCATTTTATGGTTCGTGGACTATTATTACCACTGTCGCTCACCCGTGAACGTACCCAGACTTTGATAGTTTCTAGTCATTCACTACAAAGGAAACGATAACGTTATATCTAGTCATTTTAAAGGTATGATACAGGATTGGTAGACAAAATAGCCGCAGACAGTATTCATATTTTGTGTGATCAACCATACATGAAATAAGACACCTTCGAAAATTTAGGCTCAGTCCGTGACTGTGAGTCAGAAGAAATAGTGGACAACTATGCACAATTTTCAGCCTGCAAACACATAGTCCTATTTTTTTAAGTCAGCTGTTGCATTTGTTTTCAGATTCAGTTTCAAGAGAACAAATATTTCACTGAAAATTTTGTTTAATTATAAACTTCATAATTAGTCATCTTTCGGACTGGAATTAAGTAATTATGTTTTAATCATGACCTATTCTGTAAAAAGAACCTTTTAAGGGGAACAGGTGCACCTGGGATTCTGTGAATCTTTCCCCACTTGGCACTATGCATTATTATGCTGGTTTCTAGATGAAGAAACAAGAAGAGTTTCATTTTGAATCTAGTTTTGTTTTTTGTCTTGATAGTTGAACTACTACTATACTGTTGAGTCAAGCAAGAACCTTATGTTACCCAACTTGTGGAACTCGTGTTATGGTATTTTACCTTGATAATTCACCCCGGGGCTAGCATGGTTCATTTGCCACATTTACAGTTCTTTGTTAAGCTCTTTACTAAACTATTTGGGCGCACCGGGTTAAGAATTCTAAAGAGAATTATTTCGCTTAATTTGTTTTCAATTTTGCCTAATCTGTATTTATTCCATCAAGTCACCCGCTGGAAATGTAGGGACTACGATCGATCTTTAAACTGCCACAATATTAACTTTATCATGTAGCTCTTAAAATGTATAAAACGTGTCTTCCGTTCAAATCCATTTGACCAAACCTGTAAGTATTTAAATTATTCCTTTCTCGTAAGTTGTTTTCACTTTTGGTCATTTGTCATGAAACCCCAACCCCCGTCGTGGTCCTTAAACCGACTGTATACGATTTTGTGTTTCTAAGCATTTCTGGCAATTCAGTGTTATGTTTGGATGGGCAGTTAATCATCCATGTGATCCAACCTGCAGACCGAATTCTGAACCCTGATGGTAAATGAGATGCAAATCCTAAGAGTTTATCCGAAGTAGCGGGTTGGAAAAGTCACTCAGTTCGGGAGAGTAGGTTTGCAATTGCACTCTAAAAACATCCGGGTCACAAATTGACCCGGAACCAGTTTCCGTGAGACCTACCTGACACATTCTGGGTCATTAATGACGCGGAATTAGAGTCAAAATGACCCAGGAATGACTCAACATTACGCTGAATCCGAGTTACAATCCTATTTTGGACCACTTTTCCGGGTCTGCCTAAGTAAGCTCAAACGGATTTGAATCCATGCATCGTAGCAAACAATCAGTGTAAGCGGTATTTATCCTACAATGAATGTGTGTTGTTTGCAAATGAACACCTGTCATGGTGTGACAACTTAAATTTCATCAAGCATAATTTGTTAACAATCCTGTGTAACTCGTAGAGCAACAGCTGACTTACATCAGGCATCTAGGTTTGTAAATACTCCTTTTAATCATAAAGAAAATTCTGAGGTGGGGATTGAAAATCACACATTCAGTGAAAACGAGAAGAATATTATTATTCATGGTTGAATCGTTGACTGAGTTTTGAGATGTGCCCTTTTCTTATCAATGTGAATTGATGTCGCCAAAAAGTGTAAGGTTCTACTGGTTTTCTTCCCTTGATCCAAGCATCTTTACTGCCGAAAATCAAATGGTTTTTCCTTCTTTTTTTTTTATGTGACGTTTAGGCTTCATCTAGACGGGCACTTTGTGAAGCTTTAGCGGTAAAGACCAACCTGTGACTTCACTTTATAAACCATTATCATGTATCCAATAACAGTAATGGATGCTAGTATTCATCGTACGAAAAAGAACCAGACTATTTCTCATTCTAACCTCGGTTTGGTTACATTGATTTGAATGGGAGAAAAATCGAAATGGCGCATTATGATAAAGGTCCATTACAGCCGCTTGTACTTAACGATTTGTGCAAAAGTTCAATGGAAAAAACAGAAATCAGAAATTTGATCGAGATTGCAGTTTGCACCGTCTGATTTTTATCAACTTTTGATATGAAGAAAAGGGGCACACCTCATAATTTGTTCAGCTTTTATATTAACCCATGATTTTATGTGGAAATTATGACAGTAATGAAACTTTCATGCAAAATTTCCCGTAAGAACATACAGTGTTGTAACTTGCCTGCCAGGATCTTTCGGTTCTTTGTATACTTTTGTGATGTTTAGAATTCGAAGCTAGACTGGCACTTCTTCGATGACTATTTAGCGGTGTAGATGATTACATATCGTTGGTGGTGAGTCAATTAGTCTTTTTGAGATACGATGGACACTATAGATAGGTAGCAATATGACGTAAGTCGGCCATCTTTACGGGCAATTTGGAACACACAGTCATGCGTTTCGAGTGAGAACGGCGTGCAGCATACGCACATTTCACAAAACTCATTGCACGATTACAACAACGCGGCTGCGTTAATAATTTGAGTGCTTGACGCGCCTGCAAGCCAAAATGCAGTTTGCCCGTAAAGAAGGCGTCTATTGGGAACTATATATAGGAGTGCACTGTCTGGTTTGGGTAGATGCAGACAAATTTACCCAAACCTAATGTACTACTAGTCTCATAGTATAATTATATGTGCACACCATATCTCAAAATGGCTTATTGGCCTTCGAAATCAAATACTTTTACGAGTTAACAAGGCTGCCAGTAATCGTACTCTCTGTCAAAATGACCCAAACTTTCTTTCAACCGGCGTCTTTCAACCAGTAATAACTCATTAAAACGTAGTAAGGGCTTTTCTACTTCATCAAGTCAATTTATTTTTCATTTAAAGGTAAACTGTAGAAATTTTGTCCGTACAGGGTGTATGCGTTCACCCATTACGTTTTGACTTTACGCATGATTTGGCGATTTCAGGGTCCATTGAACCACTCAGGCTCGACGGGCGATCGCGTCGCCATGACCCGCCACCAGCACCCCGCGCACTCAGATCTACCTCCGTGATATGTAACCATTCTGCAACCCCATAAGCCCGTAGTCTGCGCAGGGCAAAAAACCTGGGGTGTTAACATTGACACCATGGGTGTTGTCACCTATAGATACCAAACAATTATCAAAATTTACATCATTGTTAAAAATAAATGACACTAATTTCTGAAGAAAAAAACAAAACAATTACATTAGTGTTATTTTAACACCCTAAGATGTTAATTTTGATTCTCTCTACGCTATCTATATGTGACAGCATCCATGGTGTCAATTTTAACACCCTAGTTTTTGCAGTGTATATTCCTTCTACCTCCATGTAATGATTAAACCACATCAATATTTGTAACGCTCACGATAAATCTGGTACTGGCTTACCACCAGTCAATGACGATGTTGTGCGTGGCTTTTACAACAACTCACAAAGTACATACAAATCCACGCAATTTAAACTATGTTGGGCCATGCACATTTCACTCAACACGTCCCAAAATAAATGCTTATCAGAAGTTAGTTACCAGCCAAATGCCATGACTGGTTTATTAGCACTGTTTGCTTACTACGTATCTCATAATAAGTTTATTTGTATCTTTCCAGATTAGTCAATGAACTGTTGGTCTAGGTTGTTTATTAACACACCAATGGCTAAACTCGACCATAGCGTCCGATGCCATGCCAACCAACTGTCTTATGACGGATCGCCTTATTTTGACGGCGGACGCGGCTGCTGGGGTTAGGGTCAGGGACGGGGTTATGGTTTTATGATCATAGGTGAACCAGGAGAGACTGAGCCCTGGGTCGTTTGACTTTAGCATACGACCCAGAGCTTATTAATTGAAAACATATTTGTTCCTTCTATTGTAAATTTTAAGAATCAAAATGGAATGAATGAGTCAAGTTTTTGAGTGGTTGCACTTTATGTTGTAGAGGAAAACAAATCTGGATCATATCGAATTGTTCTTTGACACCTGCGGCCAATTTCATATAACACTACAAAATCTCGCGATATCTCACTACAAAATCACGCGAGATAATATTTTGTTGCGCTTAATAGCAGAACGGTTTATTAACCAAACTACCATTTAAAGTTTTGGTTTGGACTGGTTTTTTAAGCGGTAGTTTTGTGTTCCGTGTATTTATGGGTTATCTGTAGGGCGGATGCAGAATTTTATATCAAGCAATCGTTGTAGTTGCCATCATGCTCCACAAAACGACCCGATATACTGGTCAACATGTCAAGTACAAACCGGCTCTACAGTCAAAGCCAACACTCTCACTGTGTTTACTGTCACCTCATGTTTATTTTCATAGTTGCTGTACTCATTCACACCAACAATCTCTACCCTCACAGGTATGCAAATACTCCTGGGTGATGAGAAGCAGTATACCTATAGTTAAGTGTCTTGGCCGAAAGACACAGAACTCGATGCGAACCGTGACACTCTGATGACCACTCTCTATAACACAAAACCGAGGTCGAAGGGCAAATAGTCGGACCCCATGATTGGATTCAGTATACATTTACTGGCATTTACACAGGAAACTTGACAAACATGTTTCTGTTTTTCCTTTTAGATAAACTGACTGAATTCTCGAACGCCAAGATGGAGATACTTTTTATAAAGATGTAGTTCTTGCGTCATAAATTCAAGCATTTCCGACTGTCTCGAGGGTTATTTTGACACCAGCGAGTCGCACATTGGAAAAGTAGAGAGTACGTATTTGCTTGTTGGCATAATGTGTTAACATTGGACATTGGCGTCTTTTCTGGAGACCATTTTGATTTCAATTGTGCAATAATCATCATGAACCATTCCAGAAGCCCAAGACCGGCCGCTCAGCGGCATATCATCGCTTCAGACCCAGAAAGCCGCCCTGAAAGCACTGGACCCGCCCGGCAGGCAAGCCCCCGTACCCACCATAACGCCAGCGGCAATCACGTGTACGCTTGGGCATCTCACGGAGATACCAACATCCCGAAGAGACAATTAAACTTACTGCGCACCAACCCACGGTCATCCCACCCTGCACAATCAAACCTTAACCAGACGTATCAGATGGGCCGACATTCCGATTTGGAATATTACTCGTCGGGGGATTCGGACAGTCGAAGTGGTTACGAATCCTATGATGGTTTGACTGGTTCTAATCACGGCAGTCCCGGTCCTCGATACTACTCGACGACGCACGACATGACGGAGTACTCGTTGGGCGGGAATTATAGTTCAGCTGGTGACGCTTACCCGTACGGCGGGAACCAGACCGGGAGTAATTACGCGTATGTTGAGTATGATGGACCAGATGTGTACCAACAGTGGAATTCAATGCACCGGAACCAGTCTGGCATGCCGTCACCACATTACGTCACACAGGAGCATGCGTATAGTGATGAAGCAAACGGGAGAAGTTCAAAAGAAGTGAAGAAAATGGTAAGTTTACAGATTTTGTTCAGAAGAAAAACAGTAAGACCCTGAATGTGAACAATAATATTGAACTCGCTCATTAGAATGCATGTGAAGAAACATCTATTGAACCTTTGCACTCTTGCCAGCTACCGAACAAGTTCTATCTACGCAAATGAACTTTTCACACAGTGACCAAAAACATAAATAACGAAAACTGAGTGCAGTATATTGTCACATTTTGAAATGGTTTTCATTGTCGAACGACATAATGCACATTTTAATGTCACATCAATCACAGTTATAAATTGCCTGGACTGTGATATGATACGCATGTGTGTATACTGACATCTCAGATTTAGTGTCCTCAAGACGAAAGTGGTTATAGTTTATGCCGCTTATTTGTGGTATTGGATTTCGTTTCTGTCACTTGTATGTAAATATTTAATTTGTTCCGTAACACGTTGTCAGATTTGGGCGGATTCTTGGCAATGTAGGCCCGTAGATACCTTGATTTGTGCGGTTTCGGGCTGTCATAGGATAATTTACTACGCCATCAACATCAAGCCCTGAAAATCACAACTATTATGAGTAACTGCAGACCCTGATTTGTTTGTGGTTGAAGTGCAGTGTTTTTCGTTTTTACTCATGACATCACAAGTTTACAAAATGGCCACCGAGTATGCGCTTTATTTGGGCATTAACACTGGCACGGTGTTAATTTCACCAACGAGTATAGTAATGGGATAACGAACACCATGTCGGTGTTGTCATATATACCCGAAATAATCAATTTTACACCCTAGTTATTTCCAGTGTGGACCCCAATGGAAACTGTTTGAGCATATCTTGGATTGGTAAAGAAATGTAATAAATAATGTTAACAACAGGTCGAAGCGTTCGCCTTTACAGTCTGCAGTAGGCTATTCATAACAGTGTTATATAAACCAACCAGTGCAATATTTGAACTGTTCGCATCAGTGTTAACGTCAATGCAGTAATCTGTAATCCCTTTGTGTATGACCGAATTGAAGAGTTAGACTTTACTCTCTCTGTGGTTTCAGCTCCTATACTTGAGTTGTTGACTGTTGCTAGGCAATATCTAATGATATCCGGATCTCACACGACGGCTATTGATTAATGTAGAACAATGTTTATATTAACTCGCAAGGAAGGTGTGGATTGCAATGTGATAATTAAATTCATCAATTCACTTGTAAAGATATTAAGTTCATGCGAAATTATTAATCACTATTGTGAAAATGACCCCTGCATCTAATCAATTAACCCAGTTTGAGTTACTGTAGGCCTACTCCATGTAGCCATTAGAAGCATAAATGAACCAGTTTGATTGAAAGTTAAGAGAAAAAAATGCTGGTATTTGCTATAGGAGGCTATTTAAACATTTTACCATTTGATGGGATTTTCTAGATCACAGTCAAACAGTGTTGTTCACTGAGCTAGTTTAATTTATAATGAAAACAAGTGCAGGATTTGTTTGTTTTGTTTAGATGATCTTCCCGTCAATAGACGGGCTATAGACGTCAAGCTGGCAACGGCAAATGTCTCTCACATGTACATTGGTTTGACGTCTATGATTATAAATATTGTACAAATCAATAAATTGTGATTCAGAAACTAGACGATGATACTTATTTTATAGTCATTGTGAAAGCAGCGGTTAGCTTGGTAGGATTCGGACCCGCAACCATGTGATTGAATGAGGCGTTTCACAGTGAAATTTCACTGTACTAGTGACCTCCTTGTATAGACTGACGGATCTGAGTTGTCTGCTTGGCTCTCTTGTTTAACTGTACTGTGCTGGCACCTTGGTCCCCCCCCCCTCCCCATTTAAATCAATGTGGTCAAACTGAGGTTTGAAGGCATTCTAACCACCATTTTGCACACAGGGCAAATAAATTTATCGTTAATATTAATACAAGGTTATTTATATCAACTTGAACACAATTCAGAGAAACGACTAATCAATTAAATAAACTTTTTCTGAACTACCATGACGGTTGCGTGACTGGTTTAAGAAAACAAATCCATACACGTCGCTATCGCTTACATTTAATCTAAGTTATCGTAGCCGTATCAACGCGAGACTTTTACAGAAACATGATCCAACTTTCAAACCTCACGTACTAAAACCCTTTTTCTTTTTCGATGTGGGGGGGTCTTAAAAGGCCTATGGATAGAGTTACAGGATTCAGACGATGTTTTTCTATTGAGAGAATGTCTGACTTGCCAAACGGCTTCTGAATTATATGCTGCGATACCCCGCTGGGTCGTATTGATGAATTGGGGAGGTTGAAGGCGGTGGGGGCAGGTCAGGGGATCTTGTTCGCTACCGTACTACTTTTAGTCAACGGTTATGGCAATTGTTTCGAATGGCAAGCCCAGGAACCTCAAGAATTAATTCGTGGGGATCAGGTTGGCTTAGTGGTTTCTTTCCCTGCCTTTCACCTCTGTGGACCCTGTTCGAATCCCACTTCAGACTGAAGCTTTGCATGTGGATTGGGTTTTCGGTCCCTACCTCAACGCGTGGGTTTTTCCATTGGGGCTTCCTTCCCAATGAAAACTAGACATGATCTTCTCGTTTCCTTTATACATCATGTTACTTGCGCTAGTTGTGCTGAAGGATGTGTGATTGTGTTGGTTTGCATCCTTCATTAAACCATAGAGCTCACAATGAAACGTAGCTTTCTTCGCTCAAAGCCAATGGTGAGTTTAAAAGTATCCCCTCATTGGTATTGGAGTGTATGACCTCACCTTGCTACCTTCCCCAGAGTGCCTCAAAGTGGGAGGGGACGGTGTGTATGACCTCACCGTGCTACCTTCCCCAGAGTGCCTCAAAGTAGGAGGGGACGCCAGTATGACCTCACCGTGCTACCTTCCCCAGAGTGCCTCAAAGTAGGAGGGAACGTCAGTGTATGACCTCACCTTGCTACCTTCCCCAGAGTGCCTCAAAGTAGGAGGGGACGGGTGTGTGACCTCACCTTGCTACCTTCCCCAGAGTGCCTCAAAGTAGGAGGGGAAGCACAGCCAGTGACAATAAGCTAAATGTGGATGCCACGGTGGGCACTGGATTGCTGCATATCCCAGGAGCAGCGCCATGAATTATTGTGCACTCGTGACCCCCCCCCATTTTGTGACATATTTAGCAGGAAATAATATCCCAACACCTGTATTTGTTTGCTTAAGTAACAGTGAAGCAACCAGACGCAGTAAATCTTTCGTATTTTGGTTAAGACAAATTGGGTGAGCAATATTTGTCTGTGCATATCCAAATATTCTTATACATGTACTTCCAACCTTCTGATCGAGTTCTCTGATCGCTTATAAAAAGTTAAAAACGCCCTCTATTGGTGTTACTTGTCAACTTCTGCTGCGACCGATTATAGTTCATAATGAATTGTGTTTTTCCCACCATTCATAAGCCATGTCATAGAAGGTCATAGAAAGTATGCTTGCCATTTTTAGCTTAACCATTATTCCCCATTTTTGTTGAAAGAGCCATTTATTGCGGCTTTTAAAAACATGCAACATTTGCGTCACAGAAGTCTAAATTAATGGCCCGTTTTATTGAGTCATAAAACTTCACTAATGTGAAGGCCAAGCAATACAGATGAAAATAATATGGAGAGTCGCTTATTAATGCGCCTTGTGGCGTGTCGTGGCTCAGCAGTTATAAGAGCACTGGTATGGGCTCAACCTCTGGTGTTTCTAATTGGCAGAGTGTGGGTTGGAGTTCCGGTTGTGGCACTAACTTGTGTGTTTGAGCAAGATACTTTTATTGCTTTTTCCTTTGGATGGGACATTAAGCCGTATGTTCAGTACTTGAATATTGGTAGTGCAAGTAGAAGAATGGAAGAGTGCAGGGGTTAGCCCCGGTGTTTTTGATTTCCCTCTTGTTCACATGTTTCCCCAGGCTTGCGAGCTATTAATGAGTTCAATTCACATTTCCTTGATCCTTTATTTCATTACCATAAATACACTGTTCATTGTATTTATTTGGAAAGTGCACCATAACTTTTTGGATGAGATCACATGACACTATTCAACCAATTAGCAAGAACCGATTCAACTAACCTGCCAGTTGTATCAAATTTATCGCCAGGTTTTAGTCAAAACAACGTAATTTCTGATGTTGCAACCCTAGCAACGGTGATATTTGGAACCTTGCATTTTCTCGACTTTGGTAGTCATTTCAGACAAAAAATGCTTCTTATGGGAGACTTTGGGGACGCTAGGTGGCAGCAGACTTACCAGGTAAGTCCATTGTTCTCGGTAATGTATACGCATGCTCAGAGCTACACAAACAATGGAAATTTCCCTGGTAAGTCTGCTGCCACCTAGCGTTCCAAAGTCTCCCATTGTGGGAGATTGGATGATTTAATTTTTATAAGTGAATTTTCACGTGGAAACAGGTTCTCTTCTGTCAGTAATTATCAATCCTACGAAACAAAACAACAGTCATATTCAGCAGTGTCGGTTGATTTGACGTGATGGAAAACCCTAACTATCCCAAGAGCCGAGCCAATGGTTTATCCCAGCTGACTACTTCAATCAAAGGTGACGGGAGTTGACGGGGGTTGACGAGGGTAACAGTATCTTTATAGCTCCCTAGACAAAGCTTACTTCTCAGCTTTGGTAAATGTGTAGACCCCTTCATCATAGAAACACTGTACCTGTTGATGTTCGGCATAAATCACAATGCATAGGGGACGAATTGGCGGCTGTCATGTATTTTTCTACCGCTATATTTCTTAAGTTTCCACATCTGTTTCTCGGCAGACTGAAATGATTGGGATTGAACGTTGTTCAGCACCCCCCCCCCCCCCACCGTCAATTCTTGGAACACCTGCCGAGATTTTACTTAAACACTCCAGCGAGGGATTGCAACGCCCCTTTGTAGTAGGAAATTGTCGCCAAATGCTGACAATTTCCATATTGGGTAAACAAAGAGGGTTTGTTTTGCATGTTTTATATTTTATTTATTTATTTATTTTTTTGTTAAATCTTGTTTACATGTTCAGGTATTACCGGTGTTAATTTAAAATTAAGTTTTGTAATTCGGGTTCACCAACCATTGGCAACTGCCGGCTAAACTGATTTTGTACACAAAATATGCTGGCAGATTTTGTCCTGCCCCCTCCTAACCAAATCAGACGTCACTGGTGATTGACACCCCTCTAGGAAGTGTGGCATGGTCCAGCTTAGGATATCATGCACGAGCTGACCAGTGTGTACGACCCGGTTAAGACAATGGAAGTATTGGAATGTCAGCATAGAAGGAAATAGGTCAAAGTCGATCCAGTGCAATGGAAGCCACTGTAATGTGTTGGTATCTTTTGGTGCAATCCTCCTGGTTTAAGATCTCCCGCATGTGGTGGGAGAGAGCTTGTCTTCAATATTTCTGTCTTCAATATTTCAGACCTCAGAAATAATGTGCAATCACCGCAATGCATCCACTTTTTTTGCCGTAAACATTTAATTTAGTATAAAAAGTTATGTTTCCCTTGATGTTAACACACCAACAGAGGGCGCACTTCAAGCTCGCAGTAAAAATCAACCCCATTCTTTCGCTGAGGGAAAGCGCTGCCGAGCCCCCCGGGGTCATGTCTAGGGGTCATGGAGGTATCCACCGAGCGTCGTGTAGCTAGGTAGATCTAGGCAAAATCTACTCACGATCTCCAAAGATGAAACTATTGTAAAGAAACATTTTACTGAAGCAAAAGCGTGTTTTTAGTCATCTCTGCCATCGAATAACTCTGGAGGTTGTGAGCACGCGGATTATTGCCGGTGCAGGCGGTTTTAATGTGAGTTTTACAAGCAAATCGCGGGTTGAAGTCTGACGCTATTTTGGAATGTTGGAGGTCGCCATTTTGAATGCCTTGGGAGAGAGTTTGTGTGTGTGAAATCCGTCATGCTTGACTATGTTTGTCTGGTGGGTAACCAGTAAAAATGAACGAGACAGTTACCTATAGTTTATGAATAACTGTCATTGCATTGTAGAGTTAGGTTGGACAAACATTTAATTAAAAAACATGTATTTTTCACAATACGTTGTACAACTTTCTTCTCCATCTGTCCATCCAAAATTTTTTTAATTTTATTGTTAAAGACTTGGACTCTCACTAGTCTCACTCTCAGTCTCACTCTTGAGTTCTTACTTTGCTTTGATGTTTGATTGGATTGAGTGGGAGTGCATGAAGGCAACAAAGATTCAGTTGACATTCAAAAATACATTCCTCATGGCTAGCCATGATAGGGGTCTATTAATTAAATTAGTGCGCAAGAGTTCCGTCTATAATAAAACGTGCTCTTGAATTTTCCTTTATAAAGGTCAAAATTTTGCATTTTAGCTACCATTTTCCAAAAGGAACAGAGATAAAAAGGGAAATATAGTGCAACAGCTACTAATAAATCTAATAATAAATCCCTTAGAAAGTGGCGGCCAGATTAAAGACATAGATTTCCAATATTGAAATGTAAAAACAGATTTCCAATATTGAAACGTTAAAAAAAAGCAAATTAAAGAGGGGTTGCAATGTCCAAGACCTGTAATTTGTTACACTTTCATAAAAGGACTCTACATGTAGCTAAAGAAAAATGAGTGCATTGCAAAACTCGGTTTGAGCTTAGAGCCCCTCTTTAACTGTGCACAGCAGTGAGTTTCAGTCATTCATACCTATACCATACCTTCTTTGTCTGTGATTGCTGGGTTAATCGCTCCAAAATTTGTTGACATTTTGAACATAACGCAATCGGCTCTACCTAAATAGTAAAAATGACTGTGAGTGAGTTGTGTGAGTGTTGGTGTTCGTGGTTGGTTACAAATCATGATGCGTTTGTCAAAAGAAACAGAGTGTCGTGTCTTATTTGATATGAGGTAATTTTGCATTATCTACATGTACCTAGCCTGTGCCTGTCACCCTCCAGGGTTTTCCCGATGACATTTGACCTCTGCTGACTTCAACAATCAAGTCAGAGTGACTGCACATCAAGCAATCTGCCATTGAGTGCTGACAGACATCTTTAGCTCCAGGAGAGATTTGTGCAAGTTTATCTTTTTAACTCTATGGCCAACAGACATCTTTAGCACCAGGAGAGACTTATGCAAGTTTATCTTTTTAACTCTATGGCCAAACATTTCATGAAGGTATATTCGTACATTGATGGCTTTTCGTGACTACTTTGTTGACCAAGTGACAGAGTTTTGGATGGGTCATTGATACTTTAGCCTGAATGTAAAGATGTCGACAACAGCATCCTCGGTTCCATCAGGGCCTAAAGGCAAAGGGGGCCCATCCCCGGTTCCATCAGCGTCTAAAGGCAAAGGAGGCTCATCACACTCTTGGGAAGAATGGACGGTGAGTTTATACATGTTATACAGAAATTACTCTTTTTCTCTGAGCTCGTACTGACAGGTTTCTTGATCGAGTCATGAAGACTGATTGTTATGAACGATGATTTGTGGTTGGGTTTGGCCATCTCAGATACGTGTTAAGAGAGCCGAGGTTTTATAAAGTTGCTAAGCAAAATTATTTTCTAGGTAAACATTAGCTGGGAGCCATTCACACTGCATGGTATTTTGACTGGTAATCCATCTCTGCTAATATAGACTCCTTGCGTATGACGTCTCAAGTTTGAACAGCGCCCTCGCTGAGGTCAAAGGAAGACCTATCATTGGCTGAGAGTTGTGTGTGGCGCGTACGCGCTTGCACGTTTCCATTGTTTGACCTCAGTGTTTGCAGCCAATGCAAGGATTCTTTTGCTATAAAAGCATTCAAGGCCCAGGGGTGGATTTCACAAAGAGTTAAGACTAACTAGTCTTATCTCCTAACTTAGGACTAGCCTTAAGTTTTTAATAACTCCTAGGACTAGTCTTAAGTTAGGACTATCTTTGTGAAATCAACCCCAGGTTGTATTGCACTTGAAAGCACTACCTTGTTAAAAGCACTACATGTACCTCCCCAACTTTACGAAGCAATTATGGTTAAGTGTCTTGCTTAAGGACACAAGTGTCACGACTGGGACTCTGCAGATCAAACACCAGAGCTTGAATCCGGTGCTCTTAACCGCTAGGCTCTTAACCGCTAATACTGAACATGGAGGCAATTGCCTATTGTATGTAGGTCTTGATGCCTTGGTGCCCCTTGAAATGCTCTACAAATAAATATTTCTCTTTTAGAGGTGCCCTGGGGTCCAATTTCACAAAGCACTAAGATTCATCTTAAAAGATGAGTTGTCAGTATTAACATAGTAATTTGTATTGTGACATCACAATTTTCTTAGCAATTAATATTGATTCACAGTTAAGATCAATCTTTGCTCTTTGTGAAATGAGCCCCAGGCCTGTGTACGTAATGTACATGACCCTACATAGTTTTAAAAATCATGCTTAAATTTGCAATGTAGAAGGATTTAGTCTTGACAGACGCCTTTCACACACGTGAACATGTGAGAGGTATGTACATGTACACAGGAAGTTGTAAGGAAAGTTGTTCATTTAAAATCATTTCCTATTTGGATCACCTCATTGCTTGGTTTTCAAGGTTAGAGAGTTAATAGCTTGTACCCAGGTCACTTCCATCATAGAGCTATGCTTCCATAGACCTCAGTCTGCAGTAGTCCAAGTAGGCTGCATCCACTGATTTTTGAATTAGGCACGGCAGTGACCAGGGGTCGATTTCACAAAGAGATAAGACTAGTCTTATCTGAAGTTAGGACCAGTAACTGGTCTTAACTTAGGACTAGTCCTATCTCCTAGCATTGCCTAGAACTAGTCCTAAGTTAGGATGGGTTTTGTGAAATCGACCCCAGGGGCATGGAGGCAATCGCCCTTCTGCCTCCATGATAAATCAGGCCTGCAAGTGGCACCAAGGCAATACCAGTGGCATAGAAGCGATTGCCATGTTGCCTCCTTGAAGTAGGCCCTATCAGGCCTGCAAGGGGCACCATGGCAATGACCAGGGGCATAGAAGCAATTGCCATGTTGCCTCCTTGAAGTAGGCCCTATCAGGCCTGCAAGGGGCACCACGGCAATGACCAGGGGCACCATGGCAATGACCAGGGGCATAGAAGCAATTGCCATGTTGCCTCCTTGAAGTAGGCCCTATCAGGCCTGCGAGGGGCACCACGGCAATGACCAGGGGCACCAAGGCAATACCAGTGGCATTGAGGCGATTGCCATGTTGCCTCCTTGAAGTAGGCCCTATCAGGCCTGCAAGGGGCACCATGGCAATGACCAGGGGCATAGAAGCAATTGCCATGTTGCCTCCTTGAAGTAGGCCCTATCAGGCCTGCGAGGGGCACCACGGCAATGACCAGGGGCACCAAGGCAATACCAGTGGCATTGAGGCGATTGCCATGTTGCCTCCTTGAAGTAGGCCCTATCAGGCCTGCAAGGGGCACCATGGCAATGACCAGGGGCACCATGGCAATACCAGTGGCATTGAGGTGATTGCCATGTTGCCTTTTTGAAGTACTTGTATCAGTCCTGTACAAATGTGTACAGTAACACAATGTTTAGAGACTTGACTCCACGTTTAGAAGCTGCTTTCGAGTGAATATGTCAACCAGTAAAAGACACCTACAAATGTTTCGGATAGTTATCCACTGTTGTCATGGTTTATACCCTTTAACCCATAGAGTTCAAGGAGTTGCCACGGTTGTTGAGAGATCATTACTGGCCAGGTAAAACAAACAAATTGGCTCTCATCGTTTCTTCTTTCATTTTTTAATAATTGAGAATGATTTTTGCCCCTGAACCTACGTACATGTAACTTGGAATCTGTATGGGAAAATCACACGTGAATGGAAGTTGTAACCTAAACTTTTTACAAGGGGATCAAGGAAGACAAAAATACCAAATCTGAAAGTTTTGTCCACAAGTTGTTACAACGGTAACCAAACTTTGTTGACAATATTATGTTTTCAATTATTAGATACCTTAATGTATGTTGCCTGTTGATGAATTGTGTTTGAACCCAGTATGGCGTTAAAGAGAGAGTGGAAGTTTATTGCGTACACATTTTTATTGTGATAGAATTATTATTACGTCTGATTCAATTTGAATGTGTTCAACAATGTTTACACTGTGGTGTCAAAATGTTGTATGTAACATGTTTAAGTTGAGTTACTATACACAGGGTTCTCCTCATGCGCAAGCCTTTGTAGTTGGTCAGTTTAGGCCTACGTACACAAATGTCGGCTGATATGCAAAAACAAATAATAAATGACTTCAGATCAAATTCACAAAAATCATCAAAGATAAAACCATTTGGAATTTAGATTGCACAGTCAACAGTAGGGCTTTTACCCAGATAAACCCTAACTAGAAATCATTCAGTGTGCTCTGGTCAAAATTGATCGTAAAGAAACCCCCAGAGTTTTGAAAAAATATCCTAAGGAGAACCCTGGCCTATGTACTTGATAATGTACTTGTGTACAAGGGTGGTTTTTTTTTGGTTTTTTTTATTGGTTTTTTTTAATCTTGGGTACATGCTGCAAAGTATGTATGTTTTAATGTACAAAACTGTAACATTTTTACAAAACCTAAGTTGCTAAATGTTTGTTGATAACCACCTGCAGTAAATCAGTGATGTTTTGTAAGCTCCATTTAGGGTTACCCGCATAATGCAATCCATTCATCCAAGCATTCAGGCCAATCCCTTTTTTAATCATCACAAGTCAACCGGAAATGTTCAAGAGCATTTTTTTTTTCATAGGAGGAAAAAAGCTCATGAATGAACAGAGCAAACCTCCCCTGCTGGGACCCTACAATAATCACTGGATGGATGACTACAATGAAAACAAACAGTTTCTCTGACTGAGATGCATGCCTAAGTAACACCAGTGTGGACAAAGTCCTTTCTCTGTAGTTACTGGGGTTTATCCAAAGTTTTCACAATTTTTACATTGTAGGCCTTGCTCCAAAAAAAACCAAGTACGCATACTACTTTTTAACGCTCCCCCAATGTCTGTGGGTACATTCTTCATGTTCTTAGTTATTGCTCTGTGGTAGTGTAGTATAGCATTTTCTTGTGCATTGCAGTTTACATGTACATGTAGATGCACATTAATTTAGTGGATTAACCCCCAACTCCCCCTACAATGTACCAAGGATTTTAAGTTTTTGTTTATCTTTTTGTTTCCTACTGCATCAACATGTTTCACTTCAAGTCGTACACAGTCCCTGAACCTTCCCCCCCCCCCTCTTCCTTTGATTAGCATTTGATGACCAAATGGTATGACAGTGAAAATAATGTTAAACTCTGGACCTCCCCTAAGGCTTGGGACTGGGATTTATTGATTTAGCAATCAGCAAAAATGTGATTAGTTTCAATCTGGAAGCTGACTGATTGCAAATAACGTTTACACTGTGCAGATAGACATTCTCAAGACGTTTTTAATGTCCATCTTAGAATACTGCCAAGGTCTCGAAAAAAGCTTTTTCTTTAAAAGACCTCTCCCAGATTATTCACTGGATTAGAATTACACGTTGTTGTGTAAAAATTAAAATTAAATAAAGTTGTTCTACATCGTCCCACAATTAATCTGTCGATAAGTATTGTCATATTTTTGCAGAATGTGACACAATTTGATTCTGGAGTTTTGCTGTCCCCACCTCATGTCCACTGTATATCTTGTAGCTGAAACTGAATACAAAGTTCCTAATTGCATTACCGTAATTTTCGGATTATAAACCGCGGTTTATACGTTGATTTTGACATTTTTTTGTACTCTTGCGGTTTATGCGTCGGGCGGCTTATACGCCGACGTATAAATATTGAAGAGAAAAAACAGCATTTTTTAAAAGAAAGATCGTTTGTAAAATATTCTTAATAAAAACAATGTTCTTAAACGAAATAAAATCCTGCAAAACATGCCTGTGTGATGACAAAATTACAACGCAACTCGCTCGCACTGTGGCAACTACAATGACTGACTGATGTGCCGCCCGCCTGTCACTGCACATCGCCACAAAGAGGACCGCAAACACGCACGGCCCCTCTGTGTGTGTACACATACACATGCTGTGATTGGCCGTTGATGATTGGCCGTTGATAGTTCCATTCATAAGATCTTGGCTAGACTTCTGACGGCTCGAGTAGATAGCGCCTGCTGCACATTGTACAACACATAGCCTGAACATCTGACGCTACACTTCGAGGCTCGGGGCCCAGTTTAAGTCTAATCAAACGTGAACAGATTTTGTCAACAGAGGGCGATGCGATGCAGGGCAAAGTTCAACTATTTCTCGGTGTGCGTTGTCGACCGATCGTTGATTCACGAAGATTTTGTTGCCAACGAAGTTTAAAACATGGTCAACACAACCGATCATCAAATCACGAATTCTTGAAAACGTGTGTTGATGGAAAAAGTATAATTCAGGACTGATAGTATGAGATAAAAAATTACCCAAAACGCAGTTTTGCGAACTTCACTTCCGTGTTTTGAGGTTAGTTTTTTGTAACATTTTGGCCGCGGTTTATACGCCGCGCGGTTTATACGCTGACACTAAATATTTTTTTCCATATTTTGGAGCATTGCGGTTAATACGCCGGGCGGTTTATAATCCGAAAATTACGGTAACTTCATTTTCCAATTGGGTACAGCATTCCTTCCAAGGTTGCCCATTTCCACCATGTGTTCATGTAGTTTGAGAAATTAAATAAAGTGCACACTTTCCCCGAGGGGACGATTTATCAGATGACATCTGAATTTTAAGTCGATTAGGCTTCATCTCATGGCCCACATAGTATGCCTGGAAAATGTAATCGCATAATGAGCCATTAAGGTACTGTGGACTGCTCTCTTAGAATCTTAGTCTGGGACTGCACAGACTCGGAACTGAAGGGCACTTGCATCTTGTCATTCTGTAATTATAAATGCATCAAGGAGTCCGAGATGCATAATTAATGTCCACCCTGCATTGAGGCATTGCATAGTGAGGTTTTAATGCCAATTCACTTTTCAACGTAATATATTATTTTCTTGGTCTGTTGGTGATTATAATAATCTCTTGTGAGCTACTGAAGTGTTTTCATTTTACACAATACTTGCTTGTCTCCAAGTTGTCTGGACATTTAACAGGGTGTGCCGAGGCTTTTGTTGTTGCTGGTCAGAATTATTGAATGTGTAAATCCTCTTGTTATTTTAATCTCTATTATGGTGTTAGTGTTAGTGTAAGGGTTGGGAAAAAAATCCATACTTTCAGATTATCTCCTAAACTGACCTGTTATGCCTGAGTTGTCAGCCGGAATGTCACCTTTGTTTAGTTAGAGACCATTGATGAATAGCGCTTTGTAGAACCATGGAGGTAGAACCATAGAATTGAACAATTTGAAGGCTGTTTAGACAGATTTCTCAGAAAAATCTAACTGTTTTTAACCTTTTAGAGACCATGGCTGCCACATGCAGCTCGTAAGAAAAATACCCACAGCGATCCGCAAAATGTGACTTGCATTCTTCCACTCAACCCAAAAGATCAAAGTTAATGCCATGTCCTGAATTTACATTATAAATGCTTCGGAAGTTCCCATTTGTCAAATACTAGACCCCCTATAGATCTGTATCCTGCGTAAAAAATAAAAACAAGAAATATACATTTTCTAATTTGTTTTCAGACATTTTTACTGGAAAATTTGTGTTGAAAAACAACTAAATTTTACAGCTAAATCCATCGTCTGAGCAGGCTAAACTTTCAACTACATGGATGTAGACTATTAAATAAAATCCAAAAGAAAAATTGAGGGGGGGATTTGCCCTCACTCGTCCCTGTATTTTCACTTTCCCTCAAAACCATTTCCAAACAAAATTTAAAGTCACTTACTTTATTTTCTTATAAACACTTGAGTCATTTATCAATCCTTACAACTTACACTTTGGGAAACCACTTTCTTTAGACTTCAGGACAATCAGAAAAACCAAAACAAGTTCTCTTGTAAATTTCTACTTTTCTTGACTTCCACTTACATCAGAAATAATCTGTAAACTAGAGCCTTAGTGTAAAGATGACACATGTTGCTGAAGAAAATCAATTAGCTTTGAGGAATTGACAGTGCATGAATGATATTGTCCATTGTCTGTGTGAATAGTGTGACTGACTATTGATGATAATATTGATTATGAGTTATTGATTTATTCTTGGAAAAAGTGGCAGACAGTCTGTATTGTTCCCATCCACTGAAACGTAACATTCTGGACAGCCACTCAAGACTAATCCTTGATATTCTCTTAATTCCTCAGTTCTTGTTTTACTGGATGATTTAACACTGTTTACTCTAGTAGTCAGAAGGGTTGAGTTGGCGATATTGGTAGGGCCAAGCTTGTGGTACCTTTGTTATTTTGTTCGACTGTCATGGATTTAATAGTATACTCTATCTAGATATTGGAACAGTAAGCCAGCAAGAAGGGTTTAGTTGGAGACGTTGGAACTATTCAAGTGATAGGTCTTCATTCTTGTTCGACTGTCATGGATTAATAGTGTACTCAGAGACATTGGAAATATCCAAGCAGTAGAATCCTGGTTGGATTTTTAAAAGAGACCATTGAATTCAGAACATTCTTCTCAAGGAGCTTGTGATTTCTCATTGGATTACGTGGTGTTTTACTTTAATGTCAATAAAAGTCAATGACGCTTTACGAGGTATGTATGATTTGTGTACATGTGGCAAAATAGAAAAAGGGCAATTTGAGGTTTGATTTTAATCTATTTGCCATTATACTTTTTACTTGTCATGTAATTTGTTCATCACACACTTTCTTTTTTTTCTTTTTTTCTGGGAATGAAACCAAGGATGCCTCTTAAGTGAACTTAATCACTGTAGCTCACAAGCCTGAGGGTGCTTGCTACATGTATGTATGTGAACCATAAACACTGGGGTTAATTCTCAATGACAAGAGTTCTGGGTTCTTTCATTGGCACTACCGATCCTAGTGCAGGAGACCTAACCCATCTATAGGACAAAGAAATTATGGTAAAGTGTATAGTATCTTGCTCAAGGACACAAGTGCCACGCCTGGGATTTGAACCCGCACTCTAGTGATCAGAAACACCAGAGTTTGAGTCCGGTGCTCTCAATTGATTGCAGTAAACTAAATGTATCCTGTACGCATGTACAGTGTGTCTGATTCATGTGACTTTGGCTACAGCTATGGCTACATTGATGAACTGAGTAGTCTTATCAGCAGTCTTACTGTAGTGTTAGCCACTGCTGAAGCCTTCAATTAAGACAAAGCCTCAATCCTAAGATATCCTCTAGCGCCCTCTTGTGCTCAGCAAGAATTAGGATTACCTATGTATTGGTGCACCACACTTTAAAAAGCTTTATGTAGCAAACAATGCTGAAAGCTAAATACTCCTAATATACTCAGCCTCCTGAAATATATATTTTTTTACACTTAAACTTTTTCTTTTTTCTTTTCAATTTTTAGTAAGTTAAGCGATGAATTTGTTTGGTAGGCTCAGCAAACATGAAAACACCCCTGAACGAGTAGACTGGCCATCTTAGTCCATCTTGGACATATGACCCTACACCTTTGAGCAAAATAGGGCCATTTTTTGAGGGCTAGTGCACCCCAAATGTTCCAGGTTGAAAGCCAACAACCCCAGGGGCACATTTATCTGATGACCATTTTCTGTCACTTTTTAAAAGCTATGACTTATAGGCCTACATCTTTTTCTTACGGGAAAAATTATATGTTTAAATATTTTAACCATATGAGCTTTTGTCTGATTTTTGATTTTTTTTTTCCATTGGGAAAAATCAGAAAAGCTATGATTTTATAACCTGACACCATGTACATATTGTAGACCAGCCTATCTACTCAATAAAGTGATCCTACTTTTTCCAAGAACCAAAAATCATGGCTCTTTGGTGCATGATTTTCTCACTAAGTTACTGTACTGCATCCCTATCATTTGAAATAGCTCCCTCTCTTGACGCAAATTGTCCAAGAGGAATTCCCGGGAACATTTGCTTGCCCTTTACACAACTTGAATAAGTAATGCTGAGTAATCTCCTGGGAAGTATTGCATGGTCATGTCAGGCTTATTTTGATTGCGGCAATCAGTATAAGAGTAAGAGACAGTGATTTGTGGGGTCCTGTACATCTACTGCTATTTTCTTGACTTTGGCTGTGACCGTAAAACCAAAAGAACTTCTAGGAGGAGTGGTACTGGGTATAAACTTTATAATATCAGCGAGCATACCAGGCCTTGTGATTAAGCTTTTTGTGAAGCAGCCCACCGAGCAAGTAAACTATGCGTTTTGCTTGCACCAGGAAGTTTCAGTAGCCTAGACTTATTGTCATAAATGTATCTTCAATCAGTTCAAAGGTCAAATGAAGTTCTATTCACACACTCAAAAAACAAAGTGACACACTTTAACAGTTTTTTACTCACATCTGAACTTCTGAAGAGGAAAAAATATGAGCATTTTAAACAATTAGGGTGGACAGTTTTTAGTAGCCCACAGGGCAAGTTGAGAAGTGGTGTTTACTAGCTCATAGTAGTTTTTATTAGACAATATACATCAGGCTAATATTAAAGGCGAGCCCTGCGTACAGATTTAAGCATTGATTGGTTAATATTATTCTAATCTCGTACTTGTCTTTTAAAAGCTTTATGGAATTTGACTGTGGTCCAGTCAAATGGTGTGAAATTGACTGACATAATGAACCTGTAGTCCCACTGTCTAGTGACACTCAGCGGTTCTAATGTTGTTCTGTTGATGCTCTCAGTTGTTGTCTAGTCACTGGAGTGCTCTTAGGTCAACATTTATTGTGAGGTATGGCTCTTTGATATCAAGGCAGAGTGGAGACCCAATTGGGTTTCCATTAAGAATCTGATGGGTTAGGGCCAGACATGTTGGAAAAGTTGTTACTTGTGAACTCAGAGCTTACTGATCTTACAGAGATCTTAATAATAATAATAATATTAACAAACACTTATATAGTGCCAAAGTCCGCCTAATAGACGCTCAAGGCGCTTCACAAAGATACAATTTAAAAAGGTAAGGCCAAAAACACTTTATCTAAGTAAATAACCCAAATAACTAAGAAATAACTTAAACAACAATACAATTGTAAAAATCACTAAAAAGTCTTAAAAACATCCCTCAAAACCTGGACCAGCCAGAAGCAGAAGGAAATCAATTTACAACCTGAATAACACTTAAACTTAAAACCCCACAGTAACCAAGAGTTTAAGAATTTACATGTTCTGTAGATAAATGTACCATGAAAGAGCAAGGATGTGTACTTGGCAACTCTCCCTGCTTCTGCAAAAAGTTTACTGAAAATAATAAACCAGCCTTTCCATGTTCTGATGGATAAATTTGAAAAATATTTAAAGATTGTTGTCAACATTTTAATTTTTATTCTACAAAACATTGTTTCTGACAATGTTTTGTAATCAACAGCTCTCCAGTGCTCTTTACCAAATAAGTGTTTATTGTCTTTAATTTTTGGAGTTCTTATTTGTACCAAAGGCGCCAACCTTAAATGTGGAACTACTGAAGCAGGGGAACTTTTAGACTATGTCTTACTGTTCTGATGTGTTTTACATGGGGGCCTACATTGTACGTGGCATTTATACAGGATTGGTAGAGCTAACAAAATAGTCGCAGACAGTGTTCATGTTTTGTGTAATCAACCATATACATGAAATAACAAACCTGTGAAAATTTGGGCTTAATCCGTTGTGTGAGTCAGGAGAAAATTGTGAAGAACCATGCACAAGTTTCAGAATAATTTTTTATAAACTCATTGTCCTTAATTTATAGCTGATTGCGTTTTTTTAGGTTTTCCAATACAGTTTTCTAGACTATGACTTCATTTCAGAGGGAAATATTTCACCGACAAAAAATTGTTCTACTATGAACTTCATAACCAGTAAGTTTTAAAACTAAAATTTAACAATGATAACCTTACCAATGTTGATCTTTAATGGAGAACACAGACTTAACGTAGAGTTCAATGTGACTCTTCGGCTTTTAATTTCTGTAAAACCCAGGTCAAGGTCTTTAAAAACAAAACCACATTTGAATGTCATTTTAAGCGTAACAAGTTTTTATTTGCCTGGGGCCAAGTTTCTTATCTTACAAACTTCATGTACCTTGTGTAAATGTCATAAAGAGCTCAGTTCGAATATTGAAAGGCAGTTTGGACTCCAGTACCAGTACAGGTGAGTCCAGTCAGTGCATGGGACAGATGGTGTTTCTACACTGCACCTGTAGACTTCCATCAAACAGGACAAAATAGTTACTTCAGAAATGTCACAGTGGATATATATCGCAAAGTAGTTTGCCCTAAACCTCAGAATGGACACGCTACATACAGAGTGAACCGCTACAGAATGAACATGCCACAGAATGAACACGTATTGGCCAAGTATAACTAGGTTAGTTGTAAGAGTTTGATGTTGAGATAGGTTCTGTTGGACTTAATTGATAAACTTTTATGAGGCATCAAGGAAATGTATGGCAGGAATTTGATTAGAATGTACGACCATTGTACGGGCGTGTACATAGGAATGTTTTCAGTGCTAGACACACTGTAACGCATTTCCTGTTAATTATGGCACATTTAAGTTGTGTGTATAAATTTACAAAGTTTTAGTCGGGTCAACACTGTAAACAGTGCTTACCTCATCAGTTTAATGGCAAGGTGTGCTTTGGGTAATTTCCCATGCAACATATCTAAACTACTCATCGTGCTCTCACTATTTAGTTGGCAAAATGAAGGAACATCGCGCCTTTTTGTATGGAGCTGATAGTGGCATGACGCACACACGTTTGTGCGTCTGCCCAGGGCACAACTCTATGGTGCAATTGGCATACCTCATGGGAATAGGAAAAGGATATCTTACATCCATAACGTGATCAGTTTGTAACATTTATTTTGAATGAGGTGGTAAAATTGCACAGTGTGGTCATGTGGGACATTGACTATCGCTGTGTGTCCTGAGCTAGCCTTCTAGGTAGGGGGTAAACGATGCACCCTCCTTGTACCTTCAGAGCCTCGAAATGTACACTTGACAGCAGGCCCAAGACCAGTGATTTTATTGTCAGGCCAGTAAACTCATTACTGGATACTGGATGGTCTTGTCTTTTTCAATTGAATAATTATTGCACCACTTCGTATATATCTTTAATTAAAAAAGGAAGTTCAAATGTCTCATTGAGTCTGATAATCAATTCTGTTGAGTATGAACTTTGGATCGCACAATGTTTTGCACACAATGAACATGCAGAAGATTACGCAGGCTTAAACAACCAGAAAACATGTCATCTTGGGATTAAAAAAAAAACCTGCCTATTTATCTTCTTTTTTTCTGGCCTGTTACGCCAACATAACATTTTATTTTATAGGCCTAAGACAATGAGATAAACCATCTTTCTTAAGCCCTTGTTCAAATGACAAGAGTTTATTGTACAGTTTAACAATACTGTTTGTATGGTTAAACTGTATGCATTTGGGGTTTTTTTTTTTCTTCTTTTCAATTTGACTCTGGTCTTGGTAACAAAATTGCGGTCTTCTGGTTTTTCTTTCCCCAAAATTTAAGTCCTGTCCCTCCTTGTATTGAGTGTCAACTAACTTAGAAAATGCTACTGTTGTACAAATGTATGACTCTCTATTGAGATCATTGGATAGAGGAGGGTGGGCGGGGTGATTGGGGGGGGGGTAGGTGTTGTATCAACCCTAATGAAGTCTATGATTTGAAGTGAATGTGGATAGAGATGGACTTGAACGTCTAATGAAGTCTATGATTTGAAGTGAATGTGGATAGAGATGGACTTGAACGTCTAATGAAGTCCATGATTTGAAGTGAATGTGGATAGAGATGGACTTGAACGTCTTTTGAGTAAATCTAGAAATACTTGGTCAAACCTTAAATGCAATCAGTTCTGCTTTCTCTTCTAGTTTTGTTTTCTAATTGGGCCAGAATTATTCGAAGGACGTTCTGCATGCCAAGGAGCTGAGCGCATTGTTTGAGCGTAACAGTCAGTATCGGTTACCATGGAGACCACATTTAATAAGATTGCTGCATGTGTTGTCTCATTGAGTTTAAACCACTGACCTAGATTTCCCAGGTTTGTTGGTGTCATTGTTGCCATGGAGACAGCGCACAGGGATTGATGTAGCGCAGTTGATGTCATGGCTGGACAATTTGTTTATTAATATTAATGCGTGGGTGTGTCCCGATCCTTTGTACATCAATAAAGCCACACCCAAGGTCTAAAGTCCGGAGCGTACAATTTTTGTCTAGACTTTGATTCAGTTGAATTTTTCATCAGCATCTAAGATTATAAAGGCAGGAATTTGTACATTGTGTACAATGTACATTTTTATGATAACAAGTGAACTTCTTTCTTCATTTTTCATCCTAGTTTTAAAAATGATTTGGGGTTGACCAATCTCAAGTTAATTGAAATGTACCCAGGCAGTTTCCCTTGTGGTTTACTACTTGATAGTTTTAAAATAAACACAATTTGAACCAAACTTTTAAACTATACATGTACATATGTAGATTGATAATCTTCAAAACAAAACTTCTTCTTTTTTGTAAAAGCTGAAACTCATTAATAAAGGGAAGGTCCATGCAAGTAGAGTCTTCTGTAAAATGGTTATTTCTGTAAAATTTCTGTCAAGGTCAAGCAAATATTATTTGAAAACCATAAAGCACTTTTTGTTTCAATTGCGTCAGTGAAACTGCATGATGGCCTTAGAATGGCATCTTTATGGGCGACATGGATAATGTCTTTGATTTATGTCAAGCACTCTAGTTTCTGAGGTAGCTTAGGTGGTCCATCAACCAATCATGCAAGGAGTTTGTTAAAAAAAAAACTTGCACGTGTGCCGCGGAATTTACTTAAAATGCTTACATAGTTGTGCATCAAAATATGAAATAATTGGTAGTAAAAATGTCCGTACTTGTGCATCAAAATATGAAATAATTGGTAGTAAAAATGTCCATACTTGTGCATCAAAATATTAAATAATTGGTAGTAAAAATGTCCGTTTGTAAACTATGCGACAACAAGTGGGCTCTATCCATTATGAAAACTACGAATTCCCTGACAACATTTTGTTCTTGTGGTTTTTACTAAAAAATGGCTACAGTTTAATTTGATGAGAGTTTTTTGTTTGATGTGTTCGTGGAGGAGAAGAATAAAACTGTTAAAAGTAACTGAATTTATTCCCCTTACATTAACATTAATACGAGCTGTAAGTGTGTAAAGCAACAAACCAACCAAACTCCTGACCATTGTTGCAGTACCCGCTGCTAAAATATAGGATTCAAACTGCCTTTAGGTACCAGGCAGTCCCGGTGGTCTAGTGGTAAGACACCTGCTCTAGATGGCAAAGGTCATGGGTTCAAATCCCACCTGAGTAATATGCCTGTAGATTTTGTTCATAGGCCTTGGGAAAGTACTGAGCATACAGTGCTTTACAGGGCTTGAAATTAACACTGGGCCACAGGCCCGAGGCCAGTGATTTTAGCATGGGGCCAGTAAACTTACATGTACAACCAGACAAGCCCGGTGGTCTTGTGTTTTTCAACTGAATAATAATAAGCTACTTCATTGTGTAATATTTGTGTGAAAAAAATGTTGACTAGAAATCTGATAAATATCTGTCAATTCTCTTCAGTATTGACACCATGATCGAAGTACATCACATGAGACAAATGAGATAGATTTTCTCTTTGTGCTGGTTCAACTCGTTTTGATTCTGGTCTTGTAAAATAAACTCTGGTCAAGTAAACATTTTGAGTTACAAGCCCTGCGGTTTTGTGGATATTTCCACCAAATTCAAGCCCTGTTTTACATACATTGGTGTATGAGTAAAACCAAGTATTCTTTATCCTGAATTCAAGCCCTGTTTTACATACATTGGTGTATGAGTAAAACCAAGTATTCTTTATCCTGAATTCAAGCCCTGTTTTACATACATTGGTGTATGAGTAAAACCAAGTATTCTTTATCCTGAATTCAAGCCCTGTTTTACATACATTGGTGTATGAGTAAAACCAAGTATTCTTTATCCTGAATTCAAGCCCTGTTTTACATACATTGGTGTATGAGTAAAACCAAGTATTCTTTATCCTGAATTCAAGCCCTGTTTTACATACATTGGTGTATGAGTAAAACCAAGTATTCTTTATCCTGAATTCAAGCCCTGTTTTACATACATTGGTGTATGAGTAAAACCAAGTATTCTTTATCCTGAATTCAAGCCCTGTTTTACATACATTGGTGTATGAGTAAAACCAAGTATTCTTTATCCTGAATTCAAGCCCTGTTTTACATACATTGGTGTATGAGTAAAACCAAGTATTCTTTATCCTGAATTCGAGCCCTGTTTTACATACATTGGTGTATGGGTAAAACCAAGTATTCTTTATCCTGAATTCAAATTTGAATGTTTGGGGAAGTTTTGGAGTTTCCTGGAATCTATGTTTTGAAAGAGGGGAAGCCCTTGCACTTCCTGCCCCATGGTTCCATTGTATCACATGCTGGTGACTCATCCACTACCAATACAATGTACCATACTGTGCACTACTGTGCTAATGGGATAATGGTAGTCCACCTGTTTCATTATGACAGACAATTATGTTGTGAATATCAGCCTCTTGTAAGAACAATGGCTTGGGTGGGTGGCAGACTACATGTATCTAGGATTGATGCTTGAACCTACCATATTGATTTCTTGTATAGAATGGAGGAAGAATAGCCACTTGATAATTCTAGAACAATGGTGGTCTGGGGTGGGGGACATTGACTGACACTTAGAATGCATCAAGGATTAAAGCTTGAACCTACTGTCTATATTTAAGATTACTGTGGCATGGGTGAAGAATGATAGCCACTGTGATAATTAGATTCCATTCAGCCACACTCTATAGTATTGGCCTCAATTGATGAGCAATGTACATGTACAATGTAATTGATGAACAATGAATAACCTCATCGAAGGTAGACTTGATATTGAAGTTAAAGTTTTAATGTCAATCTGTTGTAATGTTAGGGTCAGCATTAAAAAAAAACACCTTGATTTGCGATACTACAATTATCCATACAAGACTTTAAGAGAAGAAGTTTTACTGAAAGACATACACCACTTTGTGTTTAAAATGTTCACTCTGTACCTCAACACTACATGTATGTGTTGTATTAAAAAAATGTGAAATAAATTGCCAAATCTACCCACAAAATCCCAGGCCGAAGTAAACATTGACAAACTGCAGCCTAATGCTATAAATGTACACCATGAGTACAGGCCTCGAAGTAACCCATTGCACCCACAGCAATTGCCTTAATGCCCTGTGCTTTTGCTGTGGTGCCCTTTGCAAAGTTCCAATACAAATTTACATTTTCCTTATAGAAGTGCCCCAGAGGAAAATTGCAGCGCCCCTTCAAGAGCGAAGTTCAAGGCCTGTGACTAGATCTAAAACTTATATTGATGTCTTGCAGTGAACATTACATGTACATGTTGTGAGCGACATGTACACAATCTCATAAATTGTTCAGCCAGACTGCATTGCACATTACACAACTGTACACATAATCCTATTAATGTTTATGTACTGTAGATTAATTTCTGAACTCCTTATCATGTCTGAGGTTCATTTGACTCCATTTCCATGTAGGCCATCTGTCAGCTGCTAGCATTGGGTCCAGCATTCCCTGACAAATCCTATTATCGATTGCTGTATTAAACTGCACTTTGCTAATCAGTATGCTGTGTGCTGTCACTGCCCAAACTCACCGCTTAAACTCACTACCATCGTTTGTTTTCATTTGAGATGACGGTGGATACATGTATGTTTTTTCAGGAAAGTATTGGGTAACGAGCACCGATCAGTTTCAGGCATATCAGACTCGGAGATGAATATGGTTATTTTTGTACATCTGAGCTTTATACAAATCTGCTCTTGTTTTTATTTCGTACATGTATGCAATAAAAGAAGAAAAACAATTCTAAAAACAATTTAATGAGCAAAGAAGACAGTTGTCAGGGTAATCAGTAATCAGTGTTTACAAAATGATTTTAGTAACAAAAAGTATTGAAGATTTATTTATTTATTATTTTTTTTTTTTTTTTGGGGGGGGGAGGGGTTATCGAAAACATAGACCTATGTACATAAGACTTTCTGTGGGATAGACTCCACTAGGGTTGGAAGATGGGACCATAATTACCACTTTTTGACACAGGACATTATGTCTGAAGTTTGCAGCTGTTTTTTTGTCCCCATGATAAAAATGCAATTTACACAGACATGACCAATTGTCATACAAGAGGCAGGTGTTTTTTTTTTCCCTTGAAACCCATAAAGCCAAGCGTTCAATCAGATGAAGCTTTCCTCATGCCACACCCACTCTCGATTTCACCCCACACCCATCTCCCTCCCCTCCCTTAGAAGCATTACAGCATCAGTACACTGCCCACTGACCACGATAACAAAGCCCCAAGCCATGCACTTTCTCCAATCAAGGCCCACATCAACACACAGTATAAGCCCCAGGAGCTTGCCAGATTTCAATAAAATAAAAACCCAGTAGAGCAGAACGGACTCTTGAATAACTCAGCTTGGGTATTTATAGGGTTGCATATTCAACTCCAAAGTTACATTAGAAATATATTGATCGTGTAAAGTACATCTACTTTGGCGTTGATGTCAAGCAGTGTTCGTCTGGTTCTACCACATCCACGTACTGTGGAAAGACTGTCTAACACGTGTTAAGGCTAGTACAATACATTAATAACAAAGAAGTACTTCTGTCAGCGTTGGTTGTTGGTGGTCGGTGGAGTTGACCCTTCAGTGCAAGCTGGAGAATAATTTGTGCTCCAGAGTGTAAAGATTTGTACTGTTGATTGGTAGCGTTTCATGGTGCCTGTGCCTCGGATCATATGCTGGGATTTACTTGCTGGTGGACATTTCGGACGCTACTCAAGGCATGTTTCTCCATTACGTAATTATATTTTACGTCCTTTATGAAGTTATTATGGGAGAAACTCAGACACAGAGACGGATTCTGAAGTACATTTAATGGACGATGTGATAGTCTTCTATTGCACAGCTGGGATTGACATTATTATGGTTCAGACGGTACTCAAGGCATGTTACTCCATTATGCGTCCTTCATAGAGTTTGAGGAACTCAGTCGAATTTGGAAGTGTAATTGTCAGATGTTCTGATCGTTTTCTACTTGCACAGCTGTGTTTGGCATTATTATGGTAAATTACATAACTGTGCAATAACAATGAACACTCAACTGCAGTAGCCTCTATTCTCTTCAATTTGTCTTGAATTCTGCTAACTGAATTCATCACAGGGAACCATTTTATCAAGCAATTTTGCAAAGCAAAATATTTGTACTGAACATTTTTTGTACACACTGAATGCTAATATTTAGTTAGCAAGTGATGATTTTTGAGCAGCAAGTGACACATTTTGTGTAGCCTTTTGCTCTGCTATACATTGGAAATAGTTCACTGCATACATCGTTGTGCATGTTGATGATGGTCACATGCTCAGAGGAAGACAATGGTTTCTTTTGTCGTAACCCTACATGCCCTACACACTGACTGAAGGTGTACAAAATATACATCCTGTAGTGCCATTACTCACAAGTGCATAATTAAGATTCTTATATTGGTTGGAGTGGCCTAAAAATGAACAAGAAGTCTCCTTCACATAAGATGCAGTGATGCATTGAGGATTGCTGTGCCAACCAAGGGGAGGAGGCAGAAATAGCTGTCTCAGTGTGAGGAGTGATTATAATATTCTTATGCTTGCTGTTCCTGAGTCTGGTTGTGCTTGACGGAGGCACAGCTTCTTTCCTAGGGAGGAGAGAGAAAGGAAGAAGATGAAAGACAATGATGCGGGATTGAAACGAGGAAAATGCTCATCTTGGAGAACATACCAATGTCAAAGATACCTTGCTGAATAGCTACTACAGTGTTAATGAACTATTAGAGTCACACTACTTCTGGAACCTGTGCTTCACAAATGTCTTATGGCTATTACAGACAGAGACATTTATGTGCCAGACTATTGAGGGAACTGTAGCATGTAATGTACAAATGCAAAAGTGCATTGCTTTGTAAGACTTGCACTGTATTAGTGTGTAGTGCAGAAGGAAATGTACATGAACTACGTATAAGATGTCTTCTCCCATGATGCTCTAAATGCTAAATTCAGTCATCCCTCCGGATATTTCATGGAAATCACAACCAATGTTTTTGGAGGATATTCGTGCATCTATAATTAAGGACGTCTGTTTGAGGTGAATTTATAAATTGCATGTCAGTGTCTACTGCAGGAGTGTGAGTCGATAATGAAGTGAACTCTTGATAAACTGTGCATAATATGCCTGTTATTTGCATGTGCCACACTGTCAATGATGTTTACATCTGGAAGGTAATGTGGTGTCATCTTTCAGGAGAACCAAAACATATCTTAGGAGAAGAGGGCGGTACTATAGTCAGCTTTGATAAAGATGAATCTTAGTTTATATCAGTGAATTCCATTCTACAGATACAGATACTGTGATGAATTGTCAGAGTAATACATAATCACGCTCTTTTCTCTGTGATATTTCCATCGGAGGGAAATCCAACTGGATCCATCCCATCTTCACCATCATCAACAATCTACAAGTCTAATTAATCATACCTCAGTGTAGATTCATCCAAGCCTGAACAAGATGCCACGGTCGGAGTTTGGGGAATAATATTTTCTGAAAATAAAAACGACAACAGCTGTTGGCTGTCTGACTGCTCTTGTTTTTTGTCAGATGACTGGAGTGATGTAGGATGATCTGACTGATATGTGTCATTATTTTTGGTTGCAATTGTGTCATTCACATTTCTGTACAGGAGATTTTTAACCGTAAGCAGTTTCAGTTGTGAAACTTGGAAAACTCTTAATTAGTTTATATTTTATAAACTATCAGCACATAAACTACACTGATAGTTTCTTTGTGTGCAATAGTATGATGTGTTTGTATCCACAATGAAGCAAGCATTCAAATCTACTGTTAGTTGGATGTGACTTTGGGGTTTGTGCAATAATTTATTTTTTTATGGAATAAGCCAACTTCGGGTAGACTTTAAAGGGCCAAATTACGTGTTCATTCCGTGGACTGCAAGTCGTCAACGTCCATTTGATAAAATCTAAATCACAATGGAATCATATCCTAGTATCAGTTGCGAGCATCTACTGTGGTCTTCACAGTCCAAACTCTACGCATCCACCTCGTCTGTTATGAGACCTGAGGGGAGGGCAGGCTCTGAATCCCAGGGGTGTTTCCGACATAAGATGTCATTGGCTGTTAAATCACTGCGGTTGTTAGTCGTGGAACGGTGGTGTGTTCTGCATGCATGGAATCTATACAAGGAGGTAGGTTTCTCTCTTTCTCTCTAAATGATCGCTTTATCCTTAACCAGGCCTGATACTTCAGGGCAGGGCAAGTTTTCCTTCTAAGTAAAGTGGACCTCTGTGAATTGAAGGAATGAAAGTATCTAGTGGAGTATTTCCAAGGGCATCAAGGTAGTATGACCAGAGGCCTGAAGGTTTGCCTCCATTGGTTCCATGTGATCAGAATCGGGGCTGCCTAACTTTTTCAGTAGCTAGCCAGTGGGACCAGTATTATCACTGGTCACTGGTCAGCTAGCAGGACCCAGTGTGTGACTGGTCAGTCAGTCACTGGTCACTGGTCAGCTACCAGGACCAGTGTATCACTGGTCAGCCAGCAGGACCAGTGTGTGACTGGTCAGCCAGCAGTACTAGTGATACACTGGTCAGCTAGACTGGTCGCTGGTCAGCAGGTCAGCCAGCAGGACTAGTGATACACCAGTCAGCCAGACTGGTCACTGGTCAGCTAGCAGGACCAGTGCATCACTGGTCAGCTAGCAGGACCAGTGCATCACTGGTCAGCTGTCAGGACCAGTGCATCACTGGTCAGCTGGCAGGACCAGTGCATCACTGGTCAGCTAGCAGGACCAGTGCATCACTGGTCAGCTAGCAGGACCAGTGCATCACTGGTCAGCTGGCAGGACCAGTGTATCACTGGTCAGTCAGCAGGACCAGTGTGTGACTGGTCAGCCAGCAGTACTAGTGATACACTGGTCAGCTAGACTGGTCGCTGGTCAGCAGGTCAGCCAGCAGGACTAGTGATACACCAGTCAGCCAGACTGGTCACTGGTCAGCTAGCAGGACCAGTGCATCACTGGTCAGCTGGCAGGACCAGTGCATCACTGGTCAGCTAGCAGGACCAGTGCATCACTGGTCAGCTGGCAGGACCAGTGCATCACTGGTCAGCTAGCAGGACCAGTGCAACACTGGTCAGCTGGCAGGACCAGTGCAACACTGGTCAGCTAGCAGGACCAGTGCATCATCACTGGTCAGCTGGCAGGACCAGTGCATCACTGGTCAGTCAGCAGGACCAGTGTATCCCTGGCTAAGAAGCTAACCAGCTTTTTGTCTGGTGTACATCTTAAAGGGAAAGTACATTGTTTTCTCTTTAAAAGAAGAAATTAATTTCTATCCTCTTATTTAATAATCACACTAAGAAGTAATGAAAAGTTCACCAATTTAGGTGGTCATGTGAAGGGAACTCAATATAAAAAGTTTTCATGTTTTCTCCACTTTGAGTTGACAGTATTTCAGCCAGATACCTCTTTTTACAGTTGTTGTGAACTAGGCTCTTCCAGATTGAAACATAAATTTTTATTATATTTTAAAATCATTTTAGTTGATTGATTCATTATGTTTTCTGTCATTAAGGAGTTGAACCAGCACATACATGTACATGTACATGTACATGTACATCACTGTACGTGTAGTACAATTGTGTGTGGCTCAGAAATAACTTAACACTTTTGCAGAATTTATGATTCCCATCTGAACAGGAAGAAATACGAGCATTCTAAACAAGTAGGTTGGACAGTTTTAGTAGCCCACATGGAGGTGGTGTTTACTAGCCCACGAGACAATTTACACTGGACTAGTGTTAAAGGAGAGCCCTGCATCCAAACCATTTCCAAAGTGAAACAGTTTTGATTTCAGAGTGGCATTACTGCTCACCATGCAGGGATTGTCTGCTCTAAAAATACCGCGGGTAACAAAGAAAACGATATTGTGCATTATGTACAATACACAGCTGTGGTGAGTTCGTGAATCAACACACGACCCACAATAACCAATTCGCTTTGTCTGTGAAATGCTAAATATTTCAGTTTATTCAGAGTTATGCAACCATGACCATTTTACTTTCGTTCATTTTCCTCAATAGTGAATTAAATCACAGTTTTGCACCTTCTGATTGTCAAACAAAATTCACCTACATTTATAGTGTATGCGTGGAGTACAATGTACAGTACATAAATACGTCACATGCATACAGTAGGGGTATGTTATTGATCTATGTGCAGAGTTTGATCACACTGCTTGAACCACTGGCCAGTGTTCAGTAAATTTAACACGTGGCCAGTAACCTTGCAACAGGTTAAGTCCAGCCGGGGCTTGAGTTAACCACTGGTTGAACCACTGGTCAGCAGTGCCCAGTAAATTTAACATGTGGCCAGTAACCTTACAAAAAGGATAAGTCCAACCAGGGCTTGAAATACCCAAAGTAATCGTTGAACCACTGGCCAGTATCCAGTAAATTGAACACTTGGCCGTGTTGGCCAGTAACCCCGTAACCCCACAACAGGTCAAGTCCAACCAGGGCTTGAAATACCCACTGGTTGAACCACTGGTCAGCAGTGCCAAGTAAATTTAGCATTTTGCCACCTCACAACCAGTCAAGTTGTTCAGTGTAGTTTTTTTTCCCAAATACTTGAAAAATAGAATTTAGTTGTTGTCAACTGCTTCCCAACCATAAGGACCTCCATGAATATGCAAAAAAAATAGTAAATGGCCTGACGTTTTGACCCGAGCAGAGTCTTTTTTAAAGGCTTAGTTTTTCTTTGAGAAAGATTCTGCTACATGTAGGTTTGAACCATTAACAATTGTTTGCAATTTCAAATACTATTGGAGGTTTACTGCACAAATGTGTAATGAGTCTGACAAAGCTTTTCTATTCCTATCTGCCAGTCTGAGTCTCCACATATGTAAATAAACTCGGGGCTCAGAGGGATTAAGGATTATCCTACATATCATGGGATTAAGTGATTGGAGATCAGGGCTAAAAAGTGATCTCATTGTGAACACTAAAGTGGGGCATTTTGTTGGGATGGCAATTAGAATGTTTCTCAATATCAGTTTGAGGGTCAGTTGTCATGATTTAAGATTCCGTTGGATTAGTGTGGATTATCAGCTTAAGGATTAAAGGATCAGGGATGCTTGTGATAACGGTCAATAAAGGTATTACAGCCATGTTGTGTGGTTTGTTTCTCTCTATTTCAAATCATCAACTGGGTAAGGGGAAAACTGCACTCTCCCCCAAACAATTGTTTTTAAATACAAAATAAATAAAATAAAACATAAATAAACAAATAAATACATAAATAAAATAATAATAATTATTATAATAAAATAATGAACAAATAATAAATCTGGATGGAATATCCTTGAGTATTGACAACTTCATTAAAAATCCGTCAGTGGGTTGTTTGTCAGGAGAGTCAAACCTGTGATGCTTGGTTGAGTCTGAACGCAGCCTTCAGCCAATGATGCCATTATTGGAGAGTAAAGACCACCAGATGTGAGTGTTAGGACCATATGGCATGGTGTGACTACAGGGTTACAATTATAGACCGGTTTTATGGTTGTATTGGTGTTGGTCCCAGTCTTCATCTTTATGTGTGTTATCTTTTTTTATTTGTCGGGACTGTACGGCTATCTGTGCAGACTTCTGCTGATTTTGTCATGTTGTTCAAGGAGCTTACATGCGTGAATTATAATCTGGTTTATGTGTGGCAAATTATTGATCATGTTTTCTGCCTGGTGGTTAAGTCATAATGTTAACTGTTTAAAATGCATTCAGTACATGATTACCACCGTACCTGTAGTTTATTTATCTTGAGTTGTCATTTAGCCTCTGCTTGGGTTGAAATGTCAGGCCACTAACTCTTTTTTGCATTTATACCATAGATCCTTTTGGTTTGTAAGCAGTTTGGAACAACTAATTCTAATTTATCATTCAAGTAAATCTTGGTGGATGATATTCATTGGTCAAATAGTCGGAGGGTTAATACACAGTCGGGTCATAGATGGGCAGGTATAGGCTACATTGCAGATGTACAGTTGATAGTATGGTCACAAAACACCATTTTTGTCTCCTTGCATTTTCCTGGTTATAAACAGTACAGTAGATCTATACATGATGTGTGGCATCTTAAGATATATTACCCAAGGAGTTTCTGGCAGGTCCTTGTGCTAACTGAACCGACCTTTTCATGACCTCCAAGGTCTGGTTAACATAGACCCAACAGACCATGCAAGTCTTGAGCGTATTGGAACATAGGTACAAATGTACACTTTGGTCCAACATACATTGCTTTAATGTTCCCGCACTTAAAAATTTTTCAAATATGTGCGAGGCTTGCATAGTCTATTTGTAGGAGATGCTTAAAGCACAAAAAGTAGCTAAGCACAACAAAATTATGCTTACCAGAACAGGGTTACCCCCCAAAATACATGTAGCACGTAAAAATCTGTGACTGGTATCCTCTGTTTTTTTCTTCTGCTTAGCAGCCACAGAGAAATGGTTGCTTGATGAGTCTTTCAAGATATGTGACGCCCCATGCCAAGATCAGACAATACTCAGAAATAGTGAAACCGCATTCAAAGTGAAGAGAAACATCAGCCTTAATATCAATATGATGTGATTGATGTCTTAAACATTATGTTGAGAAATACCTACATGTACGTGCTCATGGGATTTCGTTAAGATAGTTCCCAATAGATGCCATCTTTATGGGTAAATTGCATTTTGGCTTGCAGGTGCGTTAAGCGCTCAAATGATTAACTCAGCCGCGCTGTTTACTAACCAATTGTGCAACGAGTTTTGTGAAATATGCGCGTGCTGCACGCCGTTCTCACGTGAAACGCATGACTGTGTGTTCCAAATTGCCCATAAAGATGGCCGATTTACGCCATATTGCAACCTATCTATAAGGCGTACATTGTAGGCCCCAGTCGTCTTATTTGAAAGCTACTTAATGAGTAAATGAACCCAATTGGAGTTTTGGCAGGAAGTGCTTGGTTTTGACATGTGGCATCTCATATGATTATATCTCTTAGGACACCCCCAAGGTCAAGGCTAATTCTTTTCAGTTAGGTGCTTCCAAATTAATGTTGTTTTCCTTTCTTGTTTCAAACACAGCAACAACTGCAGGCTTATGTGGCCTGGGTCAACTCACAGCTAAAGAAGAGACAAGGATGCCGCATGGTGGAGGATCTAAGACGAGATATGCAAGATGGCGTCCCCCTCGTTCATCTTGTTGAGATAGTCTGTAAGTATTGCGGGGATGAGAAATTGCTATCTGAAGTCAGACTTTTGAAGTCTGTCTGTTAAACAGAAAATTGCCATATTTGTATCAAAATAAAATAAGTCATTTTATTTGATGTACTTCTCTAGTGCTGAGGATACTGTTCCCAAAAGCTCCTTGGATTCTATAACTCAAGGGGTTAAAGGTTGAAATGCCATTATTTCAACACACATGTACCTCTTGGTATTCAGATCCAAGGTTCAGATCTTTTCAGATGCAGACACAGTTTAAAACAAATGATCATGACTGAATGAAATAATAGGATCAACAATTTTGGCAAGTCAAAAAGAAAATATTTTAAAAGTTCTAAAAACTTCAAGTTTTTGTTAAAATGTTTTAGTCATGTTTTCTTGAGTTTTTATGGACATTTGTTTTTAACTTGTTTGTATTTTTATTATTTTGGATTGGCAGCTGGTGAGACGCTGGCTAGGGTGGACTACAGCCCTCAAACAACCACCGCCATGAGAGAGAATGTGGAACGAGTGCTCCAGTTTATGGCCTCCAAGAGGATCCGAATGCACCACACCTCGGCAAAAGGTAAGAGGCTACTGCGGCTTTGGCTACAGCGGCTACAGCTTGATTGTGTACAGAAGCAGTAGGAAGCCAATCCCAATTGACTGTAGCCACAAGCCAACAGTGGTCTTACTCTCCCAAAGAAAGTGAAACAAAGATTTGAATAGTTGCTGTCTATGGACATTCAGGTCATTGCTTGGAACTTGTTGGCAGCAAACCGCTCCAAGTCACATGGTCTTAAAGGCCATGTCACACGAGGCAATTCACAGGCAACCAGTTCCAGGCAGTCTCCAGTAAGAAAATTCATTTACATTTCAGGTTTCTCATTATTTTCTTGGGGATAGTGAGTTACAGCTACAAGAATATCTCTTGTGCCACCGAAGTGTTCCTTGGCATGCAGTGGAGTTGGTTGCCTCCAAGTTGCCTGAAAAATTTGCCCTGTCGGACAAGGCCTTTAATGAATATACTAAACACATTGCATACTTCCTGCATGTTTTGCAGTGAATATTTACTTGTTGACGTGTTCAAGATTATATCTAGACCACTGTTTCAATAATGGTTCAAGATAAATCACTCAAAGTGGAGATGAATCAACAACTGAAGTATTTCATCCTCGGTAAAACACAAAACAACTTGATACTTTTATGCAGGTTTTGTTTTCATACAGACCCATTCTAAACTAGTTCTGAATAAAACTTAATGTGAACAAAGGTCGATTGATTATAGTATCACAAATATATTCCCTCACACTGAAGAGGAAGTACTAGAGTATAGTTTAGGATGGGGCGTCATTGTTGCACAGCGTGTAGAATGATCGTTGCCGTTCAGTCTGACTCTGTATTCAATTCAGGAAATCAATGGACGGTTATGAGTTTGGTGAGCAAAGGTTTCTCCTCAAATTTCAGTTTTCAGGAAATTCTGGTATGCATACATTATTTGTGGGAACACAAACTGTTGGGCGGTGAGTTGTATCCTTCGACAACTACGTGTAGTTTTGAAAACTTGTGATACTGTAACTTTCTTTTGGCATGTTGGGTACCTGTACTCACGCCATGTAGTATTTGGGGCTTTACTTGTATAGTCAGGTACATGTATCCTGGCTGTTTAAATAAAGATGGCATTGTACATTGCAACATGACTTACTGTACTCATGGTGTAAATAAGCAACAATTCCTTGCTAACCATAATGCCTGTAAGCAGACTTTTTCTGCTTACAGAACAGCCATTAGCACAATTTCAAAACACTGTTATTTGTGACGGAGCAATGCAAATCCATTGTGAACACTCACACAGGCTGTAAAAACTTCTCGATTATTTATGAAATACGCTGTTTGCTTACACATTTTGTTCTTCTATTATGACCTGTGAAGTGTTTAGTTTTCTGCTACCGTTGGCATTTTATTTATTTATTTTGTGTGTTTGAAAAATCACAAGGCCAGGCAGCCACTTCAAGGTGAGGGCTACACTTTACAGATTTGGGCTGTCGACCCAGATCAACTGTCACCAGGGGCAGTTGCCACCCACTCCTGGGGCTGAAACAGGGTTACCCCCTTCACAGTCCGTAAGGATGTAGGCAAGGGTATCGTCCACTGTATCAGCTTGGGGGTCCAGTGAACTAGAATGCTCGGTCGTGACACGCCTTGATAACATAATTTCTTCAAATAAGATAAGCAGTACAGTAAAATTGGGCCATTGTCAATCCCATTCTATTTTGTATTCACAGTTTCAGCAATACAATTGTAAGATCACAGTTTTTTATTCAGTTTCATTAGTTTTATTTTGGGTGGCATGGATGGCTTGTGCTTGGAGCACACATCATTATGGCCGTGGTTCGATTCCTGGCTCCGGCCAGATGTGCATTGGTTCTCTCCTTTGCCATTGGGGTTTTTCTCCGGGGTTATCGGTCTTCCTCTCTCTGGAAAATTCATACACTTTCAATCTCTGGCTGTGTTCCGTGGTCATATATGGGTCGATGTGGCTTGCTGCCAAAGGTGCCCTTGCATGCCTGTGGCTCGTTGTAGCCGTGTCCTTCACAATTCAGCTTCTCAGCTGCGAGCAAGGATAATTAGCCTCCCAAGTTATTATTATTATTATTATTACATACCCTGATCTTCATCTTCAGATATTGTAGACGGCAATCTCAAGGCCATCATGAGGCTGATCCTAGCCCTCGCTGCTCACTACAAACCAAGCAGCGTCAAGCAGACGCCTCAGGCTGCCACTGCCTCCACCCCAACAGGGCGTAAGGCGCAACGGCAAGCTTCTTTCGCTGCCATGGCGGCCAATGCAGCCGCTGCTATTCACGATGTCAGGAAGGAGGCAGCTGGGGCTGGGGCTGGGTCATCGCTACGGAGATACAGGGAGCAAAGGTGAGAGGTCATGGATGATGAATGGTTTTAGATCACTTTGATTTCTGCATTTTGAACAACATTACTAACAAAGGAAGCATGGTGCATGATTATTGTTTGTTTATTGTGGTATGTGGTATAGACTACATGTATCTTGCGTGTATTGAGTGTTGGGCCCAGGGCCAAGTTTTTAAAATCTGCTTAAGCACCTGTTTAAAATTTGTGCTCTGAAAGAGTATCAAATAAAATGATATTTTACATTGTGCACCTTTTTAATGTGAAGTTAGATGCTTGTAATTTGTCCCCACTTTCATGAGGACTCAAGTTAATGGAAATTGAGTGCATCCTAAAACTGAATTAGACCTTGGAGCTCCTCTGTATGGTCAAGTCTTGCTGTCAAAATCCAACTCTACATGTAGCCCTTAATCCTGCTATGCCATTTCTACCCCCTTTGTACTCTGCATTTCTTGTTTGCTAAATTGTGAGCTTGCAGTCAATTGTTTTTTTTTATTGTGCGTATATATTTTTTGTTTTGTTTGTTTTGCTTGTTTGGTGTTTGGTGATCATCAGAGGTATGGGTCTGCGAAGCCGTAACTCCAGCTCTTCCCCCGCTAAAGAGCAGCTACAGCAGAAGTTGAGGGCTAGCTCAAGGTATACTAGGCTTTCATCAAGTTGTTGACCCCTTGCACTATGCAGTGCACTTACACCCATCTACCCCTGTCCGCCATTTTGGGAGTTTAGATGTACTCCCAAATTAGAGGAAATGGTTTGCGCGTATTTTGTGGAGTCGAGTCCTCCTTTTTACCCCTTGCACAATATGATGTCAAAAGCTCAAACAGCGCCCCCAATGAAGTCCTGTCATTGGTTGAAAGTTGTACTATGTTTGACCTCAGTAATGGCCTGCCTATGCAAGGGGTCTATTGACGCACAATGCGGAACGCAAAATGAGCATCTGCTACTTCCGCCATTTTTGGAGTTGATGCTTTTGCGCGTTGTGCAAGGGGTCAATTCTTGGAACACGTAACGAGGGGAATTATTACAATGGTGGTACTGAGCTCTACTATGCTAAGTTTTTACATATGCTGTGGTGTGAAAACATGTGATTGTCAAAAGGACAGTATGGCCGCAAAGGTCATTGGCATTTACTATCAAAATTTATGCTTAAAGAAAACCGAGTTGTACATCCCCCCCCCAACAAAAATTTGTAAACAAAATGTGGAGTTATTAATTGCTATTGTTCACACTAAAAACATACAATGTGCATGTGCATGTACATGTTGTTTTATTTCTGTGTTGTGCGTTAAACAAATCTAGTGCTAAGGGAGCAATACTGCATGGTTAACTAATAGACGAATCATCCAAAGTCGCTGAAATATTTTAAGGGGCTGTGTCGTCATGATCAGAATGGAATTACATATGAACTTTCACCCAGTCACTGCACACATGTGCCCTCTCTATGTATCATATCTATGGAGAGAGCGCACACAGCTCTGTCTTGCAGTCACTCTTTGTTCTGTACACTTAAGGAAAATCCTGTTCCTCAATTCTATAAAAAACACTGTGTGGACAGGTGTAAGTCCACATAGTGTCTCAAGTCCCTACATTTTGTGGACCTTTCTTGTCCACATTTTGTACGTAGCGTTAACACAAGGGTGCTGTAACTGGATGAGTGCAGGCACAGGCCTGCTTTGATCATGGCGACACTGCCCCAAGTTCACACACAGAGTAGGACTTTTGAAGACCCCCCCCCAGCCCACAGTACGGTTGTCAACATTACATCAGAATCAATGTACATTAATATTAAGATCACATTTCCTACCCTCCACAAGTATACCTAAAGTTCTGCTAGACTTTTAGTTGGTTTTCTTCACTGCTGCATCACACCCACCCCCAAAATTTAAAGTTGTTAAACTGAAAATATTGCTTTACGAATTTATTTACTAAGCAACTATTAGCATAGAACCATGTCATAAGCAGTGTGCATTGTAGGGTGTATTGGCTGGTAACTGATTTCTGCCAAGCGAAATCTTCCAGTACCTTAGCAAATGAATTTAATAGCTTAATGAAATTGAGCCATGTTTCCATTAACTCCTCACAGCTCTGACAGTGAGCGACCTACTGCAGCCCCAAGCCCCCTCCCGCCATCGTTGACTGCCCCTCATCCCTCCAGCCCGACGCCTAGTTCCTTGACTCGTTCCAGTGATCACTCTGGGACCAGCAGCCCAAGGCTTCAGGTCATTAGTGCTATTGGGCACATGTCCGACTCGGATCAAGGTAAAAGTTTGAAACGTTTGTTCCAAAGGACATTTCTAAAAATCTTGATGAGTTTGGTCAGAATATACTCTTTTTTCTGCAATGCAAAATTTATATGGTAACACATCACAAGTACAAAATGTAATGATTTGGCTGGTAGCCAGTTCTTCATAACAGGCACGATATTCTTCCTACTTTAGTTCGATTTCCAATTTTTTGCCCTCGGAAAAGTCAGACAAATTGTGATGAAATAGCCTGAATTGTCCAGTGAGGCCTACACCATATGTTGGTCAGTCTATGTACTTAATAAAATATTCCTACTTTTTTTCCAAGGGACCAAATATCATGCCTATCATAAGCAAGCTTCGTTTGTGCTTAGCGACTTTACTAGCTTGGAATCAGAATGACCGTTGTTCCTCAAGCCATTTTGTCCATAGTGACACGACTGCAAAAAAAAATTGTTTTTTAATAAAAAACGAGGGCTGTTGCAGTCACTCTGCAATGTCAGCACTGTGATCCATTTCCTCATTGGGCCTTTAGGAAACAGCACTTGTCTCTTGCTTGGGCTTCATTAGTGATGTTGAAAATCTATTCAAAAGCACACATGACTGACAGGAACTGTCAAGCCAAAACCACGGTTTCGCAAACACATCTAGACTGGTCTTTAATCAGGACAGGAAGAGAAGAGACGCATGTTGTTTTTATTTCATTTTCATAACTTTTTCGTTCCAATTAAAACTTTGCGGACAATATAGGAAGTTGTGATGGGGAATTTTTGATGTCACTTCCTGAGCTTGTTCCTTTCACTGCTGGGTGATTGTCTTTAATCAGTTAATAACAATAGATTTTCACTCATGTCTGTTGACAAAGTATAACAACTTTATAGTGCTGGGTGGGTTATTTGTCTTTTTCCTTTTGAACTGTTTCTCTGTTTTTAGTTAAAGAATGTTGTGGTTGTATTTGGATCAGCTGCGGCTCTGGCTGCGGCTGTTGCTAAGTGTGTTGCTATGGGCATCCTATGCTTGTTCATGTGGTGAGCAAGCCACAGCCACTAAATCAGACGTAGCTTTAATCTCATAGATTGGATGAATTACTTTGATTATCGTTAAATAAATATTTTTGTTTTTTTAATGAACATTTTAGAAAGTAATTTTAAAAGTAGTTCAGTTTCTCCGACCACCTTTTAAACATTGTTTTATGGTATACTTGTGGACTTATAGAACATGTACCTCGAAGGGGAAAAAGAATAATGAGATTTTAGAAAAACCCTTTTTCCCGTCTCTCTTTGTTGTAATTAAATAATCAATCTGTCAAACTCAATACCATAAAAACAACAATTGAAATGTTACAGATATAAGGAAGAAGGAAGTTAACTAAGTATCAATTTTAAAACATATCAATACCTCATGATTATCGTTTTGCCATCAGTATGAAGTTACTCAGCATAATCTGATATTGATAAGCGATACTTTTCCTTGAAACATCCTGTCTGTTTAAGTCAACACCAAAGTACATTAAAAACCATTAGTTTAACAAGGCAGTCCAAACAAAACCAGTTCATTCACAAGTTTTTGTTTAAGTCGTCGTTTCCTCATTCAGCAAGAATTGAGATTTTTCAAAAGTCTGATATGTTTCAGCTTAGGAAGTTGTGGAAGAAACCAACCCACCCAAAAAGACAACATGAAGGTTTGTTGTGCCAAGATTCTAAATTGATTCATTTAAAAATGGGATTTGAACCTCTGATTTCCCGCATTCTGGAGCTGATGTCTAAACCCTGAGACTATCAAGCTTGTCTGTATGAGGCAAGAGGCCAGGATTGTCTTTCATAGCTTCTGCTGAAACGGAATGGACCATGGTAAAATCATGGGTAGCAGTGAGTCCTACACCACAAGCACACAGCACTAATGTCATCACAGTTGCTCCAAATATCCGGATGTCAAACATTCTACCACTCACGCGCTCACTGCGACAGTGCGCCAGACTGCAGTAGTATAGTACACGCGAGTAAACGTCACAAGGACAAAAGGCTCGGACACGTAAACGCGCTAACACCAGTCAAATTGAACAGGTTGTCTGGGATCCGGGCTCTTCCGTTGTGTCACCGTATTGAGCTTCTATTTGTAGCATTAGTGTGGAGTTCTATTCAAGACCTACATCAACTGTCTTTATTGTCATGGACTCATTTCCATCGTCTATTTGTTTGTATGTCAACAGGAAGTCCAGAAGAGGGCAGGTCAAGGTCAAGCTCTCGGAGGTCATCCATCGCATGGAGCGAGGCGCTTTTAGAGGAGCATAATGAGATGACGGGAGACATTGAGAATACTAAGAAGCTTTTGAGTCAGCTTCAAGAATTGGTGAGAGAAGATTCCTGGTTATTGATTATTGATTATTTATCCTTCTAAGATAATGTTATGGTGATGTTGATTAACCACGTTATGGCCTTTTTGCTACTGACAATTCATGCAGGCAACTTGGAGGTAACCAACATATTACAAAAATTGAATTTTTTTAACAGTGTCTTGCAATCCCAGAGAAAATCATGTGACAATTTAGTTTAAATTTATTGATTTTTGTAGATTGCTGGGTACTGGTTGCCTATCTCGTGTAACATGATTCATAGATTGTAAAACAAAGTCACATCAGTGCAAGACATAAATAAATTTCAGATTGTTTTCATGCTAACTGAAAAGAAAACAAGAAGGATGTGATTTATAACTTTACTCTTTCCCAAAGCAATGAAGTTCTTGCCCTTGAATAAGTTGATGATGTACAGTTATGCTGTTTTTTGTCCACCCCTAGTTACTGAGTGGTAGACTCCAAGAAGAGGATGGGAGTTCAGAGGCTGAGGAAGACCAGATGATGTTTGAGGGGTCCAATGCCAAGGAACAACTGGTGGGTGAATCGTAATATTCGCTTTCATTGATACGGCGTCTCTTGGCGAAGCAGTCAAGCACACCAGACTGAAGCTCTGGTGTTTCTGATCAATGTGGGTTGGTGTCCATTAACAAGGCACTTAACCACTATTGGTTCATTCTCCGGGTGGGACGTAAAGCTGTAGGTCCCGTGTGTTGAGTCTTTTCCGGCAGAGTTTAGTCATTATATCTCAAGATGTTTAAACTGCCCATATCTTTGATAGTTAAGTTTTGGTTGATTCTCTTGTTCAGGTGGTCCTACAAGCTAGACTTAACCAACGTCAGGAAGAGTGTAATCAGCTCAGGAATGAACTCACTAAGGTCAAACAGGATTGCAGAAATCTTCAAGGAACCAAGGTATGGGTGAACCAGATGAAACCTTCATCACTTTGCTTTCAATAGATGTTAATTTTGCATCGGGGATAAAGAATATTAATTTTGGTTTTACCCTACACCGATGTGTGTTAGCACTGTATACTCAGTACTTTCCCGAGTTCTGTGAAAAAAATCACAGGCATATTACTCGGGTGGGATTCGAATCCACGACCTTTGCAATTCTAGAGCAGTGTGTTACCAACTAGACCACCGAGGTTGCCCGGTAGCTAGAGGCACTTTGTTTTCATCGTTTGTTCTTCACAGATTTCTTAGAAGCAAGACAGCAATACCAGGGGAAAATATAATCATCGTTTTTTTCAAATCCTGGTCTAGTCCATTTTTCTGTGTTCAACCCCAAATTATTTAAATTTACCCAGTCAGTTTCCGTTGTGGTCTTTTTATTACCTCAGAAAAGCAGTAAGATTGTAATAAAACATCAAGAAAAAGTCTAATGTCAAGACCATGTATGTCAGCCCTTGTACTCAATCAAATGTTCCTAGTTGTTTTAAAGGTCAAATGTCAAGCCTATCTGTTTGCTCAACACTCACTGTGCTAACCACTGCCTCTTTACTTGTCATCTTTCATTTTCATTCTTCATTGTCTTTCACGAAAATAACCCAGAAAGTACCTCCCTTGAATTCCCTCCTCAGGCTGGTCTCCAGTCAAGACTGACAGAGCAGGACAATGCTTTGCTTCAGATGAAGGCAGAGTTACTCCGAGTTGGATTTACTCAACAGACTCAAGATGCTGAAAAGGTAAGACCACCGCCTCCTTCTTAAAGAGGCACATTGCTTTCAAATCTCTCCAAATGCTGCTGTTTGGATTAGTTTCTGCTTAAGCAGCTCTATTTTTGGGGACTCTGGAGCGATCCTTTTTTGTCATTAGTACTGAATTTGTGAAAGTATTTTTGTTGATAATTATTTGCAGTCCGATCTAAAAAGACGCCTTGAAGAAAAGGAGCGAATGATCTCTGACCTCTCAAGACAGATGACCCAAAAGGTTGACCTCCTCAAGCAACAACAAGAACAGATTGAGAACCTCACCCAGCAGCTACAGGAACTCAACTCATTCAAGGTCAGTCTAATGGTCAAAGGTTAAAGGTCAGATGACTGAAAAAGGAACAAGATTGGAGCCCTTTTGCCTATATCTGTATATAGCTAGGCAGCAGCAAAGTAAACAACAACAATTTAAGAAAGCTTAATTACTGTTTAAAAGGAATTCTTAATTCATTCCTTTTAATTGGTTTTATTTTTGTAGCTAACTGTCTCTTGGCTGAATTTTTAAAATTATGTTTCTTGTACTTGTGTTTATAGGTTTTTGTACTTGTGTTTATATTGCTTCTAGTTTTTGGTTTTTTCTTGTGTTTTGTATTTGGCTTACTGTTTACTTTTGTTTTTTGGTTTTAGTGCCTCAAAGCCCTCACATACAAGGCGCTCTATAAATATTTTATTATTTTTGTTATTATCTAATTAGTATTTTTAATTCCCAATGGAATTATTTTAGTGTTTGAATGTTGATGTTTTGCTTTTAATGACAGTAAAGATTTAAATGAATTGAATTGAATTTTTAGACTGAGTTGCAGAATCAGCTTGAGAATAAATCCAATTCCACGGACTACGGGCTGCAGAGTCAACTACAAGAATTGACACAAAGACTTGATAATGTCAGCATGGCAGAGGTAAGGGTAGTATGGGAGTAGGGGGCAGTATGGGGGTAGGGGGTAGTAGGGTTGCCAATTAAGCTGGCAAAGTTATTGGTTTTTGGGATCGTTTTCAATCTTCAAAGTTCCTCTTCATTTTGGAATAACCCTTAACCTTTGAAAAAGGGAATTTCTACTCTGTATGGCATATGGAGAAATGAAACTTGAAACTTTGTTTACTTTTTAGGTGAATCTAGCGACTCATATAACATCTCAAGACCGGCAGCTTACGACACTTGAAGAGCGGATGCACAGTGATACCACGCTTCCATTTAAAGAGGTATTTACAAGACGTCAGAAATTGAAACCCGTCCAGTAATTCCAAAATAAAGAGCGTTTAGGAAGTCAGGCTAAGACTTCCCTTTTTGATTTTTTGTTCTGTATTTTGGTGCATGGGCCCAAGTTCTGATGGCTGAGTTATCAGGGTGTGGGTTTGAATCCTGGTTGACACTTGTGTCCTTGAGCAAGACACTCAACTAATAGTTGCTTCTCATCACCAAAGAATAAATGGGTACTTGAGAGGGTACAGATTGTTGAGGTGATCGATAAGCAAGCTGTGCACCCAGTTTGCCCTCAGTGTTGCATACTTGTAAGGAGTTGAGATGGTCTTTGGAATGATGAATGCCAAATAAACAGGGGTATTAATAGTGTCAGGCACGATCGCAAAATTAGACAGACGGTAAGTTGAGGTTAGCCTCAAGGATTGTTTAGGTTATCCGCAATATCCGGGGTACAACCTCAAGTTACTGCTGACTTAATTCTGCGATTCTCCGCAGGCACTTGGAAACAAACAGTCAAAAGTGCCAGATGAATGTTTATTTGTTTTTGTTGCTCTGCAGGGCTCGGATGATTTGCAGACGATGCGAAGCGCCCTCAGGAGTCTGAGATCAAACATGAGTAGCCATGACCCCAACCACCATTCCTTAGACTCATTAGAACAGGTACAAAGGTCATTCTTTATGTTGAGAAATAACTTGCCTTTATAGAAATAACTTACCTTTCGGTGGTATTTGAAAGATCTGCTATAGACCATGTGATCTGTGACATCACATGTTTACAAAAGAGCCACAGAGCCTGAACTTCCTGCAGGCACAATTTGTACACAACTCAGTGGAAGAAAACGTTAAATCTTACATTGTATGGAGATTGCACTTTCTGATTTGTATCATCTTTTGATATGTAGAAAGGGGGCACATCTCAAAACTTGTTCAGCTGTTGTTTTTTATAACTCTTAAATTTATGTGAAAATTATGACAATTGGAAATTTCCCAGTTGACCATTGTAATATCTTGCCTGCTATAGAAAGGCCCGGAATGTACAAGGTCATTATTTTTGTTAACAAAAGTTAGGTGGTCTATTTGATATGCAAATAAATCCAGTTTTGAATTTTAGCAGTTTTGTTTTTTTATTATATGGAGTGACACATTGAAACATATTTGCCCTTCTTCCTTCTTTGTTTGCAGGGTATATGTTCACTAATGGACCACTTAGCTTCATCACACCACCACGGTATACGCAAAGATAGTGACACTGTAAGTGAGAATGGAAAGTTACTCTATGGGCTTTTGTTAACTACGTCAGACATGGTACTCGTCCTACTTGAGTCTGATTTCTGATTTGTTTTTTGCCCTTGGGAAAAATCAGAAAAAATGTATTAAACAGCCTGAAAAGTCTATACCATGTGTACGTGTAGGTCTGCTTTTGTACTCGATAATATTGTCCTACTTTTTTCCAATGACCAAATATCATGGCTGTTTGCAACAACTTCTTTGTTTCAAGCTTTTAACTTTCAGGATTTTTGTGATTGTTGGGTCTTATAAAAGAATAATATGAATAATGTAGGGCAAGAGAGCAGTTGAGCTGTTCATCAAACAACACTTGTGTCAGTTATCTATAAATGTGTGTTAAAGTTTGAGTCATCTCACGTGTATACAATTGTGTTGTTATTTTGGGGGGTAACATTTTTGTCTTTAAGACTCTAGGTTTGGGGGTGGTTGTTAGTAAATTTTTACTGAGTGAAAATGCCTTGAGTGTCAATTTGATGGATTAAGATTGTCATTGCTATTATTTATCATTGTTTTTGAACAGCATAATGGGATCATTGGCATAAAATCTTTGATGTCCTGCAAAAATGAAGCAAGTTGTAAGACTGAATATTAAAAAACAGCCTGACTCTTGGCATTATGAATGTTTTTATCCTAGAGTTCGAACCCACAACCTTTTGATTTCAAGACAAGCCGTCTTAACCACGGTATATTCTCAATTGGTTTTTTATTTGCAGAGTTCAACTGAGAGTTTATCAAGACACTACTCAACAGACAGTAACTCACAAGAACTCAACCACCGCTCATCTCATCAACACTCACACTGTAAGTACAATCTGAATGATTTACAATATAGAGCGCCACCACGAGGTTGCCAAGAGAAAGTCCACTTCCATTGCATCAAACAAACCAAATATTTGAGTCAAACAAACTATTATTTGATAATCAAAACAAACGTCTTGACTAGATGTAATTAATACATCAGGGGTAATATTGTGCATATTGTTTTTTGTTATTGTGGCAAGGACAGATGGTGCCGTGTGCATCGCATACAATGAAAAGAGGCGTACGCACAGACTATGTTTCAAGTTAAGGTAGCTGGTACGCAAATGAAACCAACATAATGCAAAGCATGAAGCTGAACATCGTTTCTATTTATGGTGCTGTTAGCTTTTAAGGCTTTCGGCTCAGTCCATTCACAGCGTCCAGCCACCAACCCGGACATTACCATGCAGTGAAGACCGGCTCCTCACACTCTTCCCTAAATATTATTGTTATTATTTCATATTTTCTCCTGACAGACAGTAAATCCAGAGGTTCATCCGTCTCATCTACTAACAGTAATCCAGCAGCATGTACAAAGGTTCTCTACTTCACAGAGAGGACTGTAACTCCATTCATGAACTCCATTCCTAAAAGGTAATTCATAGAAACGGGGCTTAGCTTAAAATACTATTGCTGTAACTCTACCTAAAAGTTAACTCATAGAGACAGGGCTTAGCTCAAAATACTATTGCGGTAACTCCATTCTTAAGAGACAGGTTTGGTCAAGTGGTCAGGTCAGTCAGGTCAGTCGGGCCAGGTCAGTCAGGTCAGGTCAGTCAGGTCAGTCAGGTCAGTCAGGTCAGTCAGGTCAGTCAGGTCAGTCGTGTGGTTCGGGTCTGTCAGGTTCAGTCAGGTGGTCAGGTCAGTCATTCGGGTCAGTCGGTCAGTCAAAATTCAATTACTTTGTATTACAGATTAGCATTAATATGTTTTTTGTAACCCCCATCCCCCACCCATGCCTACACATTTTGCCCAGTATTGCTGTCTTCTTCCTTCATTTTGTTTTCTGCTTTAAACCTATATGAGAAATATTAATATTGGATGATGTTACTGGTTAGACAGGTAGAGGGTTGATGGACATATTGCTCATTCCATTCTGATATTAATGTATTTTGCTACTAAACTACATTTGTTAACAGCTTTTACTTCCTTTATATATTTTGATGTATTAATGTTCATCTCTGTAACTTTGGGCTCACTCTTGGTTCCTTGATGGGTCAGGGAAACAATGGAGCGGTTGGGTCCACAGGTATTATTTTGTGTTTCCTGTGCCCAGGGAGAGTTCTTTTAAATGTAATTTCATTTTTTATTTTTGTTTTTTATTTAATTCATTCATTCATCAATGGTTTATTATAAAAGAAATTTACAAATCGCGGCATCAGCCGAATTGCAAGTCAATTTACAATAAAAGTATTTTATGAAATTAAGAAAGCATGATGGAAAAACAACAAAGACAACCACAAGGGAAACTGACTGGGTGAATATTGAGTAGTTATGGGTTGAACTAAGAAACTAGAGTGAGATTTGTTCTCAATGTAAATTTTTAATTGTAATTTCAATGTAATTTTGGCTTTGGCAGCCGAATTGAATGTTTGTACTAATCCATGAATAATGACTAATAATGTTATTGCTTATTTATCGTAGGCTTGGGGAAGTAACATTACATGACTTCAAGCAGATCTTTGATCGTGAGGGTGACTATCGATATCACTTCAAAGCCTTAGATCCTGAGTTTGGAACAATCAAAGAAGAGGTCAGTAGATTGTTGGTGGTTTTTACCCTTACACTAACACTACACTCAGCAGACTTACATGCGCCTATCCTGTCCCCCATTTTGGGAGTCAAAATGTACACAAAGGAATTGACTCGCAACTTGGAAATGGTAGACGTGCATTTTGCGGAGGTGCGTTCCACGTTGTGCAAGGGCTCAATAGGCGTTTTATACGTAGTGCTTTTAGAGACCTGTGGACAAAATTAAACCATCTTGCTCATTTCTGTTTTATTTAACTGATGTCGGAAAACTGTTGAAATGCGTTTTGGTTCTCTTTTTTTGTTTTTATGCTGTGAAGTGATAGAAACCAAGAAATTTTTAATTCATGATTTGCATTATTATTAATATTATCATTACCATTTTATTTTCTTCAAAGATTTCTAGTTCATTTTGTATACTTTTCCAATATTTAAATTTTTGTTTTTTGTATTTACAGGTTGTTGATGATGATGCCATACTCCCTGGTTGGGAAGGCAAGATTGTAGGCTGGGTGGAGCAGGACAATGGCTAGCCCAGTGGGAGGATGCACACTAGAAAGCACAGCCTGTACAACAGATGTTCCTTTATTAATTCCGAAGGTCATTTGTGTCAGTTTTAAAGCTACATTTTATGGAAGTATCCTACTGCAAAAGTTTGTACATTTAGTTCGTGGTTTTTTTTAACTGAAATTTTGTTCGTGCAAACATTTTCAAAAGACGTCAATGATAAATAGTTTCTGCGCTAGAGGTATGAATTTGGTGCTAGGGCCAAATGTCAATAATTGCTAAGTAAGAAACTATTGCTAAATAGATTTAGCAAGGTACCTGGCTCAAATAAAAATACACAGCATTTTGGATGGTAACCAGATAAACAAGTGTCAAAGTCCATAATCACGCTGACGGTCTACGGCGAAGTTTTATCAAGTTTTGAACACCCCTTTCCCACCCGTAAAATTTAAAGAAGTTCCTTGAAATGATTCATTATATCAAAAGTACTAAGTAGCCATTATTGATTTGCAATATAAAGATGAGATTATCAACTGTCAACCCACCAACCATGACTTGAAATTTCAGTTAAAGTTTTATTTATAAATGATTCATGGTAGAGCAACCATACCAGCAATATTTACCACAAGGCGCGCAATAAATAGTTCCCAGTTGACGTCACACCCAGTGTAAAGACAGCGGTCTTTACGGTCATTGATAGTCATGTTTGAATGCACAATTATGCGTTATCAAATTGTACATTCAGGGGATGACCTTCTTGGTTCAATGGAACTAGGTCAAAATATCCAGACTTTTGTGGTCACTTTAGGCCATTTGATACAAGCCGTTAGCAGCTGTTAAGCGACATGACAAGTTGGAAATGAAGCAAACTTTCATGTTTCCTTTGTGTGCTATATTAGCTCTTGTCGTACTAACGAGCCAAGTCTCAAGAAATATAATCTCAAGCAATTCCAGGAGAATTTAAACCCCACCGCCACCCTGTCTTCAGTCCACACTTGCTGCAAACAATTGTGTATTTTAACCAAAGAGTAAATCTCTCTTTACCAGAGGAGCAGCGAGAGAAATTTCTCTAAAAAAAAATCGTCTTTCTAAGTAGATTATTAAATCAAATTTGAAAAGTCCAAAAGATTTTTCCCCCATTTTCACAGAGAGAGTCAACCAGTACTAAAAGTTTCCAATTCTCTGAGTTCGTTATTGCAGGTACATCTGAGGAATATGAATAAAGCTTCATATCTATGGCTAAATTAAAGAAACAAATTCTTGCAAAACTGTTTTCTTTTGAACATACCATTCCAATGTAACAGGAATTTACTATTTATAAACTTATATCACAAGACTCGGGAAATAAAGAAAGTACATTTTTAATAAGGCTGTAAATTTTGTCAGAAAGGAGGCTGATATATGAGAGTTTTTTATCATTGAACGTTATTTAATCCATTCGTGTTGCTGTTGACTAAGAAAAGGAAAACTCACTGTGCTAATTAGTTTTTGAATAATCATCTGATATGATTTGAGTTTATCATAATCAAGTTGTTTATGGTTAAAGCAGTGCCTACAGCTGTTGTCAGGATTTGGTCCTGATTTCTGGAGTTTTCATTGGCCAAGGGGCAACTGGAGCAGGTGGCTTTCCAACCTCATGCTCCACACAAAGCAGACACTCATGTTTAATACTTAACCCGTAGTTCCATAATTTATATTGAACAAAGATATTGACTAATAGGGAGACTGCCAACATAGGGCTGGATAGCTCAGTTGGTAGAGCACCGGTACGTTAATCAGGAGGTTCAAGTCCCGCTCCAGTCAATTTTTCTTTGTTTAAACCCAAATAATTTTTATTGTTTAGACAACTCTGAAGACAGAAGTCTGCATTTTTAATCTGGAGTCTTTTGTCTTTTGGTCGTGTCGAAATCAATCGTTACACTATTAGACAACTCTCAAGACAGAAGTCTGCATTTTTAATCTGGAGTCTCTCGGCTATGTCCGAATCATGCGATGGATGGCTTTGGCTGGCTTTGGCTGCAGCACTAATGCTGAAGAACAATCCTTCAGTAGTGATCTGACCGTATCCACTGCTCAAGCCTTCCTTTTGGACACGGCCAGTGCTCAACGTAAAAGGCTAGTTCATGGCCAAATTACATGGCGCTGCTAATGGCAAGCGACAAAATCAGCAGTTATGGTAGCAGATAAATGCGCTTAGCGACAGTATATTTCACAGGTTAGTAAGGAATTTTCGCGTGTGCACGGCATCCTTTCAGCTCGCATTTATGAGCATTTTGGCTTACACAGCTGGGCCCAATTTCATAGAGCTGCTTAAACACAAAAACTAGCTAAGCACCAACCACAAAATGATGTTTACCAGAATAAGGTTACCAGCCAAACTACCATGTCACGTGTACAATTTGTGACTTGTACCCATTTCTGCTAAGCAGAAAAATGTTAAGCAATGTTTTCTGCTTAAGCATCTCTATGAAACTGGGCCCCAAGTGTGAAAATTTACCGCTTACCCTGTAAGCAGAGAGTGATGTCTAAGTGCAGAATTCTGTGGTAAGCAGAGCCATGTAATCGAGAATAGTGCAAACAAGATACCAAATCATTTTCATTGTGTATGTTTGAGTAACTATTTTTATCTAGTGTGTACAAACTTATTCTTTGATTGTGTTGTGGCCCAATTATAGAATCGGCCTAATTATAATTTGGCCCTGACCAACTGTAGTAGTTGGGCCCTGACCAACTGTAGTTGGGCTCTGACCAACCGTAGTTGGGCCCTGACCAACCGTAGTTGGGCCCTGACCAACTGCAGTTAGGCTGATGCTATAGTTGGGGCAGAACAAGTATATTCCATGATGTGTGCCTGTGTGTGACCTAGTACTAACCGTGGAGTACTCACTCCGTATCTTGTACAGTTCTAAACAAAAAGACAAATATGAATAAATTATGTAAATGCATCAGCTGAATCCAGGCGTTTGGTTCCTTTGTTGTGTTAATTGAATTTTGACACCATTTGGCAATACACCCCTCCAACAAGGCTCGTGGAACTGGTCGTTCCATGTTAAATTGTTAAATAGTTTGAATGGGTTTATGACATTATTAATTGTTGCTTTTCAGTTTGTGACAAAAATTATTAAGCAATAAATTAAATTACAACAACTGACACAGACACCAAATTCAAAAATACTAACTTTTATATGAATTTTATTTTCATAATTTTAAGCCCTAATATGAACATGAGATAAAAAATATTTCAAAAAAACTGGTCACTTTAATAATGTTTTGAGTGGATCTTTCCCAGTGTAATGCACCAATGGTTTTTACAGGAATCAATGGGTATGGAATAATAGTATAAACGAGAGTACATCTAAGTTGTTCACAGAAATACCTGAAGACAAACTAAAGGATTTGTAATTATTGAATAAAAAACACCAGTGAGCTACATCAAAAGTGAGCTACATCAAAAGTAAAAAGGTCTACAGCAAATGTTGCTTTATAAATAGTCAACTTGAACTACACAACAGACAGGCATGACATTTTGTAAATATTAATCTGATTTTCATTTATGTAGCACTTGGAAATCGCAAAATTGTTACTTAACAGCCTGAAAAGTCTTTAAAAGCCTCAATATGTAAATGAATGTCAGCCCTTGTACATTTCCTACTTTGCCCAAGGGTAAAATATTGTGACACCTGAACAGTTTTTTGTTTTTTTCACATTCAGTACACTCAGGTAGAAACTTCTCGGCTTATTTCCTCTCAGTTCTTCTCCCAAAAGTTTCTACAGATCGTTGAACCTTCAAGTTTACTTGTAATGGTTAATTCCTATCTTTTGTTTTAGTGTCACAGAGAACTGAAAAACACAGTACCAACATTTTCCAGTTAGTTTCATCCCTTTTTGCGTTGATAAGTTGTACCATGTACCAAGCCTGATGTATGGCAGAGGGAGTAACCGCCCCCCCCCCACCCTGCCAGTCAATACTCCCCCTTCTTGTGTAGAAGTGCCCCTCCCCCTCTCAAATTCCTGAGATTCCCCAAGACACAATAGGAAGGGGGGTACACAATGCCACATATTCAACACCAAATGGAGTTGCATGTCTACATTCAACAAGATTTAAAAGCACAATATTTTCAAAGTGTTGTATTTTACTTTAAAATAACATAATAAACAAATAACAAATTACTGTTTTTTTCGTTTCTGGTGGGTTTGTTAAGAGTGAAATGAAACACAAAGCACACAAAGGCAGTAGACAAAGCAAAATCCACTTCTCAACTTCAGGAAAATTTGAAATAGCTTGTCAACAATCACAAACCATAAATGTTTTTAATTACAAGTAGGTTTCATTCTTAAAATATAACTATACTTTTTGTGAAGGTTTCAAGGTTTAGAGTTTACCTGGAAAAAATCACTCACAATTTTATTGTTAAAAAGGCCACAATGCTATGGTTTTACAAAAAACTTTGAAGTATAAGTAGGCACTCGAATAATACTGACTAAAACCAAACCAGAAGAAATCACTTAATTTTAAAGTTGCACCATTTCTGTTTTGACTTCATTTTGTAACTAAATGTACGCATTTGCATGACATGATTAAGTACTGCATATAAAGCTATCAAGAAACTCACATAAAAAAAAAAATTTTAACCAACAGTTACAACTGTGCACCAACTTTAATTGAATACAACTGTTAATTTTTTGGTGTACATAGGTTGCAAAAAGAACAAATGTTTTACATTTTTTTAGAGTAAACAAATAAAGTAACGATTCAAAAAAGTGGTTTGTTACAAACATGTACAAGAAAACAAAATGCTAAAATGAATACAAAATAGTTTCACACATGTACAATTAAAATAAAAAGTACTTACAAGTCTTTTTGATGAATAGCCTCGTTGTCATTGAAAACAAAATCTTAAGTGTTATTTCACGTAAATACTTGACATATGTGTCCACGGTCAAAAAATCATTTTTTTTTATACTTTGTAGGTCGAAGGGCCTTGGGGTGCAAGTAAACAAAATCGAACTTTCAAATCAATATATAGCTCGTTGCCATGGTAACAACTCATTTTGTGTTTTGGGCATTTTAGGCCGATTTGGAGGTCTGAAAAACTGTTTTTTAGCTCATGTTTATAACTCCACCCTACCAAAATGCAAAATTATTTCATAAAACCTTTTATACCACTACAAAGTATCATTCTTGGCCTTACTTGAGAAAAAAAATTATTGCTATAAATTTTACCCTTATGCTATTTTTGCATCAAGCATTTAAAGCATGTTTTTACAACTTGCAAAATCGAAATTTTTACCCTATTTTTGGCCCTAAAAATTTCAATTTGCCAGGGGCCTCAGAAAAATTTCCTTTCGGTTGTGATTAGGGCCAACATTGGTCTTTCCATATCTGGTGAGGAAAACTTGGGCAATTGTATCCTGTTGTGACAATACTGCCTCAAAAACTGATTTTTTTCCAAAAACAGGAAAAATGCATTTTTAAGTTTTTCTCTCAGTTTGAACCAGTATCATTAAAAAAGAACACTTTAATCAATCAGGCAACTTTTCCTGAGCGTTCTGTAGGCTTGTTGAATACCCCACATTGATGAAAAACTTTTGATGACTTAAATCTCAGACTTTACCCCCCCCCCCCCCCCCCCCCCCGAAGCGTATTATGTTACATTCCCTTACGAGTCATTCCGTGCCAACTCATCTGACGGGTTCGCAGGCTCCGTCTCAGATTTTGCTATTTTTGTTTGTAAACATTCCCCTATGGGTGTCATGAACACTCACCAAATTTTAGAAACCTACTCCTTAACATTTCTGAGGTATGGCCCCATAAAAGTTTAAGCCCCGCCCCTTCAAATTTACTTGTTGTGTTTTGGGCATTTTTAGAGGCCTATATCTACAAATTGAGAAAAGATATGTAACTGCAAATTAATATACAGGGTACCTGGTACCCCATCAACTAGAATATACTGTCAAAAGTAGCATAGGACATTCTTATATCAAGGCATAGGTCTATCAAAACTGACATTTTAGCCCGCGGAAGGATTTTTCATCATTTTTGAGACCCCTGGTGCTTAAAGTGAAATGTCAGATTGCTTTTGTATTACATTTGGTTATAAACTAGGTGTCATGACTACTCACCAAATTTTAGAAACCTACTCCTTAACATTTCTGAGATATGACCCCCTAAACGTTTAAGCCCCGCCCCTTCAAATTTACTTTTTGTGTTTTGGGCATTTTTAGAGGCCCTATATCTACAAACTGAGATAAGATGTAACTACAAATTAATATACAGGGTACTTGGTACCCCCATCAACTAGAATCTACTGTCAAAAGCAGCATGACATTTTTATATCAAGGCATAGGTCTATAAATCTGACATTTTAGCCCACGGAATGATTTTTCATCATTTTTGAGACCCCCTAGTGCCTAAGTGAAATGCCTGATTGCTTTTGTATTACATTTGGTTATAAACTAGTTGTATATGTGTGACCTGCTATAAGGATAGACCAACCCCCCCCCCCCCCTTTGATGGGTATTTATAAATATACTTTGTGTCCAGTCTACTTGTGTGAGAAATAAACAAAAAAAATGACTCTCTATACTCCTTCAAGTAAAACAAAAATGAATATGACTAATTTAAGGTTATTGTTGTGTATGCATGCAGTTTAGTGAAATCACTTGTTTACAAAAGAGCTGACAGAGCCTTGACTTCCTGCAGGCATAGTTTGTACACTACGGAAGTGTAGTGCCGCCACATGAAAAGCAATTCTTCTCTTACATGTCTTAATGTGTACATACACAATAACTATCATGTACGTCAATAAACATACATAGTAACTATTATGTATAGTACACAATTACTTATCAACGTACAAAATAACTACGGACTTACCATGTACGTATAGACGACAATTATGATGTCGTACATGATAATTATCATGTACGTAATTGTACACTACACAAAAGGTTATGTGTACGTACACAATAATTATGATTTATGAACACATCCCCTTAAGACCAGCTGTATAAAAAGATTTTGTGAAGCATCTCCATGTGAAATAATATTCTTAAACAAGCTTGGTACAAACTGTTAGTTAACATCCTAATAAAATCCAAACAAAGCCGTGTTTCGGTTGCCATTTTAAAGTATTTCATCTCTGTATTCATAAGCCACTATCTCGGGGTTGTTTGAGAGTACTTTTTGCATGGAGATGCTGCACAATATTGTGTACATGATGCGTCTGAAGTTGATCGTGAATCGTCATTATTCTGTACATACACTAAACATGATAATTATTGTGTATGGGGGGATGACAATTATCATGTACGAACATGATAGATATGTACTAACAGGATAAGTATCCTCTGTACACGATAAGTCCGGAGTTACCGTGTCAGTGATAGTTATTTTGTACATCCAATAGTAGTAATGTACGTATGATAGCTATAATGTACGAACATGATAGTTATTGTACACATATACACAAAAAGTGCAGATTTTTTTCATTCAAGTGGCGGCACTACGCTTCCATGGTCTGCAGGAACTTAGTCTAGGTTCTGTGGCTCTTTTGTAAACAAGTGATTTCACTAAAAACTTCGATGTACAACAATAACCTTAAATTAGTCATATTCATTTGATTTTTTTTTTTAAATGAAGGAGTAAAGAGTCAATTTTTTTTATTTCTCACACAAGTAGACTGGATACAAAATATTTTTGGGGAAAATTTGTAAATCTGTAAGAAATGTCCCATGTTGTCAAATAACCACTTGAAAAAGGCGGTATTTTTTGCAATTTTACAGCCAGACCCACATTCAGACCCCTGCTAAATACCCATCAAAAGTGTGATTGGTCTACCCTTATATCAGGTTACACATTTACACCTAGTTTATAACCAAATGTAATACAAAATCAATCAGACATTTCACTTAGGCACTATAGTGGTCTCAAAAATTACGAAAAATCATTCCGCAGCCTAAAATTTCAGTTTTTACAGACCTATGCCTTGATATAAAAATGTTCCAAGCTACTTTTGACAGTAGATTCTAGTTGATGAGGTACCAGGTACCCTGTATATTAATTTGTAGTTACATATCTTTTCTCAATTTGTAGATATAGGCCTCTAAAAATGCCCAAAACACAACAAGTAAATTTGAAGGGGCGGGGCTTGAACTTTTATGGGGCCATACCTCAGAAATGTTAAGGAGTAGGTTTCTAAAATTTGGTGAGTGTTCATGACACCCATAGGGGAATGTTTACAAACAAAAATAGCAAAATCTGAGACGGAGCCTGCGAACCCGTCAGATGAGTTGGCACGGAATGACTCGTAAGGGAATGTAACATAATACGCTTCGGGGGGGGGGGGGGGGGGGTAAAGTCTGAGATTTAAGTCATCAAAAGTTTTTCATCAATGTGGGGTATTCAACAAGCCTACAGAACGCTCAGGAAAAGTTGCCTGATTGATTAAAGTGTTCTTTTTTAATGATACTGGTTCAAACTGAGAGAAAAACTTAAAAATGCATTTTTCCTGTTTTTGGAAAAAAATCAGTTTTTGAGGCAGTATTGTCACAACAGGATACAATTGCCCAAGTTTTCCTCACCAGATATGGAAAGACCAATGTTGGCCCTAATCACAACCGAAAGGAAATTTTTCTGAGGCCCCTGGCAAATTGAAATTTTAGGGCCAAAAATAGGGTAAAAATTTCGATTTTGCAAGTTGTAAAAACATGCTTTAAATGCTTGATGCAAAAATAGCATAAGGGTAAAATTTATAGCAATAATTTTTTTTCTCAAGTAAGGCCAAGAATGATACTTTGTAGTGGTATAAAAGGTTTTATGAAATAATTTTGCATTTTGGTAGGGTGGAGTTATAAACATGAGCTAAAAAACAGTTTTTCAGACCTCCAAATCGGCTTAAAATGCCCAAAACACAAAATGAGCTGTTACCATGGCAACGGGCTATATATGGATTTGAAAGTTCAATTTTGTTTACTTGCACCCCAAGGCCCTTCGACCTACAAAGTATTTTAAAAAATGATTTTTTGACCGTGGACACATATGTCAAGTATTTACGTGAAATGACTCTTAAATATTCCAATACCTTGGAAGTTCTATTTTTTGTTCCCCACCTGTTTTTGGTAATTAAGTTGAATAATTTTGTCCTTACGTTTCTTTTGAGCACATTTGAGCCAAGAGCAAGCTCTTAGAATATGACTTTTTTGGGGGGCAGGTAATTTTTTCTACTAAGTAGATTTCTACATAATTCGGTCTCAGAATTAAACAATTAAACAATTTTTGTCATAAAATGATTACTTTTCCTCAAGCGCCTTAAGTACCATATTTGTTAGATAAATCTAAGACTCCTGATATTCTGCTTTGCTAATTTTTGTAAAAAAGGCAGTTTCATAATTCTGGCCCTACAGCTTGGGACCTCTTACAGTATGAGTAGCTGATCAAAACATTGCGGCATTTTCTTTCTGACGCTCTGTCATGACCCCGTAGTCATTCTCAACAGCAACAGCACCGCCCTCGTTGAAGTTCATGGAGCCACGTTTGCGCGGGTTGATCTTAGCGCTGATCCGATCAGAGAGTTTCCTTCTCCTAGAGCCCACCTCTCGGTCCCTCTCCTTCTTCTCTTTCTTCTCTTTTTTCTTCTGCTCCCGATCAGTCTTCCGAGTCATCTTCCTCATCTGTTTACTGTCGACGTTCAGCTCACTGGCAAGGTGCAGGCTGTCGTTGGCGTTGGGGAAGACGGGGAACTCTGGAGTCAGGAACTCTGCACCGACGGGGAACTCGGCTGGAGAGAGAGGCGGGAACTCATCGGAGATGGATGAGGTGTTTGGAGATTGCAGCGCTAGATCGATTGGATCTTCTTCATCAACATCTCCCTCGTCCTTGAAGAGCTCCTCTTTGGGAGGTGCGTCTGTGTTGTCCACAGATTGATCTATTAACAAGAAATTATTTTAGTTGGAATTCAATATTTTTCTTTGTTTAACCCAAAAACGAATTAAATGTTACCCAGTCAGTTTCCCTCGTGGTTTTTTACTTGATATTGGAAATACAAAGTCGCATCCCCAGCTTGTATTGTAAACTGTGGTGTGATCCCTAGCAATATGGCAGTTACAGGTTGAATGGAATCTGACTGGTACCCCGAACAAAAATATTAACAAAATAGTGAGACGACCAACATAGAGCCAAGTAGCTCAGTTGCTAGAGGGCTGGCATGTTCATCCCAAGGTCGCAGGTGCAAATCCCGCTCTAGCCAATTCCTCATTATTCAAACCGAAATTGAATCAAAAGTTACCCATCCAGTCTCCCTTGTGGTCTATTACTTTTTGTGTTACATTCAATATACTGAATACACTTTGGAGCAAACAATAGAATTGAGAATGATGTCTGGCTTAGTTTACCTTCGTTGATGGTCTGATCGGCAAGGAGAACTGGCGGAGGACTGAAGTCACCAATGACAGCTTTCTTGACCAGTACCACCTCAGGGTTCTTGGGGCTATGAGAGAGAGAGATTATAGAGCCTTAAGATGCAGAAGACACTTCACAACTTCTCACAAAATGAATTGCTGAATATCCAATCATGTCATCGTGGTCTAGTGGCTAGACTGCAGGACTTGCAAACACAAGGTTGTGGGTTCGAATCCTACCAAGCTAACAGCTGATTTTACAATGACTAGAATAAGTATTATCATATTGTTTCCTGAATCAATATTTATGCAATTTATAAACATAGATGATAAACCAATGTTTGTTCGAGAGAGATTGGCTGTTGCCAGCTTGGTGTACATATTCCCTTGTGGGAGTTTGCCGAGTTCCCTCGATGGGTAAGATCATATAAACAAACAAACAAACAAACAAACCATTTTCCAAACAAATGTGATCAGGCTCTACGGCCATCTCAAAATGAAATCATTGACAAGAAGTAACTAAAACTAGTAAACTTGTGGGTACATAATCGTGTAAATCTCCTTTGGCAGGAGTGTTGCCTCTGAAAAGAGCCGATGTGGTCTTGACTTTCCAACAGTACGCTCCTCAACTTGAGGAGAAATCATACTCATAATTACCTCCTGTATATCATGTCTGACCATCCTCGGTGCTTTTTCTTCTTCTTCTTCTTCTTGTGATCTTCTCCATCTTTTTGACCTCCACCACTGCCAAGGTCATACGCTGAGTCCGTGGACATCACAGTGTCATCAGCTTGGTAGTTTTCGTTGACGATAGCAACATCATAGGTTCCTTTCTGACCAGAGTTGCCGCTGCTATCATCCGGATACGAATCAAGAGAATGATCATCTCCATAGGAATATCTATTGGCGAGGTCGAGGGTCATAGTGCAGCAGTCGTGTCAGGTCATGCAAAGGTCATGTGTGCAAAGGTCATGCCATGATTGAGGGTTGCGAAGGTCATGAAAATTATTGTATGGTCGATCAAACGTAGCAGTTGTGATTTGTAAATCAGGCAAAAGTCAGATGTCGTGAAGGTCATGCAAAGGTCAAAGTTTATTGTCATAAGGTCATCATGAGAAAAATAATTCACATGTACACAACGTAATGAAATGTAGTAGTTTTGTATGAAAGGTAAAAGTTGTGAAAGGTCAAAGGTCGTGTTATAAAAGTCAAGCCAGTTGTAGCAAAAGGCAAATTGTTTAGGAAAGTTAAAAGGTTGTTAAGGGAAGAGCATCAGAAGTGACAAACAGCCAGAGTTTAAAATACAGTAGATTATACCAAAAAGGCCATTTATATGATTTCATATTAAATTGCAGATGAAGTGAATAAAAGGTATCAGGAAGTACATATTTCAGATTAAAGAATTGATTTGAATATTACAAGAGGAATTTAGTAAGTAATGTGTTTGTACAAACAACAAGCACAGAGTTTAAAATGGGAAGCATTTAGATTTTTAGTTGTAAGATTTGACAATCATCGGGGAGAGGTGAAAAAGGGAGAGAGAAAAACAAACCAGTAAGAAGTACGAAGATTTTCAAATTGCAGTACAATTAGATATCCACCACCTAGCACCTACACCAAACAAAACACACTGGGAAAATAAACTGGAAATACAAAGTTGTTAAGAATTACAGTTTTGTTGAGAAACTCTAATAAAGGATTGAGGTACAACATAAAAAGACACACAGGGACAGAATGAGTATCCAGAAAGGATGATCAGATCAAATTAAAACAATTTCTAAAACAAAATGTATTGAATCGGCCACATTTCAAGTGAGAATAGTTAAATTTAGTGAGAATATTTAAATAGGTTTTATAACTTCTGATCAACACCCCCGAACAAAAACATTGAAAAAATAGGGAGACTGCCAATATATAGGGCCAGATAGCTCAGTTGGTAGAGCACCGACACATAAACCAAGAGGTCGCAGGTTCAAATCTTGCTCTAGTCAATTTGTCTTGTCCACCCAAAAAATATATTTATGTGTAGCCAGTCAGTTTCCCTTGTGGTCTATAACTTGATAATATTTTGACAAATTTGACATTTGAAGACCAGGATTTCGCAAGCCTTGCCAGAGACACTTTTCGGTCATTTCGTTCATTCACATTTTTGTGATTGTAGTTGAGCTGCTACTACACAGTTGTTCTGACCGTGCTAAGCATTTTGCTTGGTTACTTATTGAACAGAAGTTTGTAGATTTTACACAGTAACACAAGATTTCAGAAGAAATTAAAAGTTACCAATAATAGAGCAGCCCTTTTCAAAACCACAGGTCTGGCTTAGGCTCTGGCTTAGGCTCTGGCTTAGGCTTTGGCTTCGACTCTGGCTGGGGCTCTGGCTTCAGCTCTGGCTTAGGCTCTGGCTTAGGCTCTGGCTTCAGCTCTGGCTTCAGCTCTGGCTTAAGCTCTGGCTTAGGCTTTGGCAGTTATCTTGAAAATGTGTGCTTTTAGTACGGACTGCAAACAACGCCCAATTTCACAGACCTGCTTAAGCAATAAAAGCAGTCACGCACAACAAAATCATGCTTACTAGAGTAAGGTTACTATCCAATTTCACTTGTACCATTTGGGACTAGTATACTGCTCATTTTTGCTTAGCAGAAAAGACTTTTAAGCACCAATGTCTGCTTTACAAGCAGCTCTATGAAACTGGGCCCTGGTGGGCGGGGTCTAAGCCAAAACCCACCCCAAAGCCATGGTTTAAAAAAGGGCTTAAAAAGGGGGGTTGTCATTCTTTAGAGCTACCACTAACCTTTTATGGATCCATAATGCATCAGGATTGAGGCGTTTCCTGCCGATCCAGCTAGTAGGGTCATGTTTACGTTGCCATAGGATAACAGCTAAGATGAGTACGAGGAGAACGATTGCTATGGAGGCACAGACTATGGCTGCCAACACACCACCGGAAAGTCCCGAGTTTGAAAATCCACCGGGACTCAATGGCTCTGAGACGCAATTAATCAATTATTTTAAAAACAAAGGAAAAGAACAGGATTAATCTAAAAGCTCACTGATTAAATAAAGAACAAAGGAAAAATGTTGATTATCAGATTAAAGCTACTAGCCCACATTTCATCTCATATGTACCGTTTGTGGCACGTTTCCTGTTATATTTGCTTAGCAGAAATGTTTTTAAGCATTATGGCTTGCTCAATCAGCTCTAAGATATAAGTCCAAGATCATAAACACCTACCAAGTTCAGTTGTGACCAAGACTTCTTGGGAATAGGGTCCTTCACCCCCAGGGTTACTGTAGGACATCTTGACCCCATAGTTGGTATTCTCTCGTAGACCCATGATGGTGAAATTACTGGTTGTGATGCCAGTAACTTGAACTGTTTGGTAGGACATGTTGCTGTCTAGTTGCCGGAAAGCGATGTTGTAAATATCGAATGATGTGTCGTCCACAGACTGCGGAATAATTAATGAAAAGATACTTGATCAGGGTGCAATTTCATGGCTCTTGTGTTCTTTAAAGACACAAGATAAGACAACTGTGAAACTTTCAGCTGAATACAGTAAATATTTGTAGTTTCATCAAGAATGTTGAACCCATCCACATTAATAGCGAGGTGACTCATGTACAGGCCGTAGCACTGGCCATAGCTCTCACAAACTGATTGTACGGAAGTTTTCATCTCCAAAACTTGCCTTGAGGTCAGTTTTGGAGATTTAAATTTGTTGACATACTTTTATTGGTTTCGTATCAACAGGAGCATTTCATACGAAATAACTCTGCAGGATGCTTACTACCATACCCATCTTTATAACAAGTACGCTTTTGGATAGAAATTACACCACTTTTTTTTCTTCTTTTGGGGGGGTCATTACCAAAGAATGACCCCACCTTTAAGAAAGCACCCCCCCTTTCAAACCATTATACCTAGCTTCAAAATACCTTTATTTCATCGCGTCACTGCAAAAAAAATTTGTATCTCGATTTTGCAAAAACGTTGTATCTCAGCGAATTTGTTTTGTGTGTACATCCTGGCCATTTTAAGCAAAACAGTTTGACAATTTGAAACTCGCGTATAATGCAGGTGCTATTTTTGGAGACATTGTTACGCTGACACGACGATATCTCTAAACCACATGAATATGACTTACCTCCCAGCTAACTTTGACTTGTGATGATCCGACTGCTATGGCTTTCAGACCAGTCACACTCTTCACAGGGGCTAGGGGTGGAAATAAAACACAATGAAATCAGCGTCAATAATAATAATAATAATAAACAGTTTTTATATAGCGCAAAAATTACAGTGAAGTCTCAAAGCGCTTTAGGAAAGTTAAGAGAGAAAAACCAGGACTGTTGAATACAAAAATTACACAAATTACAGAAAGAACCACAAAATGCATACAGTGAAAAATATAAGTTATTTCACAAAAAGATAAGTCTTCAAAAAAGACTTAAACTGTTCTAGAGAGGAGCTTTCTTTTATACTATTGGGGAGTGAATTCCAGAGTTCAGGAGATGCAACCTGAAAGGCCCTTTGCCCATATGCTTCGGTGGTGGCTGGAAAAGGAGTCAGGAGATTTTGCGAGCCAGAACGAAGATTTCTAGTAGGACAATAGTCGTGGATCAATTCTTCACCATTACAACAATTCATTCAAAATTTACATAACTTCAAGGTTTCACATCTTTAGAGTCACAGCAGACCTCAGACGTTGATCATGAAACAGTGATTAAAACTGAACTAGTCCTGTACTGACCCAATTCAGTATCAAACGTTGTGTTTTGGTTTTGAGGGGCTCTGTGGAAAAAAAACTGTAGCATCTGGGCACATTTGGTTTGCGTTTAAATCAAGGAAGGATTAACTATTTACCATTAACCAAGGTCATAACACTCATGCTGATGTAATCACTCCATTCACTGAGGTAGGTGTTGCCAGCACAGAGGCGGAGGAAGTACTCAGCGTTTCGTCTGACCGTTGGAATGACCACAGAGAATGGAAGATCCTTGTGATTATGAGTCAAGACTATCTCTTGATCACCTGACGCATCACCTCGTAGCGTGTATGCAACTTGGTAGACGATGTTATCTGCATGAGACAAACAAGAGGAATGGTGTCTGGGTTTTGTCTTCTCTTTCAGTTGAAAATAATCTAGTTTTGTTTTATTACATATTTCATCCAACAGCCAGTAACAGAATGAATAGACAGGCCTAATACTTCACAGAGGCAATTGCCTCCACTGCCCAAACTCATAAAGCTGGTAAGCACAAAAACTTGCTAAGCACAGAAAAATAGTGTTAACAAAAACAGGTTACCAGCCAACATTCCATGAAGTTTACATTGTTGCCACTGGTACCCCGCCCATTGCTTGCTAAGTAACGAAATTTGCTAAGCAGAATTTCCACATACAGGTGCCCTCTACAAAAAAACGCCTTGGTGCCCTTTGCCCTTTCAAACACGAAGAGGAGAGGACAAATGTTCAATTTTAGATGTAGGAGGAAAAACTGGGACACCGGACGCAATCAGGAATGGACTGAAAAAGCCATCCACATGCAAGGCAGAGTTGTTATCAATGGATATATGACAACACATCACACATTAACAGGTATACCAGTGTAAACAGAAGCAGTCAAGCGGAAAGATATGAGGAGAGAGAGAAAGAAAGCACACAGAAAAAGCAAGGGATTGGTGATGGTATGAACTTTAGAATCAGTGAGCTTACCTGGATTGCCATTGATGGCGTCAGGCTCCGTCCATCTCACTATCAACACATCCCCTGTAGAGGTCACTACGAGGTCACGAGGCACCCCAGGAGCTCCTTCTGCCGTCAGTAGCAATGGTGTCACCGGACTAAATGGACCGGCTCCCATCTCATTTACACCTCGCACCCTGAAGGTGTATTCAGTGTAAGGTACCAGACCAGTAACTGAAGTGAGGGATTCGCCGATCTCTCCGAGAAAGTCTTGATACTCAGAGTCTGTGAACCTTTGATACTGTAGCTGGTAACCGATGTCAGTCAGGTTGCTGTTTGGTGTGGATGGGGACCAGGATAGATCCACAGATGTTGAGGTGATTGCGTTGACTTGCGGGATACCAGGAATAGCTGGCACTAAAGGAAAAACAACAACAAAATCAGGTGTTTTTCCCCACAAGTCTAGTTTTTCATTTTTTTCCCCAAGTATCATTAAAGGAATTAAAGTGTATTGTCAATAAAGCAGTGTTAGAACTTGTTTACGTAGAAAATGTTTCAATGCCCCAAGTTCGAATGCTTGAGAGGCACTGTGCAAAACGTCTTCAGCAGTTTCAGAGATCATCATTACAAAGACGTGTGTCATCAGTAATACATCAATTTCACAATCATACAACAGTCACATCTTATCGCTAAGAGAAGGGGTTTGCCCTGGTGTTTCTGGCTATGGCTGCCGAGTGCACCGCAGCACCTTGTAAACCCCTTTAAGGTGAGATCATAAATGAGTCTCATGATTTAAAAACTTCAAAACCTGTCTTTAAAGTGTTTCTCTTTGTTCAAGCGCCTTTAGTACGTTATTGATAGATACATGTGCTATGTAAGACTTCAATATTATTGTTTGTTATTATCTTGAGAATGGTTAAATACAAATGATAATGTAAACAATTTCTCAATTTTTTTTGTTTTTTGGGGGGGAAGTAAAAATAAACGAGCATTCGCTCTGACTCTTTGTGCTGTATCAGTAGTTTTGATTATTTATAACTACCTCTAAATGTAGCTGACACGGTTCCATAGGTATTCTCAACAAGGCACTCATACACCCCTTGCTGAGCTAGCCCAAGATCCTGGATGACCAATGACCCATCGCTCCTGATAAAGTGACCAGCGAGGGCGGTAGTGATGTCCTGGCCATCTCGGACCCATCTGGTTGTGGGTGTTGGGGAGCCCTTGGTGAGACACTGCAGGGTGACTGTGTCATCGCTTCTTGTGGCGAGATTGTGACTCAAAATAGGTGCCCCTGTAAAACCAAGATTGAGACCATCTTACAAAACGTCTTCAATGTTGTACAAGAACAAAGAAATAGTCTTTAAACCAAGATCCCGTTGAATATACAAAGAAATTTGCTGGTGAGTCATCGAGACCCACAAATAGAAGTGAATCTTTCCACAATGATCATCTTCCTATCTTCAAACCAAATAAGGTTTGAAAACAGGAAACTCTTTAAGAAGTCTGGTTTTAGAGAAGTGAAAATGCCGTCAGATGGGTCTGAATTTAAACATAAGAATTTATCTTCTTCTTTTAAAGCACATATATAGCAATTATTATCATAATACATTTCTGGTAATCAAAACCAAGGATGTCTCCAAGTGACCTACCTTAATCACTGTAGCTCGCAAGCCTGAGGAAATCTGTAAACAAGGGTGCTTGCTATGTGAACCAGAAACACTGGGGTTAACCCCTACTCTTAGTACTCAGAACCTACACCTTAATGCCTCATGATGTGCCACAATAGACGCCGACTCTTCAATTAACAGCACCTTTGATCACATTTTTCAAAATTCTGCTCTGGACTGGTGTTTATAGGAATAACTATAAGTTTGCCGCTCCACAAAGTTGTTTCTTACCTTCAACTACAACAGTCACCACGGCGCTATCATTCCCAAGAAAGTTCTCAGCGAGGCATGAGAAGTCTCCATCGTGTTCCTCAATGGAGGGTTGGTAAACGACGAGGTAGCCGTTGGCAGGCTGGGAGTTATACTTGGATGGATCATTGGGTATCAGAGTGCCATCTGGTAAGAACCAGGCTAGACTTGGCTGTGGACGGCCAGTTGTCTCACACTGGAGGAGGACGTGGGTGGCAGTGTCAAGGACAGTGATTGGACTTGTGACTGAGATAACCTCAGGAGGAACTGATCAGTAAGAATGGGAGAAAACATAGAAAACCATGAAAAAGGAAACTAATTAATATTATCTATTAAATGGATTGAGGAGTAATTATTTTTTCCATTATCTCGTTTTTAATAAACTTCACTTTTACACATCCGGTGCTCTATATGGGGCATGGTGGTAGCCCCCTCCCCCCATTGTGTCTTCATTGTGTGCTAGGATTCTCAGGAATTGTATTTTAGGGGGGTACTCTCTGTACCCATATCAAGCACGGTATACTTTATTTCCGAGGGAAGTATTTGTTCGGAGGGATTGGAACTGGTATAAGTTTTATCGTCAATGATCATTTTTTTTCTTCTTTTTTTTCTTTTTGAAAACTTACTGTTCACAAGAAGCTTGGCCACCTCAGCTACACTCCCGATACCGTTATCAGCAACACACACATACAGTCCCTCGTCAGATCTCACAACGCTTGGAAAAACCAAACCTCCATCAGCCGCTACGAAACTCATCGCCCCTCTAGACCCTACTGGATTTGTCCCTAATCCTATTTCATACCCCTGGGTACCAGTGTCATCGGCAAGATACCAGCGGATAGTTGGTTCTCTGCGCGCTGAGGCTTGGCATGGGATGGTCGCTGACATGGACTCGTTTGCGGTTGTGTTGGTTGGTGCGATGATGAAGAACGGGATATCTGCAAAGACAGATACGAGACTCAACAACAAATTATGAAAACAAAAATGGTTTTTAAAAATGTGGAAAAAGATCAATTCCAACTCCATTCGAACGCAAGATTTACCGGGTGTCCAGACATGAGCCGAGATTTGCTTGGTACCTGCTTCACTGGTAGCCACACACGTATAACTCCCTAGATTGGCCTTTGTGATGTTACTCACAGTCAGGCTGAAGTTACTCAGCACCGCAACATTTGATTCTGAATTTAGAAGAAGAAAACAACATGAAGTTATTCTTAAACTAGTAATTAATAAATTCACTTTGCTGCTTTTAAGATTAGCAAGGTGGAGTCATAGACTGGAGTATTTTGATAGATTTGGTACTGAACCCAGACCAACCACTCTTAGCATGAGGCCAGGCATACCGGTCTTCTCACAGTCCAAACATTTGGGTGTTGAGTTCCCATAGAGTAGAGTATTTTGATAGATTTGGTACTATACCATGTATACCCCCAAACCAACCACTCTTAGCACAAGGTCAGGCAAACCAATCTCAGACTCCAAACCTTTTGGGTGTTGAGTTACTGCAGAGTACAATACTTTGATAGATTTCAGACAGACGTACCTAGCACCAGAGGCTGGTCATCCTTCAGCCATTGCAGGACTGGTACTGGGTCTCCTGTCCCTACACAGTCCAGTCTGACCGGGTCACCCAGCTCTATGGTCATATCAGTTGGGTACACATCAAAATCTGGAGGAACTTTAAAACAAAAAGAAAGTTTGTTGTAAATTAAACATGTGGTGTTTCTTATTCTTCTACTGTACATGGTCCCAGGTCACCTTCAGCTAGCTAGGCCTTTGGTTGAATAAAGTATTAGGTTTGGACGAGAATCAGAAAGTTTGTACACCCTTTATTTGACCTGGGAAGGTCTGCTACGCACAAGTACCAAGTGCATGGAGATTGTTCCTTTGTTGATGTGCTGGGTGTCACAGGAAAAAAATTACTACAGTACAGTGTGACTATAATCATGTTATTATTATTACACATTTCTGGAAATGAAACCAAGGATGCCTCATAAGTGAACTCAATCACTGTAGCTCACAAGCCTGAGGAAACCTGTAAACAAGGGTGCTTGCTATGTGAACCAGAAACACTAGGGTTAACCCCTACTCTTCCATGATAAGTGCTCTTGAATCTTTTACATGCACTACTAATCCTAGTACGGGGGACCTACGGCTTAGTATCCCATCCGAAGGACAAAGCAATTATGGTAACGTATCTTGTTAAAGGACACAAGTGCCACAACCGTGACTCGAACCCACACTCTGTTGATCAGAAACACCAGAGCTTGAGTCCGGTGCACTGCCCTTGGTCTATGCGGAACAATCTGGGAACTTAAATAAGGGCTAATTGTCTTCATTGTACGAGTGGCTGTTCTTCCACACACATATATCTTAGTGTATAACTGAAAAGGTTAGTGCCCCGCAGGGTTTTACAGCTATTTTCTCCAAATTCCTTACCCAGGACGACAACAAACGCTGACGTTTCCTCCGTCCCTAGAAAGTTCTGGGCCTGACACTTGTACGACCCTTCTTGATTCTTCTCAAGATTCATCAGAGTAAGGTCACCGTTTCCATAGACGCTGTGTTTGGGGTCGTTACCAATGGTTACCCCATTGAAGAGCCATGTGATAACTGGAGATGGATTGGCGTCTGCTCTACAGGAGATCTGAGTTGAAGAACCCTCGATGATTCTCTGATCAACGGGGAACGTGGTGATGATCGGTGAACCTGCACGACAGAATAATAATCCATGAAAACAGCTGCCTATTCTTGGCTTAGCAAGCAAAAAATATGCTTAACAAATTCTAAGCAGCTACATGGTTACAAAAAAATAAATAGACAATTCTTACTCTGCACTTCAAGTGTTGCACTCTGGCTTATGACCGATACTGAATTAGTCGCCGTGCAGACATATGTCCCAGCATGTCGTCTTTCCACTGGACTGACCGTCAGTAGTCCATTAGCAGACACTTCCACCCCAGAGTGGAGCCCACTTGGGGCTAACAGAGTACTGGTAGTCGGAGTGGTCCATGTGATGGTAGGGGTGGGGGTCCCATCTGATTGGCATTGGAAGAAAGCAGACTCCCCTACCCTTGCAATGGTATCAGCCGGGGATGCTGTAAAACTTGGTGGAACTAAACAATATGGGAAGAAATAATGTTAAAAACATTGTCAGGAATTTTTAAGGACTTATACATTTTTTGTGAGAGTAAGCGTATTCATTTGATAACATGTCATCGATAATTATCTCAACTGTACATAGAAACCCTCGCTGAGATATGATGTTTTTGCATCTACAAGACAAAATAGAACAAAGACAGGGCACCAGTGAAGCAGTGGAGATGCCTTTCCTATTGACTACTCACCGAGTACAATGAGCTGTGCTTGTGATGTGACACTTTGCAACCCGTTGCTGGCTGTGCAGATGTACACACCCGAGTCTGTTGCCATGACGCTAGTTATTCTCAGCCAACCAGGTGCAGGTGATTCCATTCTATCCAGGGGAATGCTGCCTCCAATCTGGGATGTAGATGGGAAAAGGAAGATTTAGGATCTGTTATTGATTTCTCTTCCCTCACTGGTGGAGTTCATCTTTAAATGTTCTCCTAAGATGACCCAGGACCCAATCTCTTACAGATGTAAAGTACAAAAAAATGGTTGCAAAACCAAATTTAGCTGGGAGCCAGTCACAAGCAATGCACATTACATGGCAGTTGGCCGGTAAACAGTTTCTACTTTGTAACTGTTCTGCTTAAGGCTTTGTGTAGTTTCCCCCCGGGCACAATTTCTTCAAGCTATTTACCATCAAAAAGCTTAAAAATCAGTACACCATGATAAAGATTCAAACCCACACCCTGAAATATCCGGATCTTGAAATAGCTCCAGCAATTGTTACGACATGAACAGTATGCCTTAAATGTTTCCTGTTGTGTCAGTATCTTGTCAAGTTTTTGTTAAACCTCAAGATGAAGTGGAGACTTGCCTTGCTCCATGTGATGACAGGATCTGGCGAACCAGTGGCACTACACGCTAGAGTCACTCTACTTCCAACGGTAACCGACTGATCAACTGGTACCCTTGTAAAAACCACCTGCTGTATGGACTGGGTTACCGTCAGCAAAGCTGACCCTCTGTTCTCTCCCCACTCATTTGTGGCCAGGCAGGTGTAGAACCCAGCATCTGTTGCTTGGACGTTGGTGATGCGGAGAGTTGTTTGGGTGGATATGAAACGGCTATTGCTCTGTGAGGAAAAAACAATTATTAACATAAAAGTAAATCATCACTTCAAGGGTTTTCTGGTGCTGAGAAGTTCAAAGTAATGAGCAATCACATATAGACATCTTTGGCTCTGTAAGGGTTTTGGAAACTTCAGATATGGAAGTCAGCTATTTGTGGAAGTCAGCTAGTTGTAGAAGTCAGCTAGTTGCAGAAGTCAGCTAGTTGTAGAAGTCAGCTGGTTGTAGAAGTCAGCTAGTTGTAGAAGTCAGCTAGTTGTAGAAGTCAGCTAGTTGTAGAAGTCAGCTAGTTGTGGAAGTCAGCTAGTTGTGGAACCTAAACTTTTAATTACCAATTCTGTACTCTATTTTTTATTTCAGAAGGTCTAAATTTTGTGTCAACAAATTGTGACATGCCCAGTTGTCACTTTGTCTGCTGTGCACGCCCTCTATGTCAGCTGTGTGCATAGAGCGCCAATACCATGTGATATGCCTGGGTAGCAGTTAACTGGATCAACCAATGGGACAGCTGAAATTTGCAACATCGCTTAAAATGACAGGGCATTTAGATTGACTCAAAGCAGATTTACTAGCACCAATAATTACACTAAAAGAGCTGCCAATATTTGCATCTTGCAATCATGAGGACTTTACACAACAGTCAGGAAGATATTAAGAATTACATTCAACATTATAGGGAAACAGTTTCCACATTCAAGGAGATTTTGAAATTTTTTCATCAGAACATGGAAAGATTGGTTTGTTTTCAGAAAGGAATTTTCTGCAGAATCAGGTAGAGTTGGCAGCTCTGCACTACCAGTATTCTCTGGGTGTTTTTTCCCTGATTATACCTGAATAACAATCTCATTTGGATTGAGCCACTGGATTGTGGCTGGAGGACTGCCGGTGGTCTCACACTGAAAGCTGACTGTCCCACTAACTGCCACTGTCTCTGGAGACGGTGTGATGGAAAACCCTGGTCGACCTACAGAAAATTTCATCAGAAAAAAAATAGGTTCTTTAAGGGTCTGTCAAAGTCAGTGGAGTAATAATAATGCCAAAAATGGCATATCATCATCAAGTTTGTAGGAATGTAAGCTTTGTGAGGTTGAAATGTTGAAAGTTCCCCTACCTATCAATCTCAGTGTGGTAAAAATTGTATTGTCAAAGACTGTTTTAGCCACTCATCGATTAAAAAAAATAACACCAATTAGAGTAAACAAAGTGGCTCTTCTTGGAGCCACCACCGATTTCACAATGACGGAGACCATTACATGGCGAGCCTGTAAGATTTAAACTTCACCCTCAGATCTGCTTAACCAATCGGTCCCAGGCTAAATGTCTGAACTTACCAATCAGCATAAGTGTAGCAATGTCACTGTATACTACAGAACTTGGCAAGAGACGATTGGCTGCTAGGCAGCGGTACTGTCCGGCGTGTTTGTGCTCCAGTGTGCTAATACTTATTGTACTCCTTGTGGCAGAGTCTACTGTTGTTATGGAAACTGATGTTGCATCATCAGTGACATCACCACCATTGAAGAGCCAGGATATCAAAGCTTGGGGATTACTGACGATGCTACAGGAAAGAGAGACGGAACTTCCGACGTTCTCGCTCTGACTCTGTGGACTTGTTTGGAAAATGCTTTGGATGGCTGTGTGAAAAATAATATCAATCAGTGCCATCTGTTTTGGTAAATCAGGCAATATTTCACCAGGGCTCTTCCCAGGTTTTTTCAAAACTGTAGTGCATTCTTCAACCAAATTTTTGAAGTTTTGCCTAAAAGCACGCTGAATTGAAATGAGGACCTCCGAATGTTTTTACTTGGGTGATTATCTTTGGTTTTAAACACCCTACTGTGCAATCTGGGGCCCGATGCGCTGGCTTGAGCAAGGGGAAAACAGAGATTCACTTTAGCAAATGTAACCAAGCATTTTTTTAAACGTGAGTCCCCACAGCTGGCAATTTTAGCAGCAGTTGGTGATTGTGTTTCTAACGCGCTCACGGGTAGGGTTGATTTTTGCTGAGCAGAAAACTGTTAAGCACTACTTGCTGCTTACGCAGCTCTATGAAATTGGGCCAAGAGGGTAGAACTTACTCGCTAGAGACAGCACAACCTCCCTGCTGGTGATAATAACTCCACCCGTCTGGGCGCGGCACAAGTACGATCCAGCTTCCAATTGGCCGACATTTATAATATGAAGCGTGCCGTTTGAGAGAATCTCAAAGTTTGGCTGGCCGTTGACTGGCTGGTTACCACGGAGCCATGTGTACGTGACAGCTTGCTCGCTGTGAGCCGAGCAATGCCACCACGTTGGTTGCCCTCCGACTGCTACATGGTTCCCTGGCTCTATCGTAAATTGAAGACTGGAAGTTTCTGTGGAAGAGATCATTTTATGTTTAAAGAGAAAATGAAGTAAATTGGCAGCAGGCAGTATGTCCACTGTCTGAGCTAAGTATTTGTTGCTTTTGCAGGAAGTGTAACTGGTGCTCAGCAAAGCTCAGCTGTTCAAGGAGCAGATTTCTTTATTTCAAACATTCAGCGCTCAAACGTCAGACACTGAAGTGGGTGAAAGTTTAAGCACCAAGTCGCAGAGGGCAACGAGTATCCAAAATAAACAAATCTCCCCCTTGAAAATGACGGCGCTCATTTTGTAAATCGACCTTTGCAAACCCTTCGCCAAACATTTTAAGGCAACTTTTTTAGTCACATATACCGATAGAAATATTTATTAGTATTTGTACACAGTCACTAGCCAGTTTGGTGATATCAAATCATTTGTTTGGTCCAAAATATGGGCACTATGGCCGGGTGGCTAGTGCGGGTAGCATGGGTGACTATGAAAGCACTGGCCTCTCCCAACTGTCCCTGGTTCCCTGATTCCCGGCTATTCATGGTCGACTAGACTCAAGTTGTGTATTGGTTTCTCCTAGTAAAATAGTATCATGCCATGAGGGGTTTACTCCGGGCCCTCAAGGTTTTTCTACCTCTAGAAAATTAAACACTTTCGATCCCATCCATGGTCTTGTTGAAAATAAACTGAACCATAAACAAATTAGGAACTGACTACTTTCATGATTAATTATTATTAAATAGTTACACTTTTTAGTTTTACTTTAAAAAATAGTTTTACCTGCAACAAAAAGTAGATTAATCAAAAGTGCAAGGTTAAGATAAACAGGTTGCCATGGTGACCATCGTCTACATCTATATCTTGTCATGACTGCAAGTACTACCTCCTCCTGGCAAGAAAAGGGGGAAAAAACATTTAAAAAAATTTTTTATATATATTTTTTTATAGTCATCATAATATCAATTGCATCACAATGCAGAATGTAGCTATCGCAAAGGGTTCGCGTTTAAGACATTTCCTATTCTGCCACCACACAAATTCGGGAAAATATATTGAAGCGGTGTGGGAATACTTTCAATCACTTTTCAACAAAACATTCAATTATTACTTTAGAATGTCTATATTTTGTAATTCTGGTCGATTTAATTACATTTGTGGCATCAAACCTTTGATTTCACGCCCGTTTTGAGAACCACAACTTTCCGTGCTCACGCGATGGAAGTCGCCATTTTTGAAAAAATCTCCCATGATCGGATAAAAACTTTCAAGTCATTCTGATGTTATACCGCCCTCTTGGGGCATGTAATGACCATGTTTTGTATACCATTGTAATCTGCAGACATCATTTTATATAAGGGGACATTTCGACGGAATTTTCGAGACCTGTAAGTCGGAAATAAACCGTTTTTTTTTTACACTAATGACAATTAAGTTCCAATTTTCTTGTTAAAAAGCGGTTTTACCAGAAAATTTCTCAGGGAACATTCAAATTTCAGCTATAAATAAATTCTTTGAACCTTTTTGTGCGTAATTCATATCACTTTCACGTCTAAAACCATGCCACATAGCCCCGCAAGGGGCAAAAGCAAGTCTGTGTCGGGTCTCCGCGAGTGTTATTTTGGTGCAATTTGACTCCTTAAGCACTGACTGACTGAGGGGGCGTGGAACATGTTGAACTCATTTTGAGAAGTAGTGGGCTATAAGTTGTGAATTTGATGTTGAGTAAATTCTGTGTGTTATTGATAATAAAGTATTGATTAATTTTACATTTCCAATTTATTTTATTTTAAAGCCAATCATGGATGTAGGAATGGTCCAATTAACCTAGTAACTAAGATGAGAAGTATGATAAGAAAAGTATGAAAACACATAACTTCTAAATCTAAATGCTACAGAGCTTTTGATTTGTATAAGTGGGTTGTGTTTCACATGGCATAACTTCTGTTAAGAAGAACCAATTTTAATATTGTTTTCACTAATGTGTTGCTCAAACCAAGAGGATTAATTTATTATACAATAATTGCAATCATGGTGACTGTATGTGAGAAATATGAGGTAATCAATTGTACAAGTACAAAATTAGACCTCTTTAAAAATATGCGGCAGAAGAGTTCTGGTAAATAGTATCCCTTTAAGAGGCATATCTACATTAATATTGGTCTGATTTTAATTTGCTCTTCACCATGGCATTTGTCTTGAAAATACCTTTCCAATGATGTATAGTTTGTCTATATAAAAATAAAATAAAACTAGAAACGAGTTTGTAACGAACAAACACTGGGGTTTCGGCTTTGTTGTCAATGTTGAATTAATGTAACAATTAATTTGACACCTGATTACATCACGATGATGAAAACACGTTTTTCGTACGAACTTTGTTATAAGCTACAAGACGGTACGAAAATTATAACTCTTTTACGTTATGGTTCAGACGATATAAAGTTTTAAATAATTTTAAATAATAAACTACCATGCCAATGCTAAAGTAATTAATAAGCTATACCGCACAGACCTTGAAATAAATTGTGGTGGGAGAATGCAATGAAATTGTGCGAGAACAAACCGCTACTAATATCCCAAAACACTTCAGTACTAAGTTCAAGGACTCTCTGATCCACAAACAAGAGGGCGCTATACAGGTGCACCGTTAACTGTAGAAGCGAAGCAGCGAACTAAAATGAACGATACAAAGGTCGAACGATGCTATGCGCGTGGACAATGGGGCTGTGTGGGTCTGGCCGTATGCAGCGTGTTACGACGCCTAACGTGGAAAGCAATGGCTGTGTGGAGTGATGGCCGTATGCGATGTACAGCGTGAAATACGTGCAATGTACACACACAAGATGATCGTGCTTTGTTGACGATACGTGTTTTTAAATCGTCAACAGATGATTTAAAAACCCTCGATCGAACTGCTGCTTCAGTGCTTGATCTAAGTTAGAGCACAGGCTTTCATTTGATGTATTGTTTGTTTGTGTCTTTTTTTTTAAGACTGTAGTTCCTGAGATCGAACGGTAACAAATGTCACGTGTAAATGCTATGAGACTTTTTCGGAAAGAAGTATAATAATAATAGTGAAATAAAATAAAAATCTCGACGAAAACAAAGGTGGTTTCGGCTGATGGCCGAAACCCCCAAAAATCAGGTAATATAGCTACAGAATCATGAATGCTTGAGTTGAGTTGATATTCTGAGTTTTTTTTATGGTGAATACGTTTTGGTTTGAATAGTCTGCTTCTCAAGTCAAAATTCTGGCTGGAAACAATTCATAAAACTTATTCTTAACAATCCATGGTTTAAACCAACATGATTCACTCGATGATTAGATCATTGAGACTTACTTGCCTTCTTTCAAAAGGAATTCGTTGTTTCTAGGGAAAAGACGCTGTTGGTCGATGCCGCCATCTTGAATTTCATAAAAGTCTGGTACTTGAACTGCAACATACAATGCTTGACTAATTCATTGGTTTAGGTAACAGACTAAATCTTTAAATTAGTCTGGCGCCTTCAACGTTTCAGAAAATTGTCTTTAATGTAACTTGATACTATGGGTACTAGCGTAATGTTAAATTTCCCATTTTTTACTGACCGAACTGAAGCTAGCACAGTATTGGGCCGAAAAAAGCCAGCCGCGTATTCGAGGAACGGCCAGCCGCGTATTCACGAAATTAGAACACATGCAGTACAGGGAGGTGACAAAATGGCTCATTTGGCTCAATTCTGTCGGCGAATCCGTAACTTTATCCGAACGAATACTAAAATTCTAGCCATAACTTACAGTTTTTCATTGGATAATATTGAGCTGTTATAGCTATTATCTAAACAAAAAACAAAAAATTAGCCACAAACACGAAGACAATGTGCGTGTGTTATGTCATAATTTGTTTTATGCTGTATAATACAAAAACACATTTTGAAAAGAGTTTGTACCCTTCATTACGAATAAAAGTGAAAGTTTTAGTCCAGAATCTTGAAGATTGATACAGTAGGCATATAAAATTTTTGAGCTGGCTAATTTGGTCCACTAATTAGTGGTTAATTAATCCAAATTAGCTAGACGCCATTTTCCATCTAAAACACGCACAAATGCCTATGCGGTTGAGTCAACTACCTCTTGTAAAGAATTTGTACCCTTCATTATGAATAAAAGTGGAAGTTTTAGTCCAGAATCTTGAAGACTGATACACTGGGCATACCAAATTTTTGAGCTGGATAATTTGGTCCACTAATTAGTGGTTAATTAACCCAATTATCTAGACGCCATTTTCCATCTAAAACACGCACAAATGCCTATGCGGTTGAGTCAACTACCTCTTGTAAATAATTTGTACCCTTCATTATGAATAAAAGTGGAAGTTTTAGTCCAGAATCTTAAAGACTGATACACTGGGCATATCAAATTTTTGAGCTGGCTAATTTGGTCCACTAATTAGAGGTTAATTAGCAACAGTTATACAGACGCCATTTCCCATCTAAAAAATGCACAAATGCCTATGCGGTAGAGCCAACTACCTCTTGTAAAGAATTTGTACCCTTCATTATGAATTGTTTTTTTGTTTTTTAGTCCAGAATCTTTAAAACTGATACAGTGGGCATATCAAATTTTTGAGCTGGCTAATTTGGTCCACTAATTAGTGGTTAATTAACCACAGTTATACAGACGCCATTTTCCATCTAAAACACACACAAATGCCTATGCGGTAGAGTCAACTACCTCTTGTAAAGAATTTGTACCCTTCATTATGAATTGTTTTTTGTTTTTTAGTCCAGAATCTTTAAGACTGATAAACTGGGCATACCAAATTTTTGAGCTCAGTTGCAGTTGGCAGCAGCTGGGGCCCAGTTGCAGTTGGCAGCAGCTGGGGCCCAGTTGCAGTTGGCAGCAGCTGGGGCCCAGTTGCAGTTGGCAGCAGCTGGGGCCCAGTTGCAGTTGGCAGCAGCTGGGGCCCAGTTGCAGTTGGCAGCAGCTGGGGCCCAGTTGCAGTTGGCAGCAGCTGGGGCCCAGTTGCAGTTGGCAGCAGCTGGGGCCCAGTTGCAGTTGGCAGCAGCTGGGGCCCAGTTGCAGTTGGCAGCAGCTGGGGCCCAGTTGCAGTGATTCGATCCTCTCACCTTCTCTCTTGTAGTCGCTCGTCCTACCTCTGGGCTAAGTTACTGCCCACCACCACCCTCTGTTTGTTCCAATATATAGTGTTAATCTAAATTTTTATGAAGGTAAAAAGAAATCAGTTCTTTTGTTTGAGCCTACCTGGGCTCGAACCCGGCTTTTGCGATGTACAAGACCATCACTTAACTAGTTTTGCTAACTTACTGATTTACTGGAAGTTTGCTTTTTTTTTTAGATATAAACATTTCTTTACCTTTTAAAGTAAGATAAAAAAACAAAAACCAGCCTGGGCTCGAACCTGGTTCTTGCGATTTGCACTACCTTAAACTATCCACTTGCGCTAACTTGCCAGCTCATAAATTGTGCTTTATATTTACGTTATAAATAATTTGTTACACAACAGTTGAAAAAAGAGAGTTAAATGCTGCGCTTCTTACTATGCACTACCACGACCTACTCTTCGTATTTAGTTGCGCTGACTGTCCTCACGGTATTTGCAACTGGGCCCGGCTGCGATATGTTTTCCCGCTCAGTTGAGGCAGAACCAAAAGAGGGCGTTGTTTGCCTTCCATAGGTCATGAATATTAAAAGATGCATAATGCATGTTAACAGATAATTTTCTATCATGTTACTATTCATAATGAAGGGTACAAATTCTTTACACAAGACGTAGTTGACTCAACCGCATATGCAATTGCGTGTGTTTTAGATGGAAAATGGTGTCTGTATAACTACTAATTAGTGGACCAAATTAGCCAGCTCAAAAATGTGGTATGCCCAGTGCCCAGTCTTCAAGATTCTGGGCTAAAACTACCTTTTTTATTCATAACGAAGGGTACAAACTCTTTTCAAATTATGTTATAGTATTTAAACTGCATAACAAAAAATTGACATAACACACGCACATTGTCTCCGTGTTTGCGGCTAATTTTCTGTTATTTAGCGACTTGTTTTTGTTTGTTTATTGCTTTTCAATGATAAATAGCTAAAACTTTTCAATATTATCAAGAGAAAATCTGCAAGTTATGGCTAGAATTTCAGTATTTGTTCGGATAACGTAACGGATTCGCCGACAGAAATGAGCCAAATGAGCCATTTTGTCACCTCCCTATACTGCATGTGTTCTAATTTCGTGAATACGCGGCTGGCCGTTCCACGAATATGCGGCTGGCTAATTTGGGCCCAATACTGTGCTAGCTTCAGCTCGGTTTTTACTGTTCGAAACACGAGCGCACGTAATAATCGTTCGTAGCTTCTTTTATTTTATTATTAGCTTTAAAAAACAAAGAAAATGGGTGATGGTTCGCGAGATGATCGGACTGTTTATGTGAAAAATCTGGACGACAAAGTTACAGAGGAAATCCTTTTTGAGTTGTTTCTGCAGGTAAGTGAAAACACACAGTCACACTCACAGTGGTGATCACCGCTTTCTTCAGTTTTTTGCATTGAATTTGAAAAAGTTCCCCTTTCGTGGGTTGGGCATGGAGGGGATTGTTATTTGTTATAGGCATAAAGGAAGAGTTTAGAATCCACATGAATAGGGATAGTAATATTTCTTTACAGTCATATTTTGAAGGGCAAAGTTTGTATGTTTTGTTTTTGAAAGTGCTTATTTTTTTTTTTTATTTATCATCATGAATTTTGTTTCTTCTGAAGTTCGGAAGTTCTATTCTATTTCTAACCTAATTGAATTTATTCCCTCATATGCAGGCTGGACCTCTTGTTGGCGTAAAACGACCGAAAGATCAAGATGGCAGTGTACGCCCCTTTGCTTTTGTAGAGTTTGAGCATGACATTTCACCTCCATATGCTCGTAGTCTCATGGATGGCATCAAACTCTACGGGCGAAACATTGGCGTGCAGTTCCGCAGTGGAAGTAAGCACAACCAAGACACACGAGGGATCAGTCCATCCTCAACTCCACCCTATAACAACAGGAGTGGGGGACCGAGTCCTGCACCCAATGGCTTCCAGAACTATCCAACGCCCCCACAAGTTCAGAGAGCCATGTCTGCCCCGCAAGGTTTGCTTGCAAATCCTAATGCTGCCTTTGGACTTCCCCATGGAATGCAAAATGCATTCATGATGGGAAATTACACCACTCCCGTTCCTTTCCAAGACGAAAGACAACAGCAACCATTTCATCAAATGCAATTTGGTGGATTGTTAGATGCGCAAGGAGCAAGACAACTTCCCCATGAGCAGCGAGACAGCGGGTCACACCACAGGAGGTCTTCACAAGATCATCAGAGGCGGCCGTATCATTCACAAGGCTCTGAGGAAGATCGTTCAATTAGATCGATTCGTCAAGACGACCATCAAAGACACAGCAGCAATCGCCATGAGCATCGTGATGAGTGGAGACAGCATAGCAGCGATGACAGACGACATGGTCACATGCAACGGCATCAAGCACATCAGCATCATCGCTCCGATAGACGAGATCATCCATATCGGAGATGAAAAAAGACGGACTCTTTAAGCAGCAAAAGATTGAACTATTAGCCCTTAACCAGGCCACCATAACAGCTGCCTCTCAGTGTGTCAGTAACACAGAATTGCAAGTGGTTAAATGTTGTTCATAGTTTTATTTTATTAGACTTTTGGCAGGGCTCGAATTTTCACTGGACCGGAGGCCAGTGATTCTAGCTTTGGGCCAGTAAACTCATGACCAGACAAGCCCGGTGGTCTTGTGTTTTTCAATTCAATAACAATACATCACTATGATCTAGAACAGAAACAAGTTATGTTCAAATGTTGACTTCAAGTCTAATACTTTTTTTTATTTCATTTAGTAATGACAAACTAATTAATACACATAAAGACAAATGAGATAACAAATCTTGTTTTACACGTCATAGTGCCTGTTCAAATAGAAGCAGTTAAGTGTATCATTTTGATTCTGGTCTTATAAAAATATTTCTGGTCCAGTAAACATTTTAAGACACAAGTCCTGTGGTCATGTGGATTTTTCCCTAAATTCGAGGTCCGTTTTGGGGTCTTATTTTTTGTTGTAATTAGTCGACTCATTTATGTTGGAGCTGAATGGATTGGTCAGGTGTAAATTCTAACCCGTGCCTGGAAACACTCATTTTAAATAACATTCAAGAAATATTTACTTAAGTCTCAGTTGCATGGCCAAGCCACAGTGTGACATTATTATCACCACCAATTATTTATTCCGCCAAAAATATTGCACAATAAAAATAAGGTAACCCATCCGATGAAGCAATAAAATCAACTTAATCACCGTGATCCATAGACCTGGTGGCCCACAACTGGCTGAAAGCTATGAAGTTATTCTGAAACAAAATTAAGGCAAACTGTTGAAATTTGTCAGAAGTATTTATCTTGTCCGTCTTTTGCTTTATCACTGTCAATTTGTTTTTCCGGTAATGAATGTATGAGCACTACAGTATGCATAGTGTCAAAAGTGAACCCGGTTTCTTAATTTAATACTTTTTACGTTTACTTGGTACAGTTTTTAAGGAGAAATAAAGTTGGGAAATTCAATTTAGTAACCATTGTTGATCTCTAGAGTCAGTTTTATTGAAATCATTTAATGTTTGTTCGGACAAAGTGGATTACGGATTTGGTTTCAATTTGAGTGGCTTAATAGTCCTGCTGGTTCGAAAAGACACGAAAAACAAATTAATGGTGGTCTTTATAAAACATCACACCCTGTTATTTTAGTTTGTTTCAAAGATAAAGGAAGAGTAAAAAAAAAAAAAAGCTGTTTTAAAGTCATAAGATGGAGCAGGGACTAGATCTAAATTAGTTGTAATTGAAGACTTCAAAGTAAACGGAGGATAAGGACAGTACATGTACCGAAATCTTGCCACAAATATTTCTTTGGTGTGCTAAAAGTTTGTGCTTTTTCCCCTCCTTTTTTTTGGGGGGGGGTCTCTGTTGTCATTAAAGGGTGGGTATACCTTTGGTAATTACTCAAAAAATTAATGATCATAAAAACTTACTTGGTAAAGAGCACTGGAGGGCTGTTGATTATTAAACAATGTTAGAAACGACCCCCTTTAAAGCAATGTAGTTTCCTCACACACAAATTGAATCTGAATGCACAGAGGTCTATGCAACAAGGTTTTGTTTTATTGTTTCTTTCTTACATTATTTCTTGCAACTTCGATGAGCAATTGAGCCGAAATTTTCCCAGGTTTTTTATTTTATGCATATGTTGGGATACACCAAGTGAGGATACTGGTCTTTGACAATTACCAAAAGTACACCCTGCCTTTAATCATGACGGTTTGACGGCGTCTGTTATGCCATTTAGGCGGGGAGGGGTGCGCAGTTGCCACTTCTGCTAATCAAGATGGTTCTTGTCCTCCTGCATCAAAGCGTTGGAACTGGATGCATAGATGAACCGGATTCCTTCGAGGTTCCAATCCGTGGATGGTTCCATTGTTGTCTGTCGATGTAGACGGGTCTCCAAGAAACGCGGTTTCTTATTACATTAAATGAAAGGCACAAACACCGGTTTTGATTAGGTGCCATTCAGAATAGTCAATGTTAAAACATTTAGATTTTTCTTTTTTTCGCAATTGTTTTGACCCACCCACTCTAAATTTCGATTTTTGGCGAGCTGCGAAGCAGAGTGAGCCTATGTAATGACATTGTTTTAAGTATCAGTCTTTGAGTTGAGTTGTTTTATGGTATGAACAAACCCAAGTGAGATTGTGATATATAATTGCCAGTCATTTTTTTTGTAATTTTCAACTATTTTTTCCAATAATGTTGAAGTTTTGGGAATAAAAAAAATGTTAAAGTTTTGGGAATAAAAAAAATGTTGAAGTTTTTTTTTCAGGCTCAATTATTGACCTCTGGATTTTAAAGAACCAAACTCAAACTAAAATTTTAAAGTTTTGAACTAAGTTAAGTTGTAACTTTGACTTACAATGACAACAGACAGGCTGAGCATAAAATCGGTTCCGGTTAAATGAGCTAAAACAATGACAAGCTTAAATGACCATAACTCCTTATTGCAATGATGTACTTAGTTGAAACTTGAATCAAATATTGCTTCTTACACGTAGATTCATATGAAAAGATAAAACTCAAGAGTTTATCACTGGTTCTAGTTGAATAAGCTCAAACAATAAAAAACTTAAATGGTCATAACTCCTTGTTGCAATGATGTACTGACTTGAAACTTGAATCAAATATTGCTTCTTACATGTAGATTCATATGAAAAGATAAAACTCTCAGAGTTTATCACTGGTTCCAGTTGAATTAGCTAAAACAATGAAAACCTTAAATGGTCATAACTCCTTATTGCAATTAGTCATTGATCTTCTATCTGGTGATCGGCAGCTCGCCATGGCAGCTTCGCTGTTCTAGTTAGATATTGAATGGCTTCATAATATAATCTATACACTGAAGAACAAGTAATGCCTTAAATGAACCAGATATTTTAGACCAAAGGTCTCCAACATCAGTAGTTTTCAATGGTTTTTTCTGGCTTATACAAACAACTTTGTATTTTATCAGGAACTAAATTGACGATCTTGGCCAGCTGGGTCTTTTTCTTCTTCTTTTAAAAAAATTATATACTTCTTTTTTTTCTTTTCTTTTTGTTAACCGAGTTTAAATTTCAGTTATTTCTTGTGACCCAAAGATTTTTGTTTTAACATTGACTATTCTGATTAGATACAAAACCCTCTAAAGAGTCAAGTATCAGAGTTGACCTGTACCTGACTCTCCGAATTAAGATTCAGAGGTAAAATTGTTGTTTCTTTCTTCATTTTTATTTTATTTATTTATATATATATTTTTACATTGACCAGTAGTCACAAATAAACCCGCAGTTGTCTTCACTAATTGGCATTTCCTTACACTGCTTGGATGGTGTGTTCAATGAAACTAGAGAGCTGGATTGAGTTTACTCAATAACGAAAAGGCAATACAATATGTTCGCTTTATTTATCTTTCTTTCCAATTACAGAATTCACAATGCAGAATATTTTATCAATCATAAGTAATGTTTTCATTCTCAATTAGTTACCACTCTGTAAACATCGAATTACTATACTTGGACACCGTGCGTTACTCAACAAAACACTTTACTCTGAAGAACAAAACCGCAATTTATTTGTTTTATTGAAATAATAACATAAATAATACAAGTAAATGGTGGTTTTGTTCTTTACAATAAAGAGAAGTCTTTTGTCATAGAGACGAACCTGTAATTTCTTCCATGGACGTTGTAGGTCCATGTCTAATCTAAACAATGATAAAGAAACGTGACGTGTCGGTGTCCATGGCAAATCTTTCAAAGAATCTCTCACAAAAGAAGCAAACATTTGTTCCTTCCAAACCTTCCTGTGAATGAATGAGAAGTAGTTTCTTTCTTATATCTGATACGTACTTGTAGTACAAGTCAAGTTTAAGACTTATATGAATTTGCAATGACTTATATGCTTATATAAGTTAGCATATAAGTCATATGACTTATATCTCATTTAGCATAAGTCACAATTAGCTCATAACTTATATCTCATATTTATGACTTACGCCAAGTCATATTTTAAGTCATAATTATTAATTATACTAAGTCATAATTATACGATAAGTCATAATAATGACTTGAGATTTAAGTCAGAATCATGATTTAAATTTTATTTCTCCCGGTGTGCCTCTACGATTCCGTTGAAAACAGCAGAAGTTTGCATTTTTATATAAGTTATCAATATAAAATTATTATCAAATATCAAAGTTGTGTGATTTTGGTTATTAATTATGAACATTGTACGCTCCCCTCTCAACCAATTGCAATCCAGTTTGTATAAAAATTGTTATTGAATGCCTAATACAGTCATCACCAATATAATATAATAGGAATTTTTAAATGACTACTACGCAATGCTTGGCAGTGGAGACGTACATGATGTTGCCATAGCTACATCGAGTTTTATGTGGCAACTGACAACGTCTTTGTAAAATAAGTTTGTTTCCATGACCTTCTTTGTTTACAATGTATACCGTTGATCTGTTATTGGTATTTTGAAGGCATTCAAGGGTTCAACTGAAGGTCAATGTAGCATCTGCTTTGTAATGAAGAAACTTAAAATGGTGGACGTTACAGGTCCATTGAGTAAAAGACCCGGACCCAAAATCATGGCTCCGCTTACCGTTAGCAAAGAATCGGCGCTAATAATAGACAATAAAAAAAATAATAAAATGACGCAAAACCTTTAAGATGAATAAAGATCTAAAACATATATTTATATGTAAACATGTATTTATATTTACACAAAACAAAGCATATATATATAATAACAACATATATTTGAATATATATATATATGTTGTGTATTGGTGACAGCTCTATATTCTGACACCCCTATGTTCCGAAAAGCCCCAATGACTTACACGCCATGGTTAGGGTTAGGGTAAGGGTTAGGGATAGGGTTAGGGTTAGGGTAAGTGTTAGGGTTAGGGTTAATATCAGGAAAATACACAAGGGGTGTCGGAACAAAAATACGTACTTCACTTTAAAAACAATTCAAAATCACTATTGGCGAATTGCCTGCAGACATTAATGTTATGTTATCTCGGTTAATTTCAGCTCAATAAGCAGCCGGTTTAATTTGTTTAAGTTGATTTTATTGTATTTCGGGTTTTGTTTTGTTGTTTTTTCCCCCTTTTCTTTCTTTCTTCAAGTTTGCCCCAAACAAGACTAAACGCTACTCTTGGTAAGGGGCTACAAGAAGAAGACAATTAAGATGAAAATAACTCAGGAGAGCTGAAGGTAGAAATTGATATTCCTCTTAAAACAGCCAAGAATGTAGAATTGAGGGAAACATGCACCAGGCAAGGAGTTCCAAAGAGATGCAGTACGTGGAATAAAGCTGTTGGAATGGCTCTTTGTTCTACATCACAGCAAAGCAAGAGTGTATGGGTGAGAAGAAGCAGAAAGCCTGGTTTTACACTCAAACGCTCTGATAGGATTACACGGGTGGCACATTTACCGATGACAAGAATCTGTAGAAACGTTCTACTGTTTACCTACGGTGTCCAGACCTACGTTCTCGGTCTAAAGACCTACTTGTATATGTATTGATCACCGGGTTACTCTCTTCACATTCTGAGTGTTTCGAGTAGAGAATCCAATCATTGAATTTCACTTTCGGGCAAGCAACAATGTTCTGCAGTGATACGGGGGTGAGAGCCATTGCTGACAAACAGGTCTGAAACTAGGACCCAAACTTTCGAAAGGTGTGTTAAAGTGTTGGCATTTCCGATTTTTATAGTGAGGTTTAGACTTCACACTTGTCTTCACAGTGTTCTCATCACTTGAAGAAGATCAAAGAGCAGGATTCTTTAAATTACAATCAAACCAACAGCTGATTGTCGTCACCAAATTGACCTAAGAAGACTTCAGATACAATCTTGAAATTACTCGTCATTTAGCTTACAGGTTGTTAAAAAAAAGGCGCCGAATTCGTCATCCAAGAGCTTCGACTGGGGATTTTCATGAAAGTTATATATTCATTTTCATTACGATTGTATTTTCATTTTGAGTGAGCAATCAAGCTCCCAAAATGAAAATAAAACATAAAAATAATCGCACAAAATGTTTACAAATACAAGTAGTAAATAGTTTTTAACAATGTGGGTTTTTTGGGGGGTGTTTTGTCTTTTGTGGTGTGGAGTGGGTTCATAGCATTTGCTTTATTTTCGGATTTCGAGTCTTTGTTGGTTTCTGACCCGAGCCAAACTATGTAGTGTCTTTTTAATTTGAAGTATTTATCTCATATTACGCTGTTTCATCAACCTGTTTTTTCCTTTGAAATTGAATGTGAACAGTGCATCAATTAAATTGGTGTAATTCAGAGCCTGTTCAAATAATGAATGAATGAGGGCCAACTTAAATGCCAGGGGAATTCCACACATAACAAACAAAGCCTGCAAACTTTGGTCTGGTCTCAATCAGGTCGAGTTTGAACCACTGGTGTCATCAACACGTCGTGTACTGCGGCTGACCAACTCCTTTAGCTGTTTACGAAATCGGTCGTACGTGAAGCAGTAAATGAACGGATTGATGCACAAGTTAATGACCACGATACCTCCTGTCACTCGATACACGATGTCTTCGTAAAGGTTAGCAGGTTGATACAGACCTAGATTAAACAACAAATAGTTGGTCTCAGTCGGGCTCCAGCAAATGAAGAAGAAGATGGTTACCAAGACGACTGTCTGTGTAACGTTACGATTGGCCTTAGAAAACGTCTCCTGCGCAGTGGTGTTGTTGTCTCTACTGTGGGCCTCTGCCCTCTGACGGAGACTCCAAATGATAAGAGAGTAGCAGATTACCATAATGGTCATCGGAACCACAAGCTCGTGTAGGAACACCAAGACGCCCGCAACGGCCTGAATCTCTGAGCTGAACCAAGAGACATTGCAACCGAGAGTCTGGTCGTCATAGAAGCAAACAACCAAGAGGTGAGCAGCCTCTAACCAGCCCATCATCCAAGCAGTCATCAAGACGAGTTTCAGTCTTCGCGGGGTGAACACATTTCGGTACCAAACAGGTCGGCAGATTGCGAGGTAACGCTCTACCGATATGGCGACTAGGTTCCACGTGGAGGCCACAAACATGCCGTACTGTGGCCATTCCGACCACCAGATGCGGCAGTAGAGCCGGCCAAGAAAGCCGTCTGCCACGGAATCCACGTGGGCAAATCTCTCGACCAGGAACACAATCGACGCGATGAGGTCTAGACAAGATTGGTGGATTATTAGTTTGTTTGTAGTGGAATTGAAAACTTTCCTGTGGCGAAGCATGACAAAGCAAACAAATGCATTGCCAAGTATGCCAAGGGAGCTCATTGTGCAATAAAAAAACAGCTGGCCGTTGAACGTGTTGGCCGAAGTTGAACTGGTAGAATTGACTGATTCCATCTTCAAACGATTAAATGAAATAAAATAAAATAAGTAGTAATGATTTTTTTTTAACAAAGACAAAATCTAGAGATTTATTCTCCAGAAACTCATTGAAGTATTGAGACTAGGGTTCGAGGAAGTTCTACTTAGTTCTCTCACTAATGAACTGATGTGGTTTTGAAAAGCGGCGGTATAACAACTCTACGTTTCGATCCGTTTGGAATGATGGTCTTCAAGAAAAAAACACCTCGTGAAACCCTGAGTTTCGCTTGATAGAGAGGAACGCCAATGGTCCGTCTTACTTCAATAATTATAGGAACTATGTGGCTGCGAATGCATCAGCTTGCACCAGGACAGCATCAAATAACACCATGACAACAGAAACATCAAGTTCAGATTCTAGGATAAAACAAAAAAAAGATCACATGACATGACTATCATAATTATTGAGCTAATCAGACATTGTTTGAGGAAGCATAGCTGTCGTAAGTTTCGTGAGGTACCCTCCAGCCAGGGACCTCTATGGTTGCAATAGAGGTACGTTTTCAGCACATGCTAAAACAGCTGTTTCCATGGGTTAATTAAGAGGGTTTGTTTTGCATTTTCCCCCATAATTGTTTATTTAAACGTGGTGTCTACTTGTCCAAGTATTGGTTATTGTTTGCATTAATTATTTACATTTTATAATTTGGTTCCACCATTGACAATGACATACCGGTTGTAAACAAAGGATCCTGGCCGAGGTTTGACCTGCAACCGCAGACCCCTTTGATTGACACCCCTCTAGGACGAGTGGAATGGGCCAGTTTAAGATGGCACGTCCTGTTAAGCTCATTGGTTAAGACAATGGAGTATTCAAAGTCAGTAAGTGCTGTCAACGGCCCTCATTCCAGGGTTTTAATCGCGTCCAAAACCTTCTAGTTCCAATGAGGTTGGGGCAATATCGATCAAAGACAGTTGGTTAATTACCCTACCCTGCTCCTGCTGTCCCGCCCGGCCCCGTGCTTCACTTTACTGTGTTCCTCTTTTATTAGGAAATATAAATAATATCTCCCAAGATTGTTAAACATTATTATGATGGGGTTAAATGTAGAATGCATCACTGTGGCTTGACGTGGTTGAGCACCGTCTGGTCACCATTGTGTGCGGTTGAGTACCGGTCGTGACCCTTGTGTACTTGGGTTAATTTTAGAATGCATCACTGTGGCTTGACGTGGTTGAGCACCGTCTGGTCACCATTGTGTGCGGTTGAGTACCGGTCGTGACCCTTGTGTACTTGGGTTAATTTTAGAATGCATCACTGTGGCTTGACGTGGTTGAGCACTGTCTGGTCACCATTGTGTGCGGTTGAGTACCGGTCGTGACCCTTGTGTACTTGGGTTAATTTTAGAATGCATCACTGTGGCTTGACGTATAACGTGGTTGAGCACTGTCTGGTCACCAGTGTGTGCGGTTGAGTACCGGTCGTGGCTCTTGTGTACTTGAGCAAGATACTTTTAGATGCTTTGTCTTTCGGATGAGACAGACCCATACATCCTATGCACTAGGACTCACAGTGCGCTTCAAATAACTCAGAACACTTGAGTGAAAGACTAGCTAGAGGTTAATTCCGGTGTGTTTACATAATGCGAGCACTCTTGTCCCATGTTTCCTCGGGCTTGCGAGCCACGGGGATTACGTTCACTTCTGAGAATTTGTTTTGTTCCATTCTCAGACCATTACTCCTATAAAAGTAACTGAAATTTATTTGTTTTGTTTTGGGAAAATATTTTGAGTCCAAAAGGTCATGTTACACGAAGTAATTTGCAGGCAACTAGACGTTCCAGGCAATCTCCAATTATAAAAACATTCATTCATTCAGTTTTCTCCGTATTTTTGTTGTGGATAGTTGCCTGTGTAAGAATTGCCCTGTGTGACAAGGCCTGCACAAGCTACGCTAAACCGTTCTTTCGTTTATTAGAGAAGAACGGTTGACATATATTATGTAAATACATGCTCATTCCTATGGGTACCCTTACATCAAGGCGATTCAGCCCCAATCTACGACCAAATCTCACAACATCACAACTTATACCACTTCAGTGGCTGCTATCGTCACTATGGCAACGGTTTCTATTTTAATGAAATCCAAGGTGAGCTAACAGTGGCATAAACAGGGAACCAAGGACGGAAGCCTGCTCTTAATTCTTTCAACCCTCCCCCCCCCTCCACGATATCGAAACAATACACAAATGAATGATTTCAAATAGCCACCAATTAATTATAAAGTATTCCGATCCCCGCTTGACCCCCGCCCGGTGAATGTCTAAGTATGCGACTGTACGGCGCGTGAAGACTCGCGGTTAACTTAAAGGAAACAAAATCACACAATCGAGTGCCGCCAACCAATTATAGAGTTATCAAAAATAAAAATAAAACGTGTTTTTGAGGGCAATGATGAGAATATTTTCATGAGTTGAAAGATGGAACGTTCCATTCAACGAAGCAAATTCAAGTTGAGTGGAACATTCAAGCTTTCAACGAACTAAAACATTCTCTCCATTGCCAACTTTTACTTCTTTATAGACCCGTGTCATTTGATTGGAGGATTGTAGGTCACGCGGTGGCCTACGTCATAAACTATTCACTAATGATACAAATATAGTCACCGCGCATTTTCGTCCCATCCTTGTTTGACTGTACTATTGCATGTTACTATACCCTTTATGGGCCTCTACAAAGGTTCTGCCTTTTGATTGGTTTACAGCGCGTCACACAGGTCTACTAGAAACCGTGCGAATGTGACACGCTTATACACACAGCAAAACAGAGAGAAAGGATTATATTACATTATCCGTAGCAACCAACGTAATATCCCATAGAAACCAATATTTATACTCTACCCATAGCAACAGCAGCTTCTAGCTTGGCGTATAGAAACATATTGCACGGGTATTACTAAGACAAATATTGGCTGCTTTTACACGTGCTATGGTTAAAACTACCCATCCTTTTTAACCATAGACCCCTTGCATAATGATGTCACACTCAAAAATCGCCCTCATTGAGGCCAAAAGCAGACGACAGCCATTCTTTGACCTCAGCCCTGTAGCGTTTCACGTTGTGACGCTAGACCACAACATGCGCGTGCACGCGTCATAGCCGTTTTAAAACGCCCTTATGTGGATGACAGGATACAATCTTGTACATTTAGTTTTCCAACAAATGACAAAGATCTATACTTGGATTGTTTATAAAACAAATCACAAAATGTTTTGCATTCGTGTATAATGTTCATTCGTGTTACTGTTATTTGTAAGGAATGCTCCCTTCATCAACTCTGTGCTAGTTGCCTCTTTGAATGGAACATTCCATCTTATAACTCATTTAAAGTAGTTTCACCATTGCACTAAAAAAACATCCGTAATTTTGTGTAAATGCTGTATGGTGCAAGCCTGCAATTACACACTCAGTTCTAGAAATAACAAAATTCGCATAACAGAACCACGCAATGATAATGGCATGGGAATTGATGTACAATTAATTATTTTCGGTATCAATTAACGACATGGCATGTTTTTGTACATAAAATAATTAGTTGTAGGCCCTACACGAAGGTGTTAATGAATTATTTCGCACGCGGTCATTAAATCATTTTCATCTATAAATTTTTGGTTGTGAAGCCAACAAGGACTCTCAGAAAAGCGAAACTTTCACTATACTATAACCAAGAACCCAATGAGAGAAGACAAAGAAGGGAGTACAGTACTAGATGTGGGAGGAAAACCACTTAGAATTAGTCTAGGCCGGAAAACCCGCATGATCATGTAGGGGCTAAAAACCCAATGCATTCATGTAGGGTCTGAAAACCCAATCCACATACATTGCCTCTGGCCGGATTCGAACCGGATGCTAGCCTAGAGGTGCGAGGCAAGGAAAGGTACCGTGACGCCAAACCGACCTTTGAAGACAATAAGTGGTCTTGTAAGCAGGCTAACTTTACTCGTAAAAACATCTAGTCATACCTGGCCTATACGGTGACTCGAGGATCTCTATAGGCTGGTGTAAGACGGTATACGAAGATGTCTCAAGACGACAGTAAGACCAAGAGGACTTCTTTGTATTCCAGCTGACGATAACCGAAGAAACAAAAATCTGATGGTTGCTATGATGTATGATGAGGCCGGAGTAAGATGATGATGATAATAAGATGACTCAAAGACGTCTGAGGCTGAATACAGTAAACTTGAAGATGACGGCTCTGTGTTCTGTCGGCCACTAAGAGATCTGATGATGCAGGAGTAACAAAAAGACCTTAAAGATGACTTACTGATGATGACTCGAAGACGTCTGAAAAAGAGACTGGACCAATGAGTGTCGATGGAGCTTGCAGCAAAGCAGCTCCTCAGTCAGGACAATGGGCCAACCTGTGAGCTGCATGCAGTGGATATCACGTTGAAATAGACATAAATGCACATGACGTCATTTCAGTAGGGCGCCAATCATGTGCGCCGCGCGTGTACAAATCTGTGCGTTTCGATTGTTTTCGTCACCCGTTTTACCTACCTCTAAGATGGCGGCTGGATGAAGTCAATGCTTAAGGTACATTGATCTCTATTATATTTATGTGGCTCACGGATCGGACCCTTTTTGAGTCATCGACAGAGTCACCTAAGGCACCAACTACCTCAACCCTAATAACTTTGTTTAACTGTGGAGAACATTTTCCTCGACATCGACGGATTGCTTGCTTATTATATATTTATATATATATAATAGAGATCAATGATAACTTATATTGTGACAGACTAATCAACAATGTGCTTTGGCAAGTTGTGTTGGCAGTAGTATAGCCATGATGTTGAATTGTTCTCTTCCACCAATGAGAACTTGAATAACACAACATTTGAATGATCCGCACTTGTCTCAACAATTTAAAAATTAAGTTATTTAGGGGTATTCATAAATGTCGTCAATTAAGAACAAAATCACAACTACACCCAGACCAGGCTCCGACCCCACAACCCACAGCTCCCCACAGTTCACTCGCCCTCACCCTGCAGCACCACATCGCCGATCACAACCCCATAAACAAAATTGTTTTAATGACCTTCCAATGATTACTGTGTTTTCCTTCCTTCTCTGCTCCTTCGCGTTTCTGTGCCCCGTCCAAAACCCAAACGCACCCCCTTAAATACATGACGCCTCAAACGTCATTTAAAAGCTTGTTTGAAAGCTTTTATTACATGTTTCTCACTCGACACACAGGGAGAAGCTTTGTAACTGACAACACTTTTGTATCAGGGTCCCAAAGGTTTGAACCTAGTGTGCGTGGTGCAACCCGCCGGGAGGTGAGGAGAAGCATCTTACACAGATAAATAGCGCCCTCTGTTTTACCGAAGCGACAACAAATTGAACGTCGAAAACAGTCGTCGGTTTTTTCTCAAGATGGCGGCCTCCATGAGTTTCTCGCCAGACATGGTGGAGAATGAGCAGCATGAAATGACAGATGATAAAGAAAGTAGAAATAGTCACTCTGGACTTCACAATACAGACACAAAACCACCTTGTATGATAGTTCTTGGAATGGCAGGATCCGGAAAAACAACGTTTGTTCAGGTAAATTCCTTACCATGCTTACTCACTGCTTACTTTTATTTTTAACCAAATTTATGGCTGCCAAATACTACGGAGTTTTAAACAATAACCATTACAATTACTAAAATTAGGCCTAATAACATTACAATTAAAGAACTGCTCCAAAATCCATCAAACAAACACCTCTATAGTATTATATTATTTATCTATAAAATATTTTTAACTCACCTGAGGTACACAGGAGATGTTGCACTTAAATAAATAACATGGAGGTAGTGTGGTACAATTGTGTCGGATACATTTCTCTAAAACAATAAAAATCAGCTAAAGAGCTGAACCTATGTCCAAATTGGATTGTGTGAATTTCTGTTCATTAATGCGCCAATCCTTGTGGAGCGCATTCTTGCACAATCTGCAGATTGTGTATGACTTAAAATCGAGATCACATCCTTGGCCAATATGTAATTAATTGTGAAGATTTTGTATTTATTTTGTCTTGATTGATTAAGAGGATCACTGCCCATCTCTATGCTAAGCAACAAATGCCATATGTGATTAACCTGGATCCAGCCGTGCATGAAGTCAGCTTTCCAGCAAATATAGGTACGGTTAGCAAATGTCTTAAGAAAAGTCAGAATGGTAGGAAAAATCTACATTTATATCTCTGTCCCTGATTGTCCAAAATGCTGTGACATTTTCACTTGTGTTATAAAAATCAAGTGAGGTTTGCGGACACACCATGTCTGTGCAAATCTCTTTCTTTTCTTCTTTTCTTTTGTTTTTTGTTCTTTGAGTAGTGGTTGTCCTGAGAAGAACTGGTTGTTTGAGCCACTACTCTACTCAAAAAGATATTACACAGTCAGATATCATTATTGTTCATTGATGTTCAAATATAAAACACATGACAGCTGGACTTGTCTGGTCATAACTTTTATGGCCCGACACTAAAAGTACTGGCCTCGGGCCTGCGGTCAAGTGTAAAATTCAAGCCCTTAGCTCGATGAGACAACTGAGTGTTTACTCTTTCCTCTCTTACTCTTAGATATCCGCGACACAGTGAAGTATAAAGAAGTCATGAAGCAATATGGTCTGGGACCCAACGGTGCCATTATGACGTCACTTAATCTGTTCGCAACACGCTTTGACCAGGTCATGCAGTATGTGGAGAAAAGAAAAACAGAGACAAAGTGAGTCCAATATAGCGAGTATTCCCCCCCCCCCATGGATACCTTTTGTGTTTCGTCCTCGATCTCCATCAGGTAGAAAATATTAGAACACTATTTCTTCTATGTCAAATTGTGACAAGAGACATGGTATGTTTCCATAAAAAAGAACTTAAAATTACATAAATCCACGGTCTTGCTCAATGTTTTTTTTTATTTTTTTATATATTTTTTTTCAGGTATGTTATTGTAGATACACCGGGGCAGATTGAAGTTTTCACATGGTCAGCGTCAGGGGCTATTATATCAGAAACCATGGTAACAATACAAGTATTTGTTTTATTTAGGCTGGAGTGTAACTTGAGTCCCAAACTGTATCACCATGACTGTTTTTCAAGGTTGTGTATCAAGACATAAGCTTTTCATGTAACTTGAGTCACACACTACAATCTCGACTGTAGTACAACTTGTACAAGGTTGTGTAACAAGACATCACCCCTTCCCCACCTTTTCAAGTAACTTGAGTCACACACTACCATCGTGACTGTAGTAAAAGGTTGTGTAACTAGACATCAGCTATTCCCCACCTTTTCATGTAACTTGAGACATGCACTACTGCCATGAATGTGATACAAAGTTGAATATAAGATGTGTGAAGTCAGATTTTTTTTCTGATATTATTCTTGTAAGATTTTCATCATTCCGTATGTTTGGTTTTGATAAATGTAAACAACTTTGTGTACTGATCTTACTTTTTGGTTTGTGAATGATTTTTTACAGGCTGCATCTTTTCCGACGGTGGTGGTTTATGTCATGGACACGGCTAGGAGTGTTAACCCAGTAACATTCATGTCCAATATGCTGTATGCATGCAGGTAAGTACTACTCTGATTTATTGATGCAATGGTTGCAGTAAAGTTGAAGAATGTTGGAGTGAAATTATAAATTAATTGGTACTTGGTATAGCGCACATATTCTAGTGGCTAGATCAAGGCACTTTACAACATTATTATCCCTGTTCATCAGGCATACTTTTAACTCCCTGGGGAGCATACAACCTTTTGATTAGCAACTCTTTGTTCAATGGTATCCATGGTTTTTTTTTTTGGTTTTTTTGCAGTATTCTCTACAAATACAAGCTTCCTTTTGTGGTCGTTATGAACAAGGTTTGTTTAATCAATCTTAATCTTTTTACCAAAAATTAATTTAATAAACAACACTTGTCACACGAGGCAATTTACAGGCAACCAATTCCAGGCATTCTCAAAGAAGAGCAGGATTAAGAGAGCTGACAAAATAGTTGCAAACAGTGTTCAAAACCAGCAATGTTACTAAAACTTCCTTTAGGATTTTAAAACAAAATGGTGGACTACTTACAGATTTCCCTCACCCTTCACCTTCTGATAAACTTTCTTCACCAAATCATCTTCTTACTACCAGATCGACATAGTGGATAATGGATTTGCTGTTGAATGGATGCAAGATTTTGAGGCATTCCAAGATGCTCTGAATCAAGAGACGTCCTACACCTCTAATCTCACCAGATCTATGAGCTTAGTTCTTGACGAGTTCTATCAGAACCTTAGAGTAAGTCATTAATTTAACCAACTCCAAATACCTCCAAGGGTCTGTTTTTGAGTTGTTTGGCCGAGATGCCAACACTCCCTGATTCTGCAGAAAATTCCCTGAAATTAACCAATCTTTCCATGTTCTGATGGATACATTTTTTTAAAATCCCTGATTATGGAAATTTTGTCCCTATTATGTTGAATGTAGTTCTAAATATCTTCCTGAATGTTGTAAAAAATCTCCCTGAATGCAAGATGCAAATGATTTGGGAAATTGTAGATACTGAACCACATAAAGAATTTTTCTGTAAACTCAAAATGTGTACATCACTTTGGGCGACAAAGGTCACCATTTTGAAAATATATGTATAATTATCGACCTCATTGTTGACCTCACTTTCCCTGATTATTGGAAGTTTTGAATGAATGAATAAACTCCCTCTACTGTTCACCCCAGGCTGTAGGTGTGTCTGCAGTGACTGGGAAAGGTGTTGATGAATTCTTTAAAGCAATTGATGAAGCTGTCAATGAGTACGAAACGTAAGTCAAATTCACTCTTCAGTGGGGCTCAAATTGTGGGGAAAATTACACAAGACTGCAGGGCTTGTAGCTTTAAATGTTTACTGGACCAGAAAATCTGTAAAACGACCAGAATCACGTTATGAGAAGAAACTTTCTACTCGGTTTGACAAATAAACTGTTTTTAGCTGATCTTATGGGTGATACTTTCATACTCGACACAATTGAAAGATATTTATCAAACTCAAAGTCAACATTTGAACATAATGTTCTAAAAAGATGAGGTGATGTGTTATTATACAAAAACGCAAGACTGCTGGACTTGCCTAGTTGTGAGTTTACTGGCCCGAAGTGAAAAACACTGGCCTTGGGCCTGTGGTCCAGTGTCAATTTCAAGCCCTGCGCATGTGTCTGAATGCATTGTTTAAAGCATTGTCAACGACGAAAATGTTACTTTTGTCTGTAGGTTTAGATGCATTGCATGGTGAGGAATCAATGTATGATTGGTTTGTTGTAACACCAAGTGGATATCTACTTTGCTGTGTAGATTTTTTGTAAAACAAATCTACACAGCAAAGTAGATACCAGGCTGTTACTACAAACCAACTACACATTTACTTTTGTCATTCTTTAAAAGACATTTTTAGAACAATGGAATATTTGTTGCTTTTCATTTCAGAGAATACAAGCCGGAATATGAAAGAATTAAACGTGAAAAGGTAAAAGAACTCTTCTGCAGTTAGATAGATAAAATGTCAAGCTGTAAAATTGTGACATTGCCTGTAAAGCCTTAAAGCCATGAAGCTTGCTTAGCATAGAAAATATTACTAAGCCTAAACAGATTACCGGCAAAATGGTCACATTATTTAAAATGACATGTTTTTATTCAGTTTGTTTGTTTGATTTGTTTTTTGTTACACATGTTCATCTGAAAGTTGTATTCCTTTTTTCCTGCTCTGTGTGTTTGTTGTTGGTCATTTTAAGGACCAGTATCAAAACCTAATTTTAATTATTTTGTTATTTGTGTCTAGTTTGCTAATTTTTTAACGCTGTAATGCAATTCAAACTTTGTATTTTCAGAAGTAACTATAAATAGTAAACTTGCGATTACAACCACGGGTAAAATCTCCTTTGGAGGAGTGTAGTATAATTTCTGTTTGTTGTAACACCATGTGTATATACATGTATATACTTTGCTGTGTAGATTTGTTCTTGAGAACTTGTCTTGCTATTTGTTTTACTGGTAGAACTTTGTTGCTAGAACTACTTTTTGTCTAGATTTGAAATTCTGAAGACTACTTAGTAGATCTAAAAAGAACTTACCTGCTTATAAGCTACTACCTTTGTTATGGAAAAAATTTTTTTAATAGTTTTAAATATACCACTTCATGTGAATAATTGTTGGTACCCTGGTTATTAATTCTCAGCAGACAAAGTTTTTATGAAAGAGACCTTACTGTGATTTAATTTGTTTTGTCTTTAAGCTTGAGGCAGAAGAGAAGTTAAAACATAAGCAGCTAGAGAGGTTAAAGAGGGACAAGGGCAAAGGTCAAAGTGTCAACTTACCTGGGTCACCAGTTGCTATGACAACAGGTAAGCCATGTTTGTGAATGATTTATAGTGTGTACACAGTTTCTGACAACCTCTCCTCAAAACAAGCAAGTTTTAGTTGAGCACGTCTGGAATTTCATCTCTGAGAGGGCAAGGCCATTGTCATTTCGCAAAGGCACATTCAATTGAAATGCTTAAAGTTTAAGGGCACTCTAAACAAGATCAATCTTCTCTTAGTAATTGTTCAACTAAAGAAAGTTTTTTTTAATATATGCTGAACTGTGTAGAAAACTCCTTTCTCACTCAGTTTCTGGTCTTGTAAAATAAATTCTGGTCCAGTAAACAGTTTTGTCTTAAGTTCGAGCCCTGAATTGACGCTATGGATTAATTTGAAGAACTAAACCACAAGAGTGAAATGTTACTCATTGATTGCAGATTCTAGCAGTGCAGAGAGGTCAGCGGTATCTCTTGACCTTGGTCTCCATGACGATGATGAAGATGATGAAGAGGTGATGGATAAAGATGGTATGTAAACAATGAATAATGACTTGAGCATTTCCTGGCAAGCAACAATTCATGAATTGTAACCTTACTTTATTTTGTTTTATAATTTTGTAGATGGAAAGTCAGTGAACAATTTTTCTTGTTTGGCACACATAATGTATCGGTTACTACTCCAAAATCCTCACTTGCTACTCAATATTAGTGTTGGGCCAAATATTTTGCTTTGCAAACTTGCTTGACCAAATCGCTTACTGAATGTCGTCTGTCAAAAATTGTTCAAAAATGCCTAGTATATTTAAATAAAACTTTTGTCTCATTGTTATTTATATTTTGTTATGTTTCACTTTATTTCCTATTTGTTACTCATTGTTATACTTTTCATTTTGTTAATATTTTTGTTATATCTGAGAAATTTATGAATGAACTGAAATGGCAGCAGGAATGATAATTTTCAAAATCTAAAGCTGGTATTTTTATTTTTCGTTTCTTTTCAGGTTGATTTCCAATGGCTTTTTATTTTAACGCATTGCCATTTAGTTTTAAAAAAATTGATACATTTTATAGCATCCTGTATTTTTTAAAAGAGGAGGTGATGCTTACTTTTTCCGAATTTGTTTATATATATATTTAAATAGTCACCACACTCAGTGTACAACAATATATTAACAGCAAATAAACTTGTAATAAACTGATAAATACAAACTGCACTGTGATGATTCTTAGGTTTATTTAACCAGTTATTATTAAAAATTTTAATAGAAGTAAATATATGAAAAGGAACTATCACTTCTGTATCATAAGTGATACATTATAATTTTTCTAATTGTACAATTTAAAAAAAGTTAACATTCCATAAAAGTTTATGTAAAGTGACAAACCATTTGAAACTATTCACACTGTTGCATCTTTACTTAAAAACAACTACAAAGCAATGTTGATAGTAATTATGACATTTTGTCTAATAACATGAATTATTTTTATTTGTTAACAGATGAAGAAGAACTTAGAGAAGCAGAGTCTTTCCAGAGATTTCTCAAGAGCCAAGAAGCTCACCAAACCTGTCGATCAAACCAAGATACAGACACTAAACCAGGCACTTGAAACCAAGACTAGCTTGTAAGTTCAAATCAATTAGTTATTTATAAAATGATAAAATAAGACTTGTAAAGACCCTAACCCTAACCCACAAAATAATCTATAAATATTTGCACATTAATTTAAAAATTCATGGTACATATAAATTACTCTAGCAGCCATGTTCACACTGCAGAAACAATCCCTGGGAATAAAGAACCCCAGGAAAGTTCATAGCAAGCCTGGAGTTTTACTTCTGAGAGGTCAAGGCCGTTTTCATTTTGCAAAGGACACTTCCAAAAAGACCATGGAAACTTTAAAAGGGGCACCAAGACCAAGACCAGGGGCAACAGAGGCCATGGCCTCCGTTCACTTCCAGGTCTGTCGTTGTCATTTTAATCTCACCACTACCCACGTGTCTGTTTCACACTTTGTGCGATTTTTCCCTGTGAAAATGAAGAGGTTTGACACTGGAGTTATCTCACTTGATATCACTCTCCTTGATCTCACTTCCAAGGGGAAGGAGATGTACATTAGCTATTTATGAAAAAGTTTCTGCTTAGAAAACAAGTGTGAAATGACAGCAAAATTTCCACAGGAATTTAGTGGGAATTTCCTGGGGAAGTAGTCAAGTTTAAAAAGGAATTATTGCATGTAAATCAAGTAATAAGACTTTTATTAACCCTCGATGAAGGCACTTTTCAGGTGTCCGTTTTTAATTAAAAAGTAATTACTCCGCCTTTTTTTTAAATTTGTATTTAAAAAATTTAAGGTTCCTCAACTACACCTAGCCAAATAGCATGCCAAATGTCTTGTTTCCATCGGAGTTGATTTCACACCAAAAAAAATCCACCAATGACCAGTTCTCCCGGTATTCCCTTGGGAAATGTAAGAAATGTAAGAAATTATGATGTTTTTGCTGACTCATCAAACACGAGGGTTTCATTCAAACAAATGGCTTAGAGACACATGTGGGCTGATCTCAATGGAAATTTTGCTTGAATTTAGTTTATTTAGTCACAAGGGTCTATATCCAATAGTTTGGGCGATTTAAACATGATTGTGTTCTCAAAAAACAGGTATTACACGCAAAATATAAAACGGACACCTGAAAAGTGCCTGAAAGCGTAGGGTGTGATTTTTTTTTTATGGTGTCACGAAGTGTTTTAATGATTTAAGTGTGGAAAAACCTGTAATGCCCAGACTTACTGTGTCAAAATTGTTCTACATTTCCTAAAAAAAAGCATCTGTGTCAATAATTTAAATATAACTCTTACAATTGGATATAAATATACACTTTTACTTGTAAAACTTTCTTCAGTGCTACTCCAAAAAATATGGAATACAGATCAGTATAGCCATAAAAATAGTAATAGATAACAAGAAATGTATTGCTATGATTTAAGAAATATTTACAGTCTTTATTATCGAGTCCATTCAGATTAAACATCTGTTTTTCCATTCCTCATCTTTTATTGTCCTTCATACGAGCCATTTACAATATAGGGCGCCCTCTAGAGTTTACAACAGAGGGGCCATTTTCCTCAAAAGCGGTCATCATGCTGCTTATTTTGGACCTTTCAGTGGCTGACATAAAGGTGAAAAACATTCACCAACCTCAGAAGAAAATACAGGAATACAACCTTGCTGCTTTGCAGACCATGAATGAACTACAACAATCCAGGTCACGTTTTCCCATGATGCACTTAACAAAATGGCCTTTCCTAGGCAAACTGTAGAGGGCGCTTTGTATTGCAAGTGGCCTGTGTTCCATGTCGATCTCAAGTGGTCTTTAGACGTCCTCCGTTGTTGATTTACTCTATCGAGAGGAAAACAATATAAGAAAAAAGTTCACATCTAAATCGGTCAAATATGTTTTTAGTAATTGTAGCATACTTATGAAGAAAAAGAGTTGCTTAGCATAAGAGTTGGTTACCGGTGCTGCATACTCACAAGGAGATGAAATGGTTTGATAAATGCTTTTGAAAGGAGTGGATTGTAGTATGCTTTAATGTGTTTTAAAGTGCGCGATAAATGACTCTTGAAACGAATATATTGATTTTTTTTATACCGATAACGAGATATGTCACACAAGTTTGATGGTCCTACATGTAAGCTTCTAAATATCAGATTTGCGAAATTTCCCCTCTTACTTTTTGCTTGTGTTTCTTTCCTCCATGGCTTCTGCTTTTCTTCCTTCTCTCTGACTTGCTTTCTTTACTCTGTCTCTGAGGAGTCTCTGCTTCAGCGTAGGTATCTCTGTCTGACATTCTGCCTCTATTAGTCCCTGACGTACCCGGCCTGTCCTCATTTGCAAAAGTCAATCTGTCTCTATGGTAACCATCATCCAAGCTGTGTCCTCTCATATGATGGAAACCGTCTCGAAGGCTTTGCCTCTCACTACCATAGTAACCGCCAATGCCCCTATGGTGCCCACCGGTATCCCGTCTATCGGGGGTTTCATGGATGTGCCCATGTGTCCCAGCGGGAGTACGGGCAGGGACCAGTGAGCGGGATGGCTGGGCTAAGAAGTCGTTCATCTGGGGAGGAAGATATTGATGCGGGTAAGGAAGATGCTGAGGATACTCCCTGGAGTAAGGCACATCTTCAGGTTGCATTGGATGAACTCTTGACCCGCGATAGTCTCTCCAATCAGTCTGAAAATAGTAAATTAAAACAGGCTTTATGGATAGTCTCTTCTCAAAGAGATAATGAAATTCTTTGTTCTCAAGCAAGTAAGGGAATGAGAAGAGCAAGAAAACAAATTTTTCCTTACTGGGAATGGAACACAGGCCATGTTGTTACTTTGAAGACTACTTCCGCTGATTGAAGACAATCTTGATTTGTGTCTTCTGGTTTCCTTTGTCTTGTCCGTCAGAGGTCTGGCATAATTGGAATCTCTGACAATCTGAAGCAAAAACAAAATTAAGGAACATTGCATTTCAGACAAATGTCACTCAGTGCCAACTATCTACCAGACAAGTTGAACCACTCCATCACTCCATCTTTAAAGACAAAGTACAGGAATCGAAACTATCAGTTTCAGAATCGCTGTCGCTGTTTTTGATCTACTCTTCAATTTACTTTCGCTATAAGACATGTAGTTTTTGGATGATTTGTACCAGGTAACCGTTATTATTATTGTTATACTTTTGCAATCTTAAAAAGTAAGAGTTAATCACCTGGGCCCAATTTCATAGAGCTGCTTGACGGCCAATTTTGTGCTTACAGCACGGTTTCCATTTCATAGCCCTGCTAACCGTAAGCACACGAAAAGGCATGCTAACATTTCGGTGCTTACTGCACGAAAATGGTTGACGTCACAATGCAAATCCATGGTGAACGTGCAAGATGGCCGCTTAATTTTCTTGCTAACCTGTGAAATACGCTTACGCCTTAGCAAATTTTTCTGCTACAGTAAGCACAAAAATTTGCTTACCGTTAAGCAGCGCTATGAAATTGGGCCCTGGCACATCTACAAGACCCAACTTGCCTGGTTTGGCCACATAGTGAGAATGGGAAACAGCAGACTCCCAAACGTATCTTACTTGAAACGATAACTGGGAAAAATAGACAGGGTGGGCCAAGGGAGAGATAGGAAAATGGCATCATTGCTAACAGCACCTTCTACCTGGACCACCGAAGAGCACAAGAACGGCAAGAGTGGAGAGTGAATGTTCATGGAGCCAACGTCCTTCGGGACACAAGATTGATTGATTGATTGAATCTTAAAATGTACTCCATATGTTCAAGACATACCTTGTGTTGCAAGACTACATTGCCACTGCGTCTGAGCGCTGACGGTGATTCAGAACGACCGCGCCTCCTTCTCTGTGGTGATTGCGTCTCACCTACCAGACTACCTGGTCCTGGTCCAATCATTCCTAGATTTCTCCATTGTAACATCCGCTGATCTAACCCAAGACTTGGACCGCCCATTGCCCTGAAAAAGATGAAGGCGCAAGCATAAATTAGCATGGAACCAGTTAATAAGTGATTGGAACTTTCTTCTTTCAATGGATGATAACTTACGGATCGTTGAAACCAGTGTCTCCTCTGTGGTAATGTCCATAGGTTTCATGCATTGGGTCACAGCCTAGCTCGGTGCAGTTAGTTGCATCAGACTGAGTGTTAGATGTAGAACCGAGGTTACGATCAATGTTGTTTAAAGGCTGAGAAAATAAACAAACAATGTACCCAGAGAACGAATCTCATTGGTCAGACTTTCCATACAAAGAGCTGGTACCTGTTATCATATGTGAATAATCTATGCCTAAATTTGTATGTTGCTGTGTAGATTTGTTCTATGAGAACCGGTCTTGCTATTTATTCTACTGGAGTAGATTTCGGAATTCAGGAGACTACTTAGTTCTGAAAGGAAGTGTCCTGCTTATTATCTACTACCTGGAGGCGGTAGGAAATCGGGGGACTTCTCGTTAATAACTTCACTGCCACGGAGTGAGATCTGAAATGGTCTCAATGTTTCGACTAGCCTGCCTTAGTCATCTTCTAGATTCTTCTATTTTACAGTCTATCTATGTATCAATGTTTTTCAAAATGAATGATCGTTGAATTGTTGTTGTCGATAGAAAATGAGTGAAGAAGCAGCAGACTAGGTATTGCTCACCTGTACATGGACTAAGGCATGCCCCGTGTCATCTAATGCACTTGTGGGACTCGTAGATGTCGTTAACAAGGAGTCATCAGATTTTCTCTGCTGCAGCTAATTCAAACAACACAAATTATTTTGTTTCAACTGAAGCCGTATTATTAACCATTAAGGAGAATGACAGACATCTTCATCCCGTGAATACAGGCATCTTAGATGCTGGATGCTCCCAAGGAATTGTTGTACTGTAGGTACAAAGATGCTGACACAAGAACACGCCATGAGTACCGCTTGCGACGGATACCAGCGCTTTACAAACTTCTATTGTTGTTATTATAAATTATTTAGGAAAAGCTGGACTATTTCAGTTTATTGGTTTAAAAGTGGCTCTTTCAGCTTCATTTGTTACCTTCTTCCTCATCTTCTTTTTCCTTTGGTTTTTTCTTGCATGTAAGATGGTATTCCTTACATCATGGCTTAAGATTAGATACATCACAAAGAAACATACTCCCTGGAAAAAGAAGGGCAAAAAGAAAATTTTAACAACAGCAAATAATATTTGAGCACAAACCAGGCTTTCTGTTTGCTTTCACCCACTATACTCTTGCTTTGCTGAGATGTAGAACAAAGAGCCATTCCAACAGCTTTATGCCACATACTGCATCTCTTTGGAACTCTTTGCCTTGTGCATGTTTTCCTCCATCCTACAAAATCTAGACTATTTTAAGAGGAATATCAATTCCTACCTTCAGCTCCCCTGAGTTATTTTCATCTTAAATATTTTCTTCTTGTAGCCCCTTACCAAGAGTGGCTTTAATCCTTGTTTGGGGTTAACTTGTTTAAACAAAAATAAAGATCCAGAATAATTCTCACCAGTATGAGAGCTGAGACAGCAAACACTTGTTGTAAGATGTCATCTTGGAGCTGGAATGCAGCAATTCCGAAACCCCAACAGAGCGAGAGGAAAATTAAAGTTACTGCATTGGATCTCACACCATCCCTGAGAATTAAGATAGTCATAGAAAGGTGTGGTTCAGTTTAAGGCCTACTTTGAGGTTGAAGGAACACTTTGGTAGCTCAAGGAGAGTATCTCAACAATAATTAGAAAGTGTATTTATTTTGCATTTTTCAAGCCAAGGAAGTCCATCAAAGCACCTGACGACATCATTACTCCTGTTCATCAGGCCCTGAGCATTCCTTTAACCATCTCAACCCCTTTAGAGTATGCAGCACCGCCAACCAAAATGGGTGCACAGGTTGCTAATTATTCACAAAAACAATTTCTACCCTGGCAGGTGTCCATTTACTCTTGGGTGATGAGAAGTAATTGTTTAAGAGTGTTACTAAAGAGCACAAGTGTCATGACTGGGATTCGAGCCACACTCTGGTGAGAGCTTGGAGTTTGACGCTCTAGACCATTCAGCCATGACACTCCACTAACAAATTATGTGGAAATTAAGTAGGATTTGAATCCTTGTATGGCGGTGAAATATTGTAAAAAAACTTGTTTGCTGTGAAACACTGTTTGTGTAATTACACATGTACATCCATCTCTCTTTGATAAGTGGTGGCTCTGAATTTAAAATGTGAATGTTGTTTCTTGTTTTGAACTTGCTACCAGTAAGTTACCATTTTGACATTCCTTTTTGTCATGACCTTAAGTTACTCACATTGCTCGTTGCTTACTGGGGTTACCGTCAGTGGTACCAGTGTGAATTTCCGTTCCTATGGTGACACTCTTTCCAGAGATGTAGACAAGCAAGAAAATGTTTGTCTGGTATTCAGAAAAATTAAAATGTGTCCGTGAAAAGTAATATCATCTCTAAAAACATCTTTAGCAATCATCATTGTCATCATTTCTTTAAATCCAGCTTCATAACTGGCCTTGTTAAGTTTATCTTCTGCCTACCCCTCAGTTGTTAAAGACTGACACCTTAAATCTTTGTACTTTTGTTTTTTCTGAAGTCTTTCTTAAATCAGTTTTTCTGAAATTGTTTTCTTGTTTTTTAACCTCTGTAAAAAGCGCCTCGGGACCCAGTTTTGGGTTGAGGGTGCTATATAAAGCCATTTGTTAGTATTAGTGTTATCATCCATCATTTGAAACTAAAGTATTGGCAGAAGGTCTAGACATTGTAGTTTCATATATGTGATTGATTTCATACTACAATTTTCACTTTTTTCTAATTCCGTTTGTAGTTTTCATATCCCTCATCCTTAAGTTACTCAGTCTTAGTATTTTTCCACAATTTTGAGTTGTTTTCCTCCAGTCTCAGTTGTGTTGTCAGGGCTCACCCTTAACACTAGCCCCGGCGTACAATAGTTTTATAAAAAATGCTATGGTCTAGTAATTCAGGCTGAGATTCTTACCATTGCAGGTAGGCCTACAGAGACGACCAGTCCATTTAAAACATTATTACCAATCCAACATCTATCAAAGAAAAGAAAAGAAAACTTCGTATTTCAATCTCTCATACCTTACTCTTTATTTACAACAACAATTTGAAACCATTCAAAACCATGGAAACATTTTCATATTTTACAAAACATTGAAGCCTTTAGCTCATACTTCAACAAGGGTTCTTTTAACTTAAGTTATTCTTCACAAAAATAATGATACAAAATATATTTATGTACTACTTTTTAATGTTATTTTCAAGAAAGTAGGAATAGTATTAGCTGTTGCAAACTGCCTACCAACCAAAAGTACCTTTGGTATAAATGCAACAAGTTGTTATTCATCCCCCTCCCTTTTTGTCTTTTGAGTTATAGCGGCTTTATGTCTCTGTTCCTTTCCCAGAGGGTAGATTACATCAAACTCACCTATCGGCTCCACCGTATTCCTCCAGCCATAGAGCCATACACATACCAACTGGAAGGATAGGTCCACCTGGTAAAAGAACAGCAAAGAAAACCATCAGCAGATATTTAAGGTCAAGAAAGTTTATTTTGCAGACTTCACACTTAAATGACTACAAAGTATCGATAATATTCAATGTTTTGACCAAGCGTATTTTTATTGAAAAAAGCTTGTGTTGTTTGATGTAATTTGCTTGCATTTGACATTTCTATGTTTTATAAATACTCAAACACATTTTATGAAGTGTTCATGAAATTTATGAAATATCCCATTTTTAGGTTACAAATTGAATTCACCGAAGTTGGATTTCAAGAACTAGGTTCACTTGAAATCCAATATTTTGATTTGTGGTTAAAACTGAGCCAACATTATTGCCTTTGTACCAATTGTTGTACTTACACCAGCCAATCACATGATAGATCCAAAGACTGAAGGCTCTTTGCTCTTCACGGTCCGTGTTTGACATGAAAAATATCTGAATAGCGCCCTCTAAAGACCATAGAAATTGTGTCGTCAGAAGGTAGTGAGTAGCAATCGCAAGAACTCTGCATAAAGTCTGAATAGAGGTCAAAGACATAGATAATCATCAGTCAAAAGATCATAGAGTAGCCAATTAGCCAGTTTCATCTGTAACTGTCAACATGTTGATGGTCAGACAAAGAATACAAGGTGAGAGTTTAGTCAGTGTGTGACTTCAAAACGAGTTTATAAATTATGATATTTCTCCAGTAAAGTCAACAAAATGTACACAAAAATCACTGAAACATTTTACAGGAACAGTTATCAGATATTGTTCTTACAAGAACCAAAGTTGTTTGCTAAACTTGTTTTACTAGCTCGCTTTAGTCTTCATCTCGTCCTTCATCAAGAGTAATCTAATCTAAACAGTCAGAGGACTATTACAAGTCTTGCAAGAACAATTTTGATGTGTTTCTACTCCAATAAATCACATTTAGAGATGATATAGATTTAGAGATTTTGAGATGATTTTACCACAAATTGAAAGTTCTATATTCAGGAATTGTAAAGAATCCAACCAACCTGATTGGTTGTTCTTTCTAGACCAGCCATCACCACGACGAAACTCAGGATAATAGAGAAAGCTAACGATGTGTGAACAGTTAATGACGCTGAGTTCAAATGCCTTTTGGAAGAATAAGAAAATATGAACATTTTATACAGAATTGAAACTATGTACTTCTACAAAAGAGTAAGCTAACTTGTTCACATAACTTTGGACAGTATTTCAAATTTTCATGCGACACTTAAGAAGAGGAATGGTTGAACTTAAATATTATGGTGAGGTCAATGTTTTTCTTCCATTGCATGTAAATGGTATCCAAAATTAGGCTAAAGAGAAACAGGTAGTCTGTCTCTTATGACTGGTACAAAATACAAAATTAACCATCATTGTCATTGTATGGAGAGAGGGAACCAGACCTAGTATGGTACCTTATTGAGAAGAGGATAAGTGTTGATAATAAGATGATGAAGCAGGATGCTGAACATAAGACGTAGGTCAGTAGAAGAAGTTGATATTGCTGAATAACCTGGAATAAGAAATGACGTACAAAATGGGATTTAAATCTCAGTTGGGCTGGTTACGTCAGAAATGAACGTCACAAACTCAAACACCGCCCTCACTGAGGTCAAAGGAAGACCTCTGATTGGCTGAGAGTTGTGGGTGGTGCCGACGCGCTTGCACACTCTTTCTAACTGGATGTACCGGACTCACTTAACAAATTTTGCATTATGTAAACAAGTTTTGACTTCATGTACATGTAATGGAATTTATATTATGTAAACAAAGTTAACTTCTGTAAACAATATTTAAAGTCAGATGCCTTTTCTTTACCTTATGACAATTTATGTTGAGACGACCTCCTTGAGTGATATTTTGTGATTTTGTAAAGTTTTTTGGGGCGGTGACTTGTGAGCAATGTTTCTCGATGATGGTTGGAGTGGCTCTGGCTTTGTGAAAGTGTATTTTTACATAGAAAACTTGTACATGAATAAATAACTGTAAACCAAAGTGACCTGGTGTAAGTTTTCATTGAAACTCTCAGACGAGTTGCATCTTTGAATAGTTTTTTTTTTTTATTCGAAAATAATTACCTCAGTTGCGCCAACGATACCAAAAGATGTCATGTGATTGCAACAACAGTGGAGTGACCCATTCTTTCTTTCGTTCACCCAACAGCCGTCGGTTAACCATTCGCTTTTGCCACTGTTGGAGGGAAGTGTGATGGAAACCGAAACTTAAAAACTTGTTTCTCTGGTCCAATGGATGAATTTGGTTCGATTTTAAAACTCACGGGTCAAAATCGACTGGATTCCCTGTCTCGGGTGCCTGACCATTTTCTAGGTCAGGTTGACTGCGAAACTGGTCCATATAGGATTTTTCATTTCGACCCATTTCTGGATCATTTTGACACAGATTACGGGGGCATATTGACCTAGATGTGGATTAGCCCCCTCAGGATGCAGAATCCAGCTCCAATTTGAGCCGATAGTTTTTAGAGTGTATGACATTGAGAACAGACTGACCAGGTTAAACGGGGGCCAGAACAGCTTCAGACAAAATGCACGGCTTAATACCCTAAAAGACAAAATCATGAGATTGTCATAAAATCTTGTCCTCAAGAAAATAGATGGATATTAAAAGTTACAATAAGTATTTAGTATCAAAGATTTGAGACGCTTACCTTTCGGATCGGCCAAGATAAACACAGTTTTCTTCATTTTCAAATGTCGCAACGGTCTGTACAAAAAAATAACGTTTCAAAAAAGTTAATGCAAATTAGATTATTTATATTGAACTGTCATTTATCAGATTTGTAAAAAAAAACAAAAAAACAATTAAGATGTATAAAATCTGACTACATTTCTACTTATCATAGATTGTGCTTCTTTATACTGTTGTACAGTAGGCATACTCAATCTAAAAGTTACCGGCCAATTATTCAGTAGCGAATTCATGATTTGAATGTGTTCAGCTTTACGGATGTTTGGTCGCGAAAATACCGAAGAAACAAACGTTTAAAAAAAGGTTTTATACGTGAGGGCACCCAACGGGGTGAATTTATCAGAGGTTTGTTGAATGTGTTTCTTGAAAGTAGAGAATAGAATAAGCTGTTGAAAACTGCTTAGCAACCAAAAGTACGTATGGTGTAAATGAAGAAAAAATTGTTAGTGGCCTGACGTTTCGACCCTAGCAGAGTTTTTCTCGAATTAATTCTAAAAGATTTTAGCCTTCGAGAAAGACTCTGCTAGGGTAGAAACGTCAGACCATTAACTATTTGTTTGCTTCTTCTTCTTTTTTAAGTAAACATAATGGTGGGAACAAACTCTCCTTCCCAAAAACTGTTTTGACTTTCAGTTGTCATATTATACCTTAGTGAAGTTTATGCAAAGTGGAGTGGCTAGTTTCTCAAATGCATCACTTGATTGATGGATAGCTGTTGACGTCACAATGGATGACATCACCTTTTGGTTGCTTCCAAGGCTGTAGATACAAACATGGCCATAAGACATTTTATTCAATTGACTACATACACAATTAAAAGCTTCTTTTTTTTGTTAAGGTTCATAGTTTGAAGGACATTTTGAAACTGTGAAATCAACAAAGGAAACAGAAAAGTTTGTATTTGTTTATTTTTTTAAAGTGATTTTTACCGGAAACGAATTCACAGCTTCCAAAACAACATCAAAGTTCTTATTTGAATTGTGCTTACCTTGCGGCTGCAGGTGACGTAACACCGTCCAGTAGTCGTCCAATACTTGGGTAAAACACCACCAGAAGTGTTACTGTAATGTAAGGTAGACCACAATGAGGAACACATGCTCGAATTGATTAAACTACAATAATTAAAGGCAGGGTATACTTTTGGTAATCGTCAAAGACCAGTATCCTCACTTGGTGTATCTCAACATATGCATAAAATAACAAACCTGTGAAAATATGGGCCCAATTGGTCATCGAAGTTGCAAGAAAATGATGAAAGAAAAAAAAACTTGTATGGAGTTTTGTGCTCTCAGTTGTCTGAGAAAGGCTTCACGCTTGACGCCTTTCTCAGATTTTAGATGAAAAGTTACCAGCTCTTTCTCTAAAACTACACTACATAAAGGGGGTCATTTCTAACAAAATTTTTAAACATCAACAGCTCTCCAGTGCTCTTTACCAAGTAAGTTTTTATTGTTGATTAACTTGTGGAGTATTTGCCAACGTACGCCCTGCCTTTAAATATATAGATGGTTTATTTTAGACCAAATAGAGGTTTTGACCTTGTTCATCAGTGACGTCATTGAATATTTCAGGAGGTAGCATTATGGATGCTCGAGGTGACGAGGCGGTGTAGGTTAAACCTTCAAAACTTGCCGTTGTCTCCACTGACTTTCTAAAGACTACATACAACAAAACAAACCACATAAGAAATTACATTTTCAATGTGAAAACGAATGAACTTCTAATATCTGATTATGTTAGGCGTTTCCTTTCTATGATGTGTCGACTTGTTGCTGTTTACAATCATCTGAATTCCATGGGGTTTTATTTGTTTTTGTTTTTTAAATTATTACCAACATTATCGTATTTCCCTTCGAATGACGGGACTGTGACGTCATCTGGTGTCAGAATCAGGTTACAATTTGCATTGGCTGTTTGTGCGGCGAAGCTTTCGACTGCATCCATCACGCGCACTGTATCTGCAGACACCTTTAGAAAATCGACCAGGAAAATAAAGTTACCAACATTACCAAATTGTTGATAAAAACAGGGTATTTAATTCTAGGTAAAGCAAAATGTCTTGCTTGCTAGTTTACTCTTTAGAAACTCGGATGCTGTACCGGTGAGCGTTTTGTCCCTTACTTGAGTTGGAGATAAATTGTAGCAATAATCAATTAATTGTTCCTTAACGTCTTTTCTTATATGTTATACGTGATCAATGTGATCCCAGATGAAATGGAAATACCCCCAACCACCACAATAGGGAGAAATCACACAAAGTTTCTTGTAAAAAAATAAAGTGAAATGGCATATGAAAATGGAAATTGAGATTGAGATTTTGAAGAAAAAATGTAGATAGTAAAAAAAAATATTATTGTTTTTTACATGATTGTAATAAGGTAACCATAAATGTTTCAATGAAAATCGTCGGTTTTATCGCTTTGGTGTAAAGAAAACCTTAATAGTAAGCCTACCTGTGGATTGCCGATCCATATAGCCAGGTTGTCTGGATGTAACATGTTATCAACTGCCTGTAGGATGGACTGTAATAAAAGAAGATCGAGTATTTATGACTATCTGAATAGGGGCAGAGTTTATACTCCTGCACTGAGAGAAGCAATTAATGGTATTTTGTCATATCACTTTGTCATTCATCTATGGATTGTTTTTAGTGCAGTTTCAATGTTTTGTATGACGTTGAATTTGTGGCAGGTGTTCTGAAGATTAGTTTGTCGTTCTGAACAAGAGCAGCGGTTTTACTCCTGCACGGAGGGAAACAATCAATGGTATTTGTCATATATCTTCGTCACTCTTTGGGTTGTATATGTGGCTGTCTGATAATTCTGCTGAGAATGAATGTCTCTTACGTTAGCGAAGTTGTTAAGATCACTTGGCCTGCAATCAGTGAGCCTACTGGGTAAAGCAGCCAGCATCTCCAATGATTCGACCAACAATGAATATTCATCAGCAGTATTCGTCTGCGCGCTTCCATCGGCGGACGTTGGGGGCGACAACATCTGCGACAGCTGGTAGCTGGCTTTGATGACGTCACCAGGTTCAACAGTAGGCGAGTTGTACATGTATGTCAACTGTTTGAACGAGATAAAACAATGGCTTCATATTTCAAAATATTTGTTTATTCAAACAAATGAATTTTGGAGGTAACCCATTCCTTCTCACGTAAACTTGACTAAGATTTACAAAAACGCTAATGTAGCAAATCATGTTCTCTCCTGCACCGTTTGAGTGGGGCATAAAAATCAGTCATTGAATTCAAGAAGTTCTCAATAACTGTTGAGTAATGTAGCTACGATTTATTAATAAACTACGAACCAAAAGGTGTTCATGGCGCTCAAGGGCACTCGATCAATGTGCATAGACTTATTGACATTATCTTGAAGCTTTTACCCTTTCTAGAAGGTCTCCGGTTGTTGGAACTTGACAATCTCTGAAGTCGGGTTGTCTCCATGTTGCAGACGTTGTGGAAATCAATACACAAGCTCGCGTAACGACAGCTGCAATGTGAATGATTTATGCATGGTGTTCAGAGTGTCATTAATAATCTGATAACTCTTTGTGATCCCGGCCCTCCTTCACTTCCCTGCACAATTCTCTGTCCTACCCAAGACAAAATGAGCACTAGATTGTACAATGATGAGTCGGATATTGACTTCTATGCACCAGCCATGCTGACTGCTGGTGCACATTCAATAGTGTTTCGAATGTACAGGGTGGAATCGTCTACTAGTTTATGTCTACAGGTAACCATTGTCTACTGGTTATTTAACATTGAAGGTGGGTCACATTAAATGGAACATTTTTGCAGCTATTTTTATTGAGTCAAATTGGTTATAATGAAGCCATTTGGCCGCCATGTTGCAACTCTCTCAAACTTCCTCCTTGTACCAGTGTTGGTGGTAATGTGTCCACTTTGATTAGCTTTTGGTGAAAGAAAAAAGATGGAATTGTCAACTAGTTTGGTTAAACTTTAAGCAAAGTTACAAGTATAATGCCATTGAATGGCCTTATTGATCAAACGGCTTCATAAGAACTATGTACCGCCATGTTGCAACTCCCAACACCACTCATTGCAACAACGTCGAGAAAATTAGATACCAGTTTGTACAATGATGTTGCAACTCCTAAAACCACTCATGGCAACATCGTTGAGAGTAATGAGGTACCAGTTTGAGTTAAAAGTTCCCGTGTATACATCATTTATTTTATACGCACCGAAAGGATTTTCTGGGCATGCTTGAACGGCTCTTACGCCCTCTATCGTTTCTTCCCATTCCAGTGCGTCCAGAATCTCAGCCCGGCACATAATCGGTGTAGTCGTAGTCAGTGCTGTTAATTGACGTAAATGGGAAGTTAATTGACTTAGAACATTTTATATTATGTTTTATTCTTTCACTTTAAGTTTGATATTAGTAAAGAAAGTTCTTTAAAAGCCTTAAATTGGAACTGAAGATCTGGGTCTAAATTCATATTACTGCCTACCATGGAGTTCTACATCTACGGCGCTCCGTAAAGCATTCAATTTCGTATAGTGAGCCGTAATGCGAACAATTCTGTGATACGCAAGCTGGAGAACTGTGATGCACTGGTCGCCATTTCAGCAAGCAACTCTTTAGATGCAACGACAGAAAAGTGCAGACAATGACCATTGCTAACATTGATATAACAAAACATTTGCTTGCTGAAATGGCGCCCATGTGTATTTCACGTTCCAACAATAGATAGAGCTTCAGGTCCCCGTATTGGGCTTTCCAATCTCTATAATCTTTGGTGGTAATGAGCAGCGATATGAAATTAGACCCTGTCATGATCTGAACGCACCAAGTAAAAGTAGACAATCAAGCAACGAGAATGATGATCGAGTTTTCTTCCGTTCATACACTCGTTCTGTTTACAAAATCATTAAAGTTTAGGCAGGAGACAGAATATACAAACGTTTGATAAAATTAAACTAGAGTGTAGTCGTGAGACGCAGAACTGTGCGTGCAAAGTGTACTGTTTACCAAGTGCGGAGGTATTCAGACCTTATGCACATGACGTCATTTGAGTAGGGCGCCCTAAAATGAGGTTGTTCATTGGCCAATAATGTGCGCCGCGCGTACAAATATGTGCGTTTCCAGTGTTTTTGCATCGTAATACCTTTAAGATGGCGGCTTGATGACGTCAAAGCATAAGGTCTTCTGCGCATGCCAGGTTTAATCCAGTAAGACCTCGTCTGAATCCAGCGACTTCAGCTGCGGCTATGACTGTTCGCTGCAGCCATTGAAGAATAGGCCTTTTCAGCAATCTGACCATAGCCACTGCCGAAGCCGTCAAGTCGAACACGGTATATGACCGTGTCCGTGTCCTTAGCAACACTCTTAGCAACAGTCGTAGCCGTAGCTGTAGCCTTGAATTCGGATGCAGGCAGTGCAAGCAGTGTTATAATGTCTGAGGTTGGGAGGGGCTTCATGCAAAGGGTCAACGGTTGGGAGTCCATCCGATCCGAACGGGGTGCGCATGGTCAGTGTTTGCGATTGCCTGTGCCGTTGGGATAACTATATCATGCATATCCATTAGGATGGGTTTCACTCTTATATCCACAAGCTGTGCTTTCTAAAAGTATTTTTTTTCTTGTAACATCCTGAGCTAAAGAAAAACCCGTGGCCTTTCTCTTGTAACAGCCTCACAGTGTTTCATGCACATGCAACGTTTACCAATCACGTTGGGGCTTCTTCTACGCCTCGTGGGTTTTCATGCAAACACCGAGCTGATTGGGCACAAGTTCGCTGACACTCACCGGGAGAGGTGTTACTAAAACCTGATTGGTCGCTGGTTATGGGAGGAGCCAATGACGTAGTGTCTGTCGTGACTGATCCACCATCACGGTTGGTTGTTCTGGGATCATCTGTCGGGGCTGATATTACTACGTCAGCAGACGTTGTTTGTGGTGCTTGCGTTGTTGTGTAGGGTAAGCTATGGTACTGACTTGGTAATATAATATTAGAGGATGACGCGGTAGGTCTGCTTGGTGTGTTATGGGATGTTAGTAATGTGTTAGTTGCTGAAGAAGTAGGTGAAAATGTGGACCATGGAACATGGGTTGGTGAAGGTTGAAAAGAAGAAGAACTTGAAGGTAAAGTTAGCTGGAATGATGATAATGATTCTTGTGACTTTTTGGTCAAAGATGTAGACGAGGAATAATAGCTATTTGTGTTTGCTTGACTGAAAGATGACGTCATAACTACATCATTTGTGCTGAAATATGACAGAGAAGGGCTTGAGGATAATTGGGTTGAAAAGAGAAAAGTTGTGTCAAAATAAATATCAGAAGGATATGTCAAAGAATCTGATGGGCGGGGCGATGAAGAAACTCCAGTAGGAGGAATTGTTGAAGATGGCTGGAGCGTGACGTCACTCCAGAGTGAAGCTTGCACGGACAAACCTGGTGTGGTTGTAAACGTTGGTGTTGGAGTTGGCTGTGGTGAGCTGGTTGACTCAACGACAGTGGCAAAAGCTGGAAAAATCACATCAAATAGTCGTTTAAAAACTGCCTGGTTGAAACAAAGTAAACTCGCGAACTTGTCGGTTGGCGTAAAGTTATGAGGGGATGTATCGAACGTTATTTCAGAGGTATTCCATTCAGCACTACAATTTCAAATTCACATCAGGGTTCAGAAGGTTTGGACGGCTTCAGATTTGTCCATTTGGGGTTTAATAGTTTGCATTAATGTTGAGGGCTCACCTAATTTCTTTTAATCGCATTTATATTAAAAATAATGAGTAACTTAAGATGTTGAACGGTCTTACTGGTTGACTCAACGACAGTGGCAAAAGCTGGAAAAATCACATCAAATAGTCGTTTAAAAACTGCCTGGTTGGAACAAAGAAAACTCGCGAACTTGTCGGTTGGCGTAAAGTTATGAGGGGATGTATCGAACGTTATTTCAGAGGTATTCCATTCAGCACTACAATTTCAAATTCACATCAGGGTTCAGAAGGTTTGGACGGCTTCAGATTTGTCCATTTGGGGTTTCATAGTTTGCATTAATGTTGAGGGCTCACCTAATTTCTTTTAATCGCATTTATATTAAAAATAATGAGTAACTTAAGATGTTGAACGGTCTTACTTGATAACAACTGCATTGTAGTTGTTAGGGCAATTATATCCATGGTACTTGACGGTGAGGGCGTCGATGAGGGCGTCGGTGAGGGCGTCGGTGATGGCTCAAGAGGTGCTTCTAAGAATTAATGGTGATAATTAATGAGTCAAAAAGTGAAAGTCCACAGCCAATGGTCGGGTCAGACCCTTTGCCCCCTCCCCCACATGGATGAAAGTTCCCACCCTATGGTCGAGTCTCCCCGCCCGTTCAGGTTTCCCAGGGTTGACAGAATCTCCCCGCCCATTCGTGTCCTAGGACTATTAGAGTCTCCCCGCCCATTCAGGTTTCTTACCTATTGGTGCCTCACAGATGTAACCTTGGGATTTTAAGCACTGTTCGTCACGATATATTCCAGCAGTCTTTGCGGCACAGGCCAGTAGGTCCACACAACATTCGTTATCTGTTAATGATCGGTACATGGTAGGCTTGTTTGAATCATTGTGTTACATGGGAACCCCAGTCCAGGTTGGTTTAAAGTCTGACCGGACAGGATATATCCCAATGGGTTCGATTTCACAAAGCCCTATGATTCATCTTTCAGACGAAATGTCAGTATCACCATAGTGATGTGAATTGTGATATCACACTCTGCTTAGCAATTAAGATTGATTTGCAGTTAAGATCAATCTGTTTAGCTCTTTGGGAAATCGAGCCGTCAGGTGATACGGTCCGATCGGATGCCATCACCGGAACCCGGACACGTGTGTAATGCTCCTCGGACACGATCACCTAGGTGATCGTGTCCGGCGGGACTTGATCACTGGGTGGACACGATCTACAGCTCATACATAGACTTTATGCACATGACGTCATTTCAGTAGGGCGCCCTCACCTAGAGGTTAAAAGGAGGTTGCCCATCGGCCCATCTTGTGTGCTGCGCGCTATGCGTTTCAAGATGGCGGCCGGAAGACGTTAATGCATAAGGTCTATTGTTACGAAAATGGTGTCTCGCTATTTTGGTTTTCTCCATACCTCAAATATTTCTTGTGTTAACGTTTTGTGTAAAATTATAAGACCTGAATGCAGTCATTGTATTGATTTTTTGTTGTTTTTTTTTCTCTCTTTCATAACTTTCTGAACGGTAAAAATTTGATAAACAGAAATGTAGCTCCGGGTTTAATATTTCCGGATCAGAATCGTATACGGATCCTTGCGGTTCCTGGTTTAGGATTAGGGTTGATCTTATCCGTATATTTGTATACAAAACCAATCCGGATTTCGGGTAATTCTTTGAGCATCTTCCATCAAAATTGGGGGGAAAATAGACAAAACCAAAAAGACACAAATAAAACCATAGTTACTTTTGAATGGTGACCGAAAAATTTCGAAAATGTTAAATGAATTAGTATGCTAAACTAATACATGAATAAAAGTATAATTTATCGAAATAGTTAAGTATAAAAATAGTAATGGGATTAATTTTGGCAAACTTGGATTAATAAAATTAAGTGAATGCGTTGTGAAGTTAGTGGTGAAAGATGGTATTAGATGCAAAGTGTAGAAGCAGTGTTAGAGAGAGGATTTAAAACAAATAATTCAGTGTAATAAGGAAATACTTAATATCGAACTGAATTTGCTAAAGCAATACATGCTTGCTATGAAGCGCCCTCTGTTGATCTTGATCTTTTTTGCAACACATTAAATAAAATTTGGAAAGATTTAGACCTCTTTCCAAAATTTCAACTTTTTCTAAACATTTTGAACCAGCTGTTGAACTAAACGGTAGATGACAACCTCGTTTCCAGTGGTAGCGAGGCTGTGTAGATGAGATGTGCCTGACGACATTAAAAACGGACATGGATTGTAGAAAACAAGAGAGTGAAAATTCCAAAGTTGTCATGTAATGTTAGTGCGTGTTAGTGTAATGGTTAGAAAAGGAGTTCAAAATGAGTACAATCAAACAAATAAAAAGCAAATTTGTATACAGAGAATAAATCGGAAAAGGAATCGATATTGCTTAATGACATAGATACCAGGACTTTCATCGGAGCTGTTTGACCATGTGGAATTAAATATGACGCAATCACCTGCAAAAGATTCACAAACCGACCAAGCAAACTCGTAAGTAACTTATAAATCAATTGCAATTAAGTCATGGTGTCTCGATCACTGGTAGTCTTCAGATTTCAGTGTAGAGTTGTAATTTAAGTGCTTTAGAATGTGTTTCAATAATAGACATTAGAAACACCAGAGAGTGCGTCCACGTGCTGTTAAACTTGCAACGGTCTAAATATGTGATGTGTACTAACACCGCGCAAACACCGTGTAAACACCACAGTGAAACAAATGCTTGTCCAAAATGCTCTCTTTAAACTTACCATTGCTCTAGACGTCATGGTCACCTACATGCTGAGTTAACACTGCGTTAATTTGGTGCGTGTGAATTTATTACACTGAAAACACAGCAAAGTGCGTTTATGCTGTGTCCACACTTTTTGAGAAGTTGTGTACATGTGCCTTGCAACCATGCAGTGTTAAGTTGAAGTGTTAAAAGATGTGGAAACACACGCAGTGTGTTAAGGTGCCTATAACTGCATACTCTTGTGCAATTTGGGATGATTTTAACAAGCATCCACACGGTATTTTACTATAGATTCCACGCGTCAATATGTGTGTGCATTTAGATGTGGGTTTTTTTTAGCAAGAATTTTATTTTAGAGTAACACCCAAAAAAACACCGCGGCGAGGTGAAGTGCGTCGTTCAACTGAACTGTGTTTATGCCGATTATTTCGGCCACCCACACCAGGTTAATGCGTGTTGATGATGTGCATGAGAATGTTAACACTGCGAAAACCGAACTGCACATTGAGTATTGGTAACATGCATAAGGATTTTAACACTGCGTAAACACTCTGCAATAAACACTTTGGGTGTCGGGCTTCTACTTGCTCAACTGACCTGTGTTATTATGGTGATATCTCATGCATTCACACAATGTATTGATGCTTTCATGCAGTGTGAAAAATAATGCGTGAAATGACATGTGATACGAAATTATATACCCTGTTTTAAATGATGAAAAAGAGACCCGAACACTCGGAAACGCGACTTCTTGGTTTGGAAAAAAGTCAATTTACAGCATGTCGCTGAAGATGGTGTTTTCAACGGGTTATAAAAGCCGCCCTCATCTGATTTTGAGCAAAGTTAATACACAGTTACAAATATGAGCCAGGAAAATACACAGAAATACTCAAAACAATTGTTGGCTTTTTGTCTCCATGGTGGAGAAAGTGTTAAATTTGGAAACAACTGTCACATGACCAGAGAGTTGGTACTTTAATCAACTATCAACTAGTATGATAAGAAGACTGTATAGACGGTTGTTCAATCAAGTGAGGTTTGCGGTGACGCCAATCTCTTGTACGAGTAGTGGTGGTTCTGAGAAGAACCGATGGTTTCACAACTCGACGTTTCGATCAGTGTGCTCCGGTTGTCTTCAGGAGAAGACCATCAGAGCATTTCTTTCTCCTGAAGATGATCAAAGCATGTTGGTCGAAAAGAGATTTATGTCTATGGTGTCATTACAGCAAAGTTCACTTGATTGTACTCCCACTATTCAAAGTTTCAAATCCTTTTGAAACATCCAGTTCGCGAAACAAGAGATCAAAAAATGTTTGTTTTAATTGTACTTTTTTACATTATGACAATCAATAATTTAATAAAACCATTTTCAGGGGAAAATGTTCTGAGCCGCCGAGTTAAATATTTCTACTAGGAAAAAGCGTATTTTGGTTTGAATTGTCAATTTCTGCTGTTCTTAAAAGACAGGATTCTGTGCATGATGAATAACATAAAATTGGGTGTCTTACTGAAAAAGTTATCTGGTTGTCCTGTCTCCCAGTTCTCCAACTCGTCAGACAGATCCACACCTCCAATCCACTGGAATATCTTGGGATCGTTTGCGTAGCCTCTGTGCAAGCCAATCCACAGGTTGGTGGGAGTGTTATGTGATTTGTCACCGCCTATTGAACAGTCAACCAACTCCGTAACGTAACTACAGTGGGGAGGGGAAGGGTGTTGAGGGCGGGGTTGAGAGGAACGTTTATGATCAGTAGGTGCCCAGAATTTAAATCAGCCGAGCGCCTCTTGTTATTGTAGTTGAGAGTGAAGTGATTTGTATCAAAAGAGCTTGATTTGGTTTCAATGTTAGGTGTTCAAATCTGAAGTTAGACTTGATGCTAACAGATGGAACTCGCCCTCCAGTCCCGTCATATTCATACACTCAAAAAACGTACATACAAAAATGTTTGCATAATGCCATAGACAATGCACAAAATACAAAAAACGCAAATTGGATGCACAGTCATGGCTGATGAACATAGATAGCGTCGGGATCCATACAATACTTCTCGTTTCGCAAAAAACTTCCACTTTATCACTGACGGCTTGTTTTCGTGAAAGCGCGTCTGCCTCTAAACTATTTAAAATTCAACTCTGACTTTTGGGGTCGAATCAGTAACAAGCAAAACTAACACCTTTAACAATTAAATCTTTTAATTATGGTATCTCAACTGACCTCTTCTCTTCTGTACTATTGTAGACTAATAAATCTCCTCCTGGGGTTTGCTGACAAGCTAGTCTGGCCTCGGGCCACGATAACCTCTCGTCTACTGAAAAACTGTAACACCTCTCATTTTCTTCAATCCACCCGTCAGGACACTTGGGTTCAGCCGGTGTGGACTGGACGGTTGAGGTGCTGGGATAGGTCGTATTTTCACTCGGTCCTGGGTGAACACAAAACACATAGGCAATTATAGCTTCTTCTGTTTTGTTACGGCTGCAGGTTTGATTGGTGATTCGGCCGAAGTTTTTACTATTAATATGAGCCAAATGTTATGAGTTCAAAGCTACTGAGCAGGCAATAATATATTTACAAATGCTTTATAATTTGTTGTGATATGTCATACTTCTTTGCTATGCTTTGCTCACTGTCGTTCTTTTTTTTTTTTTTTTTTTTTTTTTTTAGAACCATCGCAAATCATAAGAGAAATTTATTGATGAGAAAATACAATAAGCTGTTGCAAACTGCTTATACCAAACAAAAGGTCCTATGGTATAAATGCAAAAATTAGTTAGTGGCCTGACGTTTCGACCCTAGCAGAGTCTTTCTCGAAGGCTAAATGACCAGAGATTTGCATCCTGGTGTTACCGCGAACCTTGCCTTTGGTGATATACACAAAGTGTGAAAGCGCGTCACCAAACGTAGAAATATCGTCAAAATTGTAGTTTGCTTTTGATATTGGCCTTGCTCACCTCAAGCAGGTGTCGTAATTGATAGGATAAGAACAGGTTGAATTCAGCACGTAGCACCTCGATCGGTTATTTTTAGGGTTAAATAAAAACGCATCTAATTATATAACTAGGTAATAGTAATATCTGCGTAATTACTATTTGAAAGTATTCCAAAGACATTTGAAATAAACAAATCTTGTCGTGTTGTACAAACTTAAGAATTGTTCTTCATCAAACAGCTTAACTGACATCATTAATTTTAATGTTATTAGCTGTTCCGACTTACTGTCGGAACAGGTTTTGTTTTCGTCGAGATTTTTATTATTTTTATTATTATTATTATTATTATTTGTTTCCACCTAAATCCCTTAGCATTTGTACACGTTTTATGTATACACCTAATATCTTAATGTTTAAATGTGAAAGAGTTAGATCCTATATTAAATTGAAGCTTAGTACATAAACTTAACATTTATTGTGATAATTGTTGAAATTCTTAATTAATTAGCCACTTTACAGCGAGGTGAATATTTAATTAGCCAACCTTGTTAGCACCATATCTCAAGAAGTATACATCCAATCCTTAAACTTTTTCGGTTATGGACTTGTCTTGAATTGTAGATGTATATTCCAGCCTATAATCTGTGTACAAAACATATGGCGCTAAAAGTGAAAACGTTTTACTAGTCAACAACACAATAACTTCAAAATAAGTTATCTGTTCGTTTCCTGAATTTCATATTCTTTGTTGAAAAATTTACTGATTTCAATGAGAGATGTTTCAGTCCATTAAAAGCAATCAAGGTACGTCTATAATTAACGAATAGATGAAAATCTTGGCGTAGTGGTACAACGTAGTACTTCACAAACTGGATGCAGTCACTCTCAATTGTTCCTAAACCTTCTCTATGCTTCATGCAATACTGTGTGGACCTACATGAGTTGAGGACATACTTGAGAAGAGTCTACGACATTGTCGCGAAGTGCAGCTTTTTATTTGATTTCTAACAGAGTATTAGACCCATTACTTTGTACATACTCCAATGGATTTGTACACAACCAATACATTTAGATTCCTACGTAGGTTTAGGGTTTTCGTGAGAATGCAGAATCATTCTGTTTCCTCCTAAAATCCCTTAGCGTTTGTACACGTTTTTTCTTTATGCCTAATATTCTAAAGCGTACAGATGAAAGAGTTCTCATAAATCGAATTGAAGCTTAGAACATAAGCTTAACTCTAAATGTAGATTTTTGTAAAATTCTTAATTGATTAACCACGTGATCTTCATTTGAATATTTAATTAGTTAATCTTTGCAGCACCATATCTCAAGAAGTACACGGCCGATTTTCAATTTTTTTTTCAGTTATTGACTCCTTGGGTATTGAAGATTAGCCATGGGAAATCGTGACCCCATGTTAACCTTTACTTCCGGGTCAACCGGAAGTGGGACCATTTCTTAAGAACTTCACAACGCATTTTCATTTTTTCTTTCAGTGGTAGACTCTTTGAGCATTGAAGATAAGCCTTGTGTTACCGTGACCCAATGTTGACCCTTACCTCTGGGTCAACCGGAAGTGGGACCATATCTCAAGAACTACACAGCCGATTTTCTTTTTTTCAGTTATAAACCCTTTGAGCATTGAAGATAAGCTTTGGGTTACCGTAACCCCATGTTGACCTTTACTTCCGGCTCAACCGGAAGTGGAACCATATCGTTCAATCTTGAACTTAGGCTCACTTTAAATGTCTGGATCATTGAATCAAAGCACAACAAAACGGAACAGCTTTGTGTTTGTTCACAAACACTTAATGTCTAGTTTCTTTTTAATTTTTAAGTAAAATAAAAAATATCTATCGTCTGAAATATCCAACTTCAAGTTAAATGTATTTATAGCCATCCTACTTCGTTCACACCTTCGGGTGATTGGAAACACAACATAATTTGAATGAAAACTCCGTGATTTTAGTTGTTTTATTTGAATAAATTTGCTCTTCCAAAGACCAACGATGTACCATCCCTTTATGACAGTTTCTTGATAAGTAGAAGATTGGAATGAATTAAATCTTCCAATAAAATATGTACCATCCCTTTATGTTCCTTGCAAGTTAAGTGACTGGAATGAATGAACTCTTTCAAAATCACAAATTCTTTGTGGCAACAAAGGGATAATTTTTTTAAGGGAGCAGCTTATCTGTTGGTGTCACCTATGAGCTAGATTGAAGCTTACTTTGGAAAATTAGAATTTTTTGAGAATACTTTGTTTCTTTTAGACCACACCGGGCTTCATCAGTGACGTAAGCAGTGGGTGTGGGTGTCTGTGGTGGTGGTGGGGGGGGGGGCTCAGAACCCTTGCCCTTCTCTTACCCCACAGATGAAATCGACAAAACGCGCAAAATGAATTGTTCGATACATCAACAACACTCCAAACAATATTTGTTTTTGTTTTTTCAATAAAGAAAGAAAAAAGGCAAGAAAAGAGAGATAGAAGGAAATAAGGGGAGAAAGAAACAAATGCTCAACCCGCCTCGTCCCCAAAATGACTCATCGATTAATTGATCAATGAATTAAGGAAACATAAGATTGTCTGGTTACGTCACCTTGTGTTGTAAACCCATACAAGGTGTTACATAAATGGGTTTCATGATAGACCGTGCAAATCTCGCGAGTATTCGAACGTTTTTGGGACCACGTTTGTCCCACGTACATTGCTTTAGTGCGTGAAGGAAACAAACTCGCGTACCAAAGGGTCACAATGGTTGAATACGCGCAAGACTTACATAGTATATTCAAAACATTCAAGAAAACCTGTCTGGAAATAAATAATGATAAGCACTTTGGGACGCCCGTAGACAAAGCGCTATATAAAAACCAGTCACTAGTATTATACCTTGGCCATTGTCGTGTATTATAGAGAGAGGGGTGTTACATTATGTTAAGTATATCTCTTGGTAAAATGTGTAAAGAAAGAGAGAAATCTTACCGGTAACTGCGATGTTTGCCACTATCGTTAGTCCCCACATCAAGAGCGACTTTGCCCGTCTACCTCCCGCGTTGTTCTCCGGCATCCTAAACACTCGTCTTGTTCGCCACTAGAGAAGCAGCTAAGATACCGAGAGCACGTCACTGATGTGACAACATCAAAAGTGCATTTAATCTCTCAATTTACCCCTGTTTTTGTGTTTGACAGATTTATTTGAATCATTTAAATAATGAAGGAATCCATCAGAAATCACCAGGGGTGTTAATTAGTGGAGAGAAAGGACCGGATTGTGTGGTAGAAAAGTTTGATTCTGTAGCAAGGAGATTGCTGTTTTTCCCGCGTGAATTGTGTGTCTGCGTAAACCGTCTGCTGTGTCAGCCACGGGCATGTCGTGTATTATATGCGAACAACGCTTGGCCTTCGAAGCACTGTTTCCGTCGATCGGTCAAGCTACACAAAACCCTCATCTCCAACCACCTGCCTCGGCACCATCCTCATTAATATTCATAGAGTTAATTATTCATCAGTAATAAACTTTCACACTCAATCTCAACCGTCAGTTTGCTGTTTGTCTTTTTGTCAAGTTGAGATGGTTTGCAATCGGTCTGTCTTTTAGATTCTCACTTTAAATAATGCATTGTTTCCCCTCGTTTTCCTTAAAAAGTCAATCAGTTACCCCCCCCCCCCCCGAAAAGATAAAAACACCCGATGGGACAAAAAGTACAGCATGACCTAATAACTATAAATATGATATGTCGTCATTATTCAACCATATAGTTTCATAATCCAGTTTGTTGTCAAATTTCACTGGGTGAAATACCTGTCTTAGTTTTATGTCGTTGGTACTAAAACGTGTGACTGAAGCCCAAATCAGGCAGCTCTCGGAAATTGTGAAATGGCATCAGTGAAGACAACAGAAACATCAGCCATGACATCAATGCCATGTGATGTCTCAAACTTTGTATGTTGAGAAATATTAACCATCAATAGGCCTAAATTGTGTGTTATATCAAATCTCTTATTCTCATTTGTTTGACGAGTAAAGAATAAAATAAGAAATCAATTTTAAATAAATCAAAGATCGTTAATTGGGCCTAAAAGAATGAAACGTGATTGTTTATCGATCAAAGAAGATATAGAGATGATTTTAATCTCAATCTTGAGATTAAAATCATTATTCTGATACAAAACGAATCTAATCAGTGCATGATATTTCAATCCGACTGAATACTTTCCGTCTTTTATCAAACGCATTTTTCACATTTTCAAATCGGATGATGTACCTTAATAATGATGAGGTCAAGGTACGTGGGTTGACTGATAAAGAAGTCTTGTCTACAAAACTTTGCCAAAAATAATTGTTTTAAATGGGGGAGTGGAAGGTGGGGAAATATGGAATGTACAGCTTTGCTGACACTATTAATCTTAGCAGGTGTACCAGAGCCTCACTCCACCGGCAGACTGGAGATATCAACATAAGAGTTTTAAGTGGAGATAATTGAAATAGAGAAGAGGAAAATGAGGCGACATAATATGAAGGTTTTTATCGTGCGGCGATGGTGATAGGATAATTACGTCTTGGTAAATTCGTATTACTCGTGAACCCCTTTTTCTCAGTTTTATTCTCTCGCATCTCTTGGTGTTTCTACTTTCACAACTTTTGAACCAAAGGTGATATCAACATGGGATTTAATAGTTTTAAAGCTTAGGTATTACTCTTTTCAAATGTATAGCAAAAAAATGAAAATGACCTGGGTCGACAAACGACTCATTTTGCTTGGTTCTGATTGTGTAGTTCGCTTTATAGTTCTGGTTCTAGTTCTGGTTCTGGTTCTGGATCTTGTTCTGTTATGATTTGGATCTGAACTGATTCAGTGTTGGGTAGTTCTTGTTGTTGTCTGATTCTAGTTTTCTGTAGAACATGTACTGGTTCTTTGTTGGGTTCAGTTGTTGTTTTGGTTCTTGTGTCGATACTGCAGCGTCAACCACGCTAACTACATGCGCCGCTCATGGCTTGATATGGTGGCTCGGATTGCGATTTTTTATTTTGTTTAATTTTTAAACAAAAAGGGCCCTGTGTAAAATAAATGTTGGTTTAAGAACTATTTCAACTGCTTTATTCCCCGTAGACCTTCATCTCTTTGGAACTCCTTGCCTGGTGCACGTTTCCCTCTATCCTACAATCTAGACTGTTGTCAATTCGTACCTTCAACCTCCCCTGATTAGATGAGCTATATTCATCTTAAATGTGTTCTTCTTGTAGCCGCTATAACAAATGTCAAACAAAAACAAAGCACACCTAAACAAAACCAAAAAACGGTATTGAAAATGTTTGGTCTGCCGTGATTCTCTCGTCTACCTTTCCGGAGATTCATCAGTCTGATAGAGGGCGCCCTGTTGTAAATAATTGATCGGGTTATCTCTCTTCTTTAGCACCATACATAGACAGTGTTTCACCTGCCATGCAATCACGCCGCGCTGCACATCCAGCATTAATTCGTTATAAATGCCAACTGTTGAATAATTCATAAAGCGAAATGACGCTGTGTACATAATTTTAGATCTATTTGCTAACAGGCTGGCTTCCGACGAAAGGTGTTCCAACTGTCAATGCTACATTAGCCGTGGTTACGTGCAATCTTGAGTCAGACACCGTGTGTACGTGATCTTGCATTTTGCGTCACTAGACCCAAGTGTGGAGCTTGGAAGGTTTATAGTTGATTGTTTGTCACAGCGCCACCTACCGTTAAACATTCATGTTTTTATCTGAGGATGCCGACTTAAAATCGGTCACAGCGCCTCATCCAATGGCGCTGGGATGGGCTGACCTATATACACATGCACATTGGACCATTCTCTAATAACCATCGGTCATTTCTTTCTGATTCGACTACAATCCATTGCCATTATTATTATTGTCACTATTTGTCTTCTGCTAAAAATAGGGCTCGATTCTTCTTACTTGTTTTCTATTGAAGAAGATCGTTTACATTACCCATGGAGCCTCTGTCATAGAGAAATCTGTCTTCCTGTCCCCAATAAAGGGAAATTAACATGGGTTGAAGGAGGATGACTCCAAAGAGGGCGCTATCAGAGGAAACTTCTACACAGTTCGTCGTATGGGGGGGGGGACAGAATCTCCTGCCACACCCCCATGCTTTCCCATAGACTGTAGTACAATCGTTCCCATCATGCACCACTACATCGTGAACAAGAAGTTCTACATTAAGCTCATCAGCCCATCCCAGAGGTCTTGAATGAGACCATTTCGGCTGAGCGAACTGAAAATACCAACAGCACCGAATCCCCATCGGTGATTCATTGGGCTCCGGTTCAATGGAAACAGCGCCACCAGCATGACTGATTTTTACCGCATTTCGTAAAGAGTATTAGTGCAAAGTCTACCCGTAGATTTATAGAGTGATCATCCTTTTTAGATAAAAGTGGGCCTACCCTCTGGGGGCATTTTTCAGATACACCAAGGAACTTTATTATCTACATCATAAGTGACAGGTATTTTTTTCAAAGTGTGCACTCTTGCTCCAACCAATCCATTGTTGCCATTAATGTCTCTAGCATCATAGTGTCTCCGCCTTTACTTTGACGCATTTATGCACGCGTTTCGTGCGCGTTGAATGTCGCGTCACGTAGCCGCTTTGTATAGTTGCATCGAAAACCATTGGTCAAGGATGTCTATGACGCGTTAAAGTTAACGCCGGACGCACTGTATGGAATGGTATCTATCCAGTATAAAGAAACCTTGGATAGTCTCCTTGCATAATGCGTAACGCTGCAGGTACGCTGAGGTCACACGCATGTTTTTACGCACAAATATTTGTCTTCTTTTGCCTCAGTGAGGGCGCTTTTTGAGAGTGTGACGTCATATGCAACGGGTATCTCTGTCAATATAGTAAAGATCAATGATAAGGTTTAACCGCCATCGTTGAAGAAACGTGACGCGTGGAAGGCGGGCTATCATTGGCTAAGAGTCGTGAGCTGCGCGTACGCCTGCACGTTTCCATTGTTTGACATCAAAGATGGAGGTCAATGCAAAGGGACTATTAAATGACGCTTGGATTGCTCAATCAAAATATCTTATCTTAACAACCGACGTAGAACTTTGAGTTTTAAAGTTCGACTCGAACCAACTAAACAACAAGTCAAATTAATGTACTTTCCAATTCCTACATGCGCAGTGAACCATCTTTCTCAAACTTCAATGAGAACCTAAGCTGCTGGGTTAATTCTAAAAGAAATGACATCCCCAACCCCGGGTGCGTCACTGAAGCTTAGCCTTTTGTATCCACTTCCAATAGAGCCAGGGGTACAACAATATTGAAATCTTCTTTTGTTAATTTCAATATAATAAAACTTATCAATATTGTTGCTTGCGAGGGGATCCGTTTCACCTTATAACCACCCTTTGTCCAATCCTATATTTACTTTATCTTACAATACTTTCACTTTTCTCGATGGTTTAAAACTGTGTTCCCCCTCAATATTAATATAAATCAATTATTTTTTAAAGAGAGTGCACTAAACAAAGGGCTTCATTTCCCATGAGAGACCTAAACAAAGGGCTTCATTTGGGGCATTGTCAAGTCGGCGTAACCGACCCATAATCTAATGTAACATTAAACTCTTCAAACAGAATACACTTCATTCTAATCAATGGTAAGTGTTTAGAGACTAGGAAGTGAACCAGGTCGGGTTTCGGTTAATTGCCCAGCAGACGACAACTTGGCGATAAACACACACGTAACAAAAAGGCGGGAAACGTGAGCGAAAATACCAAATACAGTTTTAATTCCGCCATAATTTCCCGCGGAAAGGTCACGCACGAAAATAGATCAGGAGCAACCGCACGCTCTAAAAAAAGTAGAACGTAAGTATTTGTAGGCAGAAAATATCGTTGGATAATATGTGACTTGAACCAAGTGGATTCTGTTGGATTATTTCACGAAAATGTCAATCCTATCCAAGAAGTAATCGAATCTAAGAATACACTTCAAAATAAACCCCCCAAGATGCTATCAATACTAAGTAAGTACTTAGGGTTAAAATGGCGTGGGTGGTTCAAACCGTTGACAGCAATACCTCGCATGGCGTAATACACATGACAATGTACAGGCTACATCTCATCAACTCTGAAATAAATATACTATGTAGATTACATCAACTATACTCTGTCATATCAATAACATTTCATCCATATACCTGAAATGTAATCAAACCTCAAAACGATAGTCACCCATAATATATAATGATAAAACAGCCGTCGTGTAACCAATTCTTCGTGTCGACCAGTCATGACTTTTGTCATATAGACGGCTTTTTTAGTTGTAAGATATTTGTTTCTTGGCGTGAAATGTACAGAAGGTTCACTAGTCGCGGTATCTTTTGTCCCAAATTGAATTAGGCGAGTGGGTGGTAGTGAAACCCATTAGGTTTACTTTCTGTAAGGTCATGAAATAAAATCAATTGGTTGGAGTACTCTTTCCTAACATGTCATGCTAGGTAGACGATAACTGGCTTATGTTGTTGTTTTGTTTGTAAATTAATAAGTTATTAATCAAAATATTGACAATTTAGCTAGGTAGCTAGATAGTTGGGGGGTTGGGGGGGTTGCTTTGCTTGAGTTTGTTTTCTATTTAATCTGTTATTTGATAAAAGGATTATCTGGAAAGATTTGAAGATTTTTTATAAAAGTAGATTGGGGTCCAAATAAACTTTGCGTATTAATTTATGACGTGATAATCTAAAACAGCGCCCTGACTGAGGTCAAAGGAAGACCTAGCATTGGCTGAGAGGTGCGCGTTGGGCGTTAAACGGGTTTACGTTTCCATTGTTTGAACTTACCGATGATGGTCTATTGATTCCTAATACCTATGGATAACTCAATCCACATTCCTCCTTACACACTTGCAAATGGGAAGATACAATTATTATCTTCTTTTTTTGTTATAGATAACTGCTTCGCGATATAGTTAGGCCGATCATTGTTTCACTCTTATATTATTTCGCAAATCAATTTCTTACGAAAAGATGGAAAAAGAATTAGTGTGGATTTCGGTAATAACCCATGGATGCCATTCGTTTATGGTCACATTCATTTAGAGAATTGTAAACTTTTCGAACTGTATATAAATTATTGTATTACTATTGTTTGTTCAATTTGTTTTCGGTAAGATTGAGGTTCCATACGTTTTTGTTGGTTTGTGTACAACCTCTAGGCTCGGAGGAGCGAGTGGGTAGCTGCTGTAAACCAATAAAGGTATTTACATGTTTCTGATCATTCAGCTATACGTTCACTTATGGGTTTATTTTCTTGGTAGAGTGACATATATCATGATTGCACCCAGGGGTAATCTAGTTATCTACTAAAATGAAATGTCACTGGCTGATCAAATAGGAATAATTAAGACTCCCAGAAGGGTTGCGTTTAATTTAATTGACGTATTTACTTTGTATATTGACTAAGAAGCGGAGCGTCGTGGATGCTGCATCGATGATACGAAAACACTGTGTCCGTTTCGAACAGTGGGTTACGGCAGTGGCACGCCCAAAGCGAAGGGGGTGGCTTGAGAAGGAAATTCCACAGGGGTGGGGGGGGGCTGGAGTCCCAGCTCTCCTGGGCAAAGTCTCCTAGGGTTGGCCTGGCATCCACAGCCTTAGACTTGTCCCCTTCCCCTCGTGGGGGCCATCTGCGGAGAGCCCCATGGCACTCACCGGGAAATGAGCTAAAAAATCTCTTTGAATGTTATCTTTGTTCGCCATCTCTCGAAACATGTTAGATTCTTGTGAAGAAACGCGAAAGTGTCTAACTCGATGTCTAGTCACAACATCGCACAACATACTCACGACTTATCGCCCACCCCCAATACCCAAGGGACCATCATGCAACGCGCTGGAACCGTTTTTGACTTTAGAGTCACATGGGACGGAGCCGCGTTCACTTCAACCCACTCAAGTGCTCTGTTATTCCGTCGTTGTTGGATTGTGTGTCCCGTACAGGTCCATCAAATTATGGCGATTGGGAAATATTTGATCTTCAAAAGGTGTTTGTCTGGTCAATAATGGCCATTGCCTCTGGCGTTTATCGCGCCACCACAGGATCCTTATAGTCTGAACATACCACAGTCAGGTGAAAGTAAAAAGGTACTCCCAGATTTGTGTAATTATTTTGTTAGTATACAGTTCATGCAGTTACCCGTGCGTGCTTATGCTAAATTTAGACGGTAAGCTTCACTTTTTCTAAAGGTGAGTAGCCTTAAAAAAAATCGGTCCAAAAAGTTACCTTGTTTTTCATAACGTTTTCAATAAAAAGTTTGTGACGCCATTCAATGCACCTTGTTGTTTTTTGTTATAAAAAAACACGATGCAAAAAGGAATCATTCGTCGTTTTTTTTTAAATAGATGTAGAGGATTTCGCTGTCTTTTCACAACAAACCAAAATTATTTTGCTTTTACTTTTTGCATCAATTTGTTTTGAACGTACTCAATCCTTTCAAAATAAATATTTTGTAGGCCCTAAAGAGATTATATACTATACAGTTTTGAGAACCAATACAAAGAGGCATAGTGTAAAACTTTAGACATTGTGACCTGGAGGGTGTTGACTTCCAACTTGAAATGAACGCTACCATTTGCTCAGATGTGTAGGGCCAAGATTCATGCTCCAACGTTATTAAAAACAATTCCCTGGAACTTTTTCAAGTTTAAAGATGTCAGAACGATAATAGAGCGTCGTGAAGTCAATGGTTGAAGGACTAAGGCTAAAACACTAGAAAATCCACAAACAATATCCTGAAAGAAATTAGTTTTGAAAGGAAAATATGTTTGAAAATTCATCAAGAAGTTTAATAAGTCAAAGATAAATATGATAAGAAGCAAGGTAAACAAATAAACAAGATACACCATACATTCGAAATACTCCAAAATGAAAAATAATTCCCATGAAAATATTAATACGGTATAGACCAACAATACTTTCAAAAACACTCAAATTGGTACAACACAGAATAAATAGTCCACTTCTTAAAGTTATAACAATAAATATTTATAGCTCCCAAAAATGGCTGCCGTGTGCAGACAGTAGCCGTAAAAATGGCACATGAGATATTCATAAGATTATGAGCAAAATTCTTGAAAGTTTAGAAATTTCTACACTGTAAGATATCACTATTAAGGGCAGGGAAACTTAAGATAGTAAGTTTTATTACTGAGAAACTTTAAAATAAGCTAGTTAACGAAGAGCAATCCCTTTATGAACATCATTTTAGGTACAAGAATCCATTTTTAATATGTCCGTTTTTTACTTTGCAAAACCAATGTTCAGTGCTTTTGTAATTTCCTCTCGCAATCATCTGTAAAACAAATCATTTCGAATTAATTTCATTAGATTTTGAATAAGAGAAACTCATCCAGAGAAATTGGTTTGAAACAGCAAAATGGTTTTTTAAAATAAATTATTCCCTTTTAAATTATGATGCAATATTAACTGCTTAAGTGAATTGTATTGAACCCGAACCGCCAGAGTCAAACTCTACAGAAAGGAATTGACCCCCAAACTGGCGACACTAGTGGACGCGCATTGTGCGAAGGTGCGTCCGCGTCTGCAAGGTGGCCAATATTACAACTTGATATTTCATAATTGTTTCGTAAATTTAAATTGTTTTGCTCGTTTTCAAACCTTTCCTATCCATGAAGTCTTCCACTTCACGCACTCAAATTTTAAATCATGAGCGAATGGTATAATGTACCACGTGATTTAGAACAAATTCAATTGGCATTATTTAATTATGTGTGTTTTTACGCACCCTGTAGTTTTAGTACTGCTGGGAAATATTAAAACTAAAGATATTAAACTAAGATGCTTTTGAGAGCTTCGATCTACGTCACCACGATGACAAGACCGAAAGAAACAAAATGGCCGTCCACAGAGGATGGAGAAAGTATTCATGACGCACATTACCCCTCTATTTGACTGTCGTTGACGGTTGTTTATTTGTCAATTGTTGTTGCTACGGATGGCGTTATTGGATCAACTTTCCGTGGGCGTCCATTAAAATGATTGTCTGTTCACAAATCGATCGGTTTTTTTAGAAGTCTATTTATTCTATTTCCTATAAAATCACTGGTATTACCGCCTCTTGTTGGTGAATTCATTGAATAGTCTGGTGATGAAACTACCCGGAAATCCATCTAAGAAAACAATAAAACAAAACAAAACCAATTATTGATCTTTATTGTCATTAAAAACATATGGAAGGCATACAAAACATTACTCATAATTCATCCGTGTCGGGGCCAAACTCCAGCTGTTAAAACAGAAAATGTTTCTTTGCAAATTATAATATTTGCCTATTAAAGTAAAAAGCGATGTAAGGAAATTGTAGTTATGTGATATTTACTGGAAAGCAAGATTACTCTGTGCTAAGCACATTGCACCACAGTCAGCCTCTTTTATTTTCTTGTTTAAATCAATTGATCAACAAAAAACAAAACATGAAAAGAAAACAAAAAAACGTTAAATAAAATTTAAATATAACATACATGATGCCTACCGGCCATGCTCGTCAATACCTTCATATGTGACCTTTGGCCTACACAGGAAGTGACGTTGGTGAGAGTCGTATTTGCATTCGGTTGGAATGGCGACTAAAAGACCGTCAATTTCATTGACTTCATCTGGGCAGACACAAGTCTGGACTATGTTTCTGTAGCGTCTTCCTAGGCAGAAGTCGCCTGGTTGACACTGTTCAGAGAAAAAAAATGCATTAAATTCAAAAAGCTTCAATTCAAGATGGCGGACAGCCAGAAGGTTTTTTCGTGATGTAGTAATAATTACGTGTTGTCATATCGATGGTAGTTTGTTTCGAGTAAACGAATGCATTAAGTTTCTAGTTTTGTACCCGTTTGAAACTGTAGTAGACCTTTAATTGTAAATATCACAGTGTCGTCACCTTGTTGAATTATCTTCCATACAAAATAAACTAAGGCTGGAATGAAAAATAGTCGGGCATCGTTTGTGTAATGGGAATGGGAACTATCTTTGCCACTTGGTATTCATGGAACCTGACGAAGATTTCAGCCATGATGAAGGCCTAATGACCCAAGGCAGGATCCTCTTAGGTAATTTACAACTAAAGAGGTTTTCGTTATCTGTTTTTGCAAACATTTTTTTTCTTTCAGCACTCTTATGAAAGGCTGCAGTAGTTCGTTGCTTCCAAGTCTATGATATGACGCAATAAAACTGTGTCACCGAAGCTCGTTCATTTAATAAATAAATCGAGCATACTGTCGTATCCCACGCATATTTAAAATTCCAACAAGACGAGAACGAGCTGTAATGGAGACGGTTCCAGAGCAGCAATTCTTTCCATGGTGAGTCGAGCCGCTTTCCGGTGTGAACGTAATCCCAGTGAAGAGTGAAATTTAACGCATCTATCACCAACCACCACTTTGGCGCCATTTTGATTTTGTCAAGATGCAAGGTCGTTGATCTTTAACGTAATGTAAAACATTGGTCATTACCCAGAATAGGAACGAGTGAGTTAATTTCAGGATAAGAATCAGTTTGCTTCGGGTTTAACTTTGGCCACGTCTGCTGCCAGCTGAGAGAATGACGTCACACTGTAAAAAGAGTGACGTCATTTGGGTTTTGCTCTACGTGCAAACTCTGTGTAGTTTTAAAAGGCAATTAATTTGTTGCAGTTTCACTGCCGATCGTCACATTCTCATACATCACTAAATAACTGTACAGAAATTTACTGGTAAATATTAAAAAATTATAACTGATTGTAAGAAGTATGTAAAATGGAACTTTGCCCAATTTCATGGTGCTGAACATCATTCATTCTGGGCTTACGGCGCCCTGTGTAAAGCGCATATTCCCAATGGCCCTAAGTGCAGACTTCTTCCCGGTACCTTGTCAGAGAATGCACTTGTTTTTAATTGTACTTTTGTCTTCTTCTCATCCAATCTTCAATGGTGTCATTTTTATGTGATGTTAAGAGTTACATTGGTTCCCCGCCAACTATTACATAATTTTGCATGATCATACAAAAAACGTTGGATGTAAAGTCACAATGGCAGCTTCAGGCTCTCCTGGAATAAAAAAATCTCTAGCGCGCGTTAACCACACCATCATAGCTGCGCACGCAAATACTTAATCTGTAAAAACCAAAATGAATGGACTCTTCTCTAGATATGCTTAAGTGTATGCATATCTGTGTCAAACTATAATAGTTATATAGTATTTACTAAAATATATCAGTCATCTTTTCAAACAAGCTTTATTTTAATAACCGAAGTCAATTTTGAGAATTATAGATGACTTTTCAACAGCAGGTTGAAGTGTTCAACGTAGGCTGTTTTGTGCAGAAATTAGTTATATTTTCACACGCTATGGTTGTAAACTGTTATTTTCTTTTGTGGTATCTATCTGTGACAACACCCATTGTTTCAACTTTAACACCCCTGTTTTTGCAGTGCGGGTCATTCTGACCCCAAAATGGGCTAGGCCCCACAGTACCCAGAATCAATCTGGGTCAATTCTGACGCGGAAGTTTTGAAAGTCTACGGCGGCACCAGCCACAGTTTATATACGCCGGACTTGAACGTGCACAAATCACTGACAAAGCAAACCGCTCTCTGTAGCAGCTGTTTTCATTGTACACTGTTACATTTTTAACATGTGGTGTTTGGTTGACTTAAAACCATAGAATAAGAATGAATTTACACTTTTCAAAACCAACCATGTATTATCCATTAAATCATTACTTATCGGTAGAAAATAGAATTAGCAAACGAAGACAATCTCAGTATTCATGACGATAACTCAGTAAAATGCCAAGAACTAAAAGTCCCCCACACACAGTTGATTCTACCCACTAATCATACTCAGTGTCAACCAACACTTGAAAACCAAAACGAGATTTCCCCGTAAATTGAAATCAAATTTCCGCTGGGCAAAATCTCCTCTCGTCATAATTCTCTCTCTATCTGCTTCTTATGCTCTGAGTGGCGTCACGTCATCAGATCGGTCAAGTGTCAGAAAGATTAATTCATCCCATTAGTATTTCTAAATAAGAGACTCGAGGTGTAAACACGTTAAATCACGGAACCAGTTTTCACTCCACTGGGATTTGTCTTAAAGGTGCAATGCATATAGGCCTACGTTATTGTATTTTGAAAGTCAGAGTGCATTTATTTCAATCTTAGTTTACGGACGCACATCAGCCATTACCGGTAGACATTTCATCAAGAGATTCAGTTTTGAATAATCGTCAGGTATTCTTTTCAACATTACACTTTCAAGGGACTTGAATAGCACTCCGCACTAATGCTAAATATAGAAGCTAAGTACCCGGATCTCAGACAAACGTGTCAAATTTCACTAACGTACGTGCACGTATACATGTCCATGTTTTATGATTACTCGCTTGAACTGACTACCAGGTGCAGTTTGGCGCGCAATTTGTAATGTAATGTCTGACAGTCGGGTATTTTGAGTAAAAGTGACGTCATTAGTGCCTTGTGCCAGTTGAAGCAATCTGTTCAGGCAGTGGTTTTGTATGTAGTTTTGAAAGTGAACTATCTAGCCAGACCACGTGGAGAAAACCCAAACTGAGCACTGAGTCACGTATCTTGCATTTAACCATCGACTGCATGCTTTTAAGGGAGACACTGACTTTACATTAGACTTGAAAATGAATTCCCACAAACTATGACTGCAAAGTACTCCTCTATTGATGATGTTTGGGTTGAAGGAGTGATGAGTGATGGCAGCCACGTGCCTTATAGTGAAACTGAGACCTGAAGTGCGTGGGCTGTTGATATCAATACATGGGTTACAGTAATACTCTCAATATACCGTAGCGTTATCCTCCAACAAGTTGTACGATTGAACTTCAATCATGAGAGATGAACTGTTAATACGCCTTGCTAGTTCCACTCATAAACATCATCCATTAACTCCTCAGATCGAGTGCATCTACGTCAAAGATCACATAGGTGGCAATAATAAACCTCTAACCTATCACGCCTATCTTAAAACAGAGCTATTATTCAACAGAGGGCGCCCCGTATTTACACATCAAGACGTCATAAAGTCTTGTCTTGCCCCATGATTCCAGAAAGAAATATAGATGTACCTTCCGCACGGTTATGTGAGTGTTATACATTACAGTATTTCATAATGCATACTATGCAGAAGCTATCAACGCTAAGTTATCAACACTTGTTTGTCACGCCATGGCTGAAAGGAGGTTTGTAGTCTGCACTCGTCTTTCTTTAGCTCTTTGAATTAAACTGGAACAAACAACTTGGCTACAGACTCATTGCTATTTATCCCAGTGGTTGACCACACGCACGCAACCAATGACACACTTAAAGTAACGGATCTTTATTTAATGTTTTGCTGTTATGAAATGTTGGCATTTTCAGAAAGTGATTATCGGTGATCCAGACTCACAGAAAGTCTAAAATTGTAGCTGAAGACAGTTTGAAACAAGAAATTGGTGCACAAAGTACGAGGTGTATGTGGGAGGCCTAGAGTATCGGCCCGTAGCTTTGCCGTAATCTACCCGTACGTAAATGGCATTAGCCCCCCGATGAAACACAATGCAAAACTGGTTCATCTCGCAGGCTATATATCTCATCCCCAAAGGCATTTTGCAGAAAATGATCGTTTACTTATAAAATGGAAAGGGATATCATGTTGATTCTGAAAGTGAGGGTTTTGAATTTAAGTATTTGAAAGAAAATATGGAGAGATCTAATTGTGTTTATTTAGTCTGTGACGGAGAGAGTTTTCGTGTTGTTTTAGGATAACGACGTAATAGTTATAGTGCATTTTCATCCAATGGGAAGGTACTGTTGTAAATGTTTAAAAACACTCGCATTTCAAAAGGGATACAATCGTCTTGGTTGATGTTATTTTTAGATTTTCTTACCTGATTCTGTCATTGATGTGTCCGTTTTTTAAAGAGTTTATTTGACTCCATCCCGAGTCAATTGGTTATAATTATTTTCTACTGAACTTGGGGCTTGGGGCCTTGGTCACTTGTGGCCTGACACAATCATCCGTGGGTCAGGAATCTGCGTCAAAATGACCCAGATATGGGCCAAACTGACGTAGAAAAGGAGTTAAAATCCACATTTTCAACCAATGTCCGGGTCAGCCTGGATGTCCGGGTCAGCCTGGATGTCCGGGTCAGCCTGGATGTCTGGGTCAGCCTGGATGTGGGCTCAATTCCGACCCGGGAGTTGTTTAGAGTCAGGAAGGAAAAACAATAGTTGGATCCCTTTACATGAACATTATGAAATTACCCTATTGTTAAATAGAGGACATTACCAAGATGCCTACACTTTATTAAGTGGAGCCAGTTTATGTGGGGATATTACCGCTCATCACAATCTCAGTGCTGCCTGTGCTTAATAGTGTTTGAAGTCGTTGACATCACTTTTCCCTTTTGATTCCGAAAATGGCCCTGGGATACAAAATGTCACAAATGTATTTTTTGCAAATCATCTCGGTCCCCAAAACGTCAACTTTGCTCTAATTTCGTGGTAGCCAACTGATTGAAATTGTGAGGTCTGCGGTAAGATGGTATTTTCCCCCATCAACTTTGAAAGCGCTGCCTGTCATTCGTGGCCCGTTGTCCTCTCTCCTCAATCTTTCAAGAGGTACTTAGAGAAATGAAAATTTGTCCTCCAATGTCTAAGGGGAAATCTAAACCCCATGTTTGCCCTTAATCCGTGCTGGTGCCCTATTTACCTTCATGATCAGTCAAGTAGGTTTTTAAGCCATGCCTCTAATTAGGCTCTGATGTGACTCAGATATTTCACATGAATTCATCTTCCAATTTTAAAGTGAAACTCAAATGTCCGAATTCTTTATTCCTCTCTCAACTCTAAGCCACTAGGCACTCCGTGCATGACGTCAGGTTTGGTCATACTTTTCCACGAGAAATTGACGATTATTATAGTTGTTGACGGTGGACGTGGTACACAAAAAGTGAAGCTTTATTTTTATTGTATTGATTGTAAACTCTAGCCAGAAGATTTTAATTATTTCTTGTTATAAACTTGCATTTTCACAGATAAACCATACGCCATTTCTCCTCTATGCATTCTTTGCACTTCGTAGACATGCATTCCCGTCGCCCCCTTCCAGATTAACACTATACCTGCCCCTTCCTAAATATAGCCTGGCTCCTTACCCAGTTCGATGTTACGAAGCAATCGCTCGTAAACATCCATAGAGATCATTCAGTGGTCTAGCACCTGTTTTACACCTGCACTTAAATCAATCAGTGTCTATCTTGTATTCAATGTGGTGCAGTTGTAAACTGATCTTGCGCTAATTATTTTGTTCACATTGATACTGCATTGATCTATCATCAGATGTTCGTTACTTGTTTAATGCGCTCAGGTATCGTATTGCACAGGTCCATTACAAACCAATAGGGATGTACATCAAGTCAAAAATGCCTTTTATATGCGAGTATTCTTACCGTCTTAGGCAGGATTCTTCATTAAAGGTGCTATTTGTCAGGTAGTTTCTGCCTTAGATAGTTAGTTCCAACGGGCCGCGGCCGGCAAACATAGGTTTTGGGTTTGAGCTACGTCACTGACGTTCAAATTCTTATAGACCCCGTACATAATAACGTCAAACTCTTAAGCAACGCTCTCACTGAGGCAAATGGAGGCAGCTCATTGGTGCATAACGTGCACGTGGTCCCAGCGTACCACTGAAGTGTTTCGCGTTATATGGTGTTATTACCGACCAATCGTACAAGGAATATGATTAAACTCCCGCGTGCCACGCGCGGTACTACGCATAACACGCAGTTGTGCGTTCAAAAATAATAAGTTTGCCCGTAAAGATGGCCGACTTTACACTTTGTGACGTCAAGTGGGAACCATTCTTTGTGACGTCAAGTGGGAATTATCTCTAGAACATTGTTTCCATCTTACAGTAATAATTAAAAAAAATAAAAAAAACCTGTGTGTTACTCATACAAACTAGGTGGACAAGTTTTCGATAATTAAGTGCTGAGTCAGCGGTGGTTTTAAAAGTAAGTTATTTTTCGTCAGGAATGTTTCTGTCATCGCGTAGGTACACCACAATTAAGTATTCGCCTCGAAACAAAGACACATTACCCACCTGGAGATGTTTTCATTGCGCAACCGCAGACCTCCTTAGATTGTGGTTAGATCTCTAGTTCAATGTGTTGTACTATGTAAGAAAAACATAGCTTGAACAAAAGGCAGCTGACGATAACTGACACAAAATGGGTCCTTGTCGCCCCGGGGCAGCCCAGTTAGGGACAATTGATATCCTCATAGGGACGAGAGCAGTGTAGATTCGAAAATGGGTGCAATTCCTGGAAGGGCAAGAAGTTAATACGAGCTTCAATCATGATTTGCCCAAAGCTCTTAATCTAGTGACTGATTACAACAAACTGACAATCTGGAAATTGCCTTTGCTTTGCCCAGATATGAAAAATAATCCCAATGTATTGAAAGCAGTTGTGTGTGTGTCTCTGTGTGTGCATACACATTAGTCCTTGTGGGGTCCAAAACACAATGGAACAATGGACCCCACAAGGGAATTCTTTGTTCAACTTGGACCCCACGTGGGAATTCTTCAGAAAAGGGAACAGTATCGACAACCCAGGTCCCATTATGGCGATTCTCAGAGCATCATAATAATGTATCAAATCAGAAAGAAGAAACACTTGGATTTCAATAAATTCAACACAGACAGTGGAATCAGAAACTTCTAAGTTCGAGGATTGTTCAAGGAAAACAAACTAACTGCCATGAAAGGCCGATACACCAGGTATCTTCCAAATCTTGACCTTTCAAGTGAAATCAGGTGGAAAATTAGTTCCGTCCTACATCAGCTCACTGAAGCGTGGTTTAATGTCAGAGGTCTACCTGACTGGAAGGTAATTGGAATATTTTCTTTGATTGAAGGAGGACCTCGTGACCATGCCATTTCCAGAATTCGCCTTCATTTTTGACGTTACTCTCAAGTTCCCCTGCCCACGTGTACTCATGATTGTACAAGCCGCTCGGCGCCAGCACCTCATCCAAAGGCTCTGGGATGGGCTGACGTACACGCATGCGCATTGGACCCTTCCCCTGACCTTATAACCCCCGGTCACCTCTTCCTGTTTACAAAAGATTCGACTATCAATAATAGTTTAGCTGTATTGTGTATATTCAGTGCAAATAATTATTGTCATATTTTGCCTTGTACTAAACAAAGGGCTCGATCGCAACATTAAATTTGTAACTTTAGTTTTCAAAGAACCTTCATTTATCCATGGCACATCAATGCATTCTTTGTGATTGTGTGCATTGTGCTGGTACAATCGCTCCCATCATGCATCTCTACATCTTGAACAAGAATTCATACAAGCTCATCAGCCCATCCATGCGGTCTTGGATGAGACCTGTGGGGCAGACTAATGGCTCAGACGTCACGTTGTGAAACCAACGGACTTGGAGTTTCGTCTCTTTCTTTAAAGTTAGATGATGAAAGCCATTCAAAAACTAAATATACATTGCAAAGTTAAACAAACAGAAAAGGAAAATATTGGCTGGTTTTGTTTGAAAACAACCTTTGAAAAACTGTAACACCTAAAAAAAAACTAAAACTTTTATTTGTAAAAATGAAGAAAAGGAATTAAATGTTTCAACAAATAATTGTTCAAAAATAATAATAATTTTAAAAGACTTAGGTGAAAGGTCATAACAATTTTGGTTCATTCCTTTGTTTTGTTTATTCGACGTATTCCAAATGGATCTGTATCAGTGGAAAAGACAAACTGCTATATATAATACACCACGGCAAACCGACCATAGAACAATCACAAACATAATTGGTTAAGCTGTCGATGACGTCATGAAGGTGACGTCATGCCATCAACGCCTGAAGTATCCTGCTTCCCTAATGGGTATTTTACAGGTGTTTATACGTCGCTGACTTAAGATACCGGACTTGATAATAGTGAGACTGCTCAAGTATTTACCTAACTATTTCAGCCGATTTATAACCCAAAGCTATGATGTAATGAGATATTGTTATGGTGCAAAACATCCTGTATGGCTGAGAGACAAATCGACTTGTCTTCTGTAGTATGGTGCTCAAATCGTCTTCACTGCCATTAAGGGATCGTTATATGACGAGGAACTAAGTACAGAGACAATACCAGCTTAAAACATTTCCTTCACTGCAGCAGGATTAATTAAAAAAGATTGAGCCTTCTGCCTTCAATTCAAACGTTATGTTTATTACAGTAATTTAAGAAGACAACTGGTGTGTTAAATTTGTGGCAATTGTTTTATAGAGCACATACACGGCATTTTCGAAACGACGGCTTCGGCTTCCGTTCCAGCTGAGGCTCCGTCAGCTTTTTCGAAGCCCACCTGTATTTTAAAGGTCGAATGGTGTGATTTACATGGCTCTGTAAGCGCAGAGTTCTTTCGCAATGTACCCGTTGTCACTTTACAATCAGACCACAGTAACAAAGTAGGTTTGTCAGAAAGGAGTTACCAGCTAAAGTGTCACGTGATATTTTGTTAGAAACTGGTCATAAACTCTTTGAAGAAGTTTACTTTAATAGCAATACTCGGGCCACTCTAGAGCAGCTAATACCAAATAAAACAACTTTGGGCCTGGTAGAACTTGGCTATGAATGAATGAAATAAAACTACACACATCTCGTATAAGCATACTTACGATTTCGTCCGCAGAACTTGCACGTATGAATGCCGCTAGACACACTGCAACACACATAACTGTTAAAACACATTGGGCTTTTACTTCCATCGTTGTTGTTACTGATATCTTCCTTAAGTTCCAGTTTAAATCTGTTTTGGCGCGCAAATAACGTTTCGGTGAATGTCGTCTGCTAATTGTCTTGGACCTTTAGGCGGTTTGAGTCGGTATCTCTTGACGTTTATTGTCTGAAGTTGGTAGAAAAGCGGAGAGTGAACACAGATCAGTTGTGGAATCGAATCAGATTCATTTTGAGTCCAAGATAGCAGGCGGGAAGTTTTCTTGAACGGCGATGTGTTGACTGTCAGATCGTATCCGCCCGACCATTCACACGGACACTAATTCAACTGCCAGGAACATAAACGAAATGATCTCTCAACCACAGCAAGGGTGCCTTTATATCCGTCACCGGTCATTGATGACGTCACGGGGTTCCTCCTCCCATCCCAAGTGATTAATGTCACAGTCACGTGACGGCACGTGGAAGGATTTTCGCAACCTTGTATCCATCAGTCATTTTCACGCTGCCGTTGCCTCATTGGTTCGAGTGTGTGTACTTTTGAGCAGGATTTATTAATGCTGGGTGCTTCGACCATGAAGGCACGCGTGGCTGTAGAATTGTTGGCAGACTGTACAGGAACTCACACTCTAAAAGTAGTATAGTATGGCTGCAAGCATCATTATATTACATTGGGAAAGTCTTCTTGAATGCTAGCGTACGCGTAGTGTCCTGACGTTCAGTCATTACTCATTGACTTCTTGCAGTCAACTCGAAAACCTTTCGGCTCAATCTAACCTTTATGGATCAGTCATCTTTATGTGGTACCTGATATTCATAGTGGTTGTCATAATGGACCAGTCTATTTTCTGTCCTTTAGCCTCAGTTCGGTTACGTTGGGTTGAATTGGACAAAGCAAAATGGGATCCGGATCTGGGTGTCATGGGGTAACGATCTTTCCTATGTCAATCCGGGTCAAATTGTTTCAATCTCCTGATTCAATCTCATGAGTTCTAAAAGTCAATGAGTGTGGTTAGTATTTTCTCGCTATTGTGGATCAATGTCCAATTTTGGGAGGCTAAAGACGACTGGGCCTCATCAGGTGGCCGTAGTCTAACATTGGTTGTTGGTGTAGTCTGAACATGCTCAGCTGGTAGTCTGGCCATGGTCAGCTGGTAGTCTGGCCATGATCAGTTGGTAGTCTGGCCATGGTTCCAGGTGGTAGTCTGGCCATGGTCAGGTGATAGTCAGGTGGCAGGATTTCAAACCAAACTATTCCTCGGGACTTTGGTGCAAAACAAGATTTTTAAAAGTAAGATTTGTGATTAGAAACCGTCCTTGTGTTGCTTCAGATAATTGCCATTCCTTTCCGATACTTGTAAGATAGTGCACAGCTGCAGGTTGAATGTTACATAAGCAAAACACCTGATTATTCTATATTTATGTGTTTTTAAAAAACCAATATACACTATACCTTATTTCCTGATCCTTTATTCCTTTTTTTCAGTGAACATTCCAACATCAAAGAGGCTTTTGCCCCCACAGACATAAACAGTCTCTTTTGCTTTCACTTTTGGCGTTGAGGGAAAGAACATTCTTTGTGCCCACTGGAACAGTTTTCTTATTAACCCTTCAACCCCAATTTTTAAAACTCCTACATTTTGGGGGAACCCACGCGTACCCCTCAAGGCCCGTGAACATTCCCAGTGTAGCCGATTGAATCTACAGACCCGTCTCCTTGTGGGGGCTTTGCGTGTGTTGTGGTAGCTAAACTCATTAGTGATTCACAAGGTGAGAGTCAGGGCAGGAGCGTGGGCCTCAGGAAGAACAGTCCCGGACAGAGACTGTTTATAGACAAACTACTGGGTTAGTAATCATGGGGCCCAATATTATAATGATGGATTTCTATCTGAAAGCTTACTGATTATAAAGTGCGTACCAGTTCCCAATATTCCTCAGAACTCGTTACTTCTATTTGAATGTCAGAGTCGATGAAATATCATTTGAAGACCTACATCGCGTTACTTACTTCAGTTGCAGCAATCAAAATAAGCACAGATTTAAAAGAATTCAAAATCTCTGACAAAATACTTTTCGTTATTTTTACCTAAACGTGATCACCGACTTCGTGGAGATTTGCTAGGATTTGGATGGTGTATTTTTTTTTAACTACTGGGTGGGAATAAATTTACACTCTATAGAAACTTCCGGGTCGGAGTTGACCCGGATTGGTCGCATGGCGACCTGACCTCTTTCTGGTTCAGGCTGACCCGGAATCTGCCTCAAAATGACTCAAAATTAGTCAAACTGACGCCAAATGAGTCAAACTGACGCTAAATGAGTCAAACTGACGCTAAAAGTGACTTTAAATTTGTTTTTTCCTCTTTCCGGGTCAGCCTGGCGCAGGAATGGGTCATGCCCCATGAGACCCGTTGTGTTTCAAGAGTGTATTCTGAGTTGAAAACCAATGAATGTGTGATGTACTGTACCTTTACGTATTGATGTTCAACGCAACAACCCCGTCGTGGAGCTAGAGACAGGATAACGATTGTAGCAGTAGGTCAGTGGCTCCATAAAGCTTGTAAGCAAAACACATCCACTTAGCATATTGCTTAAAAGAAATTAGTAACCAGGCAAAATGCCATACGAAAAACTAAGCTGTTGGGCCTGGTGCTTGAAGGTCGTCTAGAGTTGCTTGCCTATAATCTGCCGTATATTTAGGTGGTTTTTTAACCTGTACCATTTTAGGGCTTACTATTTTAAGATTGATCAGACTCAAGAGTTATGTTCACAATGTGACACGGATTTAGGACTTAATTGCTGGAAAGGCGGACAACTGAGATGCCGTTATGTTCCGGATGGTCCTTAATCCGGAACGTAAGGATGACTCAGTGATTGCGATCCCAGAGAGTTTCTTATATCCCGTCATAAATAACAGCAGAATTTGTAACTGGGTTCCATGCCCACAGAAATACCATCTGATGTGGGTACGTGAATTCTAAGAATCTTCGAGCCCAACCGGCTGAATTGCTTATAGTAATCCATCGACCCCTGACTGATACACCATGTGTTTCTAGTTAGGTCGGGGGTCAGTTTATCATCTGAACTTGAACTTCACCCCCTTGATTCGAAGCCACCTCCGTGTGAAAGTTGATGCCTTGTTACTCACACGTGACTGGCTTTTTGATCACTGACTGAGTTCGTTGATATAAAGGCCACGTGGGGACATAAAATTATGAGTAAAAGTTTGTTTCCCTGTACAAACATTAGTTTTCGTAATAATTGAAAACGTATTGCGCAACCGTATTGTATTGTGGGAAGACTATTTATGACAAAAACCGGGCACGGCCTCCGTTATTTTGTTGCTTTTTTTGTGTATTAACCTATCCAATCAGCAAGTCTTGGATTGGCACAAAGCATCTGACAGGGAAACATCTTCAGAGAGTCTTGGTTGGCGAGCTCCATTGCAAAGCATCTCTCCATTTGTGTTCCTTGGTGGTTTTGTGTAGCAGTAGGCCCTACTTAGAGCAACCAATACAAAAACTGAAAATGTTGTACAAGTTCAATTACATCCATTCATTTTATCATTCAAAGTTCGATAATCAAAGAAACTTAGGGGGCCTATATTATGAAATAAACAAAAGAACTGTTTTTTTTAACTGCGTTGTTTTGGTTATTTTTAGGCATTACCGTTTAATGTTCTTTCTTTTGAAAAACATTTCACCCTCTGGCTAGTTTCCGTGTTTATGAAGATGTTTGTTTTATATAAAAACACAATTTTCTTGGAAACTAGAAAGATATGATTCTAATAATAATAATGGTAAACACTCATCTATTTTGACCTCAGCCCTTTAATGTCAGATATCTTTGCGGGAGCTGAGACCAAAGATCAAGGATAGAATTGTAAATAAATGGGGAATTATAGTGAACGCAAACAGCGTGGGAAATGCAGTGCGTAAAGGCTACTATATCTGGGCTATTCGTATCAATTACATAACTCTCTTAAATGGGTTATACATTATTGAGTATTAGAAAGAGAAAATTATTTCAAATCTTCTGGTTTACAATGATTGCTTCACTTAAACAACCTGTTAAAATAAAAATCAAATAAAGTGATCCCGAAGTAAAAAGGTTTGTGAATGACAGGTTTTTTGTGCATCCCCCCTATCCAGTCATTTCAGTTCACTTTATTCCTTGTTGATTCATTGAAACAATCATAAGGCAGCCAAGAGCTGAAATGTGGACATGTTGTACATCAAGTCAAAAAGACTGAAAAGGAAAGTCGGTAATAAAAGCAGACAAGTCAGAAAAGTAAATGTGCACAAGGCACAAATAACGACGGGAAATTATAAATTGCTTTTAAAAACTTTGGCCCAAAGCCATAGAGTTGCTTAAGCAAAATATATTCCTTAAAAAGGTTCTGCTAAGCAAAAATAAGCAGGATACCAGGCACAGATTGTACATGTCACATGGTATTTAGATGGTAACCCTATTCTGGTAAGCATAATTTTGTTGTGCTAAGCTACTTGGGTCCTGATTGCGATTCATGCAAAGATGATATAAGAAAAGATAATTTGGGAGTGATGCAAAATGACAACTCCTCTACTGTAACAGTACTCAGTCTGATATCCCATATGGAGGATTGGTTCTGGTATGATTTTATAATCGGTGACCTTTTAAAGTGAAGCTAATTTTCTTTTTAAATATAAATAATTCTGACCCTGTTTTGTCTTTAATGTCTGGAGTATTTTGATCACGATGTAGACGAACGTGTGTGGGTTTTTTTCTTGACTGGGTTCCAAAATAATACTTCAAGTGGGGGTAAATTCCATTGTACGTGGTCATAACAAGAATGCTTCTCAAAAATCAAATATAAAACAATATTTAAAATATAAAATATGGTTTTGGAATCATTGAAGACCCTGGCATGCATTCCGATCGTCTTTGGGGTATTTTAAAAACCATATTGTGGTCATCACATGGGGTAGTTTTATTAAAGTGTACATTAGTTGGTTATCTCGTTCTCTGCAACAACAACATTTCTGAATGAAATAAAGTCAGGCATGTCGGTTGCTATCAAAATGGTAAACATGAGGTTTTTTCCATCAGACGTGCGCTGACTTTTTTCAGAGAAATTTCCCGAAGTTAAAGGTTAGTCAGAACAAACGGATATTGAGCAACGTATGCCTAGATCCCCTTCCACCCTACAAAACAAAAAATGTGACTGACGTAATCGAGAAGTCAGCCCACTGGATTACTGGGTTGAAGTTGCAGCACAGCTTTACCTAATCTCGATTTGAAAGATCCCCATAATATGCAGATTACACACTTCAAATTGAATTACTTATCAAATCATGACGTCATCAGCACTACGGATTGTGACGTCATACAGTCAGTATGACGTCACAAGGGCACAGTGTGGGCTTCTGTGCTAGCGAGCGAAGTAATTAAGTAATTTGGCGTTTGTTTTCACCGCAGATTTATGAAAATGGATTTTAAAAAGGTCAAACAACTAAGAGTTTGTGATGTTTAGGGACAGAAGATTTTCTACTGTGTCTGGTTCTTTGACCTTAAATAAAGAACTTACCTAGAAGTAGCAACAAAAAAGGAAGGCACCAGTCCATTTTTGCTATGGCTTGCGTCAGAAAATAGTCTAGACGCCCTCTATGTCCTATGGGTTGACTTTTAATGTGAATGAAAGCTGACATACAGACAAATGATTCTTTAACGGCACAAATATTGTACACGTTAAAGATCGTTTTAGCTGTGCAAACATTATGTTGTGGTGTAAGCTCTGAATGTCAAGCAAGACATCTGCACCACACCGTCCATTCACACCCCCACACCCCCACCCAATTCCACTCCATCTACCTCGCTTTGCCGGAGCCGAAATACAATTAATCGATAGAACTTCCTTCTGGAGGATCTTTTGACCTTTCATCGATGAGAGTTGAAACTGTGAAGCATCATTAATTGCAACCTTTAAGGTTGTAAATGTAAACGGTAAGGTTGGATAGATGGTGTGATGCCGTTATGACCATCCCTCTTCGGAACGTGTGCCGGCTTGAGTTAAGAGCGACGTACACCCACAAATATTGACGCTCTCTGGAACGCTGCTCACTTATGGTCTTTGTTCTCAGTAATGAAGCAAAAAAGTCACATATTAAGCGAACATTATGTATAGCTTTGAATCCCGAAGCAACTTGTAAACAATGACGCTTGCATGGACACAAACGCCAGGGTAAACCCCTTTTTTGGGTGTGGTTAGGGAATAAAGCTTTTTATAAATCGAGAAAATTCACCGCCTTTCTGAATGCTTGGGGAGTTTCCCTCTTTCTTCTTCTTTTAATCTTTTCTGTGTTGTTGTTTGACGTGTATTTTGGGAATGCTTAATGATTATGTTCATGTCATTTCCTCTTCGCGGAGAAGCATCTCGGCACTTCCCATTCCATAACCCCCTCTCCTCGCAATTATATGTCTCTTTCACCAATCTTGGACCCAAAACTTAGCTATTTGCTAAACTCATTAATGTAGTAAGCCAGGAACAATCTTGCTTAGCAGTTCCAGGTATTAAGCAATATAACATACATGTACGCCTGAATTATGTTGCTTGATTCCATACACGTTGTGTTTTTGTTATCACTATATTCTGCTGAACAGCTCTCTCATCTCTGGTTGCTCCTTGCTCCTCCCATACTACTCACAATTCTACTTCTACTTCAGAATCACCAGGGAGCAAATTGATACAAACTAACATTAGATTAAACACTTCGCTTCAGTAAATTTTGCTCAGCCAGCCCATTCTTAATTCAATTACATTACCCATCGGGGTAGCGTACAGTCTTTGCCATTCTCAGCAGGCTCGGCGGTGTCGCAGCGTCGTTTTGCCCCTAGAGGCCCACGTGGATACACGCTCTTTCTGCTACCACCGTACGGGCACTAAATCGATTAATGCTACGTCCAATTACGCTTTGGCTGCTGCGTGACTTACGCGTGAAATCGGCACCAATTTGGTTTAACCTAAAGAGTAGCCGGACGCACTTCTTTTCCTATTACGGATAGGGGCAAATAAAAGTAAGTGTAAACAAACCATAGAATTCTAAGTACCCATTTCCATATTACATCTAAAATACGCAGACGAAAATTTCAAATTTTATCACTCATTGAAATTCAAAATGGCTGCCACTAACGGGACGGAAAACATGGGGGGCATTTTGGTCTGAATTAATACCAGCATCGAAACGTCGGATACTCTCAATGATCTGTTTCTTTCTTTTATAAAAATAATTGTTTTGTTTTATTCTTCAAAACTACGGATATTTAAGCCGAAAGGCAAGTATAAAATCCACCCTGGATACGAAAAATAGGTTGGCAAGCCCAGAAATATACCTCCTCATTCAATTAGTAAGCAGGTGTGGAATATTATAACCCAAGATGGCTACAGGTGTTAAGCAAAACAAGCCAACTTAGTCAATACAATGATTTTCCGTCGACAGTCACCCGATGATTAAAGTCGCATAGCCCTCGAGTCAAATAGCCTAGATGCAAAATTTGAAATGCTTTTAAATTTCATGTGTTCTTTTTTGATTCATCTGTGTTCATTAGATATCAATCACTTACCAATTTACGATGTGTCACACACGTCTCAACCAACCTCGTTTGCTCCAAAAATTCCTCACCTTAATTCTTGCATCGTCAGTTCATTATAACTGTTGATTTCATTCTTGATTACATGAAATCCATTTAAAACTTCTGTCGTATCTGATAATAAACGAGCTCAAGTAAAGTGAATATTCTAAAGTAAATTTTTTCAGCATAGTTACATAACGATATCCTTCAATTATCGATAAATGCCTCAGTCAGTCTAATGGTTCAGTCAACATTTGGTCATTAGTAGATGTTTTAGACCAATGACGCATCTCGTTAGTATTGGAAGGAAAGTAAATTTCATTGACATACAAAATGGGGGAATTGCGGCAGAGCCACGAGACTTTGTTCTTTGTTTGCTGGGTAGTGAATGATAAAAAATCATTTCAATACTTCCTTTATTCCCCGAAGATGCTTAGACAACCTTCTATGGCATCCATTTAGTAATGGGAAAACTCAGTACGAAGTGAGTGTTTTGGTTTGGGAAAACCATGTTATTTAATGTATATTAGTGTGGATGAACGGCGAAACCATTTGGACAGCCAATAGACCCCTGCATATGACGTAATACTCTCAAACAGCGTCCTCACTGAGATATAAAGGAGGCAGCTCACTGGACGATAATTGTTCTTCGAGCGTAATAAACATGCGCGCGTACCAGTAGCATTGCGCGTTGTAGATTGAGCAGAGCGCGATTGAAGGGGAGAATGGGGGGGGGTTCTGGGGCGTTCACTCTCCCCCTTTTCTCTTTAATTTCCCGTTTATTAAAGTTGTGAGCCTCCAAGTATCTGGTTTCAGTTTGAAGAAGTGATAATTTTTAGCTCTGTATTTGTTTTCTTCCCATGTATTTTGATTCTTGATTAACACTGGTTGACACTATGTGCGACTCGGCCCCCCTAACACATTTTTCTTTTGTCATGCCTAAATGAGTTACCAATCAGTAGAAATCAACAACTCGATCGTTTACACCTAGCCTTGGCTACTGCGGGGTGCAGCGAGGTTTTTAACTGAAAACGCTGCCCCAACTCGACGGTGGTCGCGCTGAGACGAGCTAGCGACACGCAGTGACTGAGAGGCAATCGCTTTAGTGTTGGCTGCGTGATTATATTTAATCTGACAAACACTAACAGCTAATAGTTTTTACAGTCATTGACGCAAATGTGTCTATACTTGACGACTGAGTCATTAGAACTGCGGAGGTATTTGACAGTAATTGCACAAATTTCCTGTTTTGTGGAGACGAAGGACAACCGATCAAAGCTCTTTACATCAATGTTTAAACCACGATGTTTTAACGATCAGTACTTATTTGGTATTGTGTTTGATTTATTTATTTATTTACTTGTTTGTTTCTATTTTTGTTTCGTCGTCACAACTCCACTCTCCTCCCTGGTGGACCACGAACCGGAGGACGGGAATCACAAGAATCTCAGACGGTACTGGGAGTTGAAGTTTGTTCGTTCATAGCTTTATGTCCGAGGAGTCGATAAATCGTAAAGTGCTTTATTTTCTCATGGATATTTCAAACTGTAATCTCTAACCCCTGACCCATGACCTCTGACCCCATCCCCTCACAGTGAGTCCCCCTTATTCTGCGTCCTGGATGAGTCCTGGATGTCCATGTAGATTTCCAAGTTGTGCCAGGATATTTTGTCTCCCTACGGACACCATCTCTATGTAATAGAATGCAGTCTAGGATATCCTGAATAGCGAGACGATTTATCCTAGGACTGGCTCCCGGATAATCTTGTCGATTCCACGGATGAAAAACCTCATGTCCCACCAGGGCATTCAACTATGAAAGGCCGACCCTCTGAGACGAGCCAAATCTAAAAAGACAATAAACGTAAGATTTGTTGCTGTAGACATATTTTTTGAGTTATTGTTCATGTCAAGTTAAACACTCCGCATGGAAATATAAGTTATTTCTGGTATTCAGCTCTCTGACATTTATTGGTGAGTTTCAAATTAAGTCTAGCAATCTGGCAATACGGTCTACATAGATGAGCAACACGATATACTCTAACGTGGTATTTCCAAAGATAAATGACTTGATTCAAAGAAGTCCAAGTTGTTGTCTTTTGTTGTCGCTGTTGTTTTGGTTTTGTGTTTTAGGGGGTTCTTTGAGGTCACTTTCTTTCTTCTTTATTTATTGATTGATTTATTGACTTATTGATTGATTGATTAATTGACTAATTGATTGATTGATTGATTGATTGATTGATTGATTGATTGACTGAATTGTCCATTTATTGATTTATTTACTTATTGATTGATTGATATATTTATTAATATCAATATTTTTACATGAATTCGTTAGTTCATTTATTAAAATGTTACTTAATTTTTTTGTTTTGGTTTTTTTTTTATCTCAAAGGAGCACTTTCTGCGATTCTTCCCTGAATCTTCTCTGAACAGAAAGCACATCATGGAAACACCTTCCGAGCTAGACATTTATTTTTGCTCACTACTAAGAACTTATCACTAGTAGTGGATGTAGAAGAAAGCAGACAATATCTTAAATTTACATCTAATTTACACCTGCTCAAAATACAATTTAAATGTATTATAAGGGATTGGTAAGGAAACCAAATTATTGTTTGATTTTAGTCTGAAAGCTTACCGATTATGAAGTTCGCACTACAAAAACAAAAACACTTTCTGTGAAATATACCCCTCTGAATTGAAGTCATATTCAAGAAAACTGAATCTGAAAACCTGAAAAAACGCAACAGCTGATTTCGGTTAAAAGTTAATGTGTTTACATGCTGAAAATTGTGCATGGTTTTTCACTATTTTCTCCTGACTCACACAACGGATTAAGCCCAAATTTACACCGGTTTGTTATTTTGTGTATGTGGTTGATCACACAAAACATGAACACTGTCTGTCCGTGACTATTGTGTCAACTCTACCCATCCTGTGTGATACATTTAACTTCTTCTTTGGTTTGATCTCTGGACCAAGGTGAACATTGAATGTAATTAGATTGGTAATTTAGTGACTTCAAGCCACTTGATGGTGTCCTCATCGAGGTCTAGGAGTCCCTGCTAGCCTTTTGGTTGTCTGAAGTCAAGGCAGTCATGGATGATATGGTTGATGGTTTTTGGTCTGCCACACTGGCGCAAATTCGAGCTGGTATAGCTCCTATACTATGGTGGAATTTTGAAGGTGCTTAAATTGTCATGGTTTATAAACCATGTTTTATGAAGCCTCAGTTTTCATGGTTTATAAACCATGGTTTGTAAACCATGATGCTAGAATGTTCATGGTTAATAAACCATGTTTTGAAGGTGCTTAAATTTTAATGGTTTATAAACCATGGTTTATAAACCATGTTTTATGATGAAATCAATTTTCATGGTTTGTAAACCATAATTTCTAAGCTTTGATTGTATATTAATGGTATGTAAACCTTTTTTAAAATGGCAGCAATTTCTATGGTTTACATCTAATTGTTACAAACCATGGTAAAAACGCTAAACAATTAATTGACAAACTGCGCCCCATAGTTGAAGAGGGTAAGGCATTATCTACACAGGAAAACCTTGGATTACTACCCTCATTGACATTGCAACACGAAGATTTCTTCACGGGCAGTCTGAACCGTCAATAACAGGTCTGGCAAAACCAACCGGCTCTTTTCAGAGCCAACACTGCTTCCAAGAAGAGATTGTTCACTTTCTGCTCGCAAGAATTTTGTTAATGTTCGTTTTCACTAACAAAACCCCATTTT